>JBBDGP010001819.1:0-685000 GCA_037952835.1 Lithobates septentrionalis | reverse complement strand
TTTTGGGTCGAATCTAAATGCCCTTTTTTAAACCCCAAAACATCAATCATGTCCTTCATTTCCTGTTTTGCTGACCCCATTCTGGGCCTTCTCTTTCTTTTTTTGGCAGAACATAAATGGCTGTTTAACCTAATGTCAAAAAGGAGGGCTGTTTCTCGTATATACCTCAAAAATCCACAAAAAAATAAAACTTGATTTTCTAAAAAACACAAATTAAAAAAAAAAAAAAAGTGATTTTAACTAACCAAAAAAAAATCAAAAAAAAAATTTTTAAAAAACACAAAAAATAAAAAAATTGATTTTAAAAAACCCAAAAAAAAAATAAATAATTTTAAAAAAACAAAAAAATTGATTTTAAAAAACCAAAAAAATAAAAAAATTGATTTTAAAAAACCAAAAAAATAAAAAACTTGATTAAAAAACCAAAAACAAATAAAAAAAACTTGATTTGCAAAAACCAAAAAAAAACAAAAAAAAACTTGCTTTTAAAAAACAAAAAAAAAACAAAACTTGATTTTCCAAAAAAAAAAAAAAGCCTGTTTGCGAAAATCAAAAAGCCAAAAATATTTTTTTGTGGATTAGGTAGAAATATTTAAATATAATTATATTTTGCTACATTATTAAGATATCATTATATTTTTGTCTATGAACATTTTATACTAAATGCAGAACTGAATGCATAACAACCATTAATAAAAACATCTCCTTATAGGATTTTAAAAAATGTGTGGTTTGTTATTTCAAGGCTCAGTATCAGTTTGGTTATAATTGTAAAAAAGTTGTTTACAGTGGCAATGGAGCTTATTTAGACATTTTTAAAATTCAAATACAGTTGGCACTACAACTGCTCGACCATAACCTAGGAGACAGCCCAAAAGAAAGGCAAGCAATAAATATAATGCCAGATTTCAGCAATATTTTTTTTATTGTAAAAAATTATATATCCTGGCCCATTGCAATGGCCCCCCTACCCATAAAATAATTAACATATTGCTGTCTAACTTGACGGGAACTTTGGGGGGCCAAGCCAGTACGGACAGTATCCAGGCCTGTAAGGTTGGCTTCTATTTGTCCGGCCTCAGGCCCAACTGTGCCTATATAATTGGTAGAATGCTTGTTTAAAAAGTTGTGCAGAATGCAGCAGGTTAAAATGATAAAATTAAGTTTGTATTCCGCCAAATTAATGGCTGTTTGAAACAGGCGGAACCGGCTGGCCAGAATTCCAAACGCATTCTCAACCACTCTTCTAGCTCTGGCCAGCCGGTAATTAAAAACCCTCCTCTCCGGGGTGAGGGTTCTTTGGGGGAATGGCCTCATGAGGTGCTTGCTGAGAGCGAAGGCTTCATCGGCAATGAAGACAAAGGGGAGTCCTTCCACATTATCCTCATCAGGTGGCAATCCCAGGCCACCACTCTGGAGACGCTGGCAGAACTCCGTCTGGGCAAATACTCCTCCATCCGACATCCGGCCATTCTTCCCCACGTCCACATATAAAAAATCATAGTGTGCCGACACCACCGCCATTAAAACAATACTGTGGAACCCCTTATAATTAAAATAATATGACCCCGAATGGGGTGGTGGCACAATGTGGACATGTTTCCCATCTATAGCCCCTCCACAATTGGGAAAGTCCCAACGGCTGGCAAAATGGGATGCCACAGTCTGCCATTCCTGTGGCGTTGAAGGAAACTGGGGAATCAAACAAGAAAACCAAAATCAATTAATTTGGAAGCTAACATTGCAAGAAAATTAGACAATTAAAAACATTATTCCCCAGCATCAGTATAACATTCAATAATTTAATTCTTCTGGAATAACTAATATGGAAAGGCACACTTATCAGATTGCTCACCCCCTCTGATGGAACATTGATTACATTTTAGGGGGTTGTGAAATCCCTAAAAAATATTACTTTTAGGACACGCAGGAATTTAGGGACTAAAAAGGCTACAAGACTGCAGTTGTCGCACTCTGCAGGTGCAGTTGCTAACCAGCTTACAGTAAATGAGGTAATGTAAAAAGGCATTCATGTTGCAAGGAGTACACAATCACAGGCAAGGGCAATTAATGAAAACACTTTGAGGCTTGCATATGATTTGATGATGGAAATCAGCAGAGCTTCTGCTCATTTACTAAAGCACTGGAACAAATGCACTTGTAGAGTGCACATGCATTTTGCAAACTGCAACATATATTTGCTTTAGACAAATCAACACCACAGAACATTCAAGCAAATTTTAACGAGGGTGGGGGTGGGGGGGTTGTGAAATCTAGATAATTGCTCATTAGCAGCACACTATTTGGAGTGAGTTTAGGTGGGGGGGGTTGTGAAATCTAGATAATTGCTCATTAGCAGCACACTATTTGGAGTGAGTTTAGGTGGGGGGGGGGGTTGTGAAATCTAGACAATTGCTCATTAGCAGCACACTATTTGGAGTGAGTTTAGGTGGGGGGGGGGGTGGGGGGGTTGTGAAATCTAGATAATTGCTCATTAGCAGCACACTATTTGGAGTGAGTTTAGGTGGGGGGGGTTGTGAAATCTAGATAATTGCTCATTAGCAGCACACTATTTGGAGTGAGTTTAGGTGGGGGGGGGGGGTGGGGGGGTTGTGAAATCTAGATAATTGCTCATTAGCAGCACACTATTTGGAGTGAGTTTAGGTGGGGGGGGTGGGGGGGTTGTGAAATCTAGATAATTGCTCATTAGCAGCACACTATTTGGAGTGAGTTTAGGTGGGGGGGGGGGTGGGGGGTTGTGAAATCTAGATAATTGCTCATTAGCAGCACACTATTTGGAGTGAGTTTAGGTGGGGGGTGGGGGGGTTGTGAAATCTAGATAATTGCTCATTAGCAGCACACTATTTGGAGTGAGTTTAGGTGGGGGGGGGGTGGGGGGGTTGTGAAATCTAGATAATTGCTAATTATAAGCACACTAAATACACTCCAACAAAATACATTCAAAATGAGTAGACTAGGTGGATATGTTCCCATCACTTCATGCTGGGAAGGTTATTGAAGGAAAATGTACATGCATGACAAAAAATAACAGGAAAAAATTCCAGCATGTGTGAGGATAAAAAGGGGACATTCACACTATATTGCAATGATGGTAAGTAGTGTTTGAAGCAAGAAATACATTACATTATCAAAGATTACATAAAAGAACATGTGATGCTAATAAAAGAAAAATATCTTACCTTAATATAGTCCTTCTGCAGGACCTGTATGATGGCAGAACAGGTCTCTGGGATAATGATCCCCAGAGCCTGGGGGGAGATGCCTGTCGAGAACTTAAGGTCCTGCAGGCTTCTCCCTGTGGCCAAATACCGCAAGGTAGCGACCAGCCTCTGCTCCGGAGTGATGGCTTGCCTCATGCAGGTATCCTGCCTGCTGATATAGGGGGTCAGCAAAGCCAGCAAACGGTCAAAAACGGGGTCCGTCATCCGGAGAAAGTTCCTGAAATCCTCAGGATTATTCTCACGGATCTCACGGAGCAAAGGCATGTGACAGAACTGGTCACGCTGAAGCAACCAATTCTTGGTCCATGAACTCCTCCTCGCCCTGTTCATGGACTGGTCTTGGTCTGAAGAATAAACTACAGCACCAAACACATACAATGCACGAGCTCTACGACGAGTATGTACAGGTAACATGGCTTCAAAACGGTCGGCTGGTCAGAACGCACTAAACAGAACGCACTGAAGAACAGCAAGACCTGTGAAGAACGACCTGAAAATCAGGAACGAGCGGCCAATAAAACAAAGATTTCTCAATGCCAACTGACCAAACGCACTGAAAAGCAGATACAAACCTCACAAGCACAGACTGAACAACAGTTAAAACGAACTGAAAAATACGAGTCTCACAAGCGCGAATCGTCTCTCACCAAACTTCTACTAACACGAGATAAACACGAGATTAGCAGAAGGAGCCCAAAGGGTGTCGTACGGGCTATTGAACTTCCGTTTTATAGTCTCGTCGGACTTGGTGTATGTCACCGCGTACTAGGCTGTCGTACTTTTGTGTGGTCGTGTGTGTGCAAGTCCGTTCGTAAGAAAGTCTGCCGCAAGTCCGCCGAAGGTACGTCGGAAGTATGTCGGACAGGCTGTCGGACTTTTGTAGGTGAAAAGTCTGACCGTGTGTACGCGGCATCAGGCTATATGAATCAGAAGTAATAAGAAATATAACTGGAATATAACATGATCCCACACAGTGTGTGACTATCAGAATGCAGTTACATTCAGTTATAAATACAGGTTTTTTTTTTATAGAGAACCATCTCTTAGTATAATAAATGAAGAGATATCAGGAATTAGGATGTCAGTCCATTGAATCTTCTTGGTCCATGGATGATGTGGCATAATGGCCTCTTTTGTGAGAATGATGATTCCCCTTTTGTTCTGAAATTTTCTGGGTGCTGCCTGAAGGTGAAGATGATGCCATTCTTCTGCGTGTGGGAGAGTTGCTGCTTGTGGGTTCTGTCAGATTTAATTTTAAAAGGGTTTGTTGTAGTTCATCTGCTGATCTGCTTCTGTAAATTGTACCTTGGTAGTTAAATCTGACTGAAAAGGGGAAGCCCCATTGATACATAATGTTGTGGCGTTGCAGTTCCATTAGTTGGGGTTTCATGGATCGTCTTTTAGTAATAGTAAGTTGGGATAGGTCAGCAAAAATTTGATAATTGTGTCCTTGAAAAATAAGTTCCTTTTTTTCTCTTGCAGCAATTAGTATTTGTTCTTTCGTTCTGTAATAATGAAATTTTGTGATTATATCACGTGGGGGTCCATCTTTCTTTTTGGCTGTGAGGGCTCTGTGTACTCTGTCCAGTTCTAAACGTTCAATAGGGATATCTGGCTTTAGTTCTTGTAATAGAGCAGTAATAGTAGATTGCAGGTCTGTCACAGTTTCAGGTATTCCCCTTATGCGCAAGTTTGAACGTCTGGCTCTATTTTCGTAATCTTCGAGCTTAGTTTGAAGTATTAAATTCTCTTCTTTTAATTGTTCCAATTCTGTTATATTTTCTTGGGTTGTAATTTCAATTTCATCCATTTTTATTTCTAAGGCTGCGGTGCGGTTTCCCAGCTCTCTTATTTCTTTGGTTAGGCTGTTTGTTATTTGGTCTGAGGTTTGTTTTAAAGCCTTATGAAGCATCTTTTCAAATTGTAATAATATTACTGGGGATGCTGAGGAGGCTTGTGGAGAAGTTTGTGAGAGGATTTGTTCTGTATCTGACTCAAATGGAGAGTCTTGCTGTGACATTTTCTGTCTGTGAGAGCGCCCTGATGCTGTATATTATGAGGTGACTGGAGCTGCTTTAGTTGCAGTGAGTGCCCGTGAGCTCTTTGTGAGGTGATTTTTATTTCTGCCACGGCTTCCTCCCAGTACCATATTTCCTGCCCAAACTTTCACAGTTTGTTCCCTGGGGCAAAAAGGTTCAAATGGATACCTTTTGAGCCTGCAGGCTCCGCTTTGTCCTTCTCTTCTCTCCTCAGCGGTGCAGAGCTCTAACAATGCATGTCTGCTCCGCTAGGCTCCGCCCATGCACCCCCCTTGCTGGTAAATCTCATACAAAAGCTTGATGCCATTGTTCTTCATACACTATGCCCCTGGTGCCTAACATGCTATCCAGCAGCAGCATGTTACTCTTTTGCCACTTATTTTGTGATCCTCAGGGCCTGTGTTTTTTTACATAGGTGATTACTCAAGCTAGTGAAGGAATATGTTCATTAGACTGTGTTCTAATAACTAAATAGTTTGGTTTAGTTCTCCCTTGCTATTTTACTTTTTGCACTGTTCATCTCTTTCACATGGGCAGACCGATCAGGTTTGTCTGTCAGTTTTTCAGACAGACCAGATTGGTCCCTCCAGTCCAGACGTGTGTTTGTTGACACCTGCCAACCTCCAATCTGATCCTGTCCACTAAAAACAGACAGATGGGGGATCCGTTTTCACATCCGTCTGGCAGAGTGGATCGGGTGGCATTGTGGTGTAGAGGGGAGTGTGCTGTGTCTTTGTCAGCTCTGCATAAACTGGATCGGCGGACACATTCCTCCAGTTATGATGTTAACTTATAACAGCTTGCTTTCAGTTAGGTCTTGTTGAACACAACAACATGCTAATGAATACTCAAGGCAGATAGCAAAGCTTGGAAGAGAGGATAGAAGCGGTAACAAGAGTTTAAGACACAACTCAGGCACGTGTCAGCTGCCAAATTGACCAACTCTGTGCTTGTTTTTGGGGTTTTTTTCAGTTCATTTACAGATGTGCATATCTTCTATTAAGGCATTGGTGAATACAGTACACCAGGTATTATTAATATCACTCATCAGCAGGCATGTACTTGCCAGTTAAATCTGTGGGGAGACAAAATTATAGTGAACGTATTATACTATATTTCTTCTGGTGACATGGAAGTTATGTAAAAAAAAATGTAACCAAAGAATGTGCCATGAATAAGTAAACATTTTTGTTCCTCAAATCATCTGTGTTCTTTGAATATTAAAGCAGAGATAAACTCCTACAAAAGAATTCTTAGTTTTGCAGAGCACTGGAAGTAAGCACTGTTATTATTGTTTGTTTTTTGTTTTTTACAAAAATACAGCTTGCCCCTTTATTAATGGTTCCTTTCTCAGTGCTGTGAAAAAATTGTAGAGTCTTTGGATGAACTCCAGAAGTTGAACTTTACAGTTTTACTACACCACAATGGACTAGAACTTTGTGCATTGGCACAGCTACTTGTAGCATAAATCAGAAGCTGGATAGGAAGCAAGAAA
Organism: Lithobates septentrionalis; assembly: GCA_037952835.1. NCBI lineage: Eukaryota > Metazoa > Chordata > Amphibia > Anura > Ranidae > Lithobates > Lithobates septentrionalis. The sequence continues at coordinate 678,224 of JBBDGP010001819.1, read as the reverse complement.
GGGTGACAATCCTGCAGCTGAACTGGGAAAACATTGTCACCCAAGAACAAAAATGGTCATTGGATATAGCTTGCAGATAGGATTTAGGATTAGAAGTAGGATATTAAAAAAAAAAAAAAAGCTAGACATTATAAGATAATGTGTAACAACATATTTAGTTTTATGCTGCGTACACACGACCGGACTTTACGGCATACTTGGTTCGGCGGACTTTTCCACGGACTTTACGACAGACTTTCCGAATGAACGGACTTGCCTACACACGATCAACCAGAGTCTGATGGATTCGTACGTGATAACGTACGACCGGACTAAAACAAGGAAGTTCATAGCCAGTAGCCAATAGCTGCCCTAGCGTAGTTTTTTGTCCGTCGGACTAGCATACAGACAAGCAGACTTTTCGAACCGGACTTGAGTCCATCGAAAAGATTTGAAACATGTTTCATTTCTAGGTCCGTCGAACTTTTGGGGGGAAAAAAGTCAGCTGGAGCCCACACACGATCGAATTGTCCGACGGACTCCGGTCCGCCGAACCAAGTATGCCGTAAAGACAGCTCGTGTGTACGCGGCATTAGTGTTTGGATACAGATACACTTTGACAATTGTTGGTTATTTTTTAAGTTTGTGCTTTCCTTTAGAAAATAAATAGAATGTTCCCTAGAACGCTTTTGTTGGCATTAAGACCATATTGTTTTTGTTGTCAGGTCTGTAGAAGGAACTGCCTGCATTTCCCATCATCAGGAAGGATGTCATTATGAAGTGATAGTTAATGATTATGAACTTACGTCTTTTAGTGTTAGCCAAAAGCTGGCATACAGTACTATTATTCTTTTGTCTGGCTGTTCCATCATTTTTTTGTTTTGTTTTGTTGCATTTTTTTGCATAGACTTTGCCTTCTCAAATAGATGGAAAACGTAAGCTTTTTCACCCAAAATGGCCCAGTATTCAACTTGATCATAAGCTAGGGTTAGAACTTCTGGCAAAAATAATGAATATAACCATTACCTGTTATCAGTATTTGCGGTTTACATTTTCAACAGTCTGATATTAATCTCTTACTGCATGTGCAGCTCAGTGTACCTTCTAGACACACCCTTTTCACTCCTCTGGCCAGATGCACATCCAGAACCGCTGGTCTATAGTGTAAAGTTGGCCTATTATTATACATTAATTTATTCCAAACTGTACACAGCTGTTTCAGGCTATTTGATGAGGATGCACAGCCACTAGCAGTGATCACTGTTTTCTGCTGGCACAGAAGGCTCCCTACCGGCAAAACACAATAGTTCTGCAGGAGGGATTCCCCCATCAACACTGACAGTGTTGATGGGAGAATCAAGCAATATTCTTTCTTTCTACCTGTGGTATCAGGCAGGATGGAAGGCAGGGGCATGGCCAGGAGGCAGGCTGAGGTCAGCCATGGATACACAGCATGATCATAGCCAGAAAGGACAAAGTCAGCAACCAGCATTCAAGAGGATTGTTGTCAGGTTTGAATCAAACCAGGAGACAACAGGACATCTGAGCAGAGAAGAATGAAACGACAAACCAGGTCAGCAATGGTAAATCAGGAATAAATACAGATTCAGGACACAGGGAACACAGAAGATTTGTGCAGCACTAATTCAGTAAATTGGCTGACTGGCACCGGCATGTTTGAAAGCAGGTATGCATGCCTCTGTGCCTGCATGTGCAGAAGTTCATATAACGTGCCACATGCATTCGTGTGTAAACAAGCATGCCCAGGTAACCTGCTGGCAAAGATCCTTGTTCTGCGTATTTGCATATGTGTGCACCTGAAAAGGTCACTGACCCAGACCAAGCATGAAGTAAGAAGTCTCAATTCAGTGGTCTCATGCTTTGTAAAATGTATCGAGTCAGTAGCTCAGAAAGCACCAAAGCCTACAGATGAGAATAACAGGAAAGCAAGTGGGATTTTCAAAGTCAGCAATGGCATCACCTGTATTTATCTTAGTACATGTTTAATAATACAATGTAGCTTAAGGACAACCTTTATTCCTGATTATGAATTTGTTGACATAAACAATAAGAGCTGAGCAGTTTAGATATCACATTAATGAGTTGCCATTTTTTCAGATCAAAAACAAACGTCAATGGTTTTTCCATTGTAATATATTTATAGCAACAGTTAATTTCAAATAGTGTACACTCCCTTCAACCACCCCTTAATGTGCAGAATACCTGTTTGTAAAAAATAAATATTTGCTATCACAGTTTCATTGGGCATGATATCTTGTACCACCACACCTTTCAGGTTAACTCATTGAGCTAGAGGATTACATAAAGAGATACGTGTTCAGTAATTAAAAGGTACAAAGCAAAACTTAATTTTTGTTAGGCAATACTCTACTTCATTTAAAGTAATGGCAAGTAATAAAGATGCAGAAGTTGGCATCCTCAGCCACAATGTACCTGGATGATAAAGAATTTTTCACAGACCTCTATGTAAACTAGTAATTCCCTTAACTCCCAAGTATGGTGGTGACAGTCATAGATACAGTGGAATAAATGAGCGTAGCTACCCTGGAAAGGGAAATATGCTTTTTGCAGGGTTGCCAGGTGAAATTAAAAGAAAAATAAAAGCCTAAAAAAATGAATGCAGCCACCACACCTAAAGATTATTAAGCAGCAATATATTAATTTTTTTTTGTTTTAGAGTTTAGGCAAACATTTATACATGTTAAATAGGAAAGCAGGACATGTTTGAAAAATTACAAATATAATTAAAACACTTGTTAGGGGACTATCCCCAAGCCAGAATAAGTAACTCTTAACCTCTATGGTATATCATCAGCCATTGCGCATGTAGAAAATGTAATTTATTGTAGAAAAAATTGTATTAAAAGATCTCATGTTAATGGTACAAAACATCGTAAGAATAGCACTATCAACATTGCACATTGTATAAATGAAATTTGCAAACATTGCACATTTGGCTGTTTGGACCATAAAGTGGCAATCCCAATCTACTTGCTTTTCCCTTAAGTCGTGATTTCTAACAAGGAATGCTGCAGAGAGGTGTACCCAACGCATTTCAAAATCCATATTGTGTTAATTGTGGAGCCACGTTGTCTCCTGCTCCCGGACCGCCGACCTTGGGAATCCCTTTTGGCTACTTTAATATCTCAATATGGGACCTCTGGATCTTGCTGGTTTGATCTAAAAGACAGCTCAAGTAAGCAACTTTTTATTAGGTATGGGGCCAGCCTTATGGGGAACAACACTCCAGCCTGACCCTTATCCCCTGGAATTGACACTTATTTTCTACCCGGGGATTTATCATCTTTTTTTTGCTTTCTCCCAGCTCACAGCGCCCATATCTCTATGCCTCCAAGGTAATCTATATCTGGCATTTTCTGGACGTGGACACCTGGTATTCACTTGGGGTAGGCCTTTAATGGCCATGACAGGACATCCATGCTTTTTGGAGGAATCCCTCTGCTCTAAATATACACATTTTTTGTAAGTGTATGTTAATGACATTTTTTGTCATTTTTAATGACAATTAGATGCACATTTATAAGTATGAATTTGTATTAATGTTTTACTAATATAAGCTGTTTTTTCAGAAGTGGTATTATTCCTTGAAGAAGATTCATAACAGTAATTTTGAAACACGTTGGATACCCCTCTCTGCAGCATTCCTTGTTAGAAATCATGACTGAAGGGAACAGCAAGTAGATTGGGATTGCCACTTTATGGTCCAAACAGCCAAATGTGCAATGTTTGCAAATTTCATTTATACAATGTGCAATGTTGATAGTGCTATTCTTACGATGCTTTGTACCATTAACATGAGATCTTTTAATACAATTTTTTCTAAAATAAATTACATTTTCTATATGTGAAGGGTTCTATATGTAAAGTCAGGTCCATAAATATTGGGACATTGACACAATTATAATATTTTTGGCTCTATACACCACCACAATGAATTTTAAATGAAACGGACAAGATGTGCTTTAACTACAGACTTTCAGCTTTAATTTGAGGGTATTTACATCCAAATCAGGTGAACGGTGTAGGAATTACAACAGTTTGTATATGTGCCTCCCACTTTTTAAGGGACCAAAAGTAATGGGACAATTGACTGCTCAGCTGTTCCATGGCCAGGTGTGTGTTATTCCCTCATTATCCCATTTACGAGGAGCAGATAAAAGGTCCAGAGTGCATTTCAAGTGTGCTATTTGCATTTGGAATCTGTTGCTGTCAACTCTCAATATGAGATCCAAAGAGCTGTCACTATCAGTGAAGCAAGCCATCATTAGGCTGAAAAAACAAAAAAAAACATCAGAGAGATAGCAAAAACATTAGGTGTGGCCAAAAAAGAAAGAATGCACCGGTGAGCTCAGCAACACCAAAAGACCCGGAAGACCACGGAAAACAACTGTGGTGGATGACCAAAGAATTCTTTCCCTGGTGAAGAAAACACCCTTCACAACAGTTGGCCAGATCAAGAACACTCTCCAGGAGGTAGGTGTATGTGTGTCAAAGTCAACACTCAAGAGAAGACTTCACCAGAGTGAATACAGAGGGTTCACCGCAAGATGTAAACCATTGGTGAGCCTCAAAAAGACCAGATTAGAGTTTGCCAAACAACATCTAAAAAAGCCTTCACAGTTCTGTAACAACATCCTATGGACAGATGAGACCAAGATCAACTTGCACCAGAGTGATGGGAAGGGAAGAGTATGGAGAAGGAAAGGAGCTGCTCATGATCCAAAGCATACCACCTCATCAGTGAAGCACGGTGGTGGTAGTGTCATGGCGTGGGTATGTATGGCTACCAATGGAACTGGTTCTCTTGTATTTATTGATGATGTGACTGCTGACAAAAGCAGCAGGATGAATTCTGAAGTGTTTCGGGCAATATTATCTGCTCATATTCAGCAAAATGCTTCAGAACTCATTGGACGGCGCTTCACAGTGCAGATGGACAATGACCTGAAGCATACTGCGAAAGCAACCAAAGAGTTTTTTAAGGGAAAGAAGTGGAATGTTATGCAATGGCCAAGTCAATCACCTGACCTGAATCAGATTGTGCATGCATTTCACTTGCTGAAGACAAAACTGAAGGGAAAATGCCCCAAGAACAAGCAGAAACTGAAAACAGTTGCAGTAGAGGCCTGGCAGAGCATCACCAGGGATGAAACCCAGCGTCTGGTGATGTCTATGCGTTCCAGACTTCAGGCTGTAATTGACTGCAAAGGATTTGCAACCAAGTATTAAAAAGTGAAAGTTTGATGGATGATTGTTAATCTGTCCCATTACTTTTGGTCCCTTAAAAAATGTGAGGCACATATACAAACTGTTGTAATTCCTACACTGTTCACCTGATTTGGATGTAAATACCCTCAAATTAAAGCTGAACGTCTGCAGTTAAAGCACATCTTGTTCGTTTCATTTCAAATCCATTGTGGTGGCGTATAGAGCCAAAAAGATTAGATTTGTGTTGATGCCCCAGAATTTATGGACCTGACTGTATATATTGTTCATTGCCCATAAAATCCCACCTTTTGAGGTTTATTCTATGTAATACCAAGGGATGGTGGCAATCTACATGTGTGGTTTGGTGAATCACTTAAATTATCATCAGCCATTGCATTTTCTCATTCCCATTATGTAGGGACCTGGGAACTCATTAGAATTGACTTACTAATGGCAAATCGACTATTCACTTTGCAAGGGAAGTTGCACTTTGAAATAGAACATTTCCTCAGAGTTTATTGAATGAGATTAAGCTCTGTAGACAAGCATCATCCAATTATATACAAGCAAACATTGTTTTTCTTGCAAGTGATTGGCTCTTCTTGGAAAATTGAAATTTCATCACATTCAATAAACGCTTGTGAAAATCCCCTTGCAAGGTGCAACAGTCTATTTGCCTTTAGTAAATCAAACCTATTATATAGAGGCCTATGATGTCAGACATAAACTACATTTAAATTTAAACTAACATTGGGACCTACTGTTATTCTTGGAATGCCATGAACTCACAGTAGCTGTATCAAGAACGGTCAAATCAAGTAAAACATAGTAATTCTTAGAAGTAACAGAGGAGAAATGTGGATCACAATCCATCCTAAAAAGCTGCATACATGTGTGTCATTTTTAAAATAATGTATTTATAACATAAATTCTAAGATTATATAAGCTTTAAAGTATTTGCTTACAGTTAATGTAGAAAACACACTGACATTAAATATATTCAATTAGTAAAAGTACACCATTGCACTCCATATGTCTTATCAAGGTAATAGCCAATTTAATATACATCCACGGTAAACCTATTTTGTAGAGCAATACATGTATGTGTCTATTGATACTTCTTAGTGTTGCTTACTGCCTTATGGAGAAAATGTTCTGTATTCCTTCTTAGTGGATTATCTGCTTCTCTACCGTAGTTTTCTGACTTTTGTAGGACTTTGTGACTTTTGTAAGGCTTTATTTACTTCAGAATGTGGATGACATGTATTTCAGCATTTTTAGGATCCACCTTTCAACCTGGCAAATACAACAAGCATACAAATTTCAACTGTGTATAACTGATGAGTAAAATAAAATAATCTTACCACTAGGGAGAGCTATACTCATAATAATGATCACAGTTTTCAGACACACTTTCAGCTTATGTTTTCAATATAAAAGGATGACATGCATATTATTGTTGCTTTTGTTAATAATAATTATAATAATATAATCATATCACTTATCTCATCCCTGTTACTTGTTAAATGTCAATAAAATATCCTACCAATATGAGGTTAAAACTATACACATTTTTAAAACTTTTTTTTTTTTAGACAGTTCAAAATTTACAAAAACGCTGGACCAATGCAATGGGGTTTATTTACTCAAATTGGAGAGTACAAAATCTGGTCAGCTGTGCATGGTAGTCAATCAGCGTCTAACTTCAGCTTGTTCAATGAAGCTTTGACAAAAACCTGGAAGCTGATTGGTTTCTATGCAGAGCCGCACCAGATTTTGCACTCTCCAGTTTTAGTAAATCTCCCCTAAAGAGTCACATGTTTCTGTATACCCAAATAAGTATTTTCAGAGCTCCACTTTAATGGATGGAGTGATGGAAAAAAGAAGGGAAATGTGGGTATGCTGTGGGACCAGGATTTAAAGCAAATCTGTTTCTTTTTCCTGATTGGGCATATTACAAATTTGCTTTAAGGAGTATGTTGGTGTCATCTTGACAATACCAGCTTGCTGACTAGACAGTGAAGGAGCAGCAGCACATTCGTGAATTCATAATTATGCTATACCCCACTAAAAGCATGTTCAGTGTTAAGCAGTATTACGAGGAAGTCACGTGACAAGTGATACAACGCGTCACGCAGAGCCAGTGATGTCACCTCTGGTGTCTCTGAGACCTGAAGGCTGTGGTGAGGAGGTGATCTGCTGTGACTATATTGCATTGTACATGCTAACTAGAAAAGGTACAATTTCTGGGGAAATTGTGAAAAGTGTTCTTGCCTCTACAACTGGAGTGGGCGGAGTAACTGGGTGGGGTGAAGTGGCTTGAGTAACTGTGAAAAGTGTTAAAAAGCTTAATATTTTAAAAAGTATAAATAGTAGTAAAAAAGTTCCATCATTCGCTGAAAGAGCTGAACATTTTTTTCAAAAGTAATTTTAAAGTTTGACCTTATCTATTTTCTGATGGGAGGATGGTAAGAAACCAGCTCAACCTTAACTACTACCACATGTTGGCTCTCCATGAATTTTTTTTAATCAAAAATGATTTTTTTTTCTTCAAAAATGATTTTTTTTTTCAAAAGTAATTTTTTTTTTCAAAGGTAATTTTTTTTTTCAAAAATGAATTTTTTTATTTCAAAAATATTTTTTTTTTCGAAATTATTATTTTTTTTAAAGTAATTTTTTTTTCAAAAATATTTTTTTTTTTCAAATATATTTTTTTTTCAAAAATAATTTTTTTTTTAAAAGAAATTTTTTTTTCAAAAATATTTTTTTTTTTTCAAAAATGATTTTTTTTTTTCAAAAATGATTTTTTTTTTTCAAAAATATATATTTTTTTTTTTTCAAAAATGATTTTTTTTTTTCAAAAATTATTTTTTTACTTTTTTCAAAAATTTTTTTTTTTTTTTCAAAAATATTTTTTTTTTTACATGGGGCGGTCATAATGTTTTGGCTGATCATGGGGTGGTCATAATGTTTTGGCTGATCATGGGGTTGTCAGCTTTTGTCACTTCCCACTCTAGTTTTGAACATTTCGCCATTCATTCCTATGGGACCAATTTCGCCGCAAAAACGTCATTTCGTGGACCATTCGGCAAAACATTCCACAAAGTAATAACACACCAATCGGGAACAATCCGCTCGTTTCGGTATATTACTTGTCTCTGTAGTGTAAAAACAGTGGGAGGAGTCTACAAGCATTATCAAGTCTAGCAGACGAAGTCACATGCATTTGGAGTGTCTCAGCATCTTGTGTTTACAACCACTGTTTCCTAGCAACGCTCATGCCCTGTTTATGCTTCCCAAATACTGCTTCATCAAAACTGCCCCATCAGAATTACCCCATCAAAACTGCCCCATCATATTCCTCTATTATAAATCAGTACATGGTGTGTCTGTCCCCTCCCCCGGGCTCTGTAATCAGCTGAGATGCTCCAGCCACCTTCCCCCCTGTGTATAACAGAAGCTTTGGTAACCATGGCAACAAAACAAACACTAACAGTACACTCTGATTAATGGCTAAAATTTCCTGAAATGACCTCTAAACAAATGGCCGTATTTTAAAAACTATACATCCTACAGCGAAGATCTTTATATTGTGAGAATCACAAGACCCAGACCTAGATTTTGATGTATAGTATGTCTCTGAAATATTAAAAATGAAGGCACAGTCGCAGTTTAGAAATTGCCCTTCAAATTTGGAGGGGGCTAGAGTGTAGTTTCAATGAATGTCAATGGACGGCGTGAGTTGCAAACAAATGGTCATATTGTGAAAACTATCAGGACTATGGCTTAGCCGTGGACATGTTTAGTGGCAGCAGGGATAGCTGAACGTTTTGATATAAGATTTGTGTAGGTGGGCTTGAAAATGAGGGAGTGGCGGCAGTTTAGAAATCATGTTCTGATTTTCCAGCTTTTGTCATCTCCCACTCTAGTTTCCCCATTCATTCCTATGGGACCAATTTTGCCGCAAAAACGACGATATTTCGTGAACCATTCGGCGAAACGTTCCACAAAGTAATAGCACACCATTCGGGAACAATCCGCACGTTTCGGTATATTACTTGTCTATGTAGTGTAAAAACTGTGGGAGGAGTTAGGGTGGTAAATTTGGCTATAATAATAAGAATAATATATATGTGAGATAACAGTAAGTGGTCTTGCTATGCAAGAACACTTAATGACAAGAAATATTCTTGTAAGTGTTTTTAATTCATTAAAAAGAAACTGTATAGAAAGCATAATACGCTATGAGCATATTTTTTGTATATTCTGAGTACCCGGTCCCTAGCCAAGCTTGCTTAACCAAAGGGCAGAGCATAAGAGGAGGTCATCTATCTGGAGGCACACCAAGTTAATAACACAGGATTTCAAAAGGCACAGTATGACCTGTAATAGGTCATAGAGTAAGGTGAGGGGGCACTGCACCTAAAGGTGGCTGGTGAAGGTTTTCTAACATATTAGCTGTCCCTGCATGGATGGATACCAAGTTTTTTATTTTTCACCATTGGAATCATTTTTTTAAGTTAACTTAATTTTTTCACTGTATATGTGTATACTTAGCACTGAATATTTCTCACAGATTGTTTAAAGGGATTCATATATGTGATATATGAGTATATATTTTTTTTTTGATGAACAGCATACTATTTGTTCTTTTTTCCTAGGCAGTATTGTGCGATGCTTTTGGAGCCAATATTTATGCCAGAGATGGCCCTCCCTTTCTCAGTGCTGTGTGAAATTTACATGAATCAGAAATAAAGATGCGTGTGTGCAGGTACTTATACCAGCTATGTTAAAATACATTTAACACCTGGATTAGCTGCATTGTTATAGATACCTGAAGTTCAGTTTAGGATTATAGTTTAGAAAAGTTTTGTTTTGGTTTTTGTTTTTTAATTTACAACATACTTTTTCAGACATAATCTCACATAGGATATATATAAATACACTGGAACCCGAATAAAACAGCTTTGATACAGACAGCAGATTGATAGCTGTACTCAGTGGTCGGCCTGTCCATTAGGGGCGCACGGGCGCCGCCTCCCCTATCCTTGCGTCCGCCCCCCTGATCTACATATCAGCTGGACGATGGATTTCAATGCAGGGTGGGTTTTTTTTAAGCACCTGATTAGAGCCAGAGGCTCTAACAGGCTTCAAAAAAGGGTTGCATTGCGCTCCGAGGCCACACACAGTTTTGTACCCATAGCGAATAAATTTTCGCTATTTTCACACTAAAGTTCCTCCCGCCAATCGGGAGTCAGGTCTGTGAGACTTGCTTCCAGGATGGCCAAAGATCCTATTGGATGCCTAGCGTTTTGGCAGAAGAGGAGACACACGGCGGAGGAAGCCGATGGAGGAGCGGACACCGGAGTCGCCGTGGCCACTGCCTGCTCCCCAGGCGAGGAGGAGAGGACACCACAGCCCCGCGGGTAAGTGCCGGACCACCCTGAGAGGTGTTTCAGTGCCGTGCCACGCCATGGGGGAGGGGGTAAGAAGAACCCACCAGCCGCCACTGACTGTACTGTACTGTACTGAATGTCATGGCACACGTCTGTGTTGCAACACATATTAGCAGGTTCAAGAATGTAAATTTGTAACCTCTGAAACGAGTTTTATTGCTGACTTGAGCCATGTATATGCTCTTTATTGATCATAATGGTAAATAGGGGTTATCCTAAATTCACAGAGCAAATCAGAGCTGAGCAGGCTTGCCAACCCCTCCTTTTAACTGTTCACACTTATGAATTATACAGGTGTGATTAAGGTATGGCAATGACTGAATCCAATTGCTCATGGAATCTGTATAGCTTATGTATTTAAGGAGAGAAATGGGTTAGTCACCCCGGAACAGAGAAAAGTAATGATTATCTATTTTAGTTTCTTTGGCAACCGTCTACCTGTAAGCCATTAGAGATTATACTCTACGTGTTTAAAGCCCTGTATGGTAGAGGTATATTAAAACTAAGTTTGATATGGAGATTCCTATAGAATAGAGGGCCAGTTCACACTACATACAGTCCAGTGCATTTTTTTCTGCATGAAAAACGCATGGAAAGTAGGTTATATGGTGTTTAGTAGCATAGTTCACACCAGTGCTTGCAGTTCCAGTGCGTTCCAGTTCCAGAAAAAAAAGTAGAACATGCTGCATTTTTCCTGCACTGGACTGTACTGGAATGCTGTAAAACGCATGAAAAACACACTGGAACATACCTAAACATACCAAAAACTCACTGGAACACACATGTCCTTATTTAAGGCTTAGCAAAAAGAGGAGGGGGGATGCACTGGACTGCATCAAAATCGCATCAAAAATGCACTGGAACACATCAAAACACGTCAAAAACGTGCATGCAGAAAAGCATCTGGAACCTAACCCGGACTGTGTTTCTATGGTGTCACCTGGCCCTAAAGACAGTTCCTATTTTTTATATAACTTTCATTTACACCTTACACTTGTCTCTTGGATAATACATACTTTCACTGAACTGAAAGCATATAACAAAAGACTGCAAGCAGACAGGCTATCATCGCAGAAGAGACATGCAATGTTTCTGCTGTAATAAAATACACCTACCTGCCTGCTTACAGTCTTTTGTGAATGTAAATTGAGCTGCTCATGTGAAGATCAGCTTACATCTCCAGCACGGTCCCTATATGCGGGGTAACATGAGCAAGAGTTATGTCATCCCGTGCCAGCCAATGGAGATGCCTGAAGTCTGGAACCTGGAAAGGAGATGTCAGTGCTGGCGAAGGACCAGAATCGTTAGGGAGGAGAAAAGTTTAGTTACACTTTAACTTGGGGAAGGTTATTTAAAGCCTTTGTGCACAAAAAAAAAAAACAAAATGTCTTGCTCACACTTACACAACCACATGTTTCCCTTCCAAATCACCACAGGGAGTTGGACCGTTATACAGTCAGGTCCATAAATATTGGGACATCGAAACAATTCCTATCTTTTTGGCTCTATACACCACCACAATGGATTTGAAATGAAACGAACAAGATGTGCTTTAACTACAGACTTTCAGCTTTAATTTAAGGGTATTTACATCCAAATCAGGTGAACAGTGTAGGAATTACAACAGTTTGTATATGTGCCTCCCACTTTTTAAGGGGCCAAAAGTAATGGGACAGATTAACATTAACAACCATCCATCAAACTTTTACTTTCTAATACTTGGTTACAAATCCTTTGCAGTCAATTACAGCCTGAAGTCTGGAACACATAGACATCACCAGATGCTGGGTTTCATCCCTGGAACTGCAACCGTCTTCAGTTCCTGCTTGTTCTTGGGGCATTTTCCCTTCAGTTTTGTCTTCAGCAAGTGAAATGCATGCTCAGTCGGATTCAGGTCAGGTGATTGACTTGGCCATTGCATAACATTCCCTTAAAAAACTCTTTGGTTGCTTTCGCAGTATGCTTTGGGTCATTGTCCATCTGCATCGTCCAATGAGTTCTGAAGCATTTTGCTGAATATGAGCAGATAATATTGATAGTCACATCATCAATAAATACTAGAGAAACAGTTCCATTGGCAGCCATACATGCCCACGCCATGACACTACCACCACCATGCTTCACTGATGAGGTGGTATGATTTGGATCATGAGCAGTTCCTTTCCTTCTCCATACTCTTCTCTTCCCATCACTCTGGTACAAGTTGATCTTGGTCTCATCTGTCCATAGGATGTTGTTCCAGAACTGTGAAGGCTTTTTTAGATGTTGTTTGGCAAACTCTAATCTGGCCTTCCTGTTTTGAGGCTCACCAATGGTTTACATCTTGTGGTGAACCCTCTGTATTCACTCTGGTGAAGTCTTCTCTTGATTGTTCACTTTGACACAAATACACCTACCTCCTGGAGAGTATTCTTGATCTGGCCAACTGTTGTGAAGGGTGTTTTCTTCACCAGGGAAAGAATTCTTCGGTCATCCACCACAGTTGTTTTCCGTGGTCTTCCGGGTCTTTTGGTGTTGCTGAGCTCACCGGTGCGTTCTTTCGTTTTAACCGCTTGCCGACCGCCTCACGCAGATGTACTGCGGCAGAAGGCCATGTACAGACAGAATCACGTACCTGTACGTTCCCCTTTAAGAGGCAGCCAGCGGGCGCGCGCACGACCGCGGCAAGCGCCGTGGGGGTCGGGTCGCGGGTCCCGCGGACTCGATCGCTGCGGGGATACCCACGATCCCCTCACAGGAAGAAAGAACGGGGAGATGCTAATGTAAACAGGCATCTCACCGTTCTGCCTAGTGACAGTGTCACTGTTCTCTGCTCCCTGTCATTGGAGCAGAGATCAATGACGTGTCACACACAGCCCATCCCCCCTACACTTAGAAACACGCCCCTAGGACACACTTAACGCCTACACTGCCACCTAGTGGTTAACCCCTTCACCGCCAGTGTCATTTACACAGGAATCAGTGTATTTGTATAGCACTGATTGCTGTATAAATGCCAATGGTCCCAAAAATGTGTCAAAAATGTCTGATGTGGGGGGGCGTGGCTAACCGTCGAGCAGTATGGAAGCCTGAATCCACAGCTCCCGCACCGATCGGAGACAACGGCCTCTAAAATCACTCCTCACGACCACAAAAATGCATTCCTCTAACCCCCACATAGCGGGGAACCAGACCGGAGCATCCAGGAAGCGAAAAGATTACAGACAACCTAAGAAATTGACAGATTTCTACACAGTCACTCAGGCTGAACGAATCCAAGATGGCGCCCGCGGCGCCTCACAGCCCTCAGAGACACAGTGTTCTGCAGATTCTTACACAGATCTGCCTGATGAAGATGACCCCTCAATCCTACCTCAAGAAATCTCATCAGGCTCCCATCCACCATCAGGATCATCTTCCACCTCAAACAGCCCAGCCAAATCGAGGATGCGACTGGATACAGCTACACAGGCACAGGAGGTAAGGCCTGCACTAGATCAGCTACTCACCCAGACACCCCTATCCTCCCCTATAGCGGCCTTCCCCACATCCAATCAGCCTGTAATTGACACAATGCTGAAGGAGATGCTGATCTCACTTCACAGCTCCCTCCACAATGACATATCCTCCATGTTCACTGCCTTTAAATCAGAAATGGTACACACAGGCAAAAAGATTGGCCAAATTGAAAAGCAGATGTCTATCATGACCGAAACGGTTAACGATTTAGTGGATGCCCACGATCATACCCGGGAGGAACATCACTGGGTCAGAGCCAAAATGGCGGATCTCGAAGACCGCTCGAGACGTAACAACGTTAAGATTAGGGGTATCCCTGAAAACATCCTCCCAGCTGACCTGAATACATATGCGAGGAAACTCATGTCCACTCTCCTACCTGACCTACCACCGATAGAAACCATAATAGATCGAATCCATCGATTGCCAAAGCCGCCACACCTACCCCCAGAAGTCCCAAGAGACACCTTGATGAGAATACACTTCCTCCATGCCAAAGATATGCTGCTGGCACAATCCAGACGTCTGGGACAACTACCAGCCCCATACTCCAAGCTGCAACTCTTTCCTGATGTCTCCCAATTTACCCGCCAACAACGTCGACAGCTGCAGACCATTACAAAACCGCTCCACAACCACAAAATTCCGTTTCAATGGGGATTTCCAACCAAGCTAGTAGTCACCAAAAATGGGGCACGGCACAACATCCACACAGTGGAAGAAGGCATAAAGCTGCTCCGGATCTGGGGCATCATCCCTGAAGTAGACCAGCCAGCCCAGCCATCCCATCCAGGAAACCCCCATGCCCACATTAAAGGAACGCATGCTAACTTCAACACCTGAATACCAGGTAGTGATGTTCTTAAATCATCATTCACACTCCGATCCGGTGCCTGCTCGTTGCAGATAGTTCACGAACTTGACCCTCACACTGACCGGCAGTCCTCTAGATTACTGCCGACCCTTCCTCCTCCACCCTACCAAGTCCTTACTAACTGTTTTTCTTATCTCCCTTTTTGTCTGATACCCGTTCCCTCCCGGAGAGTCTCAGTTCCCCAGCATTCGAGCATCTTCAACCCACCATCCAGTCTGATCGACTTCATCAACAAGGACCAAAGATCTCACAGCTACTACGCTGACAACACAAGAAACTGTAAGTACTGACGGAATAAACACTTCCTCCACACCAATACCATCATGCCCAAATTCTTGTCACTTAATGTGAAAGGACTAAACCACCCATCCAAAAGAGCTTCTCTATGGCGCACCGCCCAAGATGCCCACTGTGAAGTACTCTGTGTTCAAGAAACCCACTTTAAGTCTTCTGCGGAACCCCTATGCACCAACAAAAATTTTACACACATATTTAAAGCATCCGGTCCAGAAAAAAAGAAAGGGGTCATGATAGCCATCAAGAACTCTTGCTCCTTCACTCTACACAACAGTCTTATAGACACGGAAGGCAGATATCTAGCTTTAGACTGCACTCTGGACACCAACAGATACACCATCGTCACAATCTACGCCCCTAATCGAAAACAAATCCATTTTCTCACCAAACTGATGAAAAAAATTCACCGCTTCAAACAAGGTCACCTAATAATCTGCGGTGACTTCAACGTAGTTCCAGACAACTCCATAGACTCCTCCACTGCCTCACACAGACTACCCTCCCAGATGGGATCACTCATCAGATCCAATGACCTTTATGACGTATGGAGATGTCACCACACCACAGAAAGGGACTACTCTTATTTCTCACCCCGGCATAATTCTTACTCAAGAATAGACTACTTCCTAGTAGACAAATGGACACTACCCAAAATCTCCTCATCAGCTATAGACACCATCACGTGGTCGGACCACGCGCCAGTCTCTATCACCCTACAAGACTCCCCAACAACCTCCCAAACTCGGCTCTGGAGAGCGAATGCCGCAATCCTTAACTCGCCTACCCACGCGACCCACATCAGGACCTGTCTAGAAGAATACTTCAACTCCAACTCAGGCTCTGTACAAGACAACTCCATACTTTGGAATGCCCATAAAGCGTTCATAAGAGGGATTCTTATACAAATTGGAGCCAGGGAGAGGAGGATGAGAGCACAGCGTCTAAACTCACTGACTTCTAGCATCAAATCTCTAGAATCCCAAAACCAATCTTCTCCTGACCCAACACTCAAAAAACAGTTAGACACACTTAGACAAGAATTACGATCCCACCTATTGCAAACCTTTGAGAAAGCACACACATATTTCAGAGCGAAACATTACTCCACTGGCAATAAAGCCGGAAAAACTATGGCTAATAGACTAAAAGGACACTACTCAAAAACTAAAATAACACATTTATTCCATCCTGATACCAAACAAAAACTGACTGACCCACAATCCATTGCAGACGCATTCAGCCACTATTATAACACACTGTACAATCTGAAAGACGATATCTCACTCAAACAACCTTCCCTACAAGACATAGAATCATTTCTACAAGAAATCAAACTTCCCAAACTGACCGCAGACCAACTATCTGCACTTAACACCCCATTTACAGACTCAGAAATCTGCACCATAATTACCACCTTACCCCCTAACAAATCACCGGGACCGGACGGCCTTACAGGCGAATACTACAAAAAATTCCGTACTATTCTAGCACCATATATGTCTTTAGTACTCAATGACTCTGCCTCATCCTCCTCTCTCCCTCCTGAAATGCTCAATGCTCTGATCATCACTATACCGAAGCCAGGTAAGGAACCCACCCACGCACAAAATTTTAGACCCATCTCGCTTCTTAACCTAGACACAAAAATTTACACTAAACTAATAGCCAATAGATTATTCAACTTAATGCCATTACTGATCCATAATGACCAGTCAGGCTTCACTAAGGGCAGACAGACATCCGATGCAACTCGCAGGATTGTCAACATCATTCACAGTGCCGAGTTGACTCGAACGCCTTCTCTGCTCCTATCTCTGGACGCAGAGAAGGCGTTCGATAGAGTACATTGGAAGTATCTACAAGCTACTTTGAGCAAATTTGGATTTCAAACTCCTATATTAACTGCCATAATGGCACTTTACTCGGCACCGTCTGCTCGGGTGTATACATCAGAAATGCTTTCCAAACCATTTTCCATCACAAACGGCACCCGCCAAGGTTGCCCGCTCTCACCAATCATTTTCAACTTAATAATGGAACCCTTAGCAGAACATGTCAGACAGTCTTGCAAGATAACAGGTTTTAAGATAGGGGATACGGAACACAAAATCAACTTATTTGCTGATGACGTGATATTAATGATCACTAACCCTCGCTCCTCCCTGGCTTCGGTACAAACACTGTTGAAAAAATTTAGCGATATTTCATATTATAAGGTTAACGAACACAAATCCTTCATACTGGACCTAGGTTTAGATGCGGTAGCCAGTAACATCTTGATGTCTGAATATCCTTACCCATGGGCCGATCATGGAATTACATATCTAGGAATAACTCTGACGAAATCCACGAAAGGCCTATTTACTCATAACTATGTAGAAGCCAGGCAAATGCTCATTAAGGAAACAACAAAAATTTCTAAATTCGAACTCACCTGGTCAGGACGCCTAGCAGCATTCAAAATGATGGCCCTCCCCAAACTCCTATACATTTTTCGCACACTACCTATCCCACTCTCAACATCATACCTCAACTCCCTCCAATCTATCCTGAACCAATTTATTTGGCAAGGAAAGAAGGCTAGATGTAGCCACTCTAAACTCATAAAACATAGATCTAAAGGGGGTATGGGACACATTGATATAAAAGATTATTATCTTGCCACTATATTGTCTCAACTAAGAGATTGGTTTCAACCTACACCAACCACACTGTGGAGCGCCATAGAAAACAACGAAACACCGGGCCCCAACCTCACCGATTGGCTATTTAGTACCCCCGTGAACAACCACTCCTTACTACAGTACTCCCCTCCTATCCAAGCTACCGTCAAAGCCTGGAGAACCCTACACCACACCAGATGGTCACTCCTCCCGACCAAACCCCTTTTAATCCCTATCAACACCTTAAAACATCTGACCCCAGATTTATCCGTCCCACAATGGATCTCTGATAAGATTAAATACACACAAGACCTCCGCAACATCACGTCCACTAAATCCTACCCACAGGTCCAAAAAGAATACAATGCACCCACTAAAGACTTCTTAACATACTATAGACTAAAAAAATGCCTCACAACCTATCCATCCCTAGAAGGAGCACTCCCCATGAAACTTTTGGAATTTTTCTTCTCTGACAACGCCAAACACAAGGGAGTCTCCCTCATTTATTTACTCCTGCAGGAAAAAAACACATTTTTCAAATCCAAACCACTCCTAGACTGGGAGAAAGACTTAAACCTACAATTCACTGATCACCAATGGCTAATAGCAATCAACTCAGTGTATAAAAATGTCCGATGTGTCCGCCATAATGTCGCAGTCACAATAAAAATCGCTGATCGCGCCATTTAAAAAAAATTATTAATAAAAATGCCATAAAACTATCCCCTATTTTGTAAACACTATAACTTTTGCACAAACCGATCAATAATCGCTTATTGCGATTTTTTTTAACAAAAATATGTAGAAGAATACGTATCGGCCTAAACTGAGGAAAAAAATTGGTTTTTATATATTTTTGAGGGATATTTATTATAGCAAAAAGTAAAGAAAATGCGTTTTTTTCCAATAAAAAGCGCAGGGGTGATCAAATACCACCAAAAGAAAGCTCTATTTGTGGGAAAAAAAGGACGTCAATTTTGTTTGGGAGCCACGACCGTGCAATTGTCAGTTAAAGCGACGCAGTGTCGAATAGCAAAAAGTGCTCTGGTCAGAAAGGGGGTAAATTCTTCCGGGGCTGAAGTGGTTAAAGTGGAGTTCCACCCAAAAGTGGAACTTCCACTAATCAGATTCCTCCCCCCCTCCGGTGACACAGTTGGCACCTTTCAGGGGGGAGGGGGGTACAGATACCTGTATATTACAGGTATCTGTACCCACTTCCGGCATAAATAGCCGCAGAATCTGCGGTTATTTACGCCACTTCCTGCTCCCGCCCGCTGCCTGCTGGGAAACACACACGGGTCCCAGAGGCAGCAGGGAGCATTCGTATTGCACGGCGCGACTCGCGCATGCGCAGTAGGGAACCGGGAAGTGAAGCCGCACGGCTTCATTTCCTGATTCCCTTACCGAAGATGGAGGCGGCAGCACCCGAGGACGGAGAGACGCTTCGGCCTCGGGTGCCGACATCGCGGGCGCCCTGGACAGGTAAGTGTCCATGTTTTAAAAGTCAGCAGCTGCAGTATTTGTAGCTGCTGACTTTTAAAATTTTTTCTTTCGGCGGCGCCCCGCTTTAAGGATGTTTTAAACAGTTGATTTGGCCACCCCTAATGTTTTTGCTATCTCTCTGATGGGTTTGTTTTGTTTTTTCAGCCTAATGATGGCTTGCTTCACTGATAGTGACAGCTCTTTGGATCTCATATTGAGAGTTGACAGCAACAGATTCCAAATGCAAATAGCACACTTGACATGAACTCTGGACCTTTTATCTGCTCCTTGTAAATGGGATAATGAGGGAATAACATGCACCTGGCCATGGAACAGCTGAGCAGCCAAATGTCCCATTGCTTTTGGTCCCTTAAAAAGTGGGAGGCACATATACAAACTGTTGTAATTCCTACGCCGTTCACCTGATTTGGATGTAAATACCCTCAAATTAAAGCTGAAAGTCTGCAGTTAAAGCACATCTTGTTTGTTTCATTTCAAATCCACTGTGGTGGTGTATAGAGCCAAAAAGATTAGAATTGTGTCAATGTCCCAATATTTATGGACCTGACTGTAGTTCTCTGACCAGCTATAACATTAATAACAGACCAAGGCCCTTAACCTCAACAGACCTCATCAGACATTAACCTACCTTTCTCAATCATTTAACAATTGTTGGAGAACATCTACTCTAAAGTATCTTGGTGTTTACCTTACGCCATATTACGACACCCTTTATAAAGCCAATTTCCCCCCATTATATGCCTCTATTAGGCCTAAGTTAAAATCCCATAAATCCCATAAGCTACCTCTGTCTGGTCGTATGGTGGCCATCAAGATGGCGATCTTACCTAAATTCCTCTACCTTTTAAAGACGCTGCCTATCCCTTATCCATCCTCACACTTTAACCACTTCACCTTCAGAAGATTTACCCTTCCTGCTGACCAGGCCATTTTTTGCGATACGGCACTGTGGTATTTTAAATGACAATTGCGCAGTCTCAGATGCTGTACCCAAATAAAATGTATGTTCTTTTTTCCCCACATATAGAGCTTTATTTGGCGATATTTGATCACCTCTGGGTTTTTTTATTTTTGCGCTATAAACAAAAAAAAAACACTGATAATAAAAAAATGCAAAAAAATCAAATTTTTTCATAAATAAAATTAAAAAAATTCCCAATAAGCATATATTGATTGGTTTGCACAAAAGCTATAGTGTCTACAAACTATGTGATATATTTATGGAATTTTTATTTATTTTATTTTTTTAATAGTAATGGCGGCAATCAGGGACTTATAGCGGGACTGCGATATTGCGGCAGACAAATCGGGCACTTAGCTGACACTTACGGCAAGTAGTTAAGAACCTTCAAAATGATTTGCTAAGTTTCTTTTGATGTTATAAAAGACACAGGATCGCTAGGTCCGTTCTCTTCTCTTCTTCCCAATTGTTGCATTCCCAAATGTATTGTTTGGCAACCCAGCTACGCTCTCTCACCTCTTGGTATTCCCACCATGCTTACAATCACTGGACAGAGGTCGAGAAACTGTGGTTGGCCCCTGTCCATCGGAACTCTATACTGTGGAGTAATGATGCCCTGCCTAATACTTCATGATTGCTGGGACCTATATCATTCACACGTACTCTTTGGCAGCGTGCAAAGTTTTTCTACCCCCTTACCTTTGCTGCTTTATTAGCAACTTCCTTTCTGTTTACGCCTAATGTTCCTGATAGTTTGACTTTGCAGATGTCTTGCTTTTGGGTGGAATAGGCCTTCTTTAATTTTGGCCAATTGATGGATGTTAAAAGTAGAATACTGCAGACCTTCCAGGACTTACAGGACGTTTATGCCCTATCCAGGCAGGCCTTCTTTAGTTTTTTACAAATACAGCATGCCTATATGCGAAAATGGGAGCAGGCCTCCAAAAACATTTGCTTGGTTGCTCTTAAATAGAAGAAACAGGAGCTTTATTTGAGTGTTTGAGTTGCACTCTAGGATCTTAGGATCTGAGATGTGAAGAAGATGGAATACCTGACTGCCTACTTAAAGCCAGAAATGGAACTTCCACTGTCCAGATTCCCCCCCCCCCCCCGGTGTCACTTTTGACACCTTTCAGGGGGGAGCAGATACCTGTCTAATACAGGTATTTGCTACCACTTCCAGAGAAAGATTGCTGCAGTATCCGCAGCGATCTACGCCATGTCAGCCCCCCCCCCCCCGATGTCCCCCGAGAGACACACAGGTCCCAGAGGACAGGAGGGACCACTCAGAGCGCGCAGTGTGACTCACACAGTAGGGAAACATGGTGTGAAGCGTCAAGGCTTCACTTCCTGATTCCCTCACCTAAGATTGCGGGCACACTGGACAGGTAAGTGTCCTTATTTAAAAAGTCAGCAGCTACAGTATTTGCAGCTGCTGACTTTCTAATTTTTTTTTTTTCTGGGGGAACTCCACTTTAACTGACTCACTGGACACCCATAACCGGGTTTGGGAATTGTGGGACCTCCCCCAGTCTGACATATCCCTGGCCATGTCATGGTGGGCACGTATGGCAGCTTTCGAATCTGGTGGGGCTCTGACACAGGTTGACACTCTACATTAACCTCCCCTTCTTTTTAATTTTTTCCTTTCTTTCTCTTGCTCTCTTGTATTTTTCTACCATTTCCTTTGTGTTTAGTACAGCACCTTTTGACAACTGGTTTCGCACCATAGTGAGGATAGGACCTAGTTGAGCTAATGTAATCTTTTTTCTTCTACTGGAAGCCAGTTTGTTGTTCTTAATATTCCACCACTACGTTAGGTGATAATATATGTTGTATCCTGTTTAAGGGTCTAATTACCTTAACCTTTCTTCTTTATTTTTTATTTTGTAAGCTGGCACTTTTTTTCTTTTGCCAATCTGAATGTCTTTGTTGAAAAACTAATCATAATAAAAAATTGTCAGTTCTTAAAAAAAAAAGTAACCACGTGGTACAAAAATGTGCTTTTGCAAAATCACCTAAAAAATATTCCATTCTTATGCCCTGTACACACGATCGGACATTGATCGGACATTCCGACAACAAAATCCATGGATTTTTTCAGACGGATGTTGGCTCAAACTTGTTTTGCATACACACGGTCACACAAAGTTGTCAGGACAGCCGATCGTTCTGAACGCGGTGACATAAAATACGTACGTCGGGACTATAAACGGGGCAGTAGCCAATAGTTTTCATCTCTTAATTTATTCTGAGCATGCGTGGCACTTTGTGCGTCGGAATTGTCCACACACGGTTGGAATTTACGCGAACGGATTTTGTTGTCGGATAATTTTATAGCCTGCTCTCAAACTTTGTGTGACGGAAATTCCAATGGAAAAAGTCAGATGGAGCCCACACACGGAATTTCCGACAACAAGCTCCGATCGCACATATTCCGCCGAAAAGTCCGACCGTGTGTACAGGGCATTAGACATATAGAGATCTATAAAATGATTTCTCATTTTAAAATTTATCAGCGTACTCTAATTCCTTTTAAATCAACCTAGATTTCATTTGATTGCGTGTAAAATAATGAACAGTCACCAGACCTGTAATTATAAGGAGGTCATTCATTTTCTGGATATTTAAAAAGAACCCATAGGTGCACTTTGGTTTACATCTACATACTAGCATTATAATAAGTCTAATCTCCTAAGGATATGTTTAAATACTTGCTTTAATGACTGACAAGAACCTCTGATTTTGAAGGGTAATCAGTTTCCTTTTTGTTTTTCTTTCACATTCCCTTACCACTAACATCTGGAGGTGTTTCACTCCCACACAAATTACAGGTTTACAGGTATTCCAGTTTCATTGTGTAGGATGTAATTCCTAATCATGTGTTTCGGTAAGGTCATAGGGGAGATGCACTTTAGTCTAGAATAAATAGAAAACTCATTGAGATTGCTATCCTCTATTTATTTATTTATATATTGTCAACATATTTTGCGGTACTTTAGATAAGATTATATCCAGTACATTAGCTTCTGTCTCACACACCAGCATCCTTCTCATCTGAAATCAATTAATCTCATAAGTATGTCTGGATTGTGGGCAAAAACTCAAGGATATAGGAGTACTGAATGATAACAGAAAGAACATGTAGCAGCATCATTTTTTTTATACCAGCACTATGAAGTTTATATTCCAAATGCTGTGCCATGTTGAACACAAAGCAATCATGAATGTGCTTTACTGAGGATCTGTATCTCTATTCCTAAATTTTTATAATAGTGCCTTTTAGGCTGGGTTCACACCTAAATCTGATGCGGCTTATGGCAGGGATCTGGTGCGTCCCTGTTCTCTGTTTCAAGGACGAATCAGGCCTGAATTTTTGCCTGCCCCGGAGATGTGTGAACCGGCTCCATAGAGAGCTGGCACACTCTCCTGTCATGAGAATTGTATGCAGGGGAACCTGGATGTGCGGTAAATATGTCCTGTTTACCAGTCCCTTGCTTTCTTGAATGAACACAGTGAGCGTTTGGTACCGATTACTCACTGTGTCCACTCATCACCGAAGCATAGTAAATTGTGTTTACTATGCTTCAGTTTGTGAATGAACATGGAGCCTCAGAGCGCTTCCCATTCATTCACTGTCCAGTGTAGCTGAGGCTGCAGAGAAAGCGACTGGGGTATCTCTGTCCTCAGTCCCTTTCTCTGTTTCAAATATGAGACATCAGGGGTATGTTAATACCCCTGATATTTCACCAAAGCCGCCCCCCCCCCCCCCCAACTAGGCTGTTAAAAAAAGTAAAAAAAAAAAACAGGGCCCTGTCAGGTAGGCTCTACGGCCCCCATGATTTCTAACAGCAGCCCTGCTCACAGAGACTGAACTGTGTCTGGCTGGAGCTCAGAACTAAAAACGTATAATCAGTCTGGTCTGCTGGAGGAGGATAACACTTTGAATTAACAATTTTTTTTTAACAGAAAAATTTTATTAAACAAATCAGCATTACATCGCAGAGTAATTTAGAACATTCACAGTACAGAGGAGAATAATAGTACAATTAACCTTCAACCTGTAGTCTTGTTTATCAGATATTCCAGTTGTGCAGATATCAGAAATATCAGCTAACAGTACACCTTATTGCATTATAGTGTCATATCATCATAGATAAATCTACATAAGTAACCATTTACAATTCAACCTGATAGAGAGGGGGAAGGGAGGTGAAGGGGGGGGGGGGAAGGGGAGCAAAGGAAAGGCAAGAGGGGGGGGAGGGGGGGAAGGGGAGCGAAGGAAAGGCAAGAGGGGGGGGGTAAGAGGGAACGGGCCCAGAGGGAACAGTCAAAGAGACCCAGGAGTTCCTCCAATGAGTATCCCAGCATAGTAGTTATGGAGTAGGGGGTTCCGGGACCCCAGAGGCATCTACCCAAGAGGACATAAAACAAATCTCTCCTGCGCTCAGGTGTCCAGGAACTGAATATGTGGTGCGACCACCTATAACGAGGTATTGCCTAGCGTCTTGCAGCCCTCCTCTGAACAATGGGTATTCATGCTAGAAAAAACAGAAAAAGAAGGAGGGCGCACTAACCTAGTGCATTACCACTAATAAACTTTATTGCAGCATAAAAACAGCAAAGATTATACTCACAAACGAGCTATCGAAACCAGCTTTAAAAAAGGGCGCAAGTGCGCTGTCCTATGGATCGACACACCAGGACCTATTGCCAAGAGGATCAGACCGGTGCAAATGGCCAATGGCTAACGCGTTTCAGGGGAGCACCCCCTTCTTCAGAGCCTGAACGGGCAATGGTTGGTCTCTCAAAGTTTCCTCTCTATAGATGTATATATGTGTGTGCATAAGTGCCTATGTCTACCACACCCAATTGGTAGCGACGCCCCCTCACAAACAGCAACACCTACCCATTTAGGCTTATTCTCCCTGGACCCCTCCCTCTAGGTACAAGCCCCATTTGCAGCCAGAGGATAGTACTAGTAAAAACAAGCAACAGGCCTCGCTCTGTGTTGCTTGCTATATCTTGAGCTAGCAAAAACGTAACAGAATCAGTATGGGCCACAAAAACAAAAGAGGGGGGGGGGGGTGGCGCCACCAACCACACATACCTCTCCTCCTACATGCAGCTCAATAGGTATTCCCATGCCGAGGACAAACCGCAGTGAATGATACGGGGCTTCTCTGGCTCCCAGGAGCCATATGAATGCTGCACACAGCGTGTGGAACGCACGCCGCCCGAAGGACCAGGAAGTGCGGGCGTTCCTGCGTTCCACCCGCAGCTTCCGGCCGATCGTGACGTCAGTTCCCCCTCTACAAGCATCAGAAGACGCTGTGTGCAGGGGGCACGGCCCGGAAGCGCGGGTGTATTTGCGTTCCACCCGCTGCTTCCTGCCTTCATGGGGATGCCTGTGAGTGGCCAGAACAGTCGGTGCGCGCGCATCCCCATTGGTCCGCGCGCCTCCCACCAATGACTCCACTGCTGACAGCCATCAAAGGCTGATATTGCCTGCACAGTACAGGCAGCATTCAAGTTCCAGCCACAGGCAGCTCGCAGCCCACATCACTCTAAAAAGACCATTCATAGGATGGAAATAGAGGGTAGAGATGTGGTTAATAGACGGCACATATGTATGGTAAAAAATAGAGATTAATCTCAAATGGGGAGGTAGGTGAGGAGATCAAAATCGATACCAAGTGGAAATGCTAGTGTATGATATTCCGTTAATGTGATCCGCAGAGGTATCCTTCCAAGGTGCAATAAGTTAATACAACACATAATATATATATGGTTCATAAATTTAAAACACGGTTGATTAGACAGCATAATATATATTTTTCTTTCCCCCATAAAGTATAGTATCGTAAAAAGGTCAAACCATAAAAATCCATAGCTATTTGTCGCTGATCGTAAAATTAAAATCCAAAAGAAATCCGTGCATTATGATAACTAAATAATGCTGGTCAGAAAATAATAATAGCAATAAAATAGGGGATCTAAAAACAAATGCTCATCGGCCTAAACCATTAATAACACCATTAAAAAACAATGATAAAAAAATATGATAAAAAATGCCGGCTAAGAGACTACACACCGCTCTATATAGATATAATAAAATATAGATATAGTGAAATAAATAACCTATGGCAGGATATAACATACTAAGTCAAATGACCATAGTTACCGCCCCCCCAAGCAAATGCCAAGGAGGGTACCTCTGCGGACTGGCATACCAAAAACGAGAGAGACCATTGCCCGTTTGCACCTAATGGAAAATGAACCCTATACCCCAATGGCGATGAAGTACATAAAATGACACGGACTACATAATGTTAACAAATTAACCACTGTCTAAACACCAACCACAGCCTGGTAACTAGCTTCTACACATTAAGCTAAAAACTGTAAAACTACTACTACATCTGACAAACCTATCTACCCCAATTCCTGGTCACTACACCCAATGTACCCCATATGACCCAAAAAAGAGCCCCAACCTGCACATTGGTGGCAATATCCACACTTGAAAGGTCAAGCCCCAATTGACCTGGCTAGTGCCACCAATGACTCGGGGGCCCTTTCGGGAACTGAAGGAGTTAGACAACATTGTGCAGTTCGATTTCCTCGTTCAGGCCTTTTGGGGCCAGAGTTCCTAAGGAAAAAATCCAGAAGGCCTCTCTATTACATAGCATTTGATGTTTTTTGCCGCTATCCAAGTCGCTCGGCATTGCCTCTATACCGAACACTTTGAGGCCGTCTGTACTGCTACTATGGATTTCTTTAAAGTGTTTTGGTATTGAATAGTTGTCCTTCTCCGTAAGGATACTGCTCCTGTGCTCGTTCATTCTGGTCCTCATAGGTCTTGACGTCCGTCCTACATAAAGGAGGCCACAAGGACACAGAAGGCCATAGATGACATACGGGGTACCGCAGTTGATGAACTGCTTCATCTTGTGAATCCTACCGTCTGTTCCAATGACTTCTTTCTTTCTATGGCACATATGCACGCAGTTCCCACAAGTATTGCTCCCACATCTGTAGCTTCCCTTCTGGTCAAAAATCGTGCTCCAAATACTACTGAGCCCTCCATTTCTTTGTTTTCTCACTCTACTTGGGGCAATAATGCTCCTTAAGTCCTTCGGTCTCCTAAAGACCAAATTGGGGTGCGAAGGAAGGCTTGTCCTCAAGATAGGGTCTGATTCAAGGAGGACCAGATCTTATCGAATTTACCTGGACATTGCCTACTTTCATATGTCAGTCTATACAGGGGAAGTACCATGTTCACCAATCTTTTCCATGACTCCAAAGTAGGAGTCCGCCTTTTTCCATACCATTAAGATTTCACGCCTGGCATAATATAATGCAAAGGTAAGACACAGTTTACTATATCTATCTCCCTCAAGATCTTCCAGATGACTAAGTAATAGTATCTGAGGATTGACCGGTACACTAAACCCCGTGACGTTGCTCAGTGTGGAGGCTACTGCTGACCAAAAGGGTTTTAGTTTGGGACAGGACCAGACCATGTGCCAAAACGTGCCCACCTCCTGGCTGCATCTCTGACAATTGGGATCCCTTTGATCATAAATGCGCGCCAGTCTCTGTGGGGTGAAGTACGCTCTGTGTAGGAACTTAAATTGAATGAACCTATCTTTCGCCGCAATCATGGAAGGAATGTAGGAGAGCAAGCACTCCTTCCATTCCTCTTCATCTAGGGAAGGGATATCAACTCTCCATTTTTCCCATGTCTTAGTTAGTTTAGTGTCATACTCTACTGTAAGGTATAGATATAATGTTGAAAGTGGCTTCCCCATTACACTAGAAATCAGGAGTCGTTCAATGGAGTCTGATTCCAAAATAAGGGGTGCAGGGAACTGAGCTTCAAAGGCATGCTTTAGCTGCCAGTATCTAAATTGGAAGGAAGATGGGACAGAATATGACTGCCTCAGGGCCTGGAAAGTCCTAAGTCTACCGTCCTGAACTATATGTTTTAGTGTGAGGATACCCTTTTTTGCCCAGATAGAGGGGTCTGGTATACTGTGAAGGTGAGGGAGCATGGGATTGCCCCATAGGGGCATGTGAGGTGAGATATGATTGGGTTTCCCATATATCCTCCTAGCCTCCTGCCAGACCCTTACGGTGGTTCGCATCGGAGTTGTCATGTCAGGACTAGCCCGGAGTCCACGGAACGGAAGGTTGCTCAGGGCTGCAAAAGAGCCCAAAATGGCTGCTTCGAGAGTAACAGCAGGATTCTGTGCGGGCTGGGAGAACCACCACCTAATCGTAACAAGAACAGCTGCCCAATAATAAATTTGGAAGTTCGGTAATGCCAGTCCTCCCCCCGATAGCGGGAGATATAGGATCTGCTTGGCCACCCTGGGTGGCCTCCCAGCCCACACAAAGTGTATCAGCAGACTCTCCAACCTCCGGAAGAAGGCCCCGGGAATATGTATGGGTGTGTTGCGGAAAAAGTATAAATATTTGGGCAGGTAGATCATTTTTAGCAGATTTACTCTGCCAACCGGGGTCAATGAAAGGGTACGCCAGGAAGCACATTTGGCCGTTAGCTGTGTCATAAGTGGTCGCAGATTGTTGTCCATATAATCCTGGACTTTACCACTAATTTTAATTCCTAGTTACTTGAAGTCCTCCACCCATTTAAGCTGCACGTGAGGGACCCTAGGGGTCGACTGGTGGAGCGGAAACAATATCGAGTTATCCCAGTTGACACGGATCCCCGAATACCCGCCGAATCGATTGATCTGACCTAGTGCCGCCTGCAGGGAGGACGACGCGTCCGCCAAATAGAGCAGAGCGTCGTCCGCATACAGCGAAATCTTCTCCTCGATTGGGCCCACCTGAAGACCCCTCACATCGGGGTCAGCTCGCAGCAGTATAGCCAGGGGCTCCATCACCAGGGCAAATAAGCCCGGGGAGAGGGGACACCCCTGTCTCGTACCCCGAAACAATTTAAATTTCTCTGATAGACAACCGTTGGTGCGTATTCTGGCTGAAGGACTATGTAATAGCATGCGGAGCCATTTCGTAAAACCTGGGCCAAACCCAAATCGCGAGAGCACCTCCCATAAGTAGCCCCACTCGACGGAGTCAAAAGCCTTCTCCGCGTCGAGTGAGGCTACCAATCCCCCGAACGTCGCATCTGCCCTGTCTATATGAGTATAGAGACGTCTGATATTAATGTCGGTACCTCTCCCAGGCATAAAGCCTGTTTGATCCCTGTGAATCAGGGCTGTGATAACTAGATTAAGCCTATTAGCCAATACTTTTGCCAGGACTTTTGCATCCACATTCAGGAGGGATATGGGGCGATACGAGGAGCATAAAGTAGGATCTTTCCCTGACTTGGGGATCACCACTATGATCGCCTCACTCATGGTGTCCGGGAGTTTCTCGAGGCGCGTTGATGCAGAGAAGAGGTCCTGAAGCTTATCCACTAGCTCTGCAGCGTATTGTTTATAAAATTCTACAGGGACACCATCAGGTCCCGGTGTTTTCCCCGCCTGCATTGATTTGAGTGCCTGGAGTATTTCTAAGGATGTGATTGGGGCGTCAAGTTTATCACGATACGTCACCGTAAGGGTTGGGATATCAATATTATCTAAGTATGTTACCAGATCCTCCTCCCTATATTCTGCCCTGGACGTATAGAGGGATTTGTAAAACTCCGCAAAACAGCTATTGATCTCCTCCGGTGTGTGGACTATCTGTCCCGAGGAATCCCTGATGTGGGAAATGCTCAACCCTCCCACCTGTTCCCTGGAGAGCCATGCCAACAGACGGCCCGCCCACTCCCCCTGCTCAAAAATCCGTTGGGATTGAGCCAACATTTTTTTCTGGGTAAGAGAGGTACGAAGACGAACCACCTCCGACGTCATATGTTGTAATTGTGAATAATGTATCGGGTCACGGGTACGAACAAAGAGTGCCTCTGCGCTACTAGCCTCCCTCTCAGCCCTTACCAGCTCTGCCCTACGCTCCCTACGGACTTTGGCAATGATGGTCTGATAGTGTCCCCTCGTTGTAGCCTTGAAGGCATCCCAGACGACCGTGGGGTCAGCCGAGCCTACATTTACCACCCAAAAGTCAAGCAGTTCTGTCCTGAATTGGGAGTCCACATCCGTGTCCGAAATCCAAAACCTCGAGAGCCTCCATATCTTGTCCACAGGACCCAGTGAAAGGTCCAGTGACAGCAACAGAGGAGCGTGGTCAGAGATTCCTCTAGGGAGTATTCGTATATCTGTGACCCGCGGGAGGACCGGGCCTCCCGCAAAGACTAGGTCTATTCGGGAGAACGTCCTATGGGAGGCCGAATGGCATGTGTATGCCCTGGTCTGGGGGTGTCTCCACCTCCAGACATCAGTCAGGCCATACGTATCCGCCCACTCAGTCAACCCAGGGTAATGATATCCCGCAGAAGCCAATCTATCAAGATCCGGATCCGGGACCATATTAAAATCACCCAATATGATATTGTTATCTGATGCAAATTCGGCTATCTTACCGGTGATCTGATTGAGCACCAGCAAGGAAGCCGGAGGAGGCAAGTATAAACCCACAATAGTCCACGTCAGAGAGTATATTTTAGCATGGATGATAACATAACGACCATCAGGGTCCAGGGCCAAATCCAGGAGCCGGAAAGGAAGAGACTTCAGAACCAAGATAGCAACACCCCTGGAAAAACTGGAATGTGTAGAGTGGTAGTGATAGCCCACCCATGGTTTCTTGAGGGCCAGAACCCTACTACCTATTAAATGCGTTTCCTGTAACACACATATATGAGGGTTATAAGCTTTAATAAATTGGAACACCAGGGAACGCTTGACCGGGGAATTCAGTCCCCTAGTGTTCCAGGAAATGATGTTAAGGGAGGACATGGTTACTCATAGTAATAATAATGATAGGATCAATGTAGGTCACGGCACCTGAATTGGACCCCCAGACCCATAACGGACACACCTGAAAACATTGCAATGCTGATGAGTCAATTTTTTTAAAAGAACAAATGTAAAACAAAAACAAAACCAAACTGAAAACAGCCCAACATTTAACGTAGATTAAAATAGCCCCTTTAGGGGAACCTTCCCCACACCCCACCCAACCCCCCCAAACTGAGGTGGGTTTCAATCCCAAACCAATTCAGCTCGCCGGCTGCAACGAGGGGTCCGTGGAAGAGGCGAGCCCAGCCCCCCGAGACTTCTCACGGGGGGGGTAAGCAGCAGTTCAAGCGGTCCTTCAAATGTGAGAACTCCGCTAATGGGTTATAACAGGCTGTGAGGTGTTAAAAGTCAAACAGGGAAGAAAAAAAAAGTAAACCATATTGCGACCCCACAGTAAAGTCGATCCATCGTGAAAAGGATACCAGGAACAGAAACTTTAGTAAACCCCAAGGGGATATGTAGGCGTCAAGTAGCTTCATATCTCAACAGTCTCCTGACCA
Organism: Lithobates septentrionalis; assembly: GCA_037952835.1. NCBI lineage: Eukaryota > Metazoa > Chordata > Amphibia > Anura > Ranidae > Lithobates > Lithobates septentrionalis. Next base: position 646,279 of record JBBDGP010001819.1, on the reverse strand, counting down.
AAGTCTTTGGCAGGGGCATTAACTTAGAGTTTCCTGATAGGGGATAATTAGTTACCCCCCTCAAGTCTGAGCACACCATGGGGTTAAACTGGGCACAACCTGTGCAACAAAACTAGTGCATCCATGGAGCGGTACGTACGTGAACTCAGACCTGGTCTCAGGTTGTTATGATTAAACAAGGAAGAGGACATTCGGCATATTCCAGTTAGTCGGTCAGCGGATCCGTGGCAGGGAGTCCAGCCAGGCAGAGGCCTCTCTCGGTGTGGTGAAAAATCGCGTCATCTTGCCGTCTTGGACCCTCAAACGAGCAGGGAAAAGTACACTATAGCGGATGCTGCGTGATCTCAATGCCGCCTTAACTTGGTCAAATGATTTCCTGAGTTTTTGGGTCTCCACCGAGTAGTCAGGAAAAATCATCAATTTAGTATTCTGAAATCTTAGGTCTCCAACATTTCTGGAGGCGCGAAGAACTTCATCCCTATCTCTAAAATTAAGGAGACGGAGTATGAAGGTGCGAGGAGGGGATCCAGGAGGCCCTGGTTTAGGCGGTATTCGGTGTGCCCTCTCGACTGTGTAGTAGGGTGACCATCGGGCCTCCGGCAGGAGATCGCGCAGTAAGCCTTCTATGAAGGAGGTAGGGTTGTTTCCCTCCGCCCCCTCCGGTAAACCGATAATGCGAAGATTATTGCGCCGGTTTCTGTTCTCCGCATCTTCGGCTCTATATTCTAGGGCTTTTACTTTAGTTTGAAGCGTACGGAGTGTTACTCCATGTTCCGCCGTGATGTCTTCAGTGGTGCTCTGTCTTTGTTCCGTCTCGGTAACTCATGACCTAATTTTGTCTATATCTTGGCGGATTAGACCCATATCTAGCTGGACAGCCTCAATTTTTGTAGTTAACGTGGATTGGCAAGTTGCAATGGCCCCAATGACGTCTGGCAGCCAGGGGGGACGAGAGTCGTCCGTCTCCATGATGCTTGTCTGTGAAGCTCTATGTGCGCTACGTATAGTGTGAGCCCCCGGAGTGGGAGAGGTGGGGGTCTGAGGGAAGTCCGACTGTGGCGGAAAGGCCAACTTTTTGCCCCCTTTGCTGTATTTTGCACAAGAAGACCTGCGCCTCATTCAGAATGTCAAAGCCCTGGCCTGGGCAGTAGTCAGTGAGTGATTGGGGGAGCCCGTCTGGGGGAGGTTCAGGGGTATGCAGGCAGTCCGTGTAGAGCGATACGTGCCCCCCAGAGAATCTACCCCCCCACCTGCAGAATGAGTAAGACCGGGGGTATCCTCCTCCTACCTCCACAGGCCCACAGGATCTTGTATTTTATCCTCAGTGTGTCCCATCCATAATTAAATTATTGACTCATTCTATTATTATTCCCCATTCTATTATTATAATTTTTTTGCCTGTGACCCCATTAACCACTTTCTGCATGCTCTATAACCGAAAGACAGCTAGAGCATGGGCTTCCTTTGCCGGAGAGCGTACATGGACGTCCTCCCGTGATCCCGCTGTTCACACGCACCTTGCAGCGCGCTCTGTGATCGCCAAGTCCTTCGGATTTGGCTGATCACGGATCAAAGTAAAAGACCAATCATAGCGGCCCTTTACCACGTGATCAGCTGTCAGCTAATGACAGCTCATCTCAAGATGTAAACACAAGCTGGTTATCAGCTTTTTTTCCCCCCTCACACTGACAACATGAGGAGAGAAGAAAGCGGATAACTGGCTTATGTTAAAGTGACACCGGCACTGAAAATCAGGGCACTGATTATCAGTGTCCTAATTATCAGTGCAGTCCCATCAGTGCCCACCAGTGCTGACAATTAGTGCCTACCAGTGATGCCAATCAGTGCCCACCAGTGCTGACAATCAGTGCCCATCAGTGCCACCTATCAGTGCCCATCAGTGCTTCTAATCAGTGTCCATAAGTGCCTCCTCATCAGTGTCACCTATCAGTGCTGCCTATCATTGCCCATCAGTTCTGCCTACCAGTGCCTATCAGTGCCACCTATCAGTGCCCTTCAGTGCTGCTTTTCAGTGCCTCCTCATCAGTGCCCACCAGTGCCACATCATCAGTGCCCATCCGTGCCACCCATCAGTGCAGCCTATCAGTCTCTATTAGTGCAGTTTCATCAGCGCACATCAGTGAAGGAGAAAAATTAACTGTTTGCAAAATTTTATAACAAACTATGAAAATGTTTTGGGTTATTTTTTTCAAACTTTTCGGTCTTTTTTTGTTTATTTAGCAAAAAATAAAAAACCCAGTGGTGATTAAATACCACCCAAAGAAAGCTCTATTTAAATAATAAAAATGTCATATGGGTGCAGTGTGGCACCCAAACTGGTGTGGGCAGGAAGGGGGTAAAAGTGCCTAGTAGGCAAGTGGTTAATGAAACTTCCCACCACTTTCTGTCCTGGCATTCATCAGTGCAGACACAGGTGGCACTAGAAGCCTTACAGAGGCTCTAACCCTTTCCTTCTAAACCCAAAACAAAATAAACAGTTTTGACTGGACCAGAGTTTTAATAATAAATTTATTTGATTTATTGTTGTTGCCATCTCTGTAGAAAGTGCGTTTTAGGAGCATTGATGAAGCATAATCATTGGACTTGTGTCTGCTTTCTTTTTTACCACTTTTGAAATAAAAAAAAAGCATGTTCCATCAAGTTTACCATCATGGAGCTTTATCCAGGGACCAGACAGAGCATGTATGCCTATCCTTAGATCATGCTTGGCAGGAATAATAAACAGTTTTAAATAGAGCGTAGCATTCATTTTAGATATAACATGATGTCACTGTTATGTGTTAAATGCACAAAAGGTTTATTAGTTTTAAATAAATAAACTCCAGGCTAAATTGTTGAGTTTCTATATAACAGAAGATCATATGGTCCATTGGATTAGTATTTACCTTTAAGTAGAATGATTAAGTTAATGTGGAACTTCAGGCAAAAGATAAATACTTTATACAGTTCAATACATATAAATTAACTATTTTACCTGACAAAAGACTTGTAATTTTGATAATTCATACCATGAATCATGCTTCATGGTATAATCAGCTGTACTGTAAAGCCAATAAACAGACACCACTTTATTCTGTTTTAACTACCCATGTCATCTGCCTGCTTATCCCTGTACTACAAATTGACAGAAACTGGGGAAATTGTCACCTATCTGTGTCTGTCACTGCCAGACCACTATTCAATTGGAAAGCCTTTGGGGGCTGCTGTGAATGGAATGGGGAATGGGGCATAACCAAGAATTCAAGTTTTTTTTAATTGCCCCTACACTTTACTCAACCAAAATTGTTTGCATCTGTTAGGTTTTATGTTCCAAACTCCTGTGTTGCAAAGGTTTGCAGAAAGCCAAAATAAACTTGCTGTTGTCTAGGGGCCCATTAAAGCTGTTGCGTTGCAATAAGAATGGACAATAACACACTACTGTGGTTGTGGTGTGCTACATTCCAAAAAACTTGCATGTACATTTTTTTAGGATGTTTTGGTGTGTGCATGGGCCCTGGAGAAGAATGAGGCACCGGAATAGTGCAGAGTGAAATTGTGTGCAGCGCTCAAAACATGGAAATACATATGTATACAAACTAATGTACACTGTGCAATGACCACAAAAACTAATAATAATGAAAACGAGATGTGAAATTCACACCCAAACTAAAGTCCATGTGCCATCATACAAAAGTTGTTTTAAAACATAAACATAGCAGTTTTTAAATAAATAGAATTGGGATTCCACGTGACATCAATGTTGAGGTGAGGACACAGGCAATGGAACCACCACCAGTTAGTGAGGAGGCTTACCGGAGTGAGAGGACTCAAATGGGCATATGCTCAGTGAGTCAACAAGGCTTATGGTGCAACCACCAAAATATGGGACCGCCACGTCTGAGTTCCAGATCAAGTTGTAAGGAAATCCAATTGGTCAAGAGATGTCACCAAGAAGCAGTCTTCAGAAGCAGCCAACTTGTCAGACCAAATCCTCCTAAGTGTCCAAAATAGCATGACCAAAAAAGAAAATACTCCACATAGTGTGAATCCGTATAAACGTAAAATTTATTAAAAGAAAGTTGGAAACACTCACATTTAGAAAGTGGATCAAGCGCTTAAAATTGAAGTTTGTGGGTAATGCAACATCAGCAGGGCTCGTCCATGTGCATGGGTCCTGGAGAAGAATGAGGCACCAGAATAGTGCAGAAGTATAGCCAAAGAACATGGACTTTACTACATTGAGATGCAGCTTATACCAAGCATCGAAGCACCAACATAACAAGAGGTAAAGATTCACTTCAATAAATAAGAATTTGCTTTCACCTGTTAGGATAATTAAAAGAGACGTATGGGATTTACTTTTTTTTTTTAATCATACTTACCTAGGTGGATGCAGTATCGGTTCGATGCTGCATCTGTCCCTCACTGACTTTAACACTGAGAACCGAGCGATCAAATAACACAGATCACTCGGTTCTCACAGCAACATAAGCAGAGATCTGGTGACTGTCAGTCACCGTCTCTCTGCTCTGCACCTCCCCTCGTGCTCACTGGAGCGCTGTGCTGTGGAGGGGACTGGGACGGCCAGCTCAGGCTCTCAGCAGCTCTCTGACCACTGTCTGCCAAAAAAAGGCCACATGAGTGCAGAAGGATCTGCACTCCTGTAATCCGCAGGAGAAGAGCAGTCAAATGAGCTTTGGCTGTACTTCTCCTTTAGAACACATTTTCACTATTTTCTTTGTGCCAACACTCTCAACTCCTTTAATAACTTAGTCAATCACTAATTACAAATTCAGTTGGAACATTTACATTTTGATCCAATTCCAAACATTATAGGGGAATTCATGTTTAACCCGAATCACATTTCTAGTTCCCAAATGGAAATGAGGTGTTATAATTCCACAGACTCTTCATACCCAGTTTAAAGGGGTATGGCAGGATTACCAGTAGAAAAGTGGGACACTCAGATGAGTTCATACTGATTGTTGGACTGTGATCCTATATGGCACATGTGTCAAACACAAGGCGGCCCTCCAGGCCATTTCATGTGGCCCTCCCACCTCTCCTGCAGCTGCGGCAACCCCCTCATTTCTGTCCCTACCTTGGCTCAGCAGTCAGCAGCACAGAAGATGACAGAACTCTGTGCCTCTCTGTGCAGCTGCAGCACCCCTCGTCTCTGCCTCCCCTGGTCTCAGCATTCAGCAAACTCCAGCCCTCCTCTGGTCCTCCTCCAGACCCTGCACTTTCTGCTTCCCTGCTCCATCCCCAGCTTCTTCCAGGCAGCAGCACAAGGTAAAGGGGGTACACTGTGATGTAAGGGAGAGTGGGGGACTTTTACCTTCTGATAGTGGGGGGCTCTTGACATCTGATGGAAGGGGGAGTAGGGTGCTCTGGACATCTAGTCTTACAGATACAACTGGCCCTTTGAGGGCAACCATAATGCTGCTGCAACCCGCGATTAAATTTAGTTTGACACCCCTGCTATATGGGTATCAGATATTGATTCCACAAAGCAGATTGTGTAATGGTGAGATTCCCCTAAATATCTACAGTGATGGTACAGTAATACATCAACTCCAGCATATGCATATGTGCTCACAATGACTGACTGATTTGACCATGAACAACTTATGGCATCATGAGCTGAAGATGTCAGAGGGGGTATACTTGGAAGTGACATGTAAAACTTGAATAAGCCCCTACTGCATGAAACATGTCAGATGGAGTTTTCCCATGAGTAGGGGATCAAGTTGATACCATTTAGAGAAGCTAACTACATGCTGGTCCTTATATGAATTACTTGCTGCAAATATATGCTCAATTCCATTGATCCTTAGGGGCTGAAATTCTCACCCATTGATTTATACAGACTATTTGTAAACATATACTAACATGGCGGGTGTATGTTTGGCCAAGGTTTTTAATTGTATCTTTTCATTGTTTGTGGATTAAAAAAGCAAATAAATATTATAAATTATATTTATTGTTAATGAAAATCAGCTGGCAGTAGATATTAAATTATTTATTCATTCATTTCTTCCTTCTTCCTCATATGGGAAAGGTCCATATTAGATATTTGGAGGATTATTGAGTTGAAACCAAGTTTTTATATGTGCTCGGAGTTTCTACTTAGTGTCCGAAACCCCTCCACCATTATTCCCTAATTGGGGACTTAGAGGTTTTTAATTATTCATTTGTTTGCATTAAATAGGCTACCAGATAATTGCTTAGGTTAAGATTTTTCAATTGTGCAATAATCACCTTTACTTATGTCTGAAAAGCCTCTAATTTTACTAGACAACCAGAAAATATGTAGAAGTGTATCTTCTGCACATCCGCACCACCAACACACACAATAGGTCTGGGGATATACAGTATTTTATGTATGTGCAATTTGTTCCACCCAGTAAAAATATTGCCTGATTCTTGATATACTCTGGCTACGGAAGAATAATGAGTTAAATATAATATGTTGTCTCCTTGTAAAGTAGAGAACAAAACCCCTAGGCTTTTTTCCCATTTGAGCTAGAAGGGGGGCATAAAGGAGTCAGATGGTTGTATAAGCAGCCTATATGCTAATGAACCTATGTGGTGAGTTGGCCCAACCATAAATGATCAAATGGAGTCAACTGTTGAACCAAGATTAGGAGTGGTAGGGAGAAAATAGACGATTTTCTGGAGTCTGTATTTGCCCAATTGGGAGGGGGGTTCTAGCATGTACTGAATCTCTGGTGCATTCTTGAGGTGCATGCCTTGGAAGAATTGAAGTAATTGTCTGTCTGTTGGACCAGGCAACATACTACAATGGGGATCATTAACATGACAATGTGCTCCTTGTCTGGTAACTGAGTCCCTATAACCGAGCATGTAGTGCTTGGTCGATGGTGTGGTGGTCCCTAAGAGTTTTAGTATGTTTCATCTTTACCTAGGGGAGGTTTACAAGGTGAGCCACTGTTTCTGATCAAAGTCCCTAGACCAGCAAACACCCTAGCAAGATGAGTTGCTTGGCAGTATTTCAGAGGGCCTGGAAAGGCCATTATTCCATGTATTTTAGGTATTGTAAGGTAGTTATACAAAATTTGTGGATGAGCTTGGGCCCAGATAAACTGCAAAAAATCCCTGCTCATCACTTTCAGGAATGGCATTAGTATCCAGATTGGAAAAGTTTGAAAGAGATAAAACACCCTGGACTTAATGTTCATATTAAGGATGGCATTTCCACCTAACTAGGTACAGGTGTATGCATTTTTATGTCAGCACCAGATGTCTTTTTTGATAATCCAAAATAGAGGAGGGATTTCAGTGATTTTGTTAATGGTCAGAGGGATTTTAGTCATTCAATAAGTAATATGGGTATTAGCCCAAGGGAAAGGGACATTGGAAGTAAGTTTGGCCATTTGAGTAGATGGGAGGGTGATATTAAGGGCTTTTAATTTGTGGAAATTAATTTTAAAATGCAAAAGTTTAGAATAGCAATTTAAATCCCCTACATGATTGTGTCAGGTAAGACTGCACAAATAAGAGGCTGTCAGCAAAAGCAGCTTACTTCTGTTGCATTGCCTGGACTGGAATACCTGTGATATTCACATTTTACTGTATGTGTTTCAACAGGGGTTCTAAAGTCTAGATGAGTTGCAATAGTGGACAGCCCTGTCTTGTTCTACTGGTCAAGGGGAAATAAGAGGAGATTGATTCATTGGCTTTAACCATAGCAGTAGGAGTTGAATAGATGGCTTCCAGCCATTTACACATATGATCTCACACTCCAATATGGCTGAGAGAGGCCTTCAAAACATGTCACTCCACTCTTTGCTTTTTCAGCTTTAGTAGAAATCAGGTACATGGGAATCTTGTGGGCATGGGCCTGATGGATCACATCAAGGACTCTTGTAGAGTTGTCTTTGACCTACCTAGATGGCATAAAGCTAACTTGATTCAAATGAATGACACATTTTAGTAGAGGTATCAATCAGGTGGAAAGTATTTTAGTGAAGATTTTTTTTTCGAGTTACACTTGTTAACTATTCAGTGCCTTTGCATGATTTGTATTTAAAGGACCCTTTTTGCCCTTTTTGGGCATTGAATCACAAACACTTTGCAAGTGTGTTATTCAACAAAAAGTTTGTGCCTTACTATACTGGATTCAGAGTTTAACTAAAAATAGGCAAATAGCCATAACATTTGATTTATGTGAGTCATCTCACAATTACAAAAAATCCAGATGGTAATGTCATTACAAAGATAAATTAAAAACAAAAAAAAATGATTGAATGTTTTATATTCTTATATTTTCCACAATTAATTGTTTCTTTATCAAACAGTTACAATTAAGAACTTCCTGATTTGCTTCAGTACAGCTAAGCAAACTGTAATCTTTTAGATATCAAAACAAGGTTTGGGTTTAATTGTTACATGTGTGGCAACACAGACAGTTCACATGACATTTTGATACATGTGAGCTTACGACCACTGTGATGAAGTGTACTTTTTTTTTAGGCTCGGTTCACACAGGGGCAACCCGACCTACAGTGCGACTTTGCAAGGCGATTTGGAGGTGACTTCAGTGTGACTTCAGCACGACTTTGCGCAACTTACAACGCAACCTAAACTTGCCTCCAGGACAGGCGACTTTGGCTGTGGCCAATCACAAAATAATCAGCTCTGTGGGAGGGAGGGGGGTGCCTGGGTAAATGTGGGAAATACCTGGGTAAATTATTTTCTACTTCCTGTAAAGTTGCTTCAATATAGATGGAGATCCGACTTGGAGGCAACGTCCATTGAAATCTATGGGTACAAGTTGCCTAGAAGTCGCCTTGAAGTAGTACAGGAACCTTTTCTGAAGTCGGAGCAACTTCAGTAGTGTACATTAAGATGGCTCTCATTCACTTCAATGGAATTTCTTATGTCCAACGACTTGGGGCAACTTGAAGTCTGACAAGTCGGATCCCAAGTTGCTGTAGTGTGAACCGGCACTTACTGTACTGTATTACACACAGACTATACATGTTTGATAAGGCTCATTAGCTACATGTACCTACTCAGAAACACGTAAAAAGCGATGTATTACATAATGTCTGGTATATATTGCTTAAACTTTTTTTCAAATATATACTGCTTATCACTACATTGATCGTTGGTTATACAGTAGTTGCATGAACATTTAATAATGGATGTATGTAATCTATGAACAATCATATAGCATTTGCTGTCTAACCTTAAGGCAGTGTCCCAAAGAATGTCTTGTCTGGGAACATATGGGTAAAATAAAAACTTTGGAGCATGTTTGTTTTACAATTTTCAAGAAGCATTTGGGCCTTATTTATAAAATGTAAAGTATGATGAAGTAAACCTGTGTTTGCTTAAAACATTCAGTCACAAGCAAGAAAAGCTCTATTTTTCAAACTCCCCTGTAATGACTGGATGTTTTTTGTTCTGTTCATTTTACACTTTAGTTAGTCAGGCCCATTGAGGCATTCAACAATGTTTTTGTACCAGTATTCATAATCTTGGTACTCGTACTTCATATACAGTGCCTTGAAAAAGTATTCATACACATTTTCCACATTTTGTCATGTTACAACCAAAAACGTAACTGTATTTTATTCTGATTTTATGTGATAGACCAACACAAAGTGGCACATAATTGTGAGGGAAAATGATAAATGGTTTTCAAACTTCTTTACAAATAAATATCAGAAAAGTGTGGCATGCATTTCTATTCAGCCCCCTTTACTCTGATACCCCTAACTAAAATCTAGTAGAACCAATTGCCTTCAGAAGTCACTTTATTAGTAAATAGAGTCCACCTGTGTGTAATTTAATCTCAGTATAAATACAGCTGCTCTGTGAAGCCCCCAGAGGTTTGTTAGAAAACCTTAGTGAACAAACATCTTCACAAAACAAACAGTCCAAGTAACACACCAGACAGGTCAGGGATAAAGGTGTGGAGAAGTTTAAAGCAGGGTTAGGTTATAAAAAATATCCCAAGCTTTGAACATCTCATAGAGCACTTTTAAATCCATCATCCGAAAATTGGAAGAGTATGACACAACTTCAAACCTACCAAGACATGGCCGTCAACCTAAACTGACAGGCCAGTCAAGGAGAGCATTAATCAGAGAAGCAGCCAAGAGGCCCATGGTAACTCTGGAGGAGCTGCAGAGATCCACAGCTCAGGACGGAGAATCTGTCCACAGGACAACTATTAGTTGTGCACTCCACAAATCTGGCCTTTATGGAAGAGTGGCAAGATGAAAGCCATTGTTGAAAGAAAGCCATAAGAAGTCCCATTTGTAGTTGCGAGAAGCCATGTGGGGGACACAGCAAACATGTGGAAGAAGGTGCTCTGGTGCGGATGAAGCTTTTGCGCTGGGGGACCATCTTATGAAGACGAATGGGAGTCCTTTCACATTGTCTTCTGGAGGTGGCAAGTCCAAGCTGCTATTCTGGAGACGCCTGTAAAACTCCGTCTGGGCGATGACTCCACCATCGGACATCCGGCCATTCTTCCCCATGTCCACATACAGGAACTCGTAATTAGCTGACACTAGGGATGAGCTTCGTGTTCGAGTCGAACCCATGTTCGACTCGAACATCGGCTGTTCGGTCGTTCGCCGAATTGCGAACGATATGGGCCGTTCGCGCCAAATTCGTGTGGCGCGTCACGGCCCATAATTCACTGCGGCATCGCAGTGCATTGCTGGCTGATGATTGGCCAAGCATGCACTATGACCCGCATGCTTGGCCAATCACAGCGCCGTCAGTAGAGAGAGCTGTAATTGGCCAAAGCCAGGGTGGCTTTGGCCAATTATGGCTCAGGGGATTTAGTACACACCCCACACTATATAAGGCCGCCTGCACGGCGGCCCTGTGTAGTGTGTGTTCCGGTGTGCTGAGAGATAGAGAGAGAGAGAGACAGTGTCATTTGATTTGAGTTAGATAGATTAGGCAGAACAGTCAGTCAGTTAGCTGCACTTACAGTGTATTGTGTATATATATGCATCCCAGGTGTTGCATATATATATATACACTGTATTCAGTTTAGCTAGATCCGTTCCTGTTATCTTCTATCTAGACTATTTACATTTAGTGCAGTGTGTCCTGCTCACAGTGTTCAGCTAGATCCGTTCCTGCTATTTACATTCAGTGCAGTGCGTCCTGCTCACAGTGTTCAGCTAGATCCGTTCCTGGTATTTACATTTAGTGCAGTGCGTCCTGCTCACAGTGTTCAGCTAGATCCGTTCCTGCTATTTACATTCAGTGCAGTGCGTCCTGCTCACAGTGTTCAGCTAGATCCGTTCCTGGTATTTACATTTAGTGCAGTGCGTCCTGCTCACAGTGTTCAGCTACATCCGTTCCTGCTATTTACATTCAGTGCAGTGCGTCCTGCTCACAGTGTTCAGCTAGATCCGTTCCTGCTATTTACATTCAGTGCAGTGCGTCCTGCTCACAGTGTTCAGCTAGATCCGTTCCTGCTATTTACATTCAGTGCAGTGCGTCCTGCTCACAGTGTTCAGCTAGATCCGTTCCTGGTATTTACATTTAGTGCAGTGCGTCCTGCTCACAGTGTTCAGCTACATCCGTTCCTGCTATTTACATTCAGTGCAGTGCGTCCTGCTCACAGTGTTCAGCTAGATCCGTTCCTGCTATTTACATTCAGTGCAGTGCGTCCTGCTCACAGTGTTCAGCTAGATCCGTTCCTGCTATTTACATTCAGTGCAGTGCGTCCTGCTCACAGTGTTCAGCTAGATCCGTTCCTGGTATTTACATTTAGTGCAGTGCGTCCTGCTCACAGTGTTCAGCTAGATCCGTTCCTGCTATTTACATTCAGTGCAGTGCGTCCTGCTCACAGTGTTCAGCTAGATCCGTTCCTGCTATATACATTTAGTGCAGTACGTCCTGCTCACAGTGTTCAGCTAGATCCGTTCCTGTTATCTTCCTACTGACAGGCAGGCTTGTCTGGTTACAGTATATAAAGCTACCTGAAGAAAATTACAGGTGTTCTTTTTGATCCTATTAGTACCACGGTCAGGCAGCTAGACTATTTACATTTAGTACAGTGTGTCCTGCTCACAGTGTTCAGCTAGATCCGTTCCTGTTATCTTCCTACTGACAGGCAGGCTTGTCTGGTTACAGTATATAAAGCTACCTTAAGAAAATTACAGGTGTTCTTTTTGATCCTATTAGTACCACGGTCAGGCAGCTAGACTATTTACATTTAGTACAGTGCGTCCTGCTCACAGTGTTCAGCTAGATCCGTTCCTGTTATCTTCCTACTGACAGGCAGGCTTGTCTGGTTACAGTATATAAAGCTACCTTAAGAAAATTACAGGTGTTCTTTTTGATCCTATTAGTACCACGGTCAGGCAGCTAGACTATTTACATTTAGTACAGTGTGTCCTGCTCACAGTGTTCAGCTAGATCCGTTCCTGTTATCTTCCTACTGACAGGCAGGCTTGTCTGGTTACAGTATATAAAGCTACCTTAAGAAAATTACAGGTGTTCTTTTTGATCCTATTAGTACCACGGTCAGGCAGCTAGACTATTTACATTTAGTACAGTGCGTCCTGCTCACAGTGTTCAGCTAGATCCGTTCCTGTTATCTTCCTACTGACAGGCAGGCTTGTCTGGTTACAGTATATAAAGCTACCTGAAGAAAATTACAGGTGTTCTTTTTGATCCTATTAGTACCACGGTCAGGCAGCTAGACTATTTCCATTTAGTACAGTGTGTCCTGCTCACAGTGTTCAGCTAGATCCGTTCCTGTTATCTTCCTACTGACAGGCAGGCTTGTCTGGTTACAGTATATAAAGCTACCTGAAGAAAATTACAGGTGTTCTTTTTGATCCTATTAGTACCACGGTCAGGCAGCTAGACTATTTACATTTAGTACAGTGTGTCCTGCTCACAGTGTTCAGCTAGATCCGTTCCTGTTATCTTCCTACTGACAGGCAGGCTTGTCTGGTTACAGTATATAAAGCTACCTGAAGAAAATTACAGGTGTTCTTTTTGATCCTATTAGTACCACGGTCAGGCAGCTAGACTATTTACATTTAGTACAGTGCGTCCTGCTCACAGTGTTCAGCTAGATCCGTTCCTGCTATATACATTTAGTGCAGTACGTCCTGCTCACAGTGTTCAGCTAGATCCGTTCCTGTTATCTTCCTACTGACAGGCAGGCTTGTCTGGTTACAGTATATAAAGCTACCTGAAGAAAATTACAGGTGTTCTATCCCAGCTTAGTGCAGCTACAGGCCATTAGTATGTCTGGAAGGCCAAGAAGGAGAGGCAGACAGTCACAAGCCAATAAGAGAGGGCAAGCAGGCTCTGTGTCTAGTGCTGGTCGTGGAGACGGTGCATCCTCATCAGCACGTGGCCATGGGACACGCTTGGCCTTTTTTTCGGCAGCTGGCCGTGTTGAGCCGCAACATGCGGAAGACTTGGTCGAGTGGATGACCAAGCCGTCCTCATCCTCCTCATCCTCTCTCACCCATGCCCAGGGTGCTTTGTCTGGCAAAGCAGCGGCCTCTTCCCTCAGCTCAATGTCATCAGTGACTCCTTCCCTAGCTCCACCATGTCCTCATGAGGATTCCCTCGAACTGTTTGACCACAGTGTTGGGTACATGCTCCAGGAGGATGCCCAGCGTTTGGAAGGCTCTGATGATGATACTGAGCTCAATGAAGGCAGTAACATGAGCACGGACAGAGGGGGTGCCCAAGAAGGACAGCAATCTGGCAGTCATGCTCCCCCTGCTGCAGCATACTGCCAGGTTTGCTCCAGTGATGAGGAGGGAGGGGATGATGAGGTCACTGACTCAACGTGGGTGCCTGATAGGAGAGAGGAGGAGGAGGAGGAGGAGGTGGCACATCACCAACTAGGCAGGATGCCCTCCAGGGGCCAGCCTAAGGGCAGCACATTGACTGCATCACACCCCAAAGCTCCACATGTGCAGGGCGCTGCAGTCTCTGCGCGTTATTCAAAAAGTTCTTTGGTGTGGGCCTTTTTTGAGACGAGTGCATCAGATCGCACCGCTGCTATTTGCAACATATGTCTCAAGCGTATCTCGCGTGGCCAAAACATCTCCCGCTTGGGTACCACATGCTTGACCAGACATATGTTGACCTGCCATGCAGTTCGTTGGCAAGCGTATCTAAAAGACCCACACCAAAGAACAAAGACGATCTCTCCTTGCTCCTCATCAGCTGAGATTTCCAACCCCACTAGACCTTCAGTCCTCTCTGAGACCTGCAGTGAGAGGAATGAAGGTGTAGAATTAGGTGTGTCACAGCCAAGTACTTGTGGGCAATCTGCTTTTGGTACACCGACGTCAGATTGTACCAGGCAAATTTCCCTGCCCCAGCTGCTGCACCGCCGAAAGAAGTTTGCTCCCAGCCATCCACATGCCCAGCGGTTGAATGCTAGCTTGGCAAAATTGCTAGCACTTCAACTGCTGCCTTTTCAGTTGGTAGACTCTGCCCCCTTCCGTGAGTTTGTGGAATGTGCGGTTCCTCAGTGGCAGGTACCCAAACGCCACTTTTTCTCACGGAAGGCGATTCCGGCTCTCTACCGGCATGTGGAAGGCAATGTCCATGCCTCGCTGGACAGGGCGGTCAGCGGTAAGGTGCATATTACCGCTGACTCATGGTCCAGCAGGCATGGACAGGGACGTTACTTAAGTTTCACGGCGCATTGGGTGACTCTGCTGGCAGCTGGGAAGGATGCAGGACAAGGTGCAGTAGTGTTGGAGGTTGTTCCGCCACCACGCCTCCAAAATGCTGATTGTGACACACCTCTCTCCTCCACCCCCTCCTCTTCTTCTTCCTCCATGGCCTCTTCCTCGGAACCAGCGGTGCTCCGTAGGCGTTCAAGGGGCTACGCAAGTACGCAGGCCAAAAGATGCCATGCGGTGCTTGAGCTGGTGTGCTTGGGGGACAGGAGCCACACTGGGGCAGAGGTTCTGTCAGCTCTGCAGGGGCAGGTTCAGAGGTGGTTGACGCCACGCCAACTTAAGGCAGGAATGGTGGTTTGCGACAATGGCACCAACCTCCTCTCTGCCCTCCGACAGGGACAACTGACCCATGTGCCCTGTTTGGCTCACGTCCTTAACTTGGTGGTGCAGCGGTTCTTGGGCAGGTACCCGGGCTTACAGGATGTCCTGAGGCAGGCCAGGAAAGTCTCTGTGCATTTCCGCCGGTCATATAATGCCAGTGCTCGGCTGACGGACCTCCAAAAGGAGTTTAACCTGCCCAAGAACCGCCTAATCTGTGACATGCCCACCAGGTGGAACTCGACGTTGGCCATGCTGCAGCGGCTGCACACGCAGCAGAGGGCCATCAATGAGTACCTGTGCGACTATGGCACCAGGACAGGGTCAGGGGACCTTGGTTTTTTTTCCCCACGCCAGTGGGCCATGATCAGGGATGCATGCACTGTCCTGTCACCATTCGAGGAGGCCACGAGGATGGTGAGCACTGACAGTGCATGCATCAGTGACACTGTCCCCCTTGTCCACCTGTTGGAGCACACGCTGCGTGGAATAATGGACAGGGCACTTGAGGCAGAACAGAGGCAGGAAGAGGAGGACTTCCTTAGCTCTCAAGGCCCCCTTTATCCAGACAGTGTTCCTGCGTGCCCGCCGATCACACAGGAAGAGGACGAGGAGGAGGAGGAGGAGGAGGAGGAAGATTGTGTCAGTATGGAGGTGGAGCCTGGCACTCAGCATCAGCAGTCTTTAAGGGATCAGTCCCAAGGAACACATGGACTTGTACGTGGCTGGGAGGAGGTGGCTGCGGACGTTGTTGTCCTTAGTGACCCAGAGGACTCCGGACCGAATGCCTCAGCAAACCTACGCTGCATGGCCTCCCTGATCCTGCAAAGCCTGCGTAAGGATCCTCGTATTCGTGGTATCAAGGAGAAGGACCAATACTGGCTGGCAACCCTCCTTGATCCACGTTACAAGGGTAAGGTTGCGGACCTTATCTTGCCATCGCAGAGGGAGCAGAGGATGAAACATCTTCGGGAGGCCTTGCAGAAAGGTCTGTGCAACGCGTTCCCAGAGACTGGGAGGTTACAAACTCCTGTTTCTGGACAACGTGTTGCTGAGGCTTCGGTCAGTCAAAGAAGGAGCGGTGGAGAAGGTGGCCGTCTGACCGATGCGTTCAGACAATTTTTTGGTCCGCAGCCCCAAGGTATGATCGGTTCCAGCAACCATCGCCAGCGTCTGTTTTACATGGTGCAGGAATACCTAGGGGCAAGATCAGACTTGGACACCTTTCCCACCGAAAATCCTCTGGGTTACTGGGTCTTGAGGATGGATCACTGGCCAGAGCTTGCACAGTATGCAATTGAGCTACTGGCCTGTCCTGCATCCAGCGTTCTTTCGGAACGCACATTCAGTGCTGCTGGAGGCGTGGTAACCGATCACAGGGTGCGTCTGTCCACCGACTCGGTCGATCGGCTGACCTTCATAAAAATGAATCAGTCTTGGATCACCACCAGCTACCAAGCACCTGATGCAGATGTAACCGAATAATTTTTTTTGAAATCTCAGATCCCTTCAAAGACTGCCTATGCTGATGCTGAGTGACTATCCCTGAGTAATTATCCTCTTCCTCCTCAATCATCACGCTGATAGCTTGTAAGAACATTTTTGGTTCTGGGCGCCACCACCAGTGCCTAAGGCACAATTTTTCAGCCCCTGTTTAACAGGGGCGTGTAATTACAATTTTTGATGCAATACTTTGCAGCAGGGCTTGTTCCTGCGTTTCAATTAGAGTGTCTGTGAGGGGTTGCAGTGTTGTGGCACCAGCACCAGTGCCTAAGGCCTAATTTTTCAGCTCCTGTTCAACAGGGGCATGTAATTACAATTCTTGATCTAATATTTCACAGCAGGGCCCTGTGAGGGCTTACAGTGTTTTGGCCACAGCAACACCTAAGGCCCAAATTTCTGCTGAGTATATAGGGCAGGACCCTACCTTCAAACATCTAACTTACAAACGACTCCTACTTGCAAACGGTAGGAGACAACAGGAAGTGAGATGAAATCTACCCCTAAGGAAGGGAAATTCTCTCCTGTAAGAGTTAATATGGGAAAACAATTTCTCCTTTCCACTGATGCTTTCCAATCCTTGTTCCACAAAAAAACCCAAATTTTCAAAAAACATTTTTCATTGGGACAAAAAAGTGAGGTGAAATCTTCTGAAGAGGAGGAAAGACGCAAAACAAATGTCACAGGGGTGATAACCCTTCCCTATGTTTTCCAAAAAGCTTAGAAAAGATTTTTTGGCTGGAGCTAAACACATTAAAAATGTTCAAAATTACAAACAGATTCTACTTAACAACAAACCTACAGTCCCTGTCTTGTTTGCACCGCCTGTATACTGCTGTTCAGAGTATATAGGGCCTGGTGGCCCCACACCTTTCCTTATTTTAATTTGGGTGTGGGGTTCCCCTTAATATCCATACAAGACCCAAAGGGCCTGGTAATGGACTGGGGGGTACCCATGCCGTTTGTCTCACTGATTTTCATCCATATTGCCATGACCCGACATGACATTAAACCCGCAAGCAGTTTTAAATGAGATTTTTTCCTTTAAAAATGACATTTGGTGCAGGGACTGTTCTAAACATGGGAAACACGCGTCACTTTACAGGCATACTATAGACACCCCCCAGGTACGATATTTAAAGGAATATTTCACTTTTTTTTTTTTACTTTAAGCATCATTAAAATCACTGCTCCCGAAAAAACGGCCGTTTTTAAAAGTTTTTTTTGCATTGATACATGTCCCCTGGGGTAGGACCCGGGTCCCCAAACCCTTTTTAGGACAATACCATGCAAATTAGCCTTTAAAATGAGCACTTTTGATTTCGAACGTTCGAGTCCCATAGACGTCAATGGGGTTCTAACGTTCGTGCGAACTTGCGGTCCGTTCGCGGGTTCTGGTGCGAACCGAACCGGGGGGTGTTCGGCTCATCCCTAGCTGACACCACCGCCAACATCACAATACTATTGAACCCCTTATAATTATAATAGTATGACCCCGAGTTGGGTGGTGGGACGATGTGGACGTGTTTCCCATCAATTGCCCCTCCGCAGTTAGGAAAGTCCCACAGCTGGGCAAAGTGGGAGGCCACAGTCTGCCATTCCTGTGGCATGGAAGGAAACTGTTGAGGAAAACAAAAAAAAATGTGTCTTTTTGCACATTCAAACATGGAAAGCAGATTAGACACAAACCTTCTTGGCCAAAATCAAGATAACATTTATTAATGGGAATTTTTAAAGACCAAAGTATAAGGTACACCTATCATATCCCCCCCCCCCCTCTCATGGGCCATTTCTAACATTATAGGGAGGGGGAGCTCTTGGACAGGTAACCCTCTCCACTTCATTGAGAGATGAATGCCTAAATAATGGGTATTACTTTGAACAGCCCCTCCTTAGTTACACTATTGGCAGCCCACTCGACAGGTAAGAAGTGTCATAATACAAAGATATAAATACACACTGTACACATTTTAGCACATTTGGACATTCTGCTCTTACCTATCAAGATAATAATAGGATACAAAAACTTGGAACAGTACCATTTGAAAGTATACAGGCAGGCCCTTGCACTACATGCTTTGGGGAATTCATCCATAAATATGACCACAAAAGAGATGGGTATAGTGTGTATGGGTTTGGCAAAGTCACCAGATAGATGATTGAGGATAGATAGAGAATTGGTATCAGCTGACTTAGCAGTTGGGGGGAGGGAGGGTTCCAAATGACCTGCCTGAATTTAAAGCACAAATCACATTTAAAAACATTTTAGGGGTGTTTGGGGTAAAGCACTACTATGGAGCAGAAAAAATACATTGTTAAGTGACTACATGAGGTGAATATAGGGCAGGAGACCATGCTGGGGAGGTAAGTGAAGGCAAATATGTATGAAGGACAACAAAAATAATTACCTAAAAATCCAGCATGCATGAGGACAAAGGGGACATTCACAGCATATTACAATCATGGTAATAGGGAATGAGGAAAGAAATACAATATGTTATCAAACATTAAATACAATAAAATGTAATATTAAAGGATAAAAATCTTACCTTAATATACTCCTTCTGCAGGACCTGGATGATGGCAGAACAGGTCTCCGGGATAATGATCCCCAGAGCCTGGGGGGAGATGCCTGTCGAGAACTTCAAGTCCCGCAGGCTTCTCCCCGTCGCCAAGTACCGCAGAGTGGCGACGAGCCTCTGCTCCGGAGTGATGGCTTGCCTCATGCAGGTATCCTGCCTGCTGATATAGGGGGTCAGCAAAGCCAACAAACGGGGAAATACGGGGTCCATCATCCGGAGAAAGTTCCTGAAATCATCAGGATTATTCTCACGGATCTCACGGAGCAAAGGCATATGACAGAACTGGTCACGCTAAAGCAACCAATTCTTGGTCCATGAACTCCTCCCCACCCTTTTCATGGACTGGACTTGTGTCAAGGTCAGGACCCCAACACCAAGCCCCCGCACAGCACGAACTCTACGAGGAGTACGTATACGCAACATGGCTAGAAAACGGTCGGCTGCTCAGAACGAAGTAACAGAACGCACTGAAGAACAGCAAGGAATGTGAAGAGCGACCTGAAAAACAGCAACGAACGAACAAGAACACAATGACTAATCAAAGTCACGCGTAGCTTGCTTGCACGCACTGAAGAGCAGATACAAACCCACAAGCACAAACTGAACAGCAGAAATTGATCTGAAAGCCACGAGTCTGAAAAAATTGTCTCTCACCAAACTTTTACTAACATGAGATTAGCAAAAGGAGCCCAAAGGGTGCCGCGCTTGGTTCTGAACTGGCCTTTTCTAGTCTTGTCGTCCGTGGTTGACGTCACCGCGTTCTTGGCGATCGGAAATTCCGACAACTTTGTGCGACCGTGTGTACGCAAAACAAGTTTGAGTCAACATCCGTCGGAAAAAATCCTAGGATTTTGTTGTCGGAATGTCCGATCAATGTCCGACCGTGTGTACGGGGCATTAGAATGGCCCAGTCAAAGTCCAGACCTAAATCCAATTGAGAATCTGTGGAAAGACTTGAAAATTGCTGTTCACAGATGCTCTCCTTCCAATCTGACAGAGCTTGAGCTATTTTACAAAGAAGAATGGCATAAATGTCACTCTCTAGATGTGCAAAGCTGGTAGAGACATCCTCAAAAGACTTGGAGCTGTAATTGCATTGAAAGGTGGTTCTACAAAATATTGACTCGGGGTGCTAAATACAAATGCATGCCACCCTTTTCACATATTTATTTGCAAAAACATTTGAAAACCATTTATCATTTTCCTTCCACTTCACAATTATATGCCACTTTGTGTTGCTCTATCACATAAAATCCCAATAAAATACATTTACGTTTTTGGTTGTAACATGACAAAATGTGGAAAATTTCAAGGGGTATGAATGCTTTTTGAAGGCACTGTATGTTATGCATAAAACTTGTCTAGAGAGGTAATAACTCTAATATATTGTCTTACAGAAATTTCACAACTATCCTTAGCAATTGATGAAGGTTGTCCATGTTCTATCCTTTCACCAACATAAGTTATCTCACATTTTCCCCTTGAACTGTGTATTTCATCACTGCATGTTGAGCCTGGTAGAAAACTGGGAACAACAATAATTTTTTTAATTCAGTTGAGAAAATGAAAGTTAACATATTGCATATAAAACATACAATACTTTACTAGTCTTTCCTTTACAACCATTAAACACCATCATTATCAAGCAACTTATCTTTATCATTATCTTCATCTCATCACAGTCCACATTGTCAAGTTTTTTTTTAATTGCCTTCTTCTTCAGCAAATCTTTCTTCATGCAGTCTTTTGCATCTTTGCTATTCTAAAGCTTGGTACACACCGGGGGTTTTTTTCACCCAGTGGGCTGAACAAAAAAAAAGAACTGAAAAACTCAGGAGAAGCTGTACTGCACTAACAAATCCGATGTTAGTACAGTGATTCCCCCCTCCCTGAGCTATTGTGTTCTGACTGCCCCCCCACCAGAATGCACTGGTCAGCGATCTCAGCCATTGGCTGAGAGTGCTGATCGGTTGCTGATCGTCATGCCCCTTTGTCAAAAGCCGGCTGAATGGCTGGCTTCTGTCGGATCAGTTGCCATACACTTGGGTCGAATGTCAATAGAAACTGGCCAATGCCACCCGATATTCGGACCATGTGTATGGCCCTTCAGGCTAGCTTTGCTTGCTTTAGTGCAATGGACAGCACAGATGCTAAGTGGTTAGCATCTCTGCCTACCAGAACTATGGTCACCGGTTTGAATCCCAGCCATGACCCTATTTGCCAGGAATTTGCATGTTTTCCCTGTGCCTGCATTGGTTTCCTCCCACACTCCAAAGCCATGCTGGTAAGTTGATTGGCCCCTGTCTAAATTGGCCCTAGTATATAAATGTGTGTTAGGGACCTTGAGGGCAGGGACTGATATAAATGTACAATATACATATATGTAAAGCGCTGCATAAATTGACAGTGCTATATAAGTACCTGTAATAAATAAAAAATTCCTGTGCGATGCAATTTTTAGCCCATTCATTTGAACAGGCTGGGATTTCACCAAAAGTAGTGCATCCCTTCCTTGGGAGCATTGTGATGCATATATTGCAAAGGAGTGGAGGGGAGTGCAGGAAATAAGGTAAGTATTCCTCTTTAGAAGGTCTCCCTAGACTAAAGTATCAGGAGAGCCTCAAAATATAGGGACGTGGGGAGGAGGGGGAGAGTAGTTACCAAAAAGGGTAAACATTTATTACCTTATTATTTGCTAATATTGTGCAGCAAAAATTCCTAAATAAAAATAGTGAAACCACAAAAAACACAAAAACTCAAAAAAAGTGTTCAAAAATCCTTCAACAATAAATATGAAGAAAAATTGCTTCTTTTCCAGTGTAGGAGTCATATAACAAGAGGAGTCAAATAGGCCTAAGCGGTCTCCATGACCGGGAAATCCACAGACCGGCTCCAATCGTTCCCTCCTTACCGCATTCTGTAACTCCAAAGCTAAGTCTCGTGGCAATCAGAAAAAAATGAAAACGGGCTCCACATAGCGTAAAAATGTCTTGGTTCTTTATTAAAAACTTTCAGGCAGGTTCAGCATACAGAAATAGACTTTGCAAAATCCCTCATGTGCAGGCAACCGCACCAGCACATAAAACCTATAAAACCGCTCAGGTGTGTTGGTGTATGTTCCACCTAGAACTCTGCATAGTTCACCGTGCGCCCTAGCTTGATGCATTTCCTCATCAGATATGACATCATCAGAAGCGGCTCATGATGTCATATCTGATGATGAAACACGTCAAGATAGGATGCATAGTGCACTATGCAGAGCTCTAGGTGGAACGTACACCAACACACCTGAGCTGTTTTATAGGTTTTTATGTGCTGGTGTGGTTGTCTGCACACGAGAGGTTTTGCAAAGTCTATTTCTGTATGCTGAACCTGCCTGAAAGTTTATAATAAAGAACCAGGATGTTTTTACACTATGTGGAACCTGTTTTCAGTTTTTTCTGATTGTCATGAGATTCAGCTTTGGAGTTATGGAATGCGGTAAGGAGGGATCGATTGGAGCAAGATCGGTGGATTTCCCGGTCACGGAGACCGCTTAGACCTATGTGGTCCAAACAAACTATAACCTTCACTAACAGATGCGCCCATTGTGAGTACTCTATAGATTGTATATAGCATTACCAGCACCGCCAATGGGTTGGGCTCCCACCACTGTGACAGCCAAATGAAATTATGTAGAACAAACAAGCACACGCATAAAGTCCTTTACTTACAAAAAAAAAATGTCCCAAGATGTACATCCATCGTCAATCACATTGAACTATGCCACTGATCCACAAGGGAAAGAAAATTCACCAAGGGGCGGGTCACTCGCTGACATCATTGACCATACATGGAGATGTCTATATTTGGTCAATGATGTCATAAGGAGACAAGGTCACCCAGGGACCCTGCCTACTCCTACCAACCAATGCAAAAACGGATGCAAAAACAGACATCTTCCATTTACATCTGTTCAGGTCCATTTCAACAGGCATGGACAAAGCCTTGTTCCATTGAAAAAAACAAACAAAACAGAACTGAATGGATGGAGATGTAAACAGGTGTAAATGGGTGATCATACGTTTACATCCATGTGCCCATAGAAATTAATTGCTGTCTATTTTTCATCCATCAAT
Organism: Lithobates septentrionalis; assembly: GCA_037952835.1. NCBI lineage: Eukaryota > Metazoa > Chordata > Amphibia > Anura > Ranidae > Lithobates > Lithobates septentrionalis. Next base: position 623,032 of record JBBDGP010001819.1, on the reverse strand, counting down.
GGATGGATGAAAAACAGACAAATGGAACTCCCATGTGAAAGCGCCTTAGAAAACATAATTTGATACTGGGCTGAGTACTGTAATACCTGTGGTGGTTGCTGATGGGTTGAAGGTTTTTGCCAACTCCTAACAACCAATGCAAAAACGGATGCAAAAACAGACATCTTCCATTTACATCTGTTCAGGTCCAATTCAACAGGCATGGACAGAGCCTTGTTTCATTGAAAAAAACAAACAAAGCAGAACTGAATGGATGCGGATGTAAACAGGTGTAAATGGGTGATCATACGTTTACATCCATGTGCCCATAGAAATTAATTGCTGCCTATTTTTCATCCATCAATGGATGGATGAAAAACAGACAAATGGAACTCCCATGTGAAAGCGCCTTAGAAAACATAATTTGATACTGGGCTGAGTACTGTAATACCTGTGGTGGTTGCTGATGGGTTGAAGGTTTTTGCAGGTGGCAAAAATCTAGTGTAATAAAACTATTTAACATAATGGAACTTTGTGTGTATACAGTGCAGGAGTCAGGAGTATAACATACAAAGTAGCATATACGGTGTATAGTGAATGCATCTCACCAGCTCCTTTACTGCTTCCTTTTCTTCAGACCTAGGTCAGGACCCATCCTTCTTCCTAAAGAGGTACAGTACCGCTGCCCTCTTTCCACATCCCCCTGAAGTGAAATCCCACCATACTCACTCATATGCAAAATAATGTATTTTCATTATAGGATGTGGTGCTTGTAGTTGAGTATCTCTGTCCTCCCTATATCTTAATATTATAATTTGGGGTGTTACCCACCCTCCATCCCTTGTGGACAGATATACTCACTGATTATCCAATTTTTGGATTTGTTTAGTAACAGATATTCAGTGGAATTTGTTGTTCAATGAAAAAATTTTTTTTTTCCTTTTTTTTCCTTTTTTTTCCTTTTCTCTTCTTTTTCTACTTTTCCATTCTTCTATCATTATCCATTATATTATTTCTGATCAACATCATTTAGCCCTTGCTTGCCTGCAAATTGGGTTTCCCTTGTTACTGTCAGTCTGGGGCTGATCTACTTTGGGTTCTGCTTATCTAATAATGGCCAACTATTGTGGGAATGCCTTTGATGGCTTTATGGATCATATTCATAAATCACAAAACACCTTAGGTGGAGGTCTATCTATGGAACGTTTTTTCTCGAGACTGCAACGCATGCTCGAGAAGAAATCAAGATTATTTTGGAATAAATGGTACTTTTTGAAATACACTGAAGAGAACATCTCTCCCTGGGGTCTGAGAATTCAGATGTTCCCTACCATCACCCAGTTGGAGCCAGAATATAAACTTGAATGGGAGGAGAATTTGCAGAGTTGCTCCAAAAAGATGATGGAGCTCCTATGCAAACACTATACTGCCGAGTTATCTCTTATAGATAAGGAAATTGAGAAGCTATACCATGACAATTCAGCAATTGTCGCAGATGGCCTCTTTTCCACACGTGAAAATTAACTTAAAACGAATTTGGAGACTTATGTAATAGAAGTTCTAAAAACAAAAGAAAAAAAATATATTAGAGACAAACTAGCGTATGACAATAAACAAGCATACAATTGGTCATCAAATAATTACAGAAGGAAAAAACGCAATAATCAAAAACGTCAAACTAAACAGGCAAATAGTGAACCCAGTGACTCTGACTCATCTGTTTCCTCTGCTTCTTCACTACAGGCACAAGAATTCACTCGGCTCACGAGAACTCAGGATTCATCGAATTCTAAACACTCCAGAGAAAATGCACCTACTGGTACAGTGAGACGCACGCCCAACCTTAAGACACCCATGGTCACTCGAGCGGGTGCCAATAAAAGTTCACTCACTAGCGCACCGATACACTCTGAATTCCTCCCCAATACTTGCACCACGACTTGCGCACCACCCACCGGGTCTTGCACTTCGGTAAGTAATTGTAACACTTTTCCCTCGCAACAGGATTTTCGTCCAGCCCCGATTTTCACACAGACGATGTCGGATCCCAAAAGAACCATGTGTTCGGATTCGGGGAATCCCAAACCCCAGAAAGCCAACTCGAGGTGATCAATATCTCCTCCTGCCCTTTGTCGGCAGAAGAAATTTCCGTACTACAACTGGGTCTTACCTTTTGCCCCACGCGAAGGGTGGACCCTTTTGAATTGATAAAAGATCTCAATCTTTTCTCGAGGAAACTCATGTTTAAAATTCTCTATGATAGACCATCCCCATCTGTCCAGAGTTCCTCTCTGGACAATCCTCTCTGGAAAGATATGTCCATCAATGATATTAAGGCTATGGAAGACCTAATGGAGCTGTGGGAGGAGGGGGGGATCAATGAAACAGACCTGTTCGAGGCCCTTGTCCTCGAAACGGCTGATGACCCCCCACCTCCCTCCCCACCTCCATTGGTCCAGCCCCATGTTCCGAGTACTGTTAAACCCCGTAACTATAAACCCAAATCCTCCAAGTTTCCTGCTCTGCAAGGCAATCCCAACGTATGGGCTTTCACTAACCAAGTCACCAAAGAGATCATGAATACCAAATGGAAAAACACCTCCCAAACTAATTTGACTTTTTCTCAAATTAATGCTTTGAAATCCCTACAATCAAATCCAAACATTATTATCAAGCCTGCTGATAAGGGCGGTAACTTAGTGGTGATGGACAGGGACCAATACAAGTCCATGGTGTTGGCCATTGTCCACAACCATGAGTGGTACCGGAAAGTATCACCAACCCATGTTGCTTTAACCAATAATCGTTACCAACATCTAATTGGTTCGGCCTATCACAGTGGTCTTATTAACAAGTCTACCTGGGAGTTTCTAAATGTTACATCCCCGAGAATACCCACAATGTATGCTCTCCCTAAAATTCACAAGAGTCAGACCAAACCCCCCGGTCGTCCGATTGTTTCTGGCAATGGCAGCCTTACCGAAACAGCCAGCCAATTGATTGATGACTTCCTGAGGCCCCACGTCGAGGGCTTGGTGTCCTATCTTCAGGACACCAATGACCTGCTACGCGCCCTTGATGGGGTTTCCCTTCCCAGGGGCGCGTGGCTGGTAGCCCTCGACGTGGAGGCCTTATACAATTTGATTCCCCATCAACAGGGGGTGGAAGTGGTCAAAGATTTTCTTTTTCAAAATCATGAGATAACCTCTCAGTACAATGAATTTATTTTGAAGTTGTTGCTGTTTATTCTTTCCAACAACATCTTCCTTTTTGACGGATCCCACTACCTCCAGATACAGGGGGTGGCTATGGGGACCAAATGTGCCCCCTCCTACGCCAACCTGTATCTGGGGGGGTGGGAACGGGATTTGTTTTCCAGAGACGACATGCAGCAATATATGGAACAAATCCCTCTATGGAGGAGATTTATTGACGACATTTTCTTTATATGGGTGGGTCCTAAAGATCTTCTTCTGTCCTTTTTGGAAAGCCTAAAAATCAATAGATTTAATCTCAAATTCACTGTTGAATTTAGTCAATCCAGTTTGACCTTTTTGGACACTCAAATTATAGTTAAATCTGATGGCAACATCAGAACAACTTTATACCGGAAACCCTCTGCGGGCAATTCCCTGTTGCATGCCACCAGCTCCCATCCAGTTCCTCCTATCACGAGCGTGCCCTACGGGCAATATTTACGAGCAAAACGCAATTGCAGTGATGAGTCTGACTTCGAAAGGGAAGCTAAATGTTTACGCTCACGCTTCCTCGATCGAGGGTATAGCAAAAAATGCCTTAAAAAAGCATATCTCAGAGCAAAAAACCAAAATCGAGCCTCTCTTTTGCATAACACCAGCTGTAAAAAAGCCAACCCGGGTGTCAGGCTCATCACTACTTACTCTAGTCAACACCAACAAACACGTGATATTCTTAAAAAGTACTGGTATTTATTAATGGGAGACGAAAAGGTGGCCAAACATTTAAATCCATATCCGGAGATTACTTTCAGACGGTGTCGATCACTCAGAGATTCACTGGTACATAGCCACTATGAAAGCCACAGTGTAAAAATCAGAGAAACCGATAGGGGGAGTAGACCCTGCCATCAATGTTCATACTGTAGATATATTTTAGCCACTCGTAGTCTCTTGTTACCCAACGGCCAATTGTTCAAACCTAGATTTGCAGTAACATGCCAATCCATCGGTATAGTATACATCATGTTATGCGAATGTAAGATGTTTTATATCGGAAAGACTAAGAGACCCTTTTTTTGCCGCATCAGGGATCATGTTTCCCTTATACAGAAAAAAAGAATGGAAACCCCCATCAGTCGTCATGTTGGCCTGCAGCACAACTTTGACGCTAACTGTTTACACTTTTTTGCCTTGGAACATATCCCTCCGGGTGTAAGAGGGGGAGACTATGACAAGCTCCTCCTCCAAAAGGAGGCACGCTGGATACATGAGCTGTCAGCTCTCCAGCATCCAGGCATGAACGATGCGTTCAGTTTTAAGCCATTTCTTTAAAAACTGGGGCATCCCCAGTTCAGATATGACTTTGTTTTCCAGGGTCCCTTTCCCTCTTTCCCCTTTTTTTTTCCCCCCCCTCCCCCTTTTTCCATTCTTTGGTTTTTCAAGGTTTGGTTTCCCAATACAACATAATAGTGTAATCTAATACTATAAAGGTATTTCTCGGTTTTCAAACCAAAAAAATTTTGTGTTTCCTTTGTTCTTCCTTTCTCCTTGCCTCTTCCATTTTGGTAGGTCATTAATCACATTTAATATTTTCAATGCTGTACTAATGTGACGTCACATATATATACAATTCATGTTAAAATATTAACTAAATTTTGTATTCTCAATGTTGTACTGATCTGGCGTCTCATAATTGTATAAGCTATGTTAAAATATTTAATAATAACGAGATTATGACCATGTACATTCTTGTATGCTACACTTGATATCATTGAATTTCCACTGTTTTATTTTGTGCTACAATCTTACAGGCTGCTGTTGCAAATATCTATTAAGGATTTTTTAACAAAAAGTCCGTTTATTTCTTTTTATGACTGGCAACAATATCCCGGGAATATTCTCATGTTGGGTCCATCTCTGCCAGTTTAGACCACACGGACGCCCGGGGCACCCACTATTGGAGATATAGAGCCAATTGTCCCCAGAGTGGTGGCCCCCCCTTTTTTGATCCTGGTTGCTGCACTAAATGGGGTGCTATAACATCTATAAAGCGATACATTTGAGCCTCTATTCCCATTCATTAGTTGCCAGATAGGCTGAATGCTTGAGTCTAGTCCTATCTGTTTATGCCTTTTCTTTTCCCATTACCAATATGGCGTTTTCGGCGCCCGGATATCTCACGGGCTCCATGAATCCATAGACATGCGCACTACGCTTTGGCACGCTACGGACGTCAGATTGACGCCGCCGCGTTCCTCCTCCCCCAGGGTGTGACGCAGCCAGCCTCAACAAGCGTCCGCATCATGGCGGCGAAATCAGACGCCGCAGTGGTGGGGGTACATAAAGGCGGTCGTACACCGCCCACAGCTCTGCTACCGGCGCCGTTCAATGGAGGCAGCGTGAAGCTCTCCCAAATCTGCTTGCCGGACTACTGCCTACAAAGTAAGTTCTCCCTCTACAGCATTACTGTCAGCTGGCAGTGAGCTGCACTTGTGGAACTTTTATGGCCCTTTATAATTGTATTTCTTTTCCACTTAGAAAATATCGTGGTTGGTTATCGCTTTTGCAGTCACCATCGACTGGTTTGATGAAACTATGGTATCTAGCCATACCCGTTTAACACATATTTACCGTGATACTTTAATGCTTTAGGTAAATACTCCCAATTGGCTCTACCTTAACATACTCCTTAAAATCAAACAAGGATGTTTGGGAATCTGATTTTCTTGTTCCCATACATCCCCCTTATCAATTTTAATTCTGTTTTATCTCTTTAAAGGGCCAGTATACAACTTTATGTTCCCCTGTGGTCACCTTATGGCAGCGATGTCCCTATATATATGAGAGAACTTCCCGGTTCAAAATCAGCACTAATTTGCCACCCTATTGAAACATTCATGTTGCCACTCTATTGAAACATTTATGTCGCATTGATGCATTACAGCCTGGTAAGATATACCAATTTCAATTTCCCATATATACTTGGTTGAATTGTTTGGTCTCCAAACCTCTATTTGTATATATGCATTTATATGCTCTGTATTAACCTGTCTTCTGATAATTTAGTTTATTCATCTATTGGATGTATTTCTAATATGTTTATACGCATGTATTGATTATTGTCTATTCTCCCATCATTATAGAATCCACTACAATCATAGCCTTTAAACTCCTGAAGAAGCTCGTATTAGAGCGAAACATGTCGAGCGGCAGATTGTCATGGCACCTTTAAGTAGTTGCTTTATGTTGCATTATCCAATGTGAACAAATTTGGGGTGATATTCATTAATGTCATATTGTTCTTAAAAGCATGTCCCACTTTTCATGAGAGACATGAATATTTTAATCTCAATTTAATAAAATTTTCATTTTATAATATGATTGTACAGAATTTTTGATTATATCTTTGATGTAAACAGCACCTTAAAAGTCCTCTTTTCCCCATCCTCTGGGCAATTTAGCCCGTATCCCCTATTCAGTGTTTGCATACAAATGAGCTATAGGCATGATGTAACAGGGTTAGGAGCGAATACAGGAAGATGATGAGTGGGTGGGCAGAAATGTGATAGATAAAAGGGTTTTTATTTTGCTACAGAACAAAGCTGCGTGATTTGGGCCAAAGCCCCTATACATGGGACCAAATGTGACGGTACTGTCCCACGCTCCGCTTGAGTGCTTTTGTCAGTATACCACTTCCTTCCAGTCTGAACATAGATATCAGATATTATAGCCACATATTGCAACCAAGAACTAGGCAGGACTAGTTTAGCTGCAAAACTGGAACTCTTTATTGAACAAGAATACAGGCATTTTATACACTACGCACTCAGATGAGCCTGATCACATTATCATATGCAAACGCAACTGTATACAGAAATATAATTAACACTATAAACATTAAGTTAATTAAACAACTAGTCACCTGGGTGACTCAGAGGTCTCATTCCAGGTCAGACTTGCCGGAATCAAGCTCACAAAGTACAATACACATTATTACAAGTATACTAGCTACCAAATTAAACCACTGGTAACACCTTACTGCATGCAGAAAGTGGACATCCTACATCATTGGTCCACAGTATACCTTATGCTCAGTACATTCACCTGAGACAGAACTGTACGCATGAAGCACAGTTTAAAATTCAAGCAGTAGAGTTACGCACATGTTTGAGAGAATGCGGTTACAGTAAAAGTCTATTTAGGAAAGCATACAATAAAGCCCTAAACAGGGACAGGACATCCTTACTTTATTCAAAAACCAAATCTAACTTGGATCAACAAACCACGAAATTCATCACAAAATACTCAGCCCAGCACCAACAACTCCGTATGTGTATGGCAAAGAACTGGCATTTGCTCAGTGAGGACTCAACACTTCATTAGTATGTGAGGACCACCCCAGAAATTGTTTTTCGGAAAGGTCCCTCTATAGGTGACAAACTTACAGCCAGTTATTATAGACCTAACTGCCATGTAGACACGCCTTTAAGGGGGATATATCCATGTGGACAATGTACATATTGTCCCTGGATACAGGCAGGTACCAGGTTCTGTCTGCCTAATGGAGAAAAGTTTAGTCCACGTTTCCATGCTACCTGCAATACACCAGGAGTTATCTACCTAGGGGTGTGCAAATGTGGGGCTTTTTACGTCGGAAAGATGTTCTGCCAGTTGAAAAACTGCATTTATGACCATATCTATTATTCCCAGTTCGCTAAAATGCTTACACCGGTGAGCTGCCACCTTGGTCTGTATCACAAATTTGATACCACCATGGTTCATTTTGTGGTGTTGGAGGTAATACCTCAAGACCCATGGGGCGGCAACTGGGATAAGCGTATCCTTCAAAAAGAGACCCACTGGATTGAGAGATTGTAGGCGACCAGACCACCGGGTATCAATGAGGTGCTATCCTACCGGCCCTTTGATGGACCGGTGGGGTGCAACTCTTGATTCCCGTCTGGCCATCACAGTCGCCTTAGTGGTTTACACTATTAGCCATATGGGTATAATGTATGTATACAAAATTATTTTACAAATATCTGATGATATGTTTATGCGCTTACAATTTGATGGAGAATCATCCCCCTGACAGTGAACTGGGTTGTGGTATCAACTACTCCTTCTGATATTTTTCAATCTTACCAACCTCTCTTCTAGCAATGCTACTTCAGTAGTGAATTAAATTAACAGGTATTAATCTGAATTTTATATGTATCTGTAGAACCAAGTTATTGAGCAGGGATTCGGTATACCTGCATGTTTAAATATACATTTTTACTCCTGCTGAGGTATTCTCAGCAGTGTTATCTTTAAAGTATGGATAACATGCATGTTACATTGCTTACTGTATTGTTTTTTTTCTTTCCCTTGCTGAATGTAGGGACACTGCTGCAGTTAACTGCATGACCACTGAGACACATTCCAGCCAGACATCGCCAGGTATAGTGAGATATGCGGCCGCTCAAGCCGCAGGTATCATGTACCGCTCTCCCTATTCTCGACCTTGAGAGGGGAGGAGCTGGGGACTTTGTTTACCCATGGCAACCATGTAGACGCCACACTGATGTCTCCTGTTACGTTTGCAATTTGCTCCATGGGGCGGGCCCTGGATGGTTCTTACTATCTAGTGCGCACACGCCCATTAGTGCATGCACTGTGTACGGCGGCCGGTCCGAAGTGACGGCAGACGCTGTCTGCCGTCACTCAGACGGGGTGCAAATACCAGCGAGGAGGGTTCTCCGATCCCCATGTGCTCTGTGGGACAGAGGTGCCCAGGATTTCCTCGCTTACCTGTTTACCATTGCTCCAGAGGCGGGAGTAACAGCAGACATACTTTTCCTCAGGTATGTAAGGTCCTAGAATATTTTTGACTACTCAATAGGACCATTTAGTTACCTGAATGCCTCCTTTCCCTGTACTCAGTGGCTTTATCTTTTTGTTTATGTCTATAGGACAAACACTATCAACATTACCTTCTGAGCCTATGGTTACCCAAGCTGGCCTTCTTAGGCATATTATTAATCGGCCTTAGACAGGTAGTACGCTGTTTGCTTACTTGGCTATCTTTGTATATATATTCTCAATTCAATCATCTTATCCCTAAATGAAATTATTCATATTCAACTCTAATAGTTTTGAATGTACCAGCAGGCAATTGCATACTAAACATATTTTTATAGATATATTTAAAGCTTAAAAATACAAGCCCAATTAAATTTAATGAGCTTTAATAGTTCTTAATATGAATGTTTCTATTGGTTGGGAATATGATCTACAATACTAAAAACATACCCTATGTCTCTTTTTAGACAGTACAGTCCCTATAAAAGGCCTATATAGTACCTACAGGCATTTTTGGAAACCATGTTACAGCATTTATGTGAGTACGAAATTGCTTACTATAGCAATTGTCATATATGTTAAGCATTATATAAGCCAGCCCAGTTAAACTTGTATACGTTACAATTCTAGCTACCTGATGCACCCCCACATCTCAATTTATATTCTGAGTTGCTGTTCTGTTGTGCTTGGTGCCGGGTTCCGTGGTCCTCCTCTCTCCCTTCCATCAGGAGAGGCTTATTGGTCAGTAGCAGTGTCCAGGGCCGGTACAAGGGGTGGGCGGAAGGGGCGGATGCCCTGGGCGGATCAATTAATTGTAGGAAGGGGGCGCAGTGCTGGCAGGCAGTGTGTTCTTAAACTTCGTGGGCAACAAGTGACTATCACACTGCAGAGCTGCGCCTGCTTGCGAAGCTGTGCAGAGGCATACTAAGTAGGGGGCGGGCCGCCCGGGTACCACACACTGGGGGGGTGTCAGGCCGCCCCCCCCCCCTCCGGGACTGAAGCGGTGGCAGTGCTGCGGATTTAGGCAGCGGCGCAGTGACAGGCACAGGCAGGGAGAGGCGATCTACATTGTAATGCAAGGGAGAGGGGGTGTGCAGGGTGACACCGCTGCACCTACCTTCCCCTCCTCTCGCGGCCGCGGGCTGTCTGTCTGTGCGATCCCGGATGTCACACAGGCACAGCCGACCAGAGTGAAGCCGCCTCTCTGTTTATGTGCAAAAAGGGGGAGGAGATCTGCTGAGCATGTGCCGCCGCGCTGATCTGAGGTACTGAATGGGGGGGAGCTGAACGAGGGCTACACTGAAGGGGGTGTCCTCACTGAACAGGGGGGGTGTCTGCACTGAACAGGGGGGGTGTCTGCACTGAACAGGGAGGGTGTCTGCACTGAACAGGGGGGGGTGTGTCTGCACTGAACAGGGGGGGTGTCTGCACTGAAGGGGGGGGGTGTCTGCACTGAACAGGGGGGGTGTGTCTGCACTGAACGGGGGTGTGTGTCTGCACTGAACAGTGGGGGGGTCTGCACTGAAAGGGGGGGTGTCTGCACTGAAGGGGGGCTACACTGAATGGGGGGGCTACACTGAAGGAGTCCAGAGGTCCAGGGTGCTGTGTAATGTAAAGGGGTGCAGGGGGCTGTGTAATGTAAAGGGGTCCAGAGGTGCAGGGTGTTTTGTAATGTAAAGGGGTGCAGGGGGCTGTATAATGTAAAGGGGTCCAGAGGCACAGGGTGCTGTGTAATGTAAAGGGGTTCAGAGGTGCAGGGTGCTGTGTAATGTAAAGGGCTGCAGGTGGCTGTGTAATGTAAAGGGGCCCAGAGGCACAGGTGGCTGTGTAATGTAAAGAGGCCCAGAGATGCAGGGGGCTGTGTAATGTAAAGGGGCCCAGTGGTGCAGGGGGCTGTGTAATGTAAAGGGGCCCAGTGGTGCAGGGGGCTGTGTAATGTAAAGGGGACCAGAGGCGCAGGTGGCTGTGTAATGTAAAGGGGCCCAGAGGCGCAGGTGGCTGTGTAATGTAAAGGGGCCCAGAGGCGCAGGTGGCTGTGTAATGTAAAGGGGCCCAGAGGCGCAGGTGGCTGTGTAATGTAAAGGGGCCCAGAGGCGCAGGTGGCTGTGTAATGTAAAGGGGCCCAGAGGCGCAGGTGGCTGTGTAATGTAAAGGGGCCCAGAGGCGCAGGTGGCTGTGTAATGTAAAGGGGCCCAGAGGCGCAGGTGGCTGTGTAATGTAAAGGGGCCCAGAGGCGCAGGTGGCTGTGTAATGTAAAGGGGCCCAGAGATGCAGGTGGCTGTGTAATGTAAAGGGGCCCAGAGATGCAGGGTGCTGTGTAATGTAAAGGGGCCCAGAGATGCAGGGTGCTGTGTAATGTAAAGGGGCCCAGAGATGCAGGGTGTTTGTGTAATGTAAAGGGGCTCAGTGGTGCAGGGGGCTGTGTAATGTAAAGGGCTGCAGGTGGCTGTGTAATGTAAAGGGCTGCAGGTGGCTGTGTAAGGTAAAGGGGCCCAGTGGTGCAGGGGGCTGTGTAATGTAAAGGGGTCCAGAGGTGCAGGGTGTTGTGTAATGTAAAGGGGTTCAGAGGTGCAGGGTGCTGTGTAATGTAAAGGGGCCCAGAGGCGCAGGTGGCTGTGTAATGTAAAGGGGTTCAGAGGTGCAGGGTGCTGTGTAATGTAAAGGGGCCCAGAGGCGCAGGTGGCTGTGTAATGTAAAGGGGCCCAGAGATGCAGGGTGCTGTGTAATGTAAAGGGGCCAAGAGATGCAGGGTGTTGTGTAATGTAAAGGGGCCCAGTGGTGCAGGGGACTGTGTAATGTAAAGGGGCCCAGAGGTGCAGGGTGTTGTGTAATGTAAAGGGGTTCAGAGGTGCAGGGTGCTGTGTAATGTAAAGGGCTGCAGGTGGCTGTGTAATGTAAAGGGGCCTAGAGATGCAGGGTGCTGTGTAATGTAAAGGGGTCAGTGCGGGGGATCGCTGGACTCCAGGTTAGCAGGACTGGGGGGGATGGGGTCCAATGTAAGTTCACCTTACAATTTAACCATTTGCTGAACCGCCGCCGTATACTGCGACGGGGCTGCAGCTACAGTATTGTATTCTTGTATTATTTTGAGTGTTTTCTGGTTTTGAAAGGACACTGACTCTTTCTTTATACGGGGGGGGGGGGGGGGGGGCGCAGTTTGCCATCTTTGCCCTGGGCACCAGATGGCCTTGTACCAGCACTGGCAGTGTCCCATCAGTAGGGGTGAGCACTAAGACTTTCTTCAACACCAAGTGTGGTGAGTTTATATAATGTACATATATGGTTATGCATATGTATATACACTACAATAACTATATATTAAAATGTTTATATCTTATTCTAATTGCAATCCATTTCTCTAATTAGAGATACAGAAGCTCCTGAGGAAGTGACAACCCTAGTCGCGAAACATGTTGAACATTTTTTAATTCTTCAAGGACTCTGAACACCCCTACAGCAAATGGCATATCTTAGTGTGGGCTTTTTCTGACGTACATCAAGTATAGCTCCACAGGAAGTATACGAGTGGCTTCTATTTCTTGAGTTGATGAATGGGTCCTTTTATCTGTACCAAATATTTAAATGTGTTTTATTGAATGTGCACTGTATACAGTATGTAGCTAATGTATGTGAACTATAAAAATTTGATATATTTTGCTATACATGCCTTTAAAGTCCATTTTTTCTTATCCTTCAATTCTTCAATACTAGGATGTGGCACTTGTTTACTTAGGGTGTTTTTATTGCCACCCCAGGGCACAGCAATCAACTTTTCTTTTATAACAAGTCTAAACACATCCCCACCGTAGTTTGCTAGAAGACAATAGGTGAGTTAATTAGCACAATTACCAATGGGTGAAAGACCCTTAGGCACACTAAACCTACTTACAATAAACATATTATAGCAGACGACCCCAGACAGGTGGCTTGAGTTGATGACATCACCATCTGCTTTGAGTCTCGCAATGTGAAGCAGTCACTATTGTAATGAGGCAGCTAGGCCCTATACAGGGACCCCAGGCCTGGAGTCGCATGAGTCGGTATATCTTAGAGAGACATGGACTTGAATCCAAAGTAACATTACTCCAAGGGTCCCCCAGGCATACACCTCACAAAGAGTCATGTTCCCTTAAATGCCAGGGTCCATAGTCAGTAGGCAAAAGGCTAGCCTACAGTCCCCTCCAAAAGCCTCTGTCCCAGGTGAGTTTATCACACATAGGACCAGGATACTAAAGTTAAAATGCTGGACAGTCTTACACAATACAGGACTGCTGGGAAGTTTGTTTGTGGTATATAGTCCTCATAAATGTAATATATGCGCAATGGCAAAATATATATTTACTATAACTGGATAAAGTAAAATGATAGGTAAAACCTTGTAAGGCGATCCCTTCATTCATCATTAAATAAAATGTAGGATGTGGCTATCCAACGCACTCACATTTAACACTTTGCACCTGAGGGTATGAAATGTAGGCTGAACCATTTATCAGTTAAACACACCTAGATTTGATGCATTCATGTCTGACCTGACCCATTTCATATAGGACAGGTTTTTCTGCCCAGATTATCAGTAATTTACATTTTGGATCAAACTTTGTTTATACATGATATTCAAAATAAAATTCTGTAATTTCATTGGTTACTATGCTATTACTATTCACTACTGTTCATTATGATGTGTGTGCATGGTGATTAATAACACCATTGTTAAAAAAAAAAAAAACATTAGTCTCACCTGTAATAAAAGGGGTAACAATCAGCGCAAACACATATGAACAATAGCAAAAATGCAAGCTGAACACTACAGGTAATCACATATGCCTGAGGAGTAACACAATCATTGAAGGGTAAGTGCAGCGCAAAGTATCAATAAACAAAACAATCAAAATGAACTGGATAAGTCCCCCAATAGTCCATCAGGACAGATCCATGTAAAGTTCAGATAACAGGAATCAGTCTTATATACAGTATCCAATCACGCTTACCAGAGAAAATGGACCTCTGCACAGCAGGGGTCAAACTCACATATATCCCCACGGGGATGATGGTATTCCTAGTGGTGTCACTGGAGGGGATCACTGCAGTGGGAAATCCAGATATCCAAAGGAGTGAACCGACCTTCCAACAGGGAGATGCCAAAGATGTGAGAGCGCTGGGTTGGAGATGTAGAGATAGACCGCTCCGAGATGTCATTAGCAAATAAAGATAAAAAGGATGCCATCTAAGAGTAATCCATTCAATTTATTAAAAATCCAATAATGATATCATAAAGACAAAGCGCAAATGAGCGCAGATGGTATAGATAAGGTCGGACTACAATGTGGTGTAGTACCGACACACACAGTACGACAGTGGGTGACGTCCGTAGCAAGGCTCCTCCCCCGTATGGCGCTACATGCTATTGGACTTCGTCAGCGAGGGGTGGAGCCTGACAGTCACCCAGCAGCATTTATAGAAGACGGACGGTGTCCGAATGGGCTACGGCGCAGACAGAAGTTAAAAGGCTTCCCTAGCAACCGGACCCTATCGACAGCCTGTCCTATATACAATAAAAATGTGGCCTTATCTCAATAGTAGGTGGCGGAAACGGAAGTCAAATAAGGGTCTCCATTTTAATAGCACGGGGACACCACCAAAAGAAGTATTGATCGGCCTTAAAAGTATATATATATATATATATATATATAAAATGTAATACATCTCCCAAATAGGGTAGATATATTTAATAAATATAAAATTGTGGTCCGACCTTATCTTTACCATCTACGCACGTTAGCGCTTTGTTTTTATGATATCATTATTGGATTTTCAATAAATTTGATGGATTACTCTTAGATGGTATCCTTTTTATCTTTATTTGCTATTGATATCTCGGAGCGGTCTATCTCTACATCTCCAACCCAGCGCTCTCACATCTTTGGCATCTCCCTGTTGGAAGGTCGGTTCACTCCTTTGGATATCTGGATTTCCCACTGCAGTGATCCCCTCCAGTGACACCACTAGGAATACCATCATCCCCGTGGGGATATATGTGAGTCTGACCCCTGCTGTGCAGAGGTCCATTTTCTCTGGTAAGCGCAATTGGATACTGTATATAAGACTGATTCCTGTTATCTGAAGTTTACATGGATCTGTCCTGATGGACTATTGGGGGACTTATCCAGTCTCACCTGTAACATGATTGGCATTCCTTTTATGGTGACTGATAACTGCAGTGTAAACAACATACAAAGATGCAACGTGCATCCACAGTTCACAATAGAAGACTGGCAAGCTCTCATTTGTTAACATGTACTAATGTAATAATTAGTGTTGGGCCGAACACCTCCCGCTTTGGCTCACGACAGAACTCTTGAACATCACAGCCCTATTAAAGTCCACATTTTGAAGGTTTATATGCAAGTTATATGGGGGTCCAGGTACTGCCCTGGGGGGACATGTATCAATGCAAAAATGTTTTTTAAAAAATATTGTTTTTACAGGAGCAGTGATTTTTTTGATGCTTAACAATAAAAATTAAAAACACCTTTAAATATAGTGCCGGGGTGGGGGGGTCCCCTGCCTGTAAAGTGAACCTGCTGCAGCAAAACTGACATTTATAAAGGAAAAAAAAGACATTTAACTTGCTGGCAATAAAATGTCATTACTGGCAATACAAAAATATTTAAAAGAATGGCGTGGGGCTCCCCTTAAAATCTTTTATGGATTTTAAAAGAAGCCCCAGGCCAAAATTTAATAAAAAAACAGTGTGGGGTCCCTCCAAAATCCAAACCAGACCCTTATCTGAGCGTGCAGCCTGGCAGGTCAGAAAAGGGGGGGGCGAGCGAGCGCCCCCCCCCTGAACCCTCTTGAACCATACCAGGCCACATACCCTTAACATGGGGCGGTGCTTTTAACCTGGGGAGTTCTGCCCCCCCCCACCCCAAAGCACCTTGTCCCTATGTTGATGGGGACAAGGGCCTCTTCCTGACAACCCTGTACTGTGGTTGTGGGGGTCTGCAGACAGAGGACTTATCGGAATCTGGATGCCCCCTTTAACAAGGCTTTGCCCAATCAGGGCTTAGAATGTACTGTGCAGCACGCAGTGCATTGTGGGGCGCTCAGCGGGTGAACCTTCCACCAAGCACCCATATATTTGGGTGTTTGCTGAACGGCCGTACAGGCGATGTTCGGGCCGAACTTTTGCTCAGCTTGAACTGTTCGCCCAACTCTAGTAATAATACAAACATGTACTAGTACAAAGGCATTGTATAGTTTTTTTGTAATGCTTTTTTAGGTACACACGCAAAAGAAATCGGCTTGATATTAAATAATATTGTCAATGAGCACTAATGTTTAAAAAATCTTGTTTACATGCTTTATCTGTCATTGTATATGTACATGAATGCAGCCTTAATTGCCTAAAATATGCATCCCTTGCTTCCTGCTTTTCAGTGATACACAATAAGGTTGTTTTACTAAAACTTGAGAGTGCAAAATCTGGTGCAGCTCTGCATAGAAACCAATAATCTTTTGATTTTTTTTTTGTCAAAGTCTAATTGAACAAGTTGAAGTTAGAAGCTGCTTGGCTACCTTGCACAGCTGCACCAGATTTTGCACTCTCCAGTTTTAGCAAATCAACCCCAATGGTTGCTTTACTGCTACAGCTCAGCCTTAAGAGTCTGGATTCCTTATATGGCCTATATCTTATCTCAACAGTTATTAAAGTGATCTTGTGCTTTGCTCTTGCAGAGTCATAGCAGCAGTTTCTTTTAATACCAGCCTCCAGGGCATTTAATACTTAACTACCTGAAGTGGAGAAAACCTGTGTAAAGCTGGGCATACATGGGTCAGATTTTTTTCCGAAAAGAAAAAAGGAAGGTGAATAGAGGAATACGCCCAACTTTGTTATTGTACTCTGACAACTGAGACTCCCCTGCAATCAGAACAAACTAATTAGTAGACATGTGCATTCGTTTTCGTCTGAATGCATTTTCGTCCGAATTTCAGGTATTTTCGTTATCTTTTAACAAACGATAACAAACGTGCAGAATACGAAAACGGAAAGATCCGACATGAACAAATGCTTTATTTTCGTTTTCATTGTGACAACAGTTCGATATAGATAGGAGATTCGACATGACGCTGACAATAGCGATCTGTGTCCATCGAACCTGTGGTCGAATATGCCTAACCTTAACTCTATTAGTCCAAGATTATTCTACTTAGAGAGAAAAGATTCGACATAGAGAGAAAAGATTTGACATTATAGAAATAATAGCAAAAAAGGTCGAATGTGCCTAACCTAACTCTATTAGTCCAAGATTATTCGACATAGAGAGAAAAGATTTTACATGAAGATTCGACGAAGCAGTCGCCGCGAGCGGACTTTTATGGTCAAATGCTCCGCCTGTAGGCTATAGAAGAATTCTAATGTTGGTTGACTAGTAATAATAATTAATAAATATAATTATTACTAGTGTCATACAACATTAGAATTCTACTATAGCTTGTAGGCGGAACATTCGACTGGAAATGTACGATTGCGGCGTCGTACAGTTTAGCTGCTCTTCTTAGAACATTCGACAGACACCATAAGCCTTCAATGACAGATTCGACCTTAATTATTTCGGATTTTCGGACGAATGCATTTTGTAACGAAACAAAATAAATAAAAACGAATTTCGGGAGTAACTAAATAAATGTATTTTTCTGACGAAAACGAAATTCCGAAACAAAATATTTCAGTGTGCACATGTCTACTAATTAGCGCTGCAGCTGATTGGCTGCAGCATTGGTTGAGCAAAAATTTCTCAACAAATACGATCATGAGAAGTCAATCATCAGATCGGCATCTCACAACTGGGAATGACCATAGATGGATTGGCCCTGCTGCACCATCTGGATTTCAATTCATCTATAGCCAGCTTAAGTCAATGTAAGATAAGTCCACAGCTCCCTCCCTGCCCCCATGTGCCACTGTGGATGATGCCTGTCCAACCAATTGCCATGCATCAGTGCTGCCATGTGAGAGGAAAGGGAAGAACCAAAATTAAAGTGAAAAAAAGGAAATACATAACATATGCGATCTGACAACACAATCAAATAAAACACCAACTAATTCCAACGACTTTTTAATTTTTGCAAATATAATTACAACATCCTGGAGTAGTGTATATACTACAACTTTTTGACAATTATAATACAATTATATATACAATTTTAATATTTAAAAAAATCTATGCTTTTTCTTTCTATGTGTTTATTTTATTTCACTTAGGAATTGGCATTTATGAATTAAGATTGCAGAGTAAAAATTTCCAATAAACGAACATTTTAGAGATACATGTCTATGTTTGGACATGAAAAGGAACAGCAGAACATACAGCATAGCTGCCAATATCTTGATTTGTACAGAAAACACCCTCCTGAAATATTATACTTCAGCATCACAGTTTCCAGGGTCAGTTCACTATCTGGTACACTGCTCAATGACTTCTGTATCAGCAGAGAGGTGTTAATTGATGTGCACAGTGTTTTCCAGTCACATACTGTCCTAATCCTGACACTCTGACATGCAAAGCCCCACCTAATTTCAGGGCAACATTTAAAGCTTGGATATTTGCCATGTGTTTCAGGAGGAATTGTGTGTGAAACTTCATGCCATAATACATTGTGAACCAGCCAAAGACATTACAGTTTCAATTTGTTGTTGGACCAGTTTAATCCACATCCATTCCTGCAAATGCATCATTACAGCCTCACATTTGATACTTTTTTTTCTGAGTCAATTAATCACAAATATTAAATGGCTCTGCAGGATTGTCAACATATACCATCCATTTTCTCTTGATTTGCTATGAAGGCAGCAGGAGGAGCCTCCGTGCTCCAAATAACAAGCTAAGATTTTTTACCGTTTAACACAACTCTTTCACACTGTGGCATTTTTTAGGCGTTTTTGGGCTAAAAATAGCGCCTGTAAAGTGCTTGAAAAATGCTTCCCCTGCAGCCCCAGTGTCAAAGCCTGAGCGCTTTCACACTGGGATGCTGCGCTGGTAGGACGTTAAAAAAAGTTCTGCAAGCAGTATCTTTCGGGCGGTGGAGGAACGGTGTACACACTGCTCCTCCACCGCTCCTGCCCATTGAAATCAATGGCCAGCGCTGCCGAAGTCCTAGTGTGAAAGCCTGACTGCAAATTGCTTTGGTAGTGGCACTTTGCAGGTGCTTTTAAACCTTTATTTGGCCGCTAAGGGTTAAAAGAGCCCCGCTAATGGCCAAAAAGCGCCGCTATTACAGTGGTAAAGCACAGCTAGTATTAGTGGCGCTTTGCGGCCGCTAGTGGGGAGCTCTTAACACCCGCTAGCGGCCGAGGAAAGGGTTAATAGCGCCCGTGTAGCCCCACGGTGCTCATTCATTTTAATGGGCAGGAGCGGAGCAAGATCGGCGTATATGTTGCTCCTCCACCGCCCCAAAGACGCTGCTTGCAGGTCTTTTTTTATTGTCCTGCCAGATCAGCGACCCAGTGGGAAAGCACTCAGGCTTTTACACTAGGACTACTGATGAGGCATTTTTCAGGCACTTTACAGGTGCTATTTTTAGTGCTAAAGTGCCTGAAAGATGCCTCCAGTGTGAAAGGGGTCTTAGTGTTAGTGGTTAAGCTAACTAGGTGTTAACCCTAAGTGAATAATATTTATTTTGCTTAAGCACTGTGTATAAGAACCATATACAATTTTTTACCTAAAATATATATATTTTTTTGCAGCCATATATATTTTTCTCATTGCAGCCATTATCTGTCAATATGCATATGCTGCATAGCATTTCTCCAGATAGGTCTTCTAATGGTGACAACAGTGGACTATACTTGCATAAGGTGTGTCACCATCAGAACCTTATGTGACAGGGTAACAACTTACGCCTCATGTACACTGCTGCTGGTAAATGGACGTTTAGGAACAGTTGGGCGTTTTTTCCAACTGCTCTTGAACTCTCCTCTATGTTATCTTATCAGTACATGTAAACAGGTTTGTTTATAGTCGTTTCTAAGCAGTTGCATTTGGAGGCTTTTTTTGGAACCCAAAAAAATGGGTTCAGAAGCTGTGTTTAGAGGCATTTCAAACGCCAAACGTGGCTAAACGCGGTAACTCACGTTTAGCCGCATTTGGTTTACAGGCATTTTTCAATTTTGGCTATTTTGAAAAAAACCTAAAAAATTTTTTTTTTCCAAATGCTTCTAAACAAACGCGGCAAAATGACGCTAAACACAGCATGTAAACGCGGCAAAACGGACGTTTTAAATGTGGGTTATTATCTGTCAAGTTAAATTGTTCAGGAGAGGTTGTAAAATATATTTCTCAGTAGCCACAAAGGATATTACAACATCCACATGACTTTTCATCAGCGATGATATTTTGCAGCAGTATGTCCTGTGTCTGAGACTGGGGCATGTAGAGCTGGCTTTTGCTTGTTTTTTACGGGAGCTGCGATTCTCACAAGCATCCCTCCCACTTTACCTCTGACCATTGTTTGGCATGCGGAGGTCGGCGAGTCTTTCTTTGCGCATCGGTGCCATGCACCCGCCCAATGCGTCTGACGTCCTTGTGGCAATTCTTGCTGGGGCATGATTGGCCCCCTTGGCTGAACAATGGGGGACTGTGTCTGGGTTTATACGAGCGGCGTGACTCTTGCGCTTCCCCTCTATGGCACGCCAGCGTGACGCTGGTTGAGTCTTGTTTTCGCTACGCCAGGTACGATCCTCCTCCTGCATGTGTCACGGGTTATTGTATTATCAGCTCACTCTATACACTGTGTTTATCTTTCTTTATTCTATTCACCACCAGCACCTATTCAGCCA
The DNA here is from genome assembly GCA_037952835.1 of Lithobates septentrionalis. NCBI lineage: Eukaryota > Metazoa > Chordata > Amphibia > Anura > Ranidae > Lithobates > Lithobates septentrionalis. Next base: position 602,176 of record JBBDGP010001819.1, on the reverse strand, counting down.
CACTTCTAGTATGTGTGTATTTATTTATACACACATGCCCCCCCCCCCCTTTTTTTTTTCTCACTCCCTTCATCACATTCACTTGGCTCATGGGTCTCTTCTATATCTACCCAACGTAATTTATACATTATTATATTATATATTACCATTTATTCCTAGATTGGAGCCCCTGCTGCACCCCAGGTTGGACATAGATTGTCTTTGGGAACCACATCCATTTTCCCTGCTTTGCTATAGACTCCACCTCAGCTCCCGGTACAGACAATTATGTTGGCTCATTTGCTCCGGTACAGATACCTCCACAGGCTCCTGACATGTAAGTTACTAACATGTCCCTGCTTCGCCTTAGTGGGTCGCATGATTAGAAAGTTTATGTGATGTTTATATCTCTCTACAGATTTTTTATTATTACGCATTCGCCCCTGAAGAGTGGCTTCACTGCCATGAAACGCATCAGGCTTACAACGATGCATATGTTTTATGCTCATAGGCCACTACCTTGTGCTCTCAGGATTTTTTATGGAGGAGTATACTTTCAACTACCTTGTGACAATTATATGCTGATAGTTTGTAATATGCTGTTCATGTGTTAACTATACTCTATGTATCCACTGCTGCATGTCATTGTTATGTGTTTTAGACAATAAACACATTGCTTATTACCTTGTTTTACTTGTTGAGTCCCATCACAATACCTCACATTCAAAGTCCCAAAATCCCCTCTATGTACCACACAGGTTATAAATTAACTTTGTGTGCACCAATTGCCTTTGCAAACCCGAATAACTTGAAAAAATAGCAGTGACATTTTAATTGTGATATACATAGCCAGCACAGGGAGCAGAGCTGTGGAAGGGGCATAGCAGGCACCACCCACTACAAGCTGGCTGCAGAGAACTACAGAAGGGGCGGAGAAAAAACAGGCACAAGATGGTCACCCTGCACAAAGGTAGAGAACAGCAGTGGTAGGGTCTTTATTATAGAAAGCTCTTACACACAGGGAAACTTTAACACTGGATTACTGCACAGACCTAGAAGAAATACATAAAGCACGCCAATATTCAGTTAAAATCACACATTACTCCTGTGTAGACATGTGCACACTGAAATATTTTGTTTCGGAATTTCGGTTTCATCCAAAAAATAAATGTTTTTAGTTACTCCCGAAATACGTTTTTATTTATTTTGTTTCGTTAAAAAATGCATTCATACGAAAATCCACATTAAATAAGGTTGAATCTGTCAATTGAAGGCTTGTGGTGTCTGTCGGATGTTCTATGAACATTCGATGAAGCGATCATGCATTTCCGGTCGAATGCTTGGCCCACAAGCTATAGTAGAATTCTAATGTTGTTTGACTAGTAATAATTATAATTATTATTCCAGCTACAAAAGGTGTTGTCCTCAATTAACCTCCAGGGATGGGTACAAATGGCAAAAGAAGCTATATAGCGTGATTCTGTATATTTATTGTATAAAATCCAAAATTCCAGGTAATCCACTCATATTAAAACATTAAAAACAATGTAAAACCGCAACGGGTCTTTTTCAAAGGATACCCATGGGTGGTGTAGTGCGTCAATATATAACTCCTCCCACCTTATATATTGACATACTACACCGCCTATGTGTATCCTTTGAAAACGACCTATGGGCGAAACCGGTCAGGTGACCACAGGTGGTGACATCATTTCCGGCCAGCCACTTCTGGTTTCGGCTTTACATTGTTTTTATTGTTTTAATATGAGTGGATTACCTAGCATTTGGGATTTTATACAATAAGTATACAGAATTACACTATATAGCTTATTTTGCCATTTGTACCCATCCCTGCAGAGCCCAGCAGCCCTCATAACGTTTGCACACTTCTCAACAGGATTCCGGGATTTCTGATAGCTCAGTAAGGACAACCCAAGCTGCAATGATACAGCCAGTGGGACTACTAAGCCCAGTCACCCTCTCAAAGCGCATCTGACTTCTGTTATGGGAGTCCTAGATCTCTGGTGAGTGAGAGGGCACACAGAGGGGAGCACAAATTTTGCATTGATGTTTGTCTTGGCACTTGGCACTTTATACTGCACATCCGATTAAGTTGAAGTTGCACTGGAAAAACCTACCTGGATTCACATGAACTTTATATGTTTTTTTTTTTGTTCACTGGAATTTATGGACTTCATATATTGTTATTTTATATTTGATATGAGTTTTTATGATTTATTTGGTGATGTATTAGTATATGGTAGCGCTCTTATCTTGTTCACATTTTTAAAGGCACATGCACTTTGAGAGCAGCAACCTTGAATATTAGTATTCACTTATATTTATATTTAATTTTATTTTTATCACCAATAACTCTTTTTATAATAACTTATTTAGCGTAGGAATTCACCGTGTTATACATTATTTACCTACATTAATTATTATTACTAGTCAAACAACATTAGAATTCTTCTATAGCCTATGGGCGGAGCATTTGAACGTAAATGTCCGCTTGTGGCGATCGTATGTGTGTAGCTGCTTCGTAGAATCTTCATGTCGAATGGCATTATGCATATTTTTGATCAGCCAATAACATTCATCATCATCATAATTTTACTTCCTCCACCCATTCCAGTAGCGACCACTAACAGCTCATTTACTATTGTCTCTATAATATCGAATCGTTTCTCTCTATGTCGAAATATCTTGGACTAATAGAGTAATGCTGGCCATACACTATACAGAAAATCGGCCGAACCCATTTTCGAAAAACGAACGTTCGACCGTGACCGCAAACGAAAGTGCCATCATATAATGAACGATAATCTGTTCAGTGGACATGAATAAATAATTTTGTGTTCGTTTTTTTACATATACCTAGTGCAGGCAGTTCGGACGGGAAACACATTAACCTTGCAATTTATCGTACGTTCGGCAGAAATTTTCCAAACATGCCGTTCGTTTTTTTCCACAAAAACGTCACAAACGATTATCGATTTGTACCCACTAACTTGCCGAAAAACGAACGAAGTGTCCATTCGAACGATTTTTCGGCCGATTTTTCGTATAGTGTATGGCCAGCATTAGGTTAGGCACATTCGACCACAGATTCAATAGACACAGAACGCTATTTTCACCGTCATGCTGAATCTTCTATCTATCTATATCAAACTCTTGTCGCAACAATACGAAAATATAATGGATACGAAAATAAAGCATTTTTTTTATTTCAGATTCTTTCGAATTTCGGATTCTGCGCGTTCATTATTACATAGTTACATAGTAGGTGAGGTTGAAAAAAGACACAAGTCCATCAAGTCCAACCTATGTGTGTGATTATGTATTGAACACGGAAATCCCCGAAATTCTACGAAAATGCATTCGGATGATAACGAATGCACATGTCTAGTATTTAGATGATATTTGAACACAGAAAGTGTGAGTTTGGTGACATGCATCCACACCCACATTGATGTCAAATTGGAAGCAGTGGCTGTGTCTGTCCAGCTGCTGTGTCCCAATTGACATCAATAGGAATGCTTGCATGGTGATGCACGCGATACCTGTGCACCTCCATGTGGGTAAACACAGCCTTGCATGGGCATATGTGGTGGTACACCCCATGTGAACAAGGCCTAACACACACATGCTCAATCGAACAGCATTCACAAATGCCGTCCCAATGCATGTAACATTTTAAACATTTGCAGCATATTAATAACAAGCAATGTCAATATTTTTTCATGTGCGCTGCACCATACCATCACAGCTGCATTAGGAAGACTTCACTGACAGAAATGACAGTCATTTGTGACTTTCAGAAAAATGTGTGTTGCTCTGTGAATATACTCAAACAGACATGTATTAAATAATCAAAATCATGTAGTGCTCATACACTGATAAGAATAAAGTGCTATACGTGCAAAAAAAGAAAATTCATCCATATATACATCTAAAGCTGTAAACATGTGCATTCATAAATAATAGTATTCAATAAGGTGCCAAGTAAGGTATACAAATTAAATCATATTCAATTGAAAGCGACAATTATTCTGTGCAAAGCATACAAAATTTCAAATAATGATCATTCAAAATGCCAAATCTTCAAATGCTGCATAAAATTGGTAAATGATATAGACAGAGGTATCCCAATTCCAAATACTGGTGGTGAAAAAGGAGCTCCACACCTGCTTATTACGGTCCAAAAGTGCTCCAAGCGATCCCTTGTCCGTGCTCCACTATATATAATAATGAATGGACGCTTACCAGATGAGAAGACCCAAAATGAGGTCTAGCCATGCATTAATGGGCAATACCCCACACTGTGGGTATGCAACTAACACTCCCTTCACAGGACCTGTATGTTAGATATGTCATCAAAAAGATCACCCGATAATGCGCCCAGTAAGTTGTCACCATTCATTAACCAGGCATGTATATAAAAAAGGAACACAATCGCTCACTGCGCAATTTCCCAGCATAAGAAATTTATTAAAAGATAAGTATTCTACTCACAAGTAAAATGAATACATCAAGCATTCAGAAATTATCGCCCTGCGCCCCGGCGAGCGTGCTGACATCACTGCTATGTCCTGCAACCTGATGTACATTTCGTCTTAATATGGGTCGTCACTAGGGATGAGCTTCGTGTTCGAGTCGAACCCATGTTCGACTCGAACATCGGCTGTTCGACCGTCCGTCGAATTGCGAACGTTATGGGCCGTTCGCGCCAAATTCGTGTGGTGCGTCACGGCCCATAATTCACTGCGGCATCGCAGTGCATTGCTGGCTGATGATTGGCCAAGCATGCACTATGACCCGCATGCTTGGCCAATCACAGCGCCGTCAGTAGAGAGAGCTGTAATTGGCCAAAGCCAGGGTGGCTTTGGCCAATTATGGCTCAGGGGATTTAGTACACGCCCCACACTATATAAGGCCGCCTGCACGGCGGCCCTGTGTAGTGTGTTCCGGTGTGCTGATAGAGAGAGAGACAGACAGTGTCATTTGATTTGAGAGCTAGATTAGGCTAGATCTGTTCCTGCTCTTTACATTTAGTGCAGTGCGTCCTGCTCACAGTGTTCAGCTAGATCTGTTCCTGCTCTTTACATTTAGTGCAGTGCGTCCTGCTCACAGTGTTCAGCTAGATCCGTTCCTGCTATTTACATTTAGTGCAGTGCGTCCTGCTCACAGTGTTCAGCTAGATCTGTTCCTGCTATTTACATTTAGTGCAGTCAGTGCGTCCTGCTCACAGTGTTCAGCTAGATCCGTTCCTGCTATTTACATTTAGTGCAGTGCGTCCTGCTCACAGTGTTCAGCTAGATCTGTTCCTGCTATTTACATTTAGTGCAGTCAGTGCGTCCTGCTCACAGTGTTCAGCTAGATCTGTTCCTGCTATTTACATTTAGTGCAGTGCGTCCTGCTCACAGTGTTCAGCTAGATCCGTTCCTGCTATTTACATTTAGTGCAGTCAGTGCGTCCTGCTCACAGTGTTCAGCTAGATCCGTTCCTGCTATTTACATTTAGTGCAGTCAGTGCGTCCTGCTCACAGTGTTCAGCTAGATCCGTTCCTGCTATTTACATTTAGTGCAGTGCGTCCTGCTCACAGTGTTCAGCTAGATCCGTTCCTGCTATTTACATTTAGTGCAGTGCGTCCTGCTCACAGTGTTCAGCTAGATCCGTTCCTGCTATTTACATTTAGTGCAGTGCGTCCTGCTCACAGTGTTCAGCTAGATCCGTTCCTGCTATTTACATTTAGTGCAGTCAGTGCGTCCTGCTCACAGTGTTCAGCTAGATCCGTTCCTGCTATTTACATTTAGTGCAGTCAGTGCGTCCTGCTCACAGTGTTCAGCTAGATCCGTTCCTGCTATTTACATTTAGTGCAGTGCGTCCTACTCACAGTGTTCAGCTAGATCCGTTCCTGCTATTTACATTTAGTGCAGTGCGTCCTGCTCACAGTGTTCAGCTAGATCCGTTCCTGCTATTTACATTTAGTGCAGTGCGTCCTGCTCACAGTGTTCAGCTAGATCCGTTCCTGCTATTTACATTTAGTGCAGTGCGTCCTGCTCACAGTGTTCAGCTAGATCCGTTCCTGCTATTTACATTTAGTGCAGTCAGTGCGTCCTGCTCACAGTGTTCAGCTAGATCCGTTCCTGCTATTTACATTTAGTGCAGTGCGTCCTGCTCACAGTGTTCAGCTAGATCCGTTCCTGCTATTTACATTTAGTGCAGTGCGTCCTGCTCACAGTGTTCAGCTAGATCCGTTCCTGCTATTTACATTTAGTGCAGTGCGTCCTGCTCACAGTGTTCAGCTAGATCCGTTCCTGCTATTTACATTTAGTGCAGTGCGTCCTGCTCACAGTGTTCAGCTAGATCCGTTCCTGCTATTTACATTTAGTGCAGTCAGTGCGTCCTGCTCACAGTGTTCAGCTAGATCCGTTCCTGCTATTTACATTTAGTGCAGTGCGTCCTGCTCACAGTGTTCAGCTAGATCCGTTCCTGCTATTTACATTTAGTGCAGTGCGTCCTGCTCACAGTGTTCAGCTAGATCCGTTCCTGCTATTTACATTTAGTGCAGTCAGTGCGTCCTGCTCACAGTGTTCAGCTAGATCCGTTCCTGCTATTTACATTTAGTGCAGTGCGTCCTGCTCACAGTGTTCAGCTAGATCCGTTCCTGCTATTTACATTTAGTGCAGTGCGTCCTGCTCACAGTGTTCAGCTAGATCCGTTCCTGCTATTTACATTTAGTGCAGTGCGTCCTGCTCACAGTGTTCAGCTAGATCCGTTCCTGCTATTTACATTTAGTGCAGTGCGTCCTGCTCACAGTGTTCAGCTAGATCCGTTCCTGCTATTTACATTTAGTGCAGTCAGTGCGTCCTGCTCACAGTGTTCAGCTAGATCCGTTCCTGCTATTTACATTTAGTGCAGTGCGTCCTGCTCACAGTGTTCAGCTAGATCCGTTCCTGTTATCTTCCTACTGACAGGCAGGCTTGTCTGGTTACAGTATATAAAGCTACCTGAAGAAAATTACAGGTGTTCTATCCCAGCTTAGTGCAGCTACAGGCCATTAGTATGTCTGGAAGGCCAAGAAGGAGAGGCAGACAGTCACAAGCCAATAAGAGAGGGCAAGCAGGCTCTGTGTCTAGTGCTGGTCGTGGAGACGGTGCATCCTCATCAGCACGTGGCCATGGGACACGCTTGGCCTTTTTTCGGCAGCTGGCCGTGTTGAGCCGCAACATGCAGAAAACTTGGTCGAGTGGATGACCAAGCCGTCCTCATCCTCCTCATCCTCTCTCACCCATGTCCAGGGTGCTTTGTCTGGCAAAGCAGCGGCCTCTTCCCTCAGCTCAATGTCATCAGTGACTCCTTCCCTAGCTCCACCATGTCCTCATGAGGATTCCCTCGAACTGTTTGACCACAGTGTTGGGTACATGCTCCAGGAGGATGCCCAGCGTTTGGAAGGCTCTGATGATGATACTGAGCTCGATGAAGGCAGTAACAAGAGCACGGACAGAGGGGGTGCCCAAGAAGGACAGCAATCTGGCAGTCATGCTCCCCCTGCTGCAGCATACTGCCAGGTTTGCTCCAGTGATGAGGAGGGAGGGGATGATGAGGTCACTGATTTAACGTGGGTGCCTGATAGGAGAGAGGAGGAGGAGGAGGAGGAGGAGGCGGCACATCACCAACGAGGCAGGATGCCCTCCAGGGGCCAGCCTAAGGGCAGCACATTGACTGCATCACACCCCAAAGCTCCACATGTGCAGGGCGCTGCAGTCTCTGCGCGTTATTCAAAAAGTTCTTTGGTGTGGGCCTTTTTTGAGACGAGTGCATCAGATCGCACCGCTGCTATTTGCAACATATGTCTCAAGCGTATCTCGCGTGGCCAAAACATCTCCCGCTTGGGTACCACATGCTTGACCAGACATATGTTGACCTGCCATGCAGTTCGTTGGCAAGCATATCTAAAAGACCCACACCAAAGAACAAAGAGGATCTCTCCTTGCTCCTCATCAGCTGAGATTTCCAACCCCACTAGACCTTCAGTCCTCTCTGAGACCTGCAGTGAGAGGAATGAAGGTGTAGAATTAGGTGTGTCACAGCCAAGTACTTGTGGGCAATCTGCTTTTGGTACACCGACGCCAGATTGTACCAGGCAAATTTCCCTGCCCCAGCTGCTGCACCGCCGAAAAAAGTTTGCTCCCAGCCATCCACATGCCCAGCGGTTGAATGCTAGCTTGGCAAAATTGCTAGCACTTCAACTGCTGCCTTTTCAGTTGGTAGACTCTGCCCCCTTCCGTGAGTTTGTGGAATGTGCGGTTCCTCAGTGGCAGGTACCCAAACGCCACTTTTTCTCACGGAAGGCGATTCCAGCTCTCTACCGGCATGTGGAAGGCAATGTCCATGCCTCGCTGGACAGGGCGGTCAGCGGTAAGGTGCATATTACCGCTGACTCATGGTCCAGCAGGCATGGACAGGGACGTTACTTAAGTTTCACGGCGCATTGGGTGACTCTGCTGGCAGCTGGGAAGGATGCAGGACAAGGTGCAGTAGTGTTGGAGGTTGTTCCGCCACCACGCCTCCAAAATGCTGATTGTGACACACCTCTCTCCTCCACCCCCTCCTCTTCTTCTTCCTCCATGGCCTCTTCCTCGGAACCAGCGGTGCTCCGTAGGCGTTCAAGGGGCTACGCAAGTACGCAGGCCAAAAGATGCCATGCGGTGCTTGAGCTGGTGTGCTTGGGGGACAGGAGCCACACTGGGGCAGAGGTTCTGTCAGCTCTGCAGGGGCAGGTTCAGAGGTGGTTGACGCCACGCCAACTTAAGGCAGGAATGGTGGTTTGCGACAATGGCACCAACCTCCTCTCTGCCCTCCGACAGGGACAACTGACCCATGTGCCCTGTTTGGCTCACGTCCTTAACTTGGTGGTGCAGCGGTTCTTGGGCAGGTACCCGGGCTTACAGGATGTCCTGAGGCAGGCCAGGAAAGTCTGTGTGCATTTCCGCCGGTCATATAATGCCAGTGCTCGGCTGACGGACCTCCAAAAGGAGTTTAACCTGCCCAAGAACCGCCTAATCTGTGACATGCCCACCAGGTGGAACTCGACAGTTGGCCATGCTGCAGCGGCTGCACACGCAGCAGAGGGCCATCAATGAGTACCTGTGCGACTATGGCACCAGGACAGGGTCAGGGGACCTTGGTTTTTTTTCCCCACGCCAGTGGGCCATGAGCAGGGATGCATGCACTGTCCTGTCACCATTCGAGGAGGCCACGAGGATGGTGAGCACTGACAGTGCATGCATCAGTGACACTGTCCCCCTTGTCCACCTGTTGGAGCACACGCTGCGTGGAATAATGGACAGGGCACTTGAGGCAGAACAGAGGCAGGAAGAGGAGGACTTCCTTAGCTCTCAAGGCCCCCTTTATCCAGACAGTGTTCCTGCGTGCCCGCCGATCACACAGGAAGAGGAGGAGGAGGAGGAGGAGGAGGAGGAAGATTGTGTCAGTATGGAGGTGGAGCCTGGCACTCAGCATCAGCAGTCTTTAAGGGATCAGTCCCAAGGAACACATGGACTTGTACGTGGCTGGGAGGAGGTGGCTGCGGACGTTGTTGTCCTTAGTGACCCAGAGGACTCCGGACCGAATGCCTCAGCAAACCTACGCTGCATGGCCTCCCTGATCCTGCAAAGCCTGCGTAAGGATCCTCGTATTCGTGGTATCAAGGAGAAGGACCAATACTGGCTGGCAACCCTCCTTGATCCACGTTACAAGGGTAAGGTTGCGGACCTTATCTTGCCATCGCAGAGGGAGCAGAGGATGAAACATCTTCGGGAGGCCTTGCAGAAAGGTCTGTGCAACGCGTTCCCAGAGACTGGGAGGTTACAAACTCCTGTTTCTGGACAACGTGTTGCTGAGGCTTCGGTCAGTCAAAGAAGGAGCGGTGGAGAAGGTGGCCGTCTGACCGATGCGTTCAGACAATTTTTTGGTCCGCAGCCCCAAGGTATGATCGGTTCCAGCAACCATCGCCAGCGTCTGTTTTACATGGTGCAGGAATACCTAGGGGCAAGATCAGACTTGGACACCTTTCCCACCGAAAATCCTCTGGGTTACTGGGTCTTGAGGATGGATCACTGGCCAGAGCTTGCACAGTATGCAATTGAGCTACTGGCCTGTCCTGCATCCAGCGTTCTTTCGGAACGCACATTCAGTGCTGCTGGAGGCGTGGTAACCGATCACAGGGTGCGTCTGTCCACCGACTCGGTCGATCGGCTGACCTTCATAAAAATGAATCAGTCTTGGATCACCACCAGCTACCAAGCACCTGATGCAGATGTAACCGAATAATTTTTTTTTGAAATCTCAGATCCCTTCAAAGACTGCCTATGCTGATGCTGAGTGACTATCCCTGAGTAATTATCCTCTTCCTCCTCAATCATCACGCTGATAGCTTGTAAGAACATTTTTGGTTCTGGGCGCCACCACCAGTGCACAATTTTTCTGCCCCTGTCTAACAGGGGCGTGTAATTACAATTTTTGATGCAATACTTTGCAGCAGGGCTCGTTCCTGCATTCCAACTAGAGTGTCTGTGAGGGGTTGCAGTGTTGTGGCACCAGCACCAGTGCCTAAGGCCCAATTTTTCTGCCCCTGTCTAACAGGGGCGTGTAATTACAATTTTTGATGCAATACTTTGCAGCAGGGTTCGTTCCTGCGTTCCAACTAGAGTGTCTGTGAGGGGTTGCAGTGTTGTGGCACCAGCACCAGTGCCTAAGGCCCAATTTTTCTGCCCCTGTCTAACAGGGGCGTGTAATTACAATTTTTGATGCAATACTTTGCAGCAGGGCTCGTTCCTGCGTTCCAACTAGAGTGTCTGTGAGGGGTTGCAGTGTTGTGGCACCAGCACCAGTGCCTAAGGCCTAATTTTTCAGCTCCTGTTCAACAGGGGCATGTAATTACAATTCTTGATCTAATATTTCACAGCAGGGCCCTGTGAGGGCTTACAGTGTTTTGGCCACAGCAACACCTAAGGCCCAAATTTCTGCTGAGTATATAGGGCAGGACCCTACTTTCAAACATCTAACTTACAAACGACTCCTACTTGCAAACGGAAGGAGACAACAGGAAGTGAGATGAAATCTACCCCTAGGAAGGGAAATTCTCTCATGTAAGAGTTAATATGGGAAAACAATTTCTCCTTTCCACTGATGCTTTCCAATCCTTGTTCCACAAAAAAACCCAAATTTTCAAAAAACATTTTTCATTGGGACAAAAAAGTGAGGTGAAATCTTCTGAAGAGGAGGAAAGACAGCAAAACAAATGTCACAGGGGTGATAACCCTTCCCTATGTTTTCCAAAAAGCTTAGAAAAGATTTTTTGGCTGGAGCTAAACACGTTAAAAATGTTCAAAATTACAAACAGATTCTACTTAACAACAAACCTACAGTCCCTGTCTTGTTTGCACCGCCTGTATACTGCTGTTCAGAGTATATAGGGACCTTTCCTTATTTTAATTTGGGTGCGGGGTTCCCCTTAATATCCATACAAGACCCAAAGGGCCTGGTAATGGACTGGGGGGTACCCATGCCGTTTGTCTCACTGATTTTCATCCATATTGCCAGGACCCGACATGACATTAAACCCGCAAGCAGTTTTAAATGAGATTTTTTCCTTTAAAAATGACATTTGGTGCAGGGACTGTTCTAAACATGGGAAACACGCGTCACTTTACAGGCATACTATAGACACCCCCCAGGTACGATATTTAAAGGAATATTTCACTTTTTTTTTTTTACTTTAAGCATCATTAAAATCACTGCTCCCGAAAAAACGGCCGTTTTTAAAAGTTTTTTTTGCATTGATACATGTCCCCTGGGGTAGGACCCGGGTCCCCACACCCTTTTTAGGACAATACCATGCAAATTAGCCTTTAAAATGAGCACTTTTGATTTCGAACGTTCGAGTCCCATAGACGTCAATGGGGTTCTAACGTTCGTGCGAACTTGCGGTCCGTTCGCGGGTTCTGGTGCGAACCGAACCGGGGGGTGTTCGGCTCATCCCTAGTCGTCACAGGGGTAATAAGCATGTGTGGAGCACTTTTGTCACCGCCAGTATTTGGAATTTGGATTCCTTTATCTATATCATTTACCAATTTTATGCCACATTTCAAAGATTTGGCATTTTGAATGAACATTATTTGAATTTTTTTATGCTTTTCACAGAATAATTGGCACTTTCAATTGAAAATGATTTAATTTGTATACCTTACTTGTCACTTTATTGAATATTATCATTTATAAATGCACATGTTTACAGCTTTACATGTATATGGATGAATTTTCTTTTCTGCACTTATAGCACTTTCTCATCAGTGTTTGAGCACTACATGATTATCTTCTTTGTTCATTTTTGTGACTTTGCAGGGGCTAAGAGAAAGCTGTAAGTGCAGATGCCCTTATGATTATGTATTACATTATATAATATATATATATGTAGCGCTGGCAGATTTGTGATCTACCATCTGATAGGTAAATTTAGTAAATTGCTCGTTAAGGGAAGTTAGATTTGCCTCTGTTCCAGCTTGGCTGACGTTGCATGTGTTTCCATACTGGGCCGGTGGGTGTCGTTGTTACTATTGGCTAGTGTTGGAAAGGCAACGTGTCGAAGCGTATGAGTGCTCTTCTGTCCCGGAGACAACTCGGTGGAGGTGGTCCTCCGAGTGGGATTCTGGGAGAGGGTATTTATGGGACAGACGCCATGTTTTAGGGTCGTTTTACAGCCACCTGCTGGCCCTCCTGGCCGACAGGTATGCGTTAGAGTGCTACCTCATGGTCCTCCGTCCTGGAGGCCCGCGTCGCTGCAGCGCATGGGTGGGCCCAGAAGCTTGTCTGGGGCCTACCATAGCAGCCGAGGAATGGTCCTGAGCTGTCTATCCAGAGTGAAGAAGCTGGACAAACGAGAAGATCCCAGGGGGGGACCCGTCATGGAAGGATCACGCAGAGTGCTGGTCTGGAGAGGGGCCTGGTGACTCGGTTGGAGGACGTATCCTAAAGTAACTTTCCAGCATAGTGTTGCTGGGTTTGGCTTAAAGGTTAAAGCACTGTGACTGACATTCACCACAAAACCAATACATCCTGTGGCAGAGGATCGTACGGGTTCATTCCAAGCAAGTCTGTGGCAGAGACTTTTATTCGTGCTACGTACTGGCTGCTAGGCAAGTGAGAGAGGCCTATCCAGGCGAGCAAAGAGTGTGTCCCACGAGGGGAGCGCATTCTACTGTAATATTCAACTCTAAAGGACAAGAATCCTACAGAAAGGTATTTGAGCTTTCCCTGCAGTTTCCCTTCTGCCTCTTTCCTGCTACTTCCTTCGTTAATTGTTCAATAAAGCATTGAAAACGTACTCAAGTGTTGGTGCTTGCATCGTCCGGAGGTAAACTCAACAGAACCATAGACCTGGTGCCGGTGAAACAGAGGGAAGGAGAGTGAAGGTAACAAGCCCGCTTTAAACCAGCAGCTCCGCCGAGAGTTATTGCTACATATATATATATATATACATATATATATTATGTAATTTTTTGGGGAGGAAATGTATCTACTTAAAGAATCAAGCTAGTTGCAGCATGTCTGTTTCCCCAATACTGTTTCTTTCTTTATTTTTATTTTTTTAAATACTATATTTTTGACAGTATTTGTGTCTTTTCTATAAAAGTAAAATAGGAAACTCCTTTAGGATCTCCATATAAAGGATATGAATATAGGGAAATACATACCTGGGGAAAGAAGGCACAATGCCAATCTTTGTTCTACACATTACCAAAAAAAATAAGGCTTCGGACATTTCCCTTGTTAGCATATTTCAGACAGCAGCATCAGATCCAAAGTTGGAAACCTTGAGAGCTCAGGATTTATCATCATCAGCCGTCATTCAAGCAATTCTTCCACTTGAGTAAAAACTTCCATATATGGTCTCCTTAGAATATTCATATCCATTGTAGTTTGCATTTATATGTTCACCCTTTTTCCAACCCTGCAGCCTGTAAAGTAAAAGATAAAAAATTAAATACACTCTCAATAAAAATGCTGCATATTTTTTTTTCTATGAAATTAATGAATGTCAAGTGATTGCAAAGTATCTATATGTGTCATGTAGTTTTAGGAATAGTAAAATACTGTATAACAAAGCCAGTGAAACTGATTTGGTTTTGGTGATTAAGCAAATATGAAATTTATTAAAAGAAATACAAATAGAAAGACATCATCTAAGATGCTGACTAAACTGATGACAACATTATTACTAATGATTAGTGAGCATATTAACCCCTTCTTTCTTAAGCCTTTTTCTGACATTTGTTACTTACAAGTTAAAACCCGTATTTCTTGCTAGAAAATTACTTAGAACCTTCAAACATTATACAGTTGTGCTCATAAATTTACATACCCTGGCAGAATTTGTGATTTCTTGGCCATTTTTCAGAGAATATGAATGATAACACAAAAACTTTTCTTTCTCTCATGGTTAGTGTTTGGCTGAAGCCATTTATTATCAATCAATTGTGTTTACTCTTTTTAAATCATAATCATAACAGAAACTACCAAAATGACCCTGATCAAAAGTTTACATACCCAAGTTTTCAGTTTACTTTCAAAATCTTTTATTGTTTTTTTTACAAAAACGAGGAGATAAAATAAAATACAGGATTTGTATCAACATATCGTGTAACATCAATTGATAAATAACATACCCCTGCTGGGGCTCGAGAACTAACAGTGAAAGGCACAGTGGGAATGTCTAATTATTGCGTATAAGATCAATGCCTGAAACAATGTTGCTGGAACAAATATAGTAAGTGACCACTAAGAAGATTGACCAAGTTTTCAGTTTAGAGTTACAGAGGAAGTCTTGTGCTAGAATTATTGCTCTCACTCTAACGATCACAGCGATACCTCACAAGGTTTGTGGTTGTAGTTTGAACACTGTTTACAATTGCAGGTGCGTCTTACGTATGCTTTCCCTTCTGCGCATGAGCACAGAGCAATGGGGCACTTTCAATTTTTTTTTTCCCTTAACCGCTTCAGATCCGGGCCATTGGCAAATGACGGCAACAGCGCGGATCTAAATTGCCGGGACTACGTCCATTGACGTCGTCCCGTGCACGAGCGGCCTGCGCGCCCCCTGCAGGGCGCGCGCGGCGCGCTCGGTGATCAGCGAGTCTATGAGACTCGCCTGATCACAGATCAGAGTAAGGGGTTGGTCCCAACCCCTTACCACATGATCAGCTGTCAGCCAATGACAGCTGATCATGTGATGTAAACAGAGCCGGTAATCGGCTATTTTTCCTCCTCGCGCTGACAGCGTGAGGAGGAAAAAAAAAACCCGATCACCGGCGGCCGTGATCGGGACATCAGTCCCGATCACGGCGATCTTATAACACAAAGCAATAGGCAGCAGTGCTGCCTACCAGTGCCCACCAGATTAACCCATCAGTGCCCACAGTGCCATCAATCAGCGCCACCCATCAGTGCCCACAGTGCCACCCATCAGTGCCCACAGTGCCATCCATCAGTGCCCACAGTGCCACCCATCAGTGCCACCCATCAGCACCCACATCAGTGCCACCCATCAGCACCCACATCAGTGCAACCTATCAGTGCCCATCAGTGTCACCTACCAGTGCCCATAAGTGCCCATCAGTGCCGCCCATCACTGCCCATCAGTGCCACCCATCAGTGCCCCCCATCAGTGCCCCCCATCAGTGCCGCCCATCAGTGCCCCCCATCAGTGCCCCCCATCAGTGCCACCTATCTGTGCCACCTATCTGTGCCACCTATCCGTGCCGCCCATCCGTGGCCATCAGTGCCGCCTTATCTGTGCCCATCAGTACCCCCTTATCTGTCCCCATCAGTGCCGCCTTAACTGTGCCTATCAGTGCCGCCTTAACTGTGCCTATCAGTGCCGCCTTAACTGTGCCCATCAGTGCCGCCTTAACTGTGCCTATCAGTGCCGCCTTATCTGTGCCTATCCGTGCCCATCAGTGCAGCCTATCAGTGCCCACCAGTGCTGCCTCATCAGTGCATATCAATGAAGGAGAAAAATTACCTGTTTGCAAAATTTTATAACAAACTATTAAACATGATTTTTTTTTTTTTCTAAATTTTCCATCTTTTTTTGTTTGTTTAGCAAAAAATAAAAAACCCAGCTGTGATTAAATACCACCAAAAGAAAGCTCTATTTGTGGGAAAAAAATGATAAAAATTTCATTTGGGTACAGTGTTGTATGACCGCGCAATTGTCATTCAAAGTGTGACAGCGCTGAAAGCTCAAAATTGGTCTGGGCAGGAGGGGGGTTTAAGTGCCCAGTAAGCAAGTGGTTAAAAAAAAAAACATTTCTGATCACTTGTGACAGTAATAGGCAGTTTTTATATAATTATTTTTTAAATGTAAAACAGAGAACAAAAAATACTACTGATGGGTAAATAATTCAAACATGATTGGGAGCTTGTGGAATGGGTTGAAAAAACAATAGTATTGGGACAGAGTATCTTATCCACAGCTTAGCAATTTAAGTAACAGTTTCAAACAAGCCGTTCAGCCAATTTTCTTCTGGCTGTGGTAGTGAGAGGTAGTCACCCTGTGGTAGTAAGAGATAGTCCATGGCCCTTGTCCTTGAGGAAAAAGTGTCAATCCATACTGAAGGCTTTCAGAATGGGACCAAGCTGTCACAGAACATAATGCCAATCACTTGTAAATCAAGTAGCTTGGCATAATCTTCTTAGTACTCCTACAGAGTATTGGAATGGTATGTGGGGATTCTTACTCTAGGTGTAAACAATCGCCACTGAATGTTCAACGCCACTCTGTTAAATGGCTCACATAAACAGATGTGCAGGTTCTGGGATCCACTCTTTGTCCGTATCCTTTCGGCTCTCCCCAATTCAAGGAACATCTTTAAAGTTCTGAACAGCTTTAGTTGCAGCCTGAAGTCATTGACAGCCCATACTTCACAAACTGGGATAACCATAACCCTGTTATGATTTTAGCCTTTATGGAAGTCTTTACTTAAATAAGTACTTTTCTCAGGGTATTGGGGTACGGCAACCTTCTCTTTTGGGGGTATTGTGCTGGAAACATCAGTTGTATTACAAACCACCCATTACCAGACACTTAGCTAGAATGAATCCGCCTACTGATACTTATAATAAAAATCTGTGAAATTCCACACTTTCTTCCTAGCACTACTTTTGCTATTCCTACTATACCTCCTGACCTTTAATTGTGAACTAATGTGACACAGAAATGTAATTCTCTGTATCTTGTCTAACATCAGAATCATTTTTTTAAAGTACTGTATTTTTAGTTTTTCAAGTATTAGAAGATAAAGCTGGCATTGACATCATAAGAGTATAAATCTCAAGATCACATGGAAAAAAAAATCACATTATGTGCTTTTTTAACCACTTCACCCCCGGAGGATTTGGCTGCTCAATGACCGGAGCACTTTTTACAATTTGGCACTGCGCTGCTTTAACTGGTAATTGCGCAGTCATGCAATGCTGTACCCAAACAAAATTTGCGTCCTTTTTTTCCCCACAAATAGAGCTTTCTTTTGATGGTATTTGATTGCCTCTGCAATTTTTATTTTTTGCGATATAAATGGAAAATTTTGAAAAAAAAAATGTATTTTCTACATTTGTTTATAAAATAAATTTAATAAACTCAATGTTAGTCATACATTTAGGCCAAAATGTATTCAGCCACATGTCTTTGGTAAAAAAAAATGTCAATGAGCATATATTTATTGGTTTGCGCAAACGTTATAGCGTCTACAAACTAGGGTACATTTTCTGGACACAGCTTTTAGTTTATGATTACCTATCTCATTTCTTGAGGTGCTAAAATGGCAGGGCAGTACAACCCCCCCCCCCAAATGACCCCATTTTGTAAAGTAGACAACCGAAGGAAATTGCTGAGAGGCATGTTGAGCCCATTGAATATTTTATTTTTTTGTCACAAGTGATTGAAAAATGACAAAAAAAAAAAAAAATACACAAAGTTGTCACTAAATGATATATTGCTCGCACACGCCATGGTTATAGGTGGAATTACACCCCAAAATACATTCTGCTGCTTCTCCTGAGTATGGAGATACCTCATGTGTGAGACTTTTTTGGAGCCTATCTGCGTACAGGACCCTGAAAACCAAGCACCGCCTTCAAGATTTCTAAAGGTGTAAATTTTTGATTTCACTCCTCACTAAATATCATAGTTTTGAAGGCCATAAAATGCCAAGATAGCACAACCCCCCCACCAAATAACCCCATTTTGGAAAGTAGACAACACAAGCTATTTGCTGATAGGCATGTTGAGTCCATGAAATATTTTACATTTTGCCACAAGTTGCAGGAAAATTATTATTTATTTATTTTTTTTGCACAAAGTTGTCACTAAATGATCTATTGCTCAAACATGCCATGGGCATATGTGAAATTACACCCCAAAATACATTCTACTGCTTCTCCTGAGTACGGGGATACCACATGTGTGAGACTTTTTGGGAGCCTAGCCATGTACAGGACCCTGAAAACCAAGCACCGCCTTCAGGCTTTCTAATGTACACACGACCAAACTTTCCGTCAGAGTAGACTCTGATGGTCTTTCCGACAAGGTTCCGATGGAGTTCCACTGAAACGGACTTGCATACACATGATCACACCAAAGTCCGTTCGTTTAGAATGTGATGACGTACGATGGGACTAGAAAAAGGAAGTTCAATAGCCAGTAGCCAATAGCTGCCCTTGCGTCATTTTTGGTCCATCGGACTAGCATACAGATGAACGGTTTTCCCGATAGGGATTGAGTCCGTTGGAAAGATTTGAAACATGTTCTATTTCTAGGTCCATCAGAATTTTAGAAAGAAAAAGTCCGATGAAGCCCACACATGATCGGAATGTCCGAAGGAATGATTCAGTCGGCCCTGTTCTGCCGGAAAGTCCGTTTGTGGCATAAGGACGTAAAATGGTGATTTCACTTCCTCACTACCTATCACAGTTTCGGAGGCCATGAAATGACAAGATAGCACAAACCCCCCAAATGATCCCATTTTGGAAAGTAGACATCCAAAGCTATTTGCTGATAGGCACGTTGAGTCCATGGAATATTTTGTATTTTTTCTTTTCTTTTTTTCTTTTTTTTTTTACACAACATTGTCACTAAATGATATATTGTTCAAACATGGCATGGTTATATGTGGAATTACACCTCAAAATACATTCTGCTGCTTCTTCTGAGTACGGGAATACCACATGTGTGGAACTTTTTGGCAGTCTAACCGCGTACAGGACCCCGAAGACCAATCACTGCCTTCAGACTTTCTAAGGGCGTACATTTTTGATTTCACTCCTCACTGCCTATCACAGTTTCGGAGGCCATGAAATGCCCAGATAGTGCAACCCCCCAAATGACCCCATTTTGGAAAGTAGACACCCCAAGCTATCTGCTGAGAGGCATGTTGAGTATTTTGCAGATCTCACTTTTTGTCACAAAGTTTTGAAAATTGAAAAAAGAAAAAAAACATTTTTCTTTTCTTTCTTCATTTTCAAAAATAAACGAGAGCTGCAAAATACTCACCATGCCTCTTAGCAAATACCTTGGGGTGTCTACTTTCCAAAATTGGGTCATTTGGGGGGTTTTGTGCTATCTGGACACTTCAGGGCCTCCGTAACTGTGATAGGTAGTGAGGAGTAAAATCATAATTTTACGCCTTTAGAAAGCCTAAAGGCGGTGCTTGGTTTTTGGGGTCCTGTACGCGGCTAGGCTCCCAAAGAGTCTCACACATGAAGTATCCCCATACTCAGGAGAAGCAGCAGAATGTATTTTGGGGTATAATTCCACATATAACCATGCCATGGTAGAACAATATATCATGACAACAATATATCATGACAACTTTGTGCAAAAAAAAAATAAATAAATAAAAAGATTCATTTTCCCGAAACTTGTGGCAAAATATAAAATATTCCATGAACTCAACATGCCTCTCAGCAAATAGCTTGGGGTGTTTACTTTCCAAAAAGGGGTCATTTGGGGGGGGGGGTTGAACTGTCCTGGCATTTTATGCACAACATTTAGAAGCTTATGTCACACATCACCCACTCTTCTAACAACTTGAAGACAAAGCCCTTTCTGACACTTTTTGTTTACATGAAAAAATATTATTTTTTTGCAAGAAAATTACTTTGAACCCCCAAACATTATATATTTTTTTAAAGCAAAGGCCCTACAGATTAAAATGGTGGGTGTTGCATTTTTTTTCATACAGTATGCGATTTTTCAAACACAATTTATTTGCAAAAAACACACTTTTTTAAATTTTAATGCACTAAAACACACTATATTGCCCAAATGTTTGATGAAATAAAAAAGATGATCTTATGCCGAGTACATGGATACCAAACATGACATGCTTTAAAATTGTGCACAAAAGTGCAGCGGCGACAAACTACATACATTTTTAAAAACCTTGAAAAGCCTTTACAGGTTACCATTTTAGATTTACAGAGGAGGTCTACTGCTAAAATTACTGCCCCTGATCTAACCTTCGTGGTGATACCTCACATGCATGGTGCAATTGCTGTTTACATATGACACCAGAACGACACTTGCGTTTGCCTTTGCGCGTGAGCACGGGGGGACAGGGGAGCTTTTTTTTTTTTTTTTTTTTAATAATTTATTTTGATTTTTTATTATATTTTTAAACTGTTCCTTTCATTTTTTTATTTTTTATCATTTTTATTGTTATCTCAGGGAATGTAAATATCCCCTATGATAGCAATAGGTAGTGACAGGTACTCTTTTTTGAAAAAATTAGGGTCTATTAGACTCTATATCTCTCCTCTGCCCTCAAAGCATCTGACCAAGATCGGTGTGAGAAAATTCTTTGCCAATTTCCCAATGGCGCTGTTTATATCCAGCGCAACCTAAGTCATGAAATGCTTGTAGCTTCCGGTTTCTTAGACCATAGAGATCATTGGAGCCATTCTGCTCTCTGATCAGCTCTATGGTCAGCTGGTGGAACCACCGGCTGCATTCTTGGGTTCCCTGTTGGGACAGGAGAGCCCGAGAAATCCATGGAAGATGGAGGGGGCCACGTTCCCTCCCACTGCTTATAAAAGCAGTCTAGAGGCTAATTAGCCACTAGGATTGCTTTTACATGAAAGCCAACCGCTGGCTGAAAAGAATGATACCAAGATGATACCTAAACCCGCAGGCATCATTCTGGTATAACCACTCAAAGTCCAGCAACATACCAATACGTTGCTGGTCCTTGTTGGGCATACATTATAATGTTCTTTTTTTCATGCAGCCTGTGGGCTGAACAAAAAAAAGAGATTGATCGGTGGGTATGCCCACCATTAGAATACAGCCCTTCATCCACCCACTTCTAATGATGGGCATACATGCACCATTTTTTTTTAACTATGGTGGTGAAATCACCTCCTACAGTGCTGGAGTCACTGATTTACGTATCGCGGGAAAAAACGCTGCTGCAGTCAAGATGAATAAATCATGCTGCAGCTGAATGGCGTACCTGCTAAGCAAATGATGGTTAACAATAAAACAAGGTAACATTACAGTATAACAGTAATGCCGCGTACACACGGCCGGACTTGCCAATGGGCTAAACTCTGTCGGCATTTCCGACAGAAAGATTTAGAACATGTTCTATATCTGAGTCTGAGAAAACGTCCCACGGGGCATACACACGGTCGGAATGTCCGACCAAAAGCTCCCATCGGACTTTTCCTGTCGGGAAGTCCGGCTGTGTGTACACAGCATTAGACTTACCATACCTGCAAAGCAAATACAATAAAACAAAGTAAAAATAAAACATTTTTAACACAATCTGTGCCTAAAAAATATATCCCGAAGCATGGGGGCAATCCGCCCCTAATGTTAGGAGCAAATCGCTCCTCCACCCCTGCCCCCATGCTTCGGCATATATGCTCTTTTTTTTTACTGTGGTGGTGAAATCACCTCTGACAGCGCTGGAGTCATGGCTTTACATATCGTGGGAGCAAACGATGTTGCTGTCAAGATAAATAAATCCGTGCTGCAGCTGAATGGTGTACCTGGAAACAAAAAAATGGTTAACAATAAAACACAGTAACCAGTAAAGTATAAAATAATTACATACCTGAAAAGCAAACATGATAAAACATAGTAACAATAAAACATTGCATTGTAGAATACAGTAAAAAGGAGCAGAACAATAGAGAGAGAATAGAGAGAGAGAGAACAATAAGGCAACAACTATTTTTTTTTTATTTAATATTTTTTTGTTTGTTTTTTAACTTATTTATTTATTCTACACTTTTTTTTGTAACTGTCATGGTTGTAACGGTTTGGTTCCAGGTTCGGGTCTCCCAAAATGCGATGGCATCTTCGGAGACCCTGTGAATGTGTGTCCTAGTCTGTGCAGTGCTGTACCCTACGCTAAAACTCCACTAGTGTGTGGTAGCGTTCAAAACATTCACCAATGCAAAGACCGGAATAATCAGGACAGGAGGGACAATAATAGCGGGTGTCACGCCTATATCCGTGCTTTCTACAGACACAACATTTTCTTTGGGGGGCTCATTGGGTAGGGGTACCAGGGAGGACATAAATGCCTCCCATGCAGTCGGCTTACTGCATTTGGATTGGGAAGTTGGGCCACAGCACCTTCTGGAAACAGAAGGGCTGTGATGATCCCTTCCTGGAATTTAAGGATGGATCCAGTTCGTCCTGAAGCTTTGTATAGCACAAAAGCATTCAGCAGAGCTAATTGAAATAAGTATACAGGCACTTTTTTTGTACCAGCGTGAACACAGGACAGAACGAAAACATTCAGATTATCCCTCCACTTCACAGCAAGCAAGTTATTACACTACAAGTAGACTCTCTCCCCCGGCCTAAGACGGGAATCTACAAGCCGCTGGGGAAAGCCCCGGCGATTAGATCGCATGGTGCCACATGCACCAATTTGGTGATCAAACAAGTGACTAAAAAGTGGCACGCTCGTGTAATAATTGTCCACATACAAGTACAAGTGGTACCCCTTTCTGAATAAGGGTGACACCAAGTCCCACACAATCTTACCAGCGCTCCCTATGTAATCTGGGCAGTTCTCCGGCTCTACGTGACTATCTCTTCCCTCGTAAACCATAAAACTATATGTATAGCCTGTTGCCCTGTCACAGAGCTTATACATCTTGACCCCATATCTGGCACACTTGCTGGGAAGATACTGTTTGAAAGACAAGCCAGAAAACTTAATCAGGGACTCATCAATGCAGACAACTTGATCGGGAGTAAACAAGGCTGTAAACCGCTGGTTGAAGTGGTTTACAAGGGGCCAAATTTTGTAGAGCCAATCGTATCCAGGGTCACCCCGAGGATGACAGAGTTCATTGTTGTTGAAGTGCATGAACCGCAAGATCTGCTTGTATCGTACCCTGGTCATGGAGGCAGAGAACACGGGCATATTGTAAATTGGGTCAGTGGACCAATATGACCACAACTCACTCTTTTTGGTTATGCCCATGAGGTGGGATAGGCCCAATAAGGTCTTAAATTCGGAAACCGTAATCGGTTTCCAATCTCTGGCAAGGGTCAAATGGGGATTAGCGGCGTTAAATTGACCAGCATACAAATTGCTTTGGTCCACAATAGATCTATAGAGATATTCCGTGAAAAACAGCGAATAAAAATCAAGTGACGTAAAATCAATTGTTTCCACCTGAATTCTGGGTTGGCCAGTGAATGGGGGAAGTATGGTTGCTGCAAAAGTAGTGGGTTCCCAATTAGGATTGGCAAATGCAGCAGGAAGGGCACTATGGGCTCGATGGGCCTGTCTTTGTCTTCTTCTTGGTGGCTGCGGGACACTAGCTGTGCTAGCCACCACACCAGCTTGAACTGCACTTATGGGACTTGCCACGTCACCACGTGTTACTGCAGTGCTGGTTTGACTATGACCAGGGTGTACTAGGCCGCTGGTGCTTGCCTGTTCACCAGAAGGATGAGTGGCACTAGTACTGGCTCTCTGCTCCATACGAGAGCTCTGCAGTTCTTGCACCTCAACGACAGCAGAAGAACGGGGTCTGGTATGCCTGACCTTGGCAGGGACCACAACTCCGTCGTCAGAGCTATCTGTCAGGGTGCCGCTGCTGTCTACAGGATCGTATTCTGAGCCTGAATCTGACAGATGAGTGACTTCCTCTTTACTATCTGTAATATTCAGAAGCATGTAGGCCTCTTCACTAGTGTACCTTCGATTTGACATTTTGGTCTCTAAATTTACTGGTACACTAGTGAGACTCACAGGTAAAAAAAGCTCCTGAATGTCAGTGACTGATTCAAATGCTACCCGAAAAAGTGTTAGCGTTTGCAGGGATCAGGTCTGACTCTGCGAACGCTGCAGTTACGTGTGTTTTGTTTTGTAAGTGACAGTGATCGATTGATACTGCACTTGGGTGGGCTGGGCTGGGCAGAAGGGCTAAACGCAGGTGCTAGCAGGTATCTGGGCTGATCCCGCTAACACTGCGTTTTTGGGAACCCTAAACTGCTGGGGACACTAGTATAGATCTGATCAGATCAGTTATTGATCCGTTCAGACACTATACTACTAAGGGAGGTGTATGGTGCGTGCGTGGGTGTTAGCACTACTGGCACTAATCTGACGCTGCCTGGGGCGATGCAGACCCTGACTGATGCTAAAAGCTAACTGATATCACCCGCCGGGCAATCAGAGGGTTAAACCTTTATTGGGTAATATACGGCGGATGCCCTGATGCTATAAAAAACAAACTAACTAACCAACGCCACCCGTAACACTAATACGGTGATCACTGGTGACAGGGGGTGACAGGGTTAACTAGGGGACAATCAGGGGGTTAAAACCTTAATTAGGTAATATATGGAGGTACCTGAGGCTAAAACCTGACGGTGAAACTAACTGGCTAACTAGCGTCACCAGTGAAACAAATACAGCGATCGATTAGTGACACTGGTGACAGGGGGTGAAAGGGTTAACCATGGGGTTAAAACCTTTATTGGGTAGTATATATGGGGATACCTGACGCTATAAAAACCTGACGGTGAAACTAACTGGCTAACTAGCGTCACCAGTGACACAAATACATCGATCGATTAGTGACACTGGCGACAGGGAGTGAAAAGGTTAACTGGGGGGGCGATCAGGGGTGATCAGGCGCTGGACAGTGTACCTATGTGTGCTGATGTCAGTGTACTGTTGGTGCAACTCACGGTAAGATGTCCTCTCTCTCTCACTGGAATCGAAAAGACCCAACGAGGAGAGATGACATCACTTCCTCCTGTCTGTGTTTACACTTACACAGGCCGGGGAAGGTTTTAATTCCTTAGGAGCGATCACCAGGTCCAGACCATAAATCATTGGTCTGGCCCTGGAGACTGATCGCTCACCTAGCGAACCCGACCGCCGTGGGCAGGGGGGGGCGCAATTGTGCCCCCTGCACACGGGGAGGGCGGGATGTACAGGTACGCCCATTTGCCTACCCGTGCCATTCTGCCGATGTATATCGGCGCGTGGCGGTCGGGAACCGTTTAAAACATTTTTTTTTACTTAAAGTAAGACTAAACATTCTTTTTTTAATGCATTTTCTGCTACATTTTTTAAAAGTGCATGCATGTAAACCTGCAAATGCATTTTTGCTTTGTTTAACAGTTAAAATATGCTTTTAAACAAAATATCTCTAGAACTCAAATGCTGCCTGTTAGATATCCTAGGAGAAGGGGAACCCAGAGAATTTGCCCATGTGGTAATCTCCAGAGCCCTTTTTCAGGCCCATAAATTACATCTGACCCATTGGAAATCCTTAGCGCCTCCTTCTCTAAAGGAGTGGATCTGTTCAGTAGGCTATACCCTTCGATTGGAATGATATATATACCAGCACAAGGAATGTCATAATAAATTTGTGAAATTGTGGGCACCATGGCTTGGCACACCTGGACTTATACACTGGAAGATTTTTTCCTCTTAAGTGGGATTTTAAAGGGCGGAGGTCTCAAAAAAGTATAACAGAAAGTATAAAAAATATCAAAATTTTATTGTATCAAAGATTTAAGAGTATGACATATACTAAATAAAGAACAACCTGTTCTTAGTTCTTACCTGGACTTAGTCCATTGGAGTTAGTACAAATGCAGTTACTGCAATGCTCTGTGGGTTAGGAGGAGTTATATGTGGAATCATTGGTACTTAAAGGGGTTGTAAAGTCAGAGGGTTTTTTATCTTAATGAATTTTTCTGAGCAGGTCTGAGTGCTGGAAACACACATAGATGCACATTTATAGTTCTCTGCTTTAAAGTATTTAACATTCTTACAGCAAGTGACATTTTACATTTGGACCTATAAAGTCACAAAGTGGATAAAAGAAGCGTCATTCAACCTGGAAGAGGACTGTGGAGGAGAAAAGTTTTGGCAGGTAACAAGCCGTGAGACAAGGTGAGATTTGCAGCAAGAGCTGCATTTTTTATTTCTAAAACCTTTTTTTTTTTATGGGGGAGTCTGAACCCCAAAAAATTCATTATTTGGTCCCCTTTGTTATGTGAAATATTACATTGAAAACATTTTGCGATATCTGTTGTTAGGTTAAAAAAAATATTTGTTAGTAGCCATATTCATACGCAACACCCTGTTGTTTGACGTTAGCCATGTACATAAAGACCCCGAAAGCCGATTTATACTCCTCCAAGGCACGATGCAAGGCCATGCTACCACTGTAGCCTCTGTTTATGCTCCGAATGAGGCCCAAGCATCATTTTTCTGATGCTTTTTTGATACTCTAGATCGATATCTCTCCTCACACTTGGTTGTCGGGGGCGACATTCTTGGTATCTTTATGAACTACTACCAGAAGCTATTTTACAAACCAGCAGTGGCTGCTGACCCGGCCTCTCAAACCTGGTTTGCCGATTTGTCGCTGCCCACTCCGTCTGCTCAGCAACTTGAAACCTTGAATGCCCCGTGCACTAAGTCCCTTAAATCATGCACAGGCCCTGGTCCAGATGGCTATACAACCACTTACTATAAAAAATTCTCCTCTACACTGACCCTAAACTGGTCACTCTCTATAATCACATTTTGGAGGGTCACCACTTCCCATCAGAGATGCTTTTGGCCAATATGTCCCTTATTCCGAAACCACACAAAGATCATGCCGCCCCCCAAAACTTTTGACCCATCTCAGTCATCAACGACTTAAAAATATTTGGCAGGTTGCTAGCAGACAGACTGACCTCAGTGATAACTACGCTTATTTCCCCAAACCAAACTGGCTTCATACCGGGTATGCAAATTACCCATAATATTAGGTTAGTTATGAACATTATCCAAGACGCCAACATAAACTCTACACAGGTATTACTCCTTATCCTTGACATACACAAGGCATTTGATAGTGTGAGCTGGTCATACCTGGATCAGCTACTGCCTAGATTTGGTATTACAGAAGCTTTCATGGAAGGTTTTCACACTCTATATCAAGATCCCCAAACACGTATTAGGTTGCCGGGCAATAACTCCCAATTCTTTTCACTTCATAGAGGCACGAGACAGGGCTGTCCTCTGTCCCCTCTTCTATTTGCCCTGCCTCTGTCCCCTCTTCTATTTGACCTTTGTCTAGAGCCATCGCAAATAGTGTTGACATTAAGGGCTATTGTAAAGGACCTGAAGAATTGAAAGTTAGCATTTATGTGGATGATGTCCTCCTGTTCCTGACAAACCCCCGAATCGCACTGCCAGACTTAATGTCTCTTCTTAACTCATTCCAATTATTCTCGAGTCTAGGGGGGAATCTGTCCAAATGCACCGTTATGCCCATCAAAATTCCCAACGATTTAGCTAATTCCCTGCAACAACACTTTGACTTCTCATGGTGCACTCAGTCATTCCGCTATTTGGGAGTCCAGCTAACACGTACTACTTTCCAAGACCTTTTCCGCCTAGTTATAGTCCAATAGTTGCCCAGTTTAGATTCCTTTTTAAGAGCTGGTTCCCATACTGAATCTCCTTTTTGGGTTGAATTACAACCATTAAAATGGCGATTTTGCCCAAAATACTATTTTTCTTTAGGACCCTTCCAATCTACGTCTCTAAGGCCTATATAGACTCCATTCAAAGAGATATAAATAAATTTGTATGGCACGTCAAACACCCAAGATTTAAGAAGTCTTTGCTATACAGACCCCAACCTCTCAGACGTTTGGGCCTCCCAGATTTATGGCGTTATTATTTAGCGGCCAGACTCATCCAGACCGCCCAATGGCATACCCCAATTGCTGATATCCCATGGCTACATTTTGAAATGCACTCGGTGTTCCTATATTACCTTCCTGGATTGCTGTGGTCTAGATCCATTAGAGCGTGTAATGTAACACTCCTTAACAATATCATAGGCCAATCCCTGTATCTATGGTCCCTCTACAAATTCCAATTAACTTCCCCACTTGCACCTCTTTACACCTTTAAAGGCGACCCCGACTTTCCCCCAGCTTTCCGACATAGGGACAGTATTGCCAAATGGAGTTCCAAAGGCCTAACCACCTTTGCAGCTTTCAAAGCTGGCACGCACTTTAAATAGTTCACCCAACTCCAAACTGAACACGATATACCTCCATCTGAGTATTATCGATATCTCCAAATATGACACTTTTATCTCAATAGAGGTACGCTATCGTCCCACCCTCAGAACACTCAATTTGAACTAATTTGTGAACACACTTCCAGAGATAGAGGAGTAATCTCACACACATACAAGATTCTTAACAAAGCATCTTTAGACCAAAAAACTAACCCAATGACCAGCTGGGAATTGGAAACTAATCTCACGTCCCTGACTGCGCTAAACTGGCGTTCCTCCTCAGTATCCTGGTCACAGGTTTTGGCCAGGATAGAGACAAGTAAACTCTCTAAACGTATTCATCACACCATGTATGACATACCCACCTCTTTGACAGGAAATGGGAGCGTTGGGATGTTCCATTCTGATCCCACTTTATATTGCACATCACTTTGTATACAAAATTCCCAGAGTTCGGTGTTGAAGATGATATTTCTGTATTGAAACTACATTTGCGTTTACCTGTGAAGTTTGTATACTATTATTTGGTTATATATTTGCTATATATATTATTTGCTTACCACTACATGTATATCAATTAATCTTCCAATAAAAAACTTTTTTAAACAAAAAAAATATATTTGTTGATCTTGCCAGAATTCCTGTGTTCTCTGCCTGTGCTGTCATATATCGGTTACACTGTTCCCAGTTATTTCTGAGGACTAGAGAACCACATCCCTCTAAGGCGCCAGCAATGTAACTGTGGGCGCCCAGTTGTGGCTTCACAGCCGGGCGAGCTGGGCGAGCCACGCTGCGCGTTGTGAATGGCCGGGCATTCTCCTGGGACCTGTGACATGTCCCAAAAGATTGCAGGGACCGAGGGGGGAGAGGTGAACTTCCTTCTGGCACCGCGGTGCCAGGGGAGGAAGTGGGAGCTGGGTGCCTGTCAACCCCCCCAAAACAATGACATGCCAAATGTGGCATTTTAGAGGGTCACCAGTACCTAAAGCGGAAGTTCCAATTTTAGGTGAAAGTCCGCTTTAAGTGGAAGTGTGTTATTAACATAACCACAAAAAAAAAAAAAAAATGCAGCTACCACATCTAAACACTAGCAAGCTGCAGTATATTAGATTTTTGTTTTTGGATTTAGATACACTTTAATGCTGCTGGATTTAAACTTTTTTTGTTTTATTTAGCAAATTAAAAAAGGGGGCACCCCTTTCCCTAAAGATAATAATTTCTGGGTCACCATTGCTACAGATGAACCTGTATCACAGGTAAAAGAGTGCTAAGGAGTTCATAGGGTCAAAGATAATTACAGTTGTGCCACACTGTATACTTGATTCAACAATGGTTTCAAAACAATTCAGTACTTTCCATGATCTTGTTCCGAAAGGTACTGGGTGATCTTATAATAAACATTTATGAATCATTTTGCTAAGTATTATAGTGAATACAATAATCATATTTAATGGCTTTATTAGGATTTATGTCTTTAAACAAAAGAATAATAAATACCTAAAGGACATGTCATATTGTAATCCGCCAAGATAAATACATTGTTCTCCCCCCCATGGCACCATGCAGCCTTCTTCCTAATATGCTGACAGGAAACACTGCATTGTACTCAAGACCTGATAGTATCTACTTGTAGACAATTGAGCATATGCCTTATCTGGTCTAATTCAATGTGAAAATCAAGATGTTTTAAAATTTCAATTGCCTGACTTTACAGGTCAAATATAAAAAAGAAGTCACTTGGTGCTTTGTTTAATTGCCCATTTGTCACACTTTACAATTTAAACCTTATATTAGTTTCAGCTGAAAAGAATGTGATTCTGCAAGCTGTGCATCAGTTTTAAAGTGGGAGTAAACTCACATGGATAATTTGTACCTATAGGTAAGCCTATAATAAGGCGGCTCCCACACGCATGTGCAGGAGTGATGTCATCGCAGGTCCGGTTACTCACACAGCTGGAGTCCACAAAACCAGAAGGAAGACCGGGTGCAGATGGAAGCCCTGTCAGCTTGGCAGCTCGCCGCAGGAAGGCTTTGTTCTAAGGTAAGTTTCACATAATGTGCTAGTATGCAATGCATACTAGCACATTATAACTTTACCTTGCAGGTTCCAAAGAAAAAAGAAAAACACAGCGGTTTACTACCGCTTTAAAGAAAACCTGAACTGAGGGATAATCGGGTATTGCCAATGCTGATCCTCTGAACACGTTAATTGCCTGCCTCTGTAAACCATGGTGGAAATTTTTCTGTTGGTAGGGAGTATATGATTTCTGATGGGGAGGGGGGTAAGGTACCTGTTAGTGGAGAGGCTGTGGCTGCTGATGGGAGGAATATGACTATAGGGGATATTTAGCTACTGGTGGGAAAGTGACTACAGGGATAGATGGAGAATGACTGAGGGGTGGAGAATATGACTGCTAGTGAAGGCCAATATGACTACAGGGATGGAGAACTTGACTTACAGTGAAGGGCAATGTGACAGGTAGGTAGGGGTAGTGTGGGAATCACCTTCACCCCCTGCTATCAAATTTACCCCAGCAGTACTCATACTATCATTCAATTTATTGGCTACTGGTCGGATAGCATGTGTCTGCATGGATTGGGATTGTGGCTGCAAAAAAAAATGGCTAGGGAAAGGAGGATATATGATTTGTGCTTCTGTGGATTGTGTTTGTATATGATTGGTGCTGGAGACCAAATTACTGGTGCAAAAAGATTTTCTATGTATAGGCTTTCTTGCCTAACCAACTCTTCCATAGTTTGTAATGGCAGGCTACATATTTTTTACCCCACATTAAATATATATTTAAACATCTTGGGAGACAAAGCAAAGTGATATGCTGCTGTGAATAATATCTTATCAACAGTACTGTTCTAAATTTGATTGTGTTTGTTTATAGGCAAATATCTGTATATGATTGATGTATGCCCCGTACACACGGTCGGATTTTCCGATGGACAATGTCCGATCGGAGCGTGTTGTCGGAAATTCCGACCGTGTGTGGGCTCCATCGGATTTTCCGACACACAAAGTTGGACAGCAGGAGATAAAATTTTCCGACAACAAAATCCGATCGCGGCAATTCCGACCGTGTGTGGCCTGTTCCGACCCACAAAGTGCTACGCATGCTCAGAAGAAATTCCAAGACGGAACAGCTCGTTCTGGTAAACTTAGCGTTCGCAATGGATACAGCACTTTCGTCACGCTGCAATGTTAAAAATGGTTTAATACAGCGCACTCTCTTCTTCTTTATAATGTGACAAGAATGAAGTAGTTTTGCTGCTCATATGCACACACACTTCTCACAAACTTTTCTTTTTGTTTTTTTATTGGGATTCCCTCAATATATTGTTATTAGTTGTCACATCTGACAGTTTTATATTATTATTTTTTTTTTTTTTTTATTGGATTTTAAGCCTTTTTTTTCCGTAATGTTTGGATTTTTTCAAAGGCTGATCTTTGTTCAATGTTATTTTTATTTTTACTCCAGAATATTTTTGTGTGTGTTTTGTGTGTGAAGTTACCACAACACCATTGATATCTTTTATTATTTAATCTCAAGGAGATTGTTTGGTGTTGGTGTCCCTTGTTCATTTCACATTTTATATTTGAAATGTACCTGAATCCTCACAAACAAACTGTCCTTTTTGAAGTAAAACACATAGGAGAGTATAATTCAAAACAAAAATCCTTTATTAAGGGATCAGAACCAAACAAAGAGGAAGGCAACACTGGATCAACATGAGAAATTAGCGAAGCCTGGGACCCCCACGGCAGACAACAATTCTTCAACATCTAAATTGGTGGCCGGAGGAGTCCATATGTAAGGGAGGGCAGTCTGGTCTGGGATTCGCAGAGATCCGGATAGCAGCAGATGACATCTGTGTCCCCAGGCTGTGGTACCACAAGAGGCTGCATTTTTTGGCCGACCAGACTGGATCCAGGGTCCTCACTTTCTGGTCTTCCTTTCACGCTTCCTTCCGGGCTGTGGCTGTGCAGTTGGAGATGTGGCAGGAGGAGGAGTAGGACCTGGAGGGGGAGGACTGGGAGGACCTGGAGGAGAAGGAGGAGGAGGAGGAGGACCTGCAGGAGGAGGAGGACCATCGCAAAGGTGTGTCTGAGGTGTAATTTGGCCCCTCATACCTTTCCCCAGAGCCTCCGATATGAGGGACTCACACATTACTTGTTGGCCCTCCTCCATCCTCTGCATTTTATATGCAATGTCCTCCTCCACGGTCTGTCGTGCTCCCAGGACCTCTGTAGCCCTCCAAAAGAGTCCTCCGGTAGCCTCCACTAGGGCACTCCTCCTACTGCCACAGGGGGAGTGGAGGGACCTGCAGATCAGCCAGTCGGCACGGCCCGGCCACCTCCAGGCTGAGACTTCCCTGTGTATGAAAAAGGGACATGGTTGTAATGTTTTGCATCATCAATCACAATCCTAAATTAGTACTCCAAACTAACATCTAGTTAACATCATTGATTGGACAAGCAGAAATATTTAGAGGAATGCTATACCTGGCTCAATCTGGGCTTCTCCACATGTGGCCTGGAAGGCCCAGGTTGGGCGTCAGAAGCCTCAGCCAGGGGGGAAGGAAGCGTGGAAGGAAGACTGGAGAGGGATGGCCTGGGTTCAGTCTGGCCTGCCAGAAAATGCAGCCTGTCGTAGTACAACATCCTGGGGACATAGATGTCATCTGCTGCTCCAGATCTCTGTGAATCCAGGACCTTCTTGCGATCCCTTAGATATGTGCTCCTCAGGCCACCAATTAATTTCTTTAAATAGGTGATGTCTGCCGTGGGGATCACCTGCTTCACAATTTCACACAATTGCTCCAGTGCTGCCTTCCTCTTTGCTTGGTTCTTGAAATGGGGGTGTTTAATCTCCCACAGACATGGCAGCTCCCTTAACATATCTACGAATACTGACATGAAGTCATTATCTTTCATTAGCATATCCATGTTTACTGCAAGACACAACACAAGACAAAGCCTAATGTCAGACAAAACTCTCCTAATCTTGTTACAATATAGGCCTCAATCTAGAAGCAGTATAGGCACAAGTTTGTCTCCTACCTTCGTTCTTACGATCGGTGCGTCCAATGCTCCTTCCTCCGCTCACAGATCGTACGTAATACGCACGCGTGTTACGCTTTATACACACTGCGCATGCGTGTAACTCCGCCCGCCCCTGATGTTCTTTCTAGTCTATTCCCCGCCCCTTTTCGTTCGGCGCAGTGGGGGAAGAGCACATGGCGGAGTCACAGCAGGTGCGTGCTAATTACAGGAACGAGGAGGAGGAGGAAAGCCCGGATCCGGACACGTCCCGATCCAGAAGGAGACGTTTTAAGGCCACAAATATGTCCTTTGGGGAGATGTTGGAGATGGTCGACATCATGAAGAAGGCTGACTATGACGGAAAGTATGGGCCTTACCCCAACCCGAATATCCGAAAGGCCAAGATCATGGCGAAAGTTGTCAGGAGTCTTGAGAGGAATTTCGGGGTACGACGATCAAAAGATCAGCTACGGAAGCGGTGGCCGGACCTGAAATTGAGAGAGCCAGAGCAGTACCGAAAGATCCGGAGAGTGCTGCAAAAAAGTAAGTAGTTGTGCTGTGTTCCTATTCTTTCTGTCTTTATTCCGTTCGTTCTGCTCCATATGCTTTTAGTAATTGTAACGTTTAAAAGGGCAACTTTAATGTTCATGGGCCCATTATTCGTTCGTATCAAACATTTTTCTTTGGGCCTCTAAAACACCATTGTTTAGGCCATATGCATTTTCCCACATTTTTTTGGGCCTACTTGGATGCCAAATATTTGTTTGTGTAGATGGGTTTGTTACTAGAATGAAATGACAACTAGATTCTGTGTAAGGAGAGGACACTCAGCAGCTGTTTTCACATCTGGACACTGGAGCACTAGTGTGGGACCCCAGAACACCATTTTTAATAGGGGGGCCACACAGGTACTCCAGTGTATACTATAGGGGTGTCTCCATCTGTGAAGTTTCTACAAAACAGGTAAAGTATTGCAGCTTGACAAAGGTCAATAAAAAAAATACATCTTGGAACTCGGCTAAAATAGACAATTGCACACCACTTCCAAGCAATGTTTCCTATTTCTAGTTCTGCCATCAAATATCTGTGTGCTAATTATACCATTTTTGTTTTACATAGGGGAGAAAAGACTGGAAGGACACCCCTCATCCGAGGAGACCACAGACCTCCCACCTATGGAAGAAGGTGAAATACACCCAAACGAAGAAGAGCAGGAGGAAGAAGAAGATGTGGTGGAGATTGGCACCACAATAGGTGAGTGTCTGCGACCACAGGCTCAGGTTACCGATATGGATGGTGGCAGATTTTTGATACCTGTTTTTGTTTTGTTTCTCTCTTTTTAGGTGATCGTGAGGTTGTGGATCCAGAATGCTTTACTTCAGAAAGTGCCCAGATCCTGATCGGGGAGATCATGGGGTGTAATCTCGAATTGCACAACATACAGCAAAAAAATCAATGATATTATTAAAAAAAATAATAACATCATTGATGTTTTGGGGCGAATTTAAAACCACACAAAATATATTTTTGGGATTGTGGTCCAAATTTTAAAATCTTTTTGCAATGTTTTGAAAAGCCAAATTTGGAGGATGCACACAGTGTGTCAACATGTGCTATCTGCCATCACGGAAGATCAATGGACGCGTTTTGGGGGTGCAACCCCTTCCTCAATTATAAAGTAGCGTTGAGGAAGGGCTTTCTCCCCCAAAACACGTCCCTTGATCCCCCGTGATGGCAGATAGCACATGTTGACATTCGTAACTTGGTGTGCATCTTCCAAATTTGGCTTTTCCAGGGGTGATTTCCCCCCATCTGAACGCTATATCAAACACAGTTCCTAAATACTCATGTCTGATATAGCCTTCAGGTTTTTCCAAATGTGAACTTTGTAAGTTCAAGTTTTTTGGCTTTCTTGTTGGTTTTACACAGGCCTGTTTTATCTGAAATGGACATTTCGATTTTTGATAATGCTACTGCAAAAATTGTTATACAACAAACATGTTGGTTTGTTTTAAAAACCTTTGGTAAATGCACATGTGATTGTGCAGGTATAAAAAAGTTGGTTACTCAAAAATGTGTGGATTATTGTCTCAACACTACAACACTTTTGGGGTGATGTAATAGCTGTTTTATGCAAAAATGGGGGTTATTTCCTAAGGGCAAATCCACTTTGCACTACAAGTGCAGTTTCAGTGCAGTTGCAACTGCACTTGTAGTGAAATGTGTTTTTGCATTTAGGAAATAACAGCCAACAGTGCTTTGTATAATAAGGTTACACAATCACGACATTTTCTGGACTCAACACATTTCTGTCAGGGTCAGCTAAAACAAACACAAGCAGTAAATGTCCACAAAGAATTTCTTTTTGTTTTTTTATTAGAAAAAGGCTTCACATATTGTCTGGCATATTGATAGCCCCCCTACCCGCAAAGAACTCCAGGTAGCGCAACCGGACATCACGGGCACTCAGGGAGGGCAAGCCAGGACGGCCACTTTCAAGCGCCGTCAGTGTGGTTTGATGTAGGATTCCGGCCTCAGGCCCAACTGAGCCAGCATAGTTGGCCGAATGTTTTCTTAAAAAATTATGGAGAACACAGCACGCCAGTATAATATGGTTCAGTTTATACTCCGCCATATGGATGGGTGTCAGAAATAGTCAGGACCGGCTGGCCAGGATTCCAAATGTGTTCTCCACCACTCTTCGGGCTCTGGCCAGCCGGTAATTAAAAACCCTCTGTTCCGGGGTGAGGGTCCTCATCGGGAATGGCCGCAACAGGTGGTCCCCCAGCACAAACGCTTCATCAGCAACGAACACAAATGGGAGTCCGTCCACATTGTCCTCTGGAGCTGGCAAGTCTAAGCTGCCATTCTGGAGACGCCTGTAGAACTCCGTCCGGGCGATGACTCCACCATCGGACATCCGGCCATTCTTCCCCACGTCCACATACAGGAAGTCGTAATTAGCCGACACCACCACCAACATCACTATACTATTAAACCCCTTGTAATAGTACGACCCCGAGTTGGGTGGTGGGACGATGTGGACGTGTTTCCAATCAATTGCCCCTCTGCAGTTAGGAAAGTCCCACCGCTGGGCAAAGTGGGAGGCCACAGTCTGCCATTCCTGTGGCGTGGAAGGAAACTGTTGAGGAAAAAACAATAAACATTACTATTTTTTCACAGAAACTTGGCAAGCAGATTAGACACAAACATTATGGGGCAACCTCCAGATAGCATTTACTACGGGGAATTTAACAAGGCCAAAGTATAAGGTACACCTATCATATTCCCCCTCCCCCTCTCATGGGCCATTTCTAACATTATAGGGGGTGTGTGTAAATCTTGCACAGGTAACCCTCTTCACTTCATTGAGAGATGAATGCCTAAATAATGGGTATTACTTGGAACAGACCCTCCTTAGTTACACTATTGGCAGACCACTGGACAGGTAAGAAGTGTCATAATACAAAGATATAAATACACATTGTACACATTTGAGGACATTTGGACATTCTGCTATTACCTATCAAGATAATAATAGGATCCCAAAACTTTAAACAGTACCATTGTAAAGTATACAGGCAGGCCCTTGCACTACATGCTTTGGGTAATTCATCCATAAATCTGACCAGTAAAGAGATGGGTATAGTGTGTATGGGTTTGGCAAAGTCAGCAGATAGATGATTGAGGATAGATAGAGAATTGGGATCAGCTGACTTAGCAGTTGGGGGGAGGGAGGGTTACTAAAAATTATTTGGGGACACCACAAAAAAAAGCCTCTGGCACTCTGCCTGAATTTAAATCAAAAATAACATTAAAAAACATTTTAGGGGGTGTTTGGGGTAAAGCACTACTATGGAGCAGATAAAATACATTGTTAAGTGACTACATGAGGTGAATATAGGCCAGGAGACACCATGCTGGGGAGGTTATTGAAGGGCAAATATGTATGAAGGACCTAAAATAATAATTACATAAAAATCCAGCATGCATGAGAACAAAGGGGACATTCACAGCATATTACAATCATGGTAATTAGGGAATGAGGAAAGAAATACAATATATTATCAAACATTCAATACAATAAAATGTGATATTAAAGGATAAAAATCTTACCTTCATATACTCCTTCTGCAGGACCTGTATGATGGCAGAACAGGTCTCTGGGATAATGATCCCCAGAGCCTGGGGGAGATGCCTGTCGAGAACTTCAAGTCCTGCAGACTTCTCCCTGTGGCCAAATACCGCAAGGTATCGACCAACCTCTGCTCCGGAGTGATGGCTTGCCTCATGCAGGTATCCTGCCTGCTGATATAGGGGGTCAGCGAAGCCAACAAACGGTGAAACACGGGGTACGTCATCCTGAGAAAGTTCCTGAAATCATCAGGATTATTCTCACGGATCTCACGGAGCAAAGGCATATGAGAGAACT
Organism: Lithobates septentrionalis; assembly: GCA_037952835.1. Taxonomy (NCBI): domain Eukaryota; kingdom Metazoa; phylum Chordata; class Amphibia; order Anura; family Ranidae; genus Lithobates; species Lithobates septentrionalis. Next base: position 564,065 of record JBBDGP010001819.1, on the reverse strand, counting down.
GGTCACGCTGAAGCAACCAATTCTTGGTCCATGAACTCCTCCCCACCCTGTTCATGGACTGGACTTGTGTCAAGGTCAGGACCCCAACACCAAGCCCCCGCACAGCACGAACTCTACGAGGAGTATGCATACGAAACATGGCTAGAAAACGGTCGGCTGCTCAGAATGAAGTAACAGAACGCACTGAAGAACAGCAAGGCCTGTGAAGAGCGACCTGAAAAACAGTAACGAACGAACAAGAATACAATGACTACCTAAAGTCACGCGGAACTTGCTGCACGCACTGAAGAGCAGATACAAACCCACAAGCACAAACTGAACGGCAGAAAACGATCTGAAAGCCACGACTCTGAAAAAGCGCGAATCGTCTCTCACCAAACTTTTACTAACACGAGATTAGCAAAAGGAGCCCAAAGGGTGCCGCACTTGGTTCTGAACCGACCTTTTCTAGTCTCGTCGTACGTGGTGTACGTGACCGCGTGGTTGGCGATCGGAAATTCCGACAACTTTGTGCGACTGTATGTAGACAAAAAAAGTTTGAGCCAACATCCGTCGGAAAAAATCCTAGGATTTTGTTGTCGGAATGTCCGAACAAAGTCCGACCGTGTGTACGCCCTAGTAGACTGTAGACATAACTTTTGCTCTTGCCAAAGCATGCTTGCATTTTGTCTGTGTCACTTTGTAAGTGGTATGTTAAAGACATTTATTTACAGCTATTTATGTAAGATAATCTTAATAACCCCCCCACCCCTATTTTTTTTTTCTCTCTTTTCCTTCCCTTTCTTGACTCTCCTCTTCTTCTACTTATGGTCTTCATTCTCACAGTTGATCATACCTCGTTGGAGCTCTGACACCATCATTCCGATTATAAACTTGTAGTGCTACCCCCACAGGCCCCACTGGTTTTTCCTGCTTCTCCCCCAAACAGCACAGAAGCTCCCAGCTTCCCAAGCACAATTATATTTACTCTGGCTCCAAAAAACAGTCTAGGGGTTGTCTTTTTGTGATATATTGCTGAAAAACTTGTAACAGGAGAGGGTTTGGGGGCATGGGATACTCCAAAAATGTTAGCAATTGGTTATGAGAGGACAATCTTCACCTTAAGCAACTGTGAATATTAGACAGTCTAAGCCTCACAGCTGGGGACCATAAGGCAAGTCTCTTTGGCATCTGTTTACCCTGCACCACTGCACAGCTATAGGTACCAAGTGTAATCTCAGCAACACAGGAAGGCACTCTTCTCACAACTCACAGTCCAGGACACTGCTGATGGCAGGGAATGGCCAGTATCTGAGACCCTTTAACTGTTTGCCGACCGCTGCATGTACTTTTACGTCGGTAGAATGGCACAGCTGGGCAAATGGGCGTACCTGTACGTCCCTTTGAATTTGCTGCTGTGCCATCATGTGCGCACCGCCGGCAGCATGCATGCGCTCCCGCCGCGAGCTCCGTGAGTAGGATCACGGGTCCCGCGGACTCGATGTCCACAGGGATACCCGCGATAGTCTCACGAAGAGGAAGAACAGGGAGATGCTAATGTAAACATGCATCTCCCCGTTCTGCCTAGTGACAGTGTTACTGATCATAGCTAGAAAGGACTCGTGACCATACATATGATCACCAATCCCCAGTATTCCTAAAATATGTGAATAAGCAAATTAAGAAAAAAATATATAAAGGTGATGACAAAGTGACAGTCCATCAAATGTACATTGCTTGATGTGAAATAATAACAATAATAGACAAAAGTCCATGTGCATAAAGTGAATATAAATCACCCATGTGATAAATAAAAGTCCATGGGAATTATGATTCCTGCTGTATATAGACACGAGTGCTTGATCCACCACTGTAGGTAAACAATGGCCACTTACCGGGAACTCATGATCCCCCACTACAGAGGATCAGAGAAAGCTGTTTAGAGGGATGATAATCCGGATCACAACCATTGAACCAGGAGCCTTGGAATGTGATGGCACATCAAAGACCTCAATGCCGTAGTGAAGGTATTCAAACTGACAGGTAATGGGACACCAACCCACAGCAGAGTAGATATAATCATGAAAAATAGAAAGGCTCCAATAGTGTAAAACCGTTAACTTTTATTAAAATATGTAAACAAAAAAGGATGCACTCACATGCTGATAGTATATAGTAAGCACCTGAAAATGTCTGGAGCGCCGGACGGAAGCTCACAGACAACCCTGGTAACCCTGGTAACCGCAGCAGCGATAAGAGGTGACGCGAACGCATCGCTCCGCCCTACGCGGCGTTTCATATTAGAGTTACATCGTCCAGGGGCACGGGCGGCGCGGCGCGTCACCTCCCTTTGTAGCACAACGACTTAGCCAAGTCCTAGACAATGGATGGCTCCGAGTGCGCAGGTGCACCCACAGTAAGTAAGGGTCCAATCCATCAAACAGGAGGATGGAGCCTTCCTAATTAAAAACAGACTATAGGGTCAAAAATCAGGAAAACATAAAATAAATCCCAATAACATGACAGAATAGCGCCACAGGCGGGCACTAAATAAGTTTGTACATATCTGTGTCATTATATAAAAGACACAAAAAAAGCGGCAACTGTTACGCACCAGTGGCCAGCAAATACACCTAAAAAATGAATAAAAAAGTGTTTGTATATGAAAATGAATAAAAACATCCAAATTTATATACCCGCTCGGAGTGGCAGGGATAAAGATGGATGTACTGAGATCCGGAAAGAAAACAAACCCATACAGAGCCATAAATCTTGCGATCACGGCAACCAACGTGGTCCGTATCAAATCCGGAAGTGCTAAATGAAGGCCCAAGGGGACACGCTCAGAAAGAGTAATGGTAAGTGAAACAATAAAAGTGAAATATTCCTTTACATTTTGTGCCTGGGGGGTGTCTATAGTATGCCTGTAAAGTGGTGCATGTTTCCCGTGTTTAGAACAGTCTGAGAGCAAAATGACATTTCTAAAGGAAAAAAACGTCATTTAAAAGTACTCGCGGCTATAATGAATTGTCGGTCCCGGCAATACACATAAAAGTCATTGAAAAAAACGGCATGGGATTCCCACACAGTCCATTACCAGACCCTTAGGGTCTGGTATGAATATTAAGGGAAACACCGAACCAAAATTTAAAAAAAAATGCGCGGGGGTCCCCCCAAATTCCATACCAGGCCATTCAGGTCTGGTATGGATATTAAGGGGAACCCAGTGCCGACATTTTTTTAAAAAATGGCGTGGGGGTCCCTGAGCTTCACAGTGAATGGCTGTGCAGGTGGGGTGTGTCAGAACAAATTTGATCATTGGAGGAAAGCAGGCTGAGTTCCCAGCACACAGCTAGAAAACTAACCACGCTGTGCTCTCCTGCTTAGTGTGGTCAGTTTTTATTAGGAAAGCAGAGGGACTGGCAGGAACACCAGGGATTTCACACAAACAAAGCAATAAAAAGAGAACAGGAGACTTTTTCATACAAGTTCACGGTACAGCGGGCACATATTAGGAATATGACATGCTGGGGTAACAAATGCATTAAATGGGCTCAGAAAGCACAGGCCGAAGGCCTATCATTTTAAACCAATGATGGCTTGTTGCTACGGGAGAATCCCAGCTGCACTATCCAATAGCAAACCTACAATAGAGAACTATTATGCCCTGTACACATGACCGATTTTACCGTCAGAATAAACTCTGAAGGTATTTCCGACGGAATTCTGATGGAATTCCGCTCAAGCTGTCTTGCATGCACACGGTCACACCAAATTCCGACCGCCAAGAACGCGGTAACGTACAACACGTACGACGGGGCTAGAAAACGGAAGTTCAATAGCTAGTGCACCACCCTTTGGGCTCCTTCTGCTAATCTTGTGTTTATCTCGTGTTAGTAGAAGTTTGGTGAGAGATGATTTGCGCTTTTCAGATTCGTGCTTTTCCGATTGTTACTGCTCTTCAGTTTGTGCTTGTGGGTTTGTATCTGTTCTTCAGTGCGTGCAGTCAGTTTGTATCTGTTTTCCAGTGCGTTCTTGTCCGCTCATTTCTGATTTTCAGCTCGCTCTTCACAGGCCTTGCTGTTCATCAGTGCGTTCTGTTAGTTCGTTCTGACCAGCCGACCGTTTTAAAGCCATGTTGCGGGTACGTACTCGTCGTGGAGTTCGTGCTGTGTGGGGGCTTGGTGTTGGGGTTCTAGCTTTGACCCAAGCTCAGTCCATGAACAGGGCGAGGAGGAGTTTATGGACCAAGAATTGGTTACTCCAGCGTGACCAATTCTCTCATATGCCTTTGCTGCATGAGATCCAGGAGAATAATCCTGATGATTTCAGGAACTTTCTCAGGATGACCGATGCCGTTTTTCACCATCGGTTGGCTTTGCTCACCCCTTATATTAGCAGGCAGGACACCTGCATGCGGCAAGCCATCACTCCGGAGCAGAGGCTAGTCGTCATGTTGCAGTACTTGGCGACTGGAAGATGTCTGCAGGACCTCAAGTTTTCTACAGGCATCTCCCCCCAGGCTCATGGGATCATTATTCCAGAGACCTGTTCTGCCATTATTCAGGTCCTGCAGAAGGGGTTGAGGGGCCAGCTGACTGAGAACAGCCACGTATGTGAGCTCGCCCATCCTCCTACTCTTCCTCCTGCCACAAGTCCCACCTCCAGAGCCACAGACTCCAAGGAAGGCTGCAGGGAAGCGTGTAGGGAAGGCTGCAGTGTAGAGAAGAAAGTGATGGCCTGGGTTCAGTCTGGTCTGACAGAAGACACAGGCTGGTGTAGTACCACAGCCTGGGGACATATATGTCATCTGCTGCTGGTCCTGATCTCTGGGAGTCCTGGACCAGATTGGGCTCAAAATTATATGGACTCCTCAAGCTAACAATTTTATTTTCCACAGACTTGATGTCTGCCCTGGGGGCCAAAAGGCTTCGCAAATTCCAAAAGTTTCTCCAGCATTGCCTTCCTCTTTATTTTGTTACCCAGAATAAATTGATATTTTATTTTCTGAAAATACTTGCCTATGTGTTTTTCTACAAAAAGGACAGTTTGTTTGTGAGTAGGCAGGTACATTTCAAAAAGACAATGTCAAATTAACAAGGGACACCAACCTCCTTGAGGTTAAAAAATACAAAAAAAATACAAAATACTAAATAATAATGTTATTGTGGTAACTTGACACACAAAAAAAAAAAAATTATATATGGAGATCACTAGAAAATATTTTTTCACACTGAGCGCTTCCGTCTCCTACTTGCTTCAGAGCATACGTCATTTTTGGTACGTCGGAACAGCATACAGACGAGCGATTTTCCCGATAGGAATTTGTTCTGTCGGAAAAATATAGAACACGTTCTCTATCTAAGTCCGTCTGAATTTCCGATGTAAAAAGACCAATGGGGCATACACACGGTCGGAATATACGATGAAAAGCTCCCATCAGACTTTTTTCTGTCGGAAATTCCGTGTGTATGGGGCATTACAAACAGGTGAAGCATGGTCCTTTGTACTAGCCCATGGGGTCCCATTAAGTGCTAGGGACCCTTGCATATTGCATATTGAACTCAAATGAAAAAATAATAGTTTTCAACTTTGACAACTCTCTACTTCTCCCCAAGTCACTTTTTCTCCAACATTGATTGCTCATAGGTAATGGATCTGCACCCATCTCCCCCCTACTCTCTCCCTTTGCCCCAGATGACTCTCCTCATATCTAACACCCCTCCTCCTTTTACTTTCTCTCTCTTTCTACTCCCCTCTTCTTTTTCCTTTCCATTGTTCCTAAACTTATCACTCTCCCCTGAGTGGCTATCATCCCCAATTAGTCTACCTGACCTGTTGTGCAGAGACTAGGCACCACTAACTCACTGTATACCACCAGACCTGGCAGCTCATCTAATCTAAGCACTCCCTATAATTAGCACTCTCCCACAGGAGTCAATTGCAAATGTACCTCTATCTGTAGCCTGCCGCTGCTTACTCATGTCATCCCAGTCATGTACACACTGAGTTGCTTCTTAATGCTTTATTGTGTTATTGTTGTTTATTGTTGTTACTTGAGTTTTACCAAAATGGGCTGCGCCCCTACTGTTTCACTAGAACGCTGAGCAACCTCCATCCCCTCTTGTACACATGGGACAACCTCTGTATTGATTCTTTATCATGTAACCTTTGTTCTTTATTCTTTAAAACAAAAATTGAGCAAGAAAAAACAATAGTTTTCATCAGCACTGAGGTGCAAAAAAGTAAGAAAAGTGAAAACAGTATTTCAAGAAAAAAGGCCATAACAGCAGTTAATGTTACAAAGTGCTCTGGCAATTAAATGTCATCTAGTTAGGGCTTATATCTATAGATCTGTGCGTGTGCTAATTTATATTGTTAGGCAGGAGCATGTGTCATCAGGTGTTTCTTTTGTGTAATGCTTTTCACTCATTTACAATGCGTTTTTAATTTAGAACTTGGAGTGGATAGATTTAACATCCATTGACCAAGGTTTGTTAATACCCCTCGTCAATGCTTCAAACTGCATGTTATAGGTGTTTTGGTGCACTATTGGCCTCTCAACTCATTAAAACACAAAAAATGAACATGTCACTCTTTTTCATAACGCACTAAACTGTAACATTCAAATAGGAACAGGACAGGATTTTTATTATGAAGAAGTTGGACATAGACACATTTGTTTTAGGCTGGGTTCACACTGTGTGCGGACGCGGCTCACAGCAGGGGTCCGGTGCGTCCCTGTTCTCAGTTTCAGGAATGAATCAGGGCCAAATTTTCGCTGAATTTGGACCTGAAATGGAGCCAAAGACCCACAGGACCTCTGTGCAATTTGCTCTGCGGCTGCCCCGGAGATGTGTGAACCGGCTCCGTTGAGAATTGGTCCCAGGCTCCTTTCATGTGAGTGGGATGCGGAGAAATCCGCATCCAATTCGCATCAGTGTGAACCCAGCCTTACCGCAATACAATGTGTGTGGTAAAACATAACAGTGTAAATGGACCCTTAAAGTGGTTGTAAAGTCAGAAGGTTTTTTATCTTATTGCATTCTATGCATTAGGATAAAAAACCTTCTGTGTGCAGCAGCCACTAAAGCACCCCCTAATACTTACCTGAGCCCCATTTCTCTCCAGCGATGTCTATCTCTCTCCATCCTCGGCTGTCCGGGACTCTCCTCCTGATTGGCTAAGACACAGCAGTGTCGCCATTGGCTCCTGCTGCTGTCATTCAAAGTCAGTTAGCCAATCAGGAGATAGAGGAGGAAGGGGGGGAACCGGGGCTCCTTGTCTGAATGGACACAGGGAGCTGTGACTCGGCTCAGGTGCCCCCATAGCAAGCAGTTTACTGTGGGGGCACTCAACAGGAGGGAGAGATCAGAAGAGCCAAAAAGGGACATGAGAAGAGGAGGATCTGGGCTGCCCTGTGCAAAACCATTGCACAGAGCAGGTAAATGTAACATGTTTGTTATTTTTAGTGAAAAAAAACAAGACTTTACAATCACTTTAAGGTTATATACACCCACAAACTGCTGCAGTGAATATCACAAGGCACTATTTCGCCCTACCTGTAAGCTGTACTTTTTAACAACTGGGGCAAAAGTTGGGCAAAAATTAAGTGTGAATAATAAGAAAAATGAGGGGAATAACTGCGCTATGGTGAAATACATAAACAATAACAATTATAGCCGCGATTCATCTATGTAACACAAACACAGTGAAATTAAATGAGAAAAAAGGGGGGGTTGAATCGCGCTAAAACAGATTGGTGATCATGCACATCATCACCAAACCAAATATTTAGAACTAAGTGAAGAGTTCTCCTTTAGTGTACACATAATATACAAAACACATGTCAAATTAATAATCAATCCAAAAATAAAATGTTCAAAGTGATAATAAAAAGTCCATGTATAAAAAAATAAATAAATCACCCAAGTGATAAAGAAGTATCTTAAAAAAGTTCCAAAAAACATAAATTCTTGCTGTGAGAAGAAAAAAGCGTGCTTGCTCCACCACCGTGAAATCAGACTGGCCGCTTACCAGAAACTCATGATCCCCCGTTACAGAGGATCAGAGAGAGCTGTTTGTTAATACTGCTTCGAACCACGACCAATGGATCAGAGACCTTATACTGAGATGGGACATCAAAGACTGCAGGGTCAGGCTAAAGATGTTCACACTGACAGGTACTCAGACATCAGCCCACAGAATTGCAGATATGGTCATAGAAGGAAAAAAAGGCTCCATATAGTGTAAAATCATTGACTTTATTGGATAAGTAAAAGGTTAAACTCACATGTTAGTAGACAATAGTAGGCATGTAGTGTAGTCTGGAGCGCCGGCCGGAAGCTCACAGACAGCCCGTCCTACTGGAAACAACAGCAGCAATGGGAGGTGACGAGAACACGTCGCTCTGCCCCAGCGTTTCGTGATAGAGTCACATCATCCAGGGGCCTGGATGATGTGACTCTATCACGAAACGCTGGGGCAGAGCGACGTATTCTCGTCTTTGCCCCCCCTCGCCCCAGTGTGAAAGTAGCTTCATACAGCAGTATTTTTTGGAAACATTTATTTATTTATTTATTTATGTATTTCAGCTTTAGATTGTTTATTTACTTATTTATGTATTTCAGCTTTAGATTGTTTATTTACAGTTCTACTGAATTTCAAGCTGAACTTTGAGTTAGCTTATGATGTTTAAGTAAACAAAATTCTGGAACTGGGAGTTAATACTTACCAGCACCGTAAGATAAAAGTTAATAGTTGTGAAATGCATTTACAATGTCTCTATGTAGCCGAAAATCGTTCAAGGAAGTAAAGGCAACTTTTCCGCATACCACACTGAATCTGATAAAACAATGTTTGTTTAAAAAAATAAACATAAAAAGAATTTTTACAAACAACCTGTAAAAGAAATGACACACTAGATTACACTTTCTTTAGAGTCATCCCCAACATTTTAGCTGTGAACCCCTAATGCACACGGTCGGACTTTACGGCAGACTTTGCCCGGCGGACTTTTCAACGTACTTTACGACGGACTTTCTGAATGAACGGACTTGACTACACACAATCCACCAAAGTCTGTCGAATTCGTACGTGATGACGTACGACCGGACTAAAATAAGGAAGTTCATAGCCAGTAGCCAATAGCTGCCCTAGCGTGGCTTTTTGTCCGTCGAACTAGCATACTTTTCGACCGGACTCGAGTTCGACGGATAGATTTAAAACATGTTTCAAATCTAAGTCCGTCCAACTTTTGAGCAAACAAAGTCCGCTGGAGCCCACACACGATCGAATTGTCTGACGAAATCCCGTCCGCCGGGCAAATTCTGCCGTAAAGTCCGCTCGTGTGTACGCGGCATTAGAGTTCCTAGGTTTTCTCATTAGCTGCAGCTGCTTCGAAGCTGCCATAGTCCACCCATACCCATAGTTTACCCTCAACATTTTCAGCTGAGCACCCAGTCAATTTTGATATACATTTTAATTTTCTCATTTGTTTTTAAACCCCTACATATGATGCTAAATTGGAGGCTTCTTATGTTAAAAATATACACACAAATATCAGCGCTTGGATTCTAACAGTATTAGCAACCTACAGTAGCTAGCATAATATGCAAGTAATACACAACATTCTGTGTCTTCAAAAATTAAAAAGAAATAAAAGCAAGTGCACACTACCACCTATAAGGTGTGGACAAAGTGTCTGTATAACATCAGGAAACAAAAATCCGTTTATAAGCTTGAATCCATAAAGGTGTCACTGTAAGATGGAAACGTAAAGGGAAGGAATCCTCCATCATCACCAACACACCAAAGGTGTGGCCTATTACCAGAGAACTTGGCCATCATGATAAGTGGCCAAATAGCGCAGTTATTCAATTCCAGGTAAGGATAATCTGGGGGTCTCCAATGTATGCACCACTCCAGGATACAGCGATAAAAAAGTCAGCAAATTCCTCACCACATCAACATGTAACAGAGTGGGATAAAGGAAAATGCCTTCTCATAGCAAAGTATGATCCAGACAAAAGGTAGTCTAATATAATATTGCACTTACATGACAAGGATGAAACAATGGCATATACAGATGAAAGTAAGCATCCAGCCATCAAGATGGCTGCAAACGGTGTCGGTGCACGATGACGTCACATGCCGTGACTTCACCCTACGTGTTTCATCACTAATGGATGTCTCCAGGGGCTTTCATGTACCTCGGACCCCATGATTCTCAGTAGAAGCAGACAGAACTAGACCTAGAATTAACTAACTTAATAAGGGAGAAGGGTTGGTCTTAAAGATCTCTATTTTCTGCATCACAGCTACCTTTGTCAGCCTAAACTCACTGCCCACGACCTTTGTCAGCTTAAAGTCACTTCCCACCACGTGTCCACCACCTTTATACTGTTCCCTGCTCACCCAGCACCTTCACACAACATAGTTAAGTTTCTGTGGTGTCTCCTTTCCCTTAGTGGGAAGATCTGCAGGCAGCTACTGTTGTGCTTACCAACCTCCTGTCACTCACTAACTGGAGCGTCAGCTGTGCTGAATATTGTCACTAGTTGATACTCTCAGCCCCAGTGTTATCCCAAACAACCACTACCTTTTATTGCAGGGGCATACAGTATTTTCCTGCTTGCCCACCCTCAGCAAGCAGAGTTGACTTTCAGTATCAAGTTTGATGTTACGTTCTTTCAAGTTTGATAAAGTAAACAGCATGGTGTTGTCCTAAAGAAACAAAACGGTTCTTCACATACAAACAAATATCATTATTATCTTGTTTTCATATACAAGTAGAATCCACCCAAAGTACCTTAACCTAGATTGCAGCCAAATTTTAGTGAGCTATTCACACGAGGAGTGAGTGTGCTTCACAAATCTGGCTATGTAACTCCCTTTTTCTTTACATGATATATCACCTATCACATTAACACATCAGAGGCACCTGTGAATCTGATTGGTAGCTAAAACAACACTCCACCTAATTGTTACAGACACTGTAACACACCAAGCTTTCTATAAAAAAAATGAAAGATCTGTAGTCCCACACCACCCTATTGCCTATATAAGAATGGTGCAATCCAACCTTTCCACTTAAAACCTTGAGCTTGTAGGTTTCGCTGCCTGTATGTTTTCAAGTTGGCATTTTTCAGTTCTGACTATAATATGATACAATAAATATGTATAATTTAGTTTGTGAATAAAAGAGGGTATACAGTATCTCACAAAAGTGAGTATACCCCTCACATTTTTGTAAATATTTTATTATATTTTTTCATGTGACAACACTGAAGAAATTACACTTTGCTACAATGTAAAGTAGTGAGTGTACAGCTTGTATAACAGTGTCAATTTGCTGTCCCCTCAAAATAACTTAACACACAGCCATTAATGTCTAAACCGCTGGCAACAAAAGTGAGTACACCCCTAAGTGAAAATGTCCAAATTGGGCCCAAAGTGTCAATATTTTGTGTGGCCACCATTATTTTCCAGCACTGCCTTAACCCTCTTGGGCATGGAGCTCACCAGAGCTTCACAGGTTGCCGCTGGAGTCCTTTTCCACTCCTCCATGACGACATCACGGAGCTGATGGATGTTAGAGACCTTGCACTCCTCCACCTTCCATTTGAGGATGCCCCACAGATGCTCAATAGGGTTTAGGTCTGGAGACATGCTTGGCCAGTCCATCACCTTTACCCTCAGCTTCTTGGAGGTGTGTTTGGGGTCCTTATCATGTTGGAATACTTCCCCGCAGCCCAGTCTCCGAAGGGAGAGGATCAGCTCTGCTTCAGTATGTCACAGTACATGTTGGCATTTATGGTTCCCTCAATGAACTGTAGCTCCCCATTGCCAGCAGCACTCATGCAGTACCCAGACCATGACACTGCCACAACAGTGCTTTAAAGTAGGCAAGACACACTTGTCTTTTTACTCCAAACCTGGTTGCTGCCACACACGCTTGACACCATCAGAACCATATGGCGTTAAACTTGCAGTGACGCAATGAAATATACAGCGTTAAATTTGCAGTAATGCACAGAACTATATGGCGCAAACTTCCAGTAATGCACAGAACTATATGGCGTTAAACTTGCAGTAATGCACATAACTATATGCCGTTAAACTTTCAGTAACGCAATGAAATATATGGCGTTGAACTTGCAGTAATGCTATTAAATATACAGCGTTAAACTTGCAGTAATGCACAGAACTATATTGTATTAAACATGCAGTAACGCACAGAACTATACGGTGTTAAACTTGCAGTAGCGCACAGAACTATATAACATTAAACTTGCAGTAACACACAGAACTACGTCCCTCTGTCCCTGTTCCATAAACCTTTACTTTAAGGTACAGAATTCCTATGGGAAGTCATACTCATGGCAGCCCCCAGCGGTCCTTTCGAGTATAGCTCTCTACATGGGAATGGGTAGGACCATAATCAGGATACACCCACATGGGCAAGAAGATAGGGACCCAATGGGAATGCTGTCAGAAACAAATCTCTGCAGCTCTGGTAAGGGACACACAGAGAAAATCGCTAGATCAGAGGCTGATTTTCCTGAATGTGCATGATCTGATCCACCCAGTTCATGGCAAATTGTAAAATGCATGATCCTAGAAAGCAAGATGGTAGCTCCACCTAATCCACCAACAAATTGTCTAATTTAGTATCCCAGTAAACAGGATGCATGAATGAGCAGTTTTATCAAGTATTTAATAATTGGTCTTTTGAAATCTTTAAATGAAAATATGGATTCTTAGCTTGCATGTACAGTATTGCAGTGCATGTTCAATGACAGCAAGCTGTGTCACAGTGGTTCCTTTCTGGCCAACCCATACCAGCAGACCAGTATAATGCCAAATACTTACATGTATGTAGACACAAAGGGGTGGATTTTCTAAAACTGGAGAGTGCCAAATCTGGTGCAGCTATGCATGGTAGCCAATCAGTTTCTTATTTCCACTTGTTTAATTAAGCTGCGTTAATTTTATTTTTAGGCTTTTCCCTCTATTTTTAACTGGTGATCTGGTCAGTAACATGCTTTGTGTGTGCCTACACTCTGGATGAAGGAGCAACAGGGACACCTTTGGACAGCAGCATTGTTAATCTTGGGGGAGTGTTAGATGTTCATATTACTTTTAAATGCACTAACAAATTAAAGCCAAACTCCAACTAACACTTTATAAGTAGTTACAGCAAGAGTTTTGTTTTCCTTTTGGGATAAAGGTTTTAGATACATAAATACACCTAACCATTGTAAGCAGTGGTAAATGGTTTGCCTCAATCCTGTAACCACTACCTCTGCAGTGCAGCTTGTTCTGTTAAAAAACAATAGGCTTACTGGCCACATAACCAGATTAACCACTTCAATACAGGGCACTTATACACCCTTCCTTCCCAGACCAATTTTCAGCTTTCAGTGTTCTTGCACTTTGAATGCCAATTACTCAGTCATGCAACAATGTACCCAAACAAAATTTAACACAAATAGAGCTGTCTTTTGGTGGTATTTAATCACCACTGTTTTTTTTATTTTTTGCGATATAAGTGAAAAACGAGCAAAAATTTTGAAAAAAAAACACTTTTTTTAGTTTCTGTGATGAAATTTTGCAAATAAGTAATTTTTTGTTCATAAATTTGGCCCAAAATGTATACTGCTACATATCTTTGGTATTTGGTCTGCATGAAAAGTAGACAGTCCAAGGTATTTCGTAAGAGACATGGCGAGTTTTTTAAAGTTGTATTTTTTCCCACAATTTTTGGGAAAATTAGGAAATTATTATTATTTTTTTTTTACACAAAATTGTGATAACAAATTATTTCTCACACACTGCATATGCATACTTCCAATTATACCCCAAAATGCATTCTACTACTCGTCCTGAGTATGGAGATACCTCTTGTGTGAGACTTTTACACAGCCTGGCCACATAGAGAGGTCCGACATGTAGGGAGCACATCAGACGTTCTAGGAGCATAAATTACACATCTAATTTCCTAATGATCTATTACATTTTTGAAGGCCCTGGAGTACCTAGTCAATGGAATTATCCACAAAATTACCCCATTTTGGAAAGAAAACACTCCAACGTATGTTCTATGAGGCATAATGAGTCTTTTGAACGGTTCATTTTTTTCCAACATTTTTTGGAATACATGGAAAGTTGTCAATTTATTAGATTTTGCTAACATATAGCATGTAGATAGCAAAAACGACACCTCAAAATACATTCTGCTACTGTGGCGATACCACATGTGTGAGACTTTTCCACAGCTTGGCCACATAAAGAGGTCCAACATGCGCACTTTTGAAGGTCCTGGAGCACCAGGACAATGGAATTACCCACAAAATTACCCCATTTTTAAAAGAAAACACCCCAACTGGTGACAGGTACTCGGGTACTCTGATGGGCTGGTGACAGGTACTCGGGTACCCTGATGGCTGGTGACAGGTATTTGGGTACTCTCATGAGCAGGAGATAGCTACTCAGGTACTCTGATGGCCTGGAGATAGGTACTTGGGTACTCTGATGGGCTGGTGACAGGTACTCGGATACTCTGATGGGCTGGTGATAGGTACTTGGGTACTCTGGTGGGCTGGTGATCGGTACTCGGGTATTCTTGTGGGCTGGTGATCGGTAGTCAGGTACTCTTGTGGACTGGTGATCGGTACTCGGGTAATGTTGTGGGCTGGTGATAGGTACTTGGGTACTCTGGTGGGCTGGTGATCAGTACTCGGGTGTTCTTGTGGGCTTGTGACAGGTACTCAGAGTACTCTGATGAGCTAGACATAAGCACTCGGGTACTCTGATGGGCTGGTGACAGGTACTCAGGTACTCTGATGGGCTGGTGATAGGTACTCGGGTACTCTGATGGGCTGGTGATAGGCACTCGGATACTCTGGCGGGCTGGTGACAGCTACTCAGATGCTGGTGACAGATACTCTGATGGGCTGTGACAGGTACTCAGATGTTGGTGACAGGTACTCTGATGAGCGATGACAGGTACTCTGATGGGCGGTGACAGGTACTCGGGGTACTCTGATGGGCTGGTGATAGGTACTTGGGTACTCTGGTGGGCTGGATATCGGGACTCAGGTACTCTTGTGGGCTGGTGATCGTTACTCGGGTAATATTGTGGGCTGGTGATAGGTACTCGTGTACTCTGATGGGCTAGTGATAGGTACTCAGGTACTCTGATGGGCTGGTGATAGGCACTCGGCTACTCTGGTGGGCTGGTGACAGGTACTCAAATGCTGGTGACAGATACTCTGATGGGCTGTGACAGGTACTCAGATGTTGGTGACAGGTAGTCTGATGGGCGGTGACAGGTACTCTGATGGGCGGGGACAGGTACTTTGATGGGCATTGACAGGTACTCTGATGGGCAGTGACAGATACTCAGATGCTGGTGATAGGTACTCTGATGGGCTGTGACAGGTACTTTGATGGGCAGTGAAGGGTACTCTGATGGGCTGTGACAGGTACTCTGATGGTCGGTGACAGGTATTTTCATGGGTGGTGACAGGTACTCAGATGATGGTGACAGATACTCTGATGGGCTGTGACAGGTACTTAGATGCTGGTGACAGGTACTCAGATGCTGGTGTCAGGTACTCTGATGGGCGGCGACAGGTACTCTGATGGGCGGTGACAAGTACTCTAATTGGCGGTGACAGGTACTCAGATGCTGGTGACAGCTACTCTGATGGGCTGTGACAGGTACTCTGATGGGCGGTGACAGGTACTTAGATGCTGGTGACAGGTACTCAGATGCTGGTGACAGCTACTCTGATGGGCTGTGACAGGTACTCTGATGGGCGGTGACAGGTACTTAGATGCTGGTGACAGGTACTCAGATGCTGGTGACAGGTACTCTGATGGGCGGTGACAAGTACTCTGATTGGTGGTGACAAGGTACTCAGATGCTGGTGACAGGTACTCTGATGGGCGGGGACAGGTACTCTGATGGGCGGTGACAAGTACTCTGATGGGTGGTGACAGGTACTCAGATGCTGGTGACAGCTACTTTGATAGGCTGTGACAGGTACTCTGATAGGCGGTGACAGTTACTCTGATGGGCGGTGACAGGTACTCAGATGCTGGTGACAGGTACTCTGATGGGCTGTGACGGGTACTCTGATGGGCAGTTACAGGTACTCTGACGAGCAGAGACAGGTATTCAGATGCTGGTGACAGGTACTCTGATGGGTGGTGACAGGTACTCAGATTCTGGTGACTGATACTCTGATGGGCTGTGACAGGTACTCTGATGGGTGGGGACAGGTACTCTAATGGGCAGTGACAAGTACTCTGATGGGCGGTGACAGGTACTCAGATGCTGGTGACAGGTACTCTGATGGGCTGTGACGGGTACTCTGATGGGCGGTGACAGGTACTCTGATGGGTTGTGACAAGTACTCTGATGGGCAGTGACAGGTACTCAGATGCTGGTGACAAGTACTCTAAAGGGCTGTGATAGGTACTCTGATGGGCAGTGACAGGTACTCTGATGGATGGTGACAGTTTCTCAGATGCTCGTGACAGGTACTCTGATGGGCTGTGACAGGTACTCTGATGGGTGGTGACAGGTACTCTGATGAGCAGAGACAGGAACTCAGATGCTGGTGACAGGTACTCTGATGGGTGGTGACAGGTACTCAGATTCTGGTGACTGATACTCTGATGGGCTGTGACAGGTACTCTGATGGGTCAGGGACAGGTACTCTAATGGGCAGTGACAAGTACTCTGATGGGCGGTGACAGGTACTCAGATGCTGGTGACAGGTACTCTGATGGGCTGTGACAGATACTCTGATGGGCGGTGAGAGGTACTCTGATGGGCGGTGACAAGTACTCTGATGGGCAGTGACAGGTACTCTGATGGATGGTGACAGTTACTCAGATGCTCATGAAGGGTACTCTGATGGGCTGTGACAGGTACTCTGATGGGCGGTGACAGGTACTCTGAAGAGCAGAGACAGGTACTCAGATGCTGGTGACAGGTACTCTGATGGGTGGTGACAGGTACTCAGATTCTGGTGACTGATACTCTGATGGACTGTGACAGGTACTCTGATGGGCGGGGACAGGTACTCAAATGGTCAGTGACAAGTACTCTGATGGGCGGTGACAGGTACTCAGATGCTGGTGACAGGTACTCTGATGGGCTGTGAAAGGTACTCTGATGGGCGGTGACAGGTACTCTGACGAGCGGAGACAGGCACTCAGATGCTGGTGACAGGTACTCTGATGGGTGGTGACAGGTACTCAGGTGCTGGTGACTGGTACTCTGATGGGCTGTGACAGGTACTCAGATGCTGGTGAAAGGTACTCTGATGGGCTGTGAGAGGTACTCTGATGGGCGATGACAGGTACTCTGATGGGCGGTAACAGGTACTCTGACGTGCGGAGACAGGTACTCAGATGCTGGTGACAGGTACTCTGATGGATGGTGACAGTTACTCAGATGCTCGTGACATGTACTCTGATGTGCTGTGACAGGTACTCTGATGGGCGGTGACAGGTACTCTGACGAGCAGAGACAGGTACTCAGATGCTGGTGACAGGTACTCTGATGGGTGGTGACAGGTACTCTGATGGGCAGTGACAGGTACTCTGATGGATGGTGACAGTTACTCAGATGCTCATGAAGGGTACTCTGATGAGCTGTGACAGGTACTCTGATGGGTGGTGACAGGTACTCTGACAAGCAGAGACAGGTACTCAGATGCTGGTGACAGGTACTCTGATGGGTGGTGACAGGTACTCAGATTCTGGTGACTGATACTCTGATGGACTGTGACAGGTATTCTGATGGGTGGGGACAGGTACTCTAATGGGCAGTGACAAGTACTCTGATGGGCGGTGACAGGTACTCAGATGCTGGTGACAGGTACTCTGATGGGCTGTGACAGGTACTCTGATGGGCGGTGACAGGTACTCTGACGAGCGGAGACAGGCACTCAGATGCTGGTGACAGGTACTCTGATGGGTGGTGACAGGTACTCAGATGCTGGTGACTGATACTCTGATGGGCTGTGACAGGTACTCAGATGCTGGTGACAGGTACTCTGATGGGCTGTGAGAGGTACTCTGATGGGCGATGACAGGTACTCTGATGGGCGGTGACAGGTACTCTGACGTGCGGAGACAGGTACTCAGATGCTGGTGGCAGGTACTCTGATGGATGGTGACAGTTACTCAGATGCTCATGAAGGGTACTCTGATGGGCTGTGACAGGTACTCTGATGGGTGGTGACAGGTACTCTGACGAGCAGAGACAGGCACTCAGATGCTGGTGACAGGTACTCTGATGGGTGGTGACTAGGGATGAGCTTCGTGTTCGAGTCGAACCCATGTTCGACTCGAACATCGGCTGTTCGACCGTCCGTCGAATTGCGAACGATATGGGCCGTTCGCGCCAAATTCGTGTGGCGCGTCACGGCCCATAATTCACTGCGGCATCGCAGTGCATTGCTGGCTGATGATTGGCCAAGCATGCACTATGACCCGCATGCTTGGCCAATCACAGCGCCGTCAGTAGAGAGAGCTGTAATTGGCCAAAGCCAGGGTGGCTTTGGCCAATTATGGCTCAGGGGATTTAGTACACACCCCACACTATATAAGGCCGCCTGCACGGCGGCCCTGTGTAGTGTGTGTTCCGGTGTGCTGAGAGATAGAGAGAGAGAGAGACAGTGTCATTTGATTTGAGTTAGATAGATTAGGCAGAACAGTCAGTCAGTTAGCTGCACTTACAGTGTATTGTGTATATATATGCATCCCAGGTGTTGCATATATATATATACACTGTATTCAGTTTAGCTAGATCCGTTCCTGTTATCTTCTATCTAGACTATTTAGTGCAGTGTGTCCTGCTCACAGTGTTCAGCTAGATCCGTTCCTGCTATTTACATTCAGTGCAGTGCGTCCTGCTCACAGTGTTCAGCTAGATCCGTTCCTGCTATTTACATTCAGTGCAGTGCGTCCTGCTCACAGTGTTCAGCTAGATCCGTTCCTGCTATATACATTTAGTGCAGTACGTCCTGCTCACAGTGTTCAGCTAGATCCGTTCCTGCTATTTACATTCAGTGCAGTGCGTCCTGCTCACAGTGTTCAGCTAGATCCGTTCCTGCTATTTACATTCAGTGCAGTGCATCCTGCTCACAGTGTTCAGCTAGATCCGTTCCTGCTATTTACATTCAGTGCAGTGCGTCCTGCTCACAGTGTTCAGCTAGATCCGTTCCTGCTATTTACATTCAGTGCAGTGCGTCCTGCTCACAGTGTTCAGCTAGATCCGTTCCTGGTATTTACATTTAGTGCAGTGCGTCCTGCTCACAGTGTTCAGCTAGATCCGTTCCTGCTATTTACATTCAGTGCAGTGCGTCCTGCTCACAGTGTTCAGCTAGATCCGTTCCTGCTATATACATTTAGTGCAGTACGTCCTGCTCACAGTGTTCAGCTAGATCCGTTCCTGTTATCTTCCTACTGACAGGCAGGCTTGTCTGGTTACAGTATATAAAGCTACCTGAAGAAAATTACAGGTGTTCTTTTTGATCCTATTAGTACCACGGTCAGGCAGCTAGACTATTTACATTTAGTACAGTGTGTCCTGCTCACAGTGTTCAGCTAGATCCGTTCCTGTTATCTTCCTACTGACAGGCAGGCTTGTCTGGTTACAGTATATAAAGCTACCTGAAGAAAATTACAGGTGTTCTTTTTGATCCTATTAGTACCACGGTCAGGCAGCTAGACTATTTACATTTAGTACAGTGTGTCCTGCTCACAGTGTTCAGCTAGATCCGTTCCTGTTATCTTCCTACTGACAGGCAGGCTTGTCTGGTTACAGTATATAAAGCTACCTTAAGAAAATTACAGGTGTTCTTTTTGATCCTATTAGTACCACGGTCAGGCAGCTAGACTATTTACATTTAGTACAGTGCGTCCTGCTCACAGTGTTCAGCTAGATCCGTTCCTGCTATATACATTTAGTGCAGTACGTCCTGCTCACAGTGTTCAGCTAGATCCGTTCCTGTTATCTTCCTACTGACAGGCAGGCTTGTCTGGTTACAGTATATAAAGCTACCTGAAGAAAATTACAGGTGTTCTATGCCAGCTTAGTGCAGCTACAGGCCATTAGTATGTCTGGAAGGCCAAGAAGGAGAGGCAGACAGTCACAAGCCAATAAGAGAGGGCAAGCAGGCTCTGTGTCTAGTGCTGGTCGTGGAGACGGTGCATCCTCATCAGCACGTGGCCATGGGACACGCTTGGCCTTTTTTTCGGCAGCTGGCCGTGTTGAGCCGCAACATGCGGAAGACTTGGTCGAGTGGATGACCAAGCCGTCCTCATCCTCCTCATCCTCTCTCACCCATGCCCAGGGTGCTTTGTCTGGCAAAGCAGCGGCCTCTTCCCTCAGCTCAATGTCATCAGTGACTCCTTCCCTAGCTCCACCATGTCCTCATGAGGATTCCCTCGAACTGTTTGACCACAGTGTTGGGTACATGCTCCAGGAGGATGCCCAGCGTTTGGAAGGCTCTGATGATGATACTGAGCTCAATGAAGGCAGTAACATGAGCACGGACAGAGGGGGTGCCCAAGAAGGACAGCAATCTGGCAGTCATGCTCCCCCTGCTGCAGCATACTGCCAGGTTTGCTCCAGTGATGAGGAGGGAGGGGATGATGAGGTCACTGACTCAACGTGGGTGCCTGATAGGAGAGAGGAGGAGGAGGAGGAGGAGGAGGAGGTGGCACATCACCAACTAGGCAGGATGCCCTCCAGGGGCCAGCCTAAGGGCAGCACATTGACTGCATCACACCCCAAAGCTCCACATGTGCAGGGCGCTGCAGTCTCTGCGCGTTATTCAAAAAGTTCTTTGGTGTGGGCCTTTTTTGAGACGAGTGCATCAGATCGCACCGCTGCTATTTGCAACATATGTCTCAAGCGTATCTCGCGTGGCCAAAACATCTCCCGCTTGGGTACCACATGCTTGACCAGACATATGTTGACCTGCCATGCAGTTCGTTGGCAAGCGTATCTAAAAGACCCACACCAAAGAACAAAGACGATCTCTCCTTGCTCCTCATCAGCTGAGATTTCCAACCCCACTAGACCTTCAGTCCTCTCTGAGACCTGCAGTGAGAGGAATGAAGGTGTAGAATTAGGTGTGTCACAGCCAAGTACTTGTGGGCAATCTGCTTTTGGTACACCGACGTCAGATTGTACCAGGCAAATTTCCCTGCCCCAGCTGCTGCACCGCCGAAAGAAGTTTGCTCCCAGCCATCCACATGCCCAGCGGTTGAATGCTAGCTTGGCAAAATTGCTAGCACTTCAACTGCTGCCTTTTCAGTTGGTAGACTCTGCCCCCTTCCGTGAGTTTGTGGAATGTGCGGTTCCTCAGTGGCAGGTACCCAAACGCCACTTTTTCTCACGGAAGGCGATTCCGGCTCTCTACCGGCATGTGGAAGGCAATGTCCATGCCTCGCTGGACAGGGCGGTCAGCGGTAAGGTGCATATTACCGCTGACTCATGGTCCAGCAGGCATGGACAGGGACGTTACTTAAGTTTCACGGCGCATTGGGTGACTCTGCTGGCAGCTGGGAAGGATGCAGGACAAGGTGCAGTAGTGTTGGAGGTTGTTCCGCCACCACGCCTCCAAAATGCTGATTGTGACACACCTCTCTCCTCCACCCCCTCCTCTTCTTCTTCCTCCATGGCCTCTTCCTCGGAACCAGCGGTGCTCCGTAGGCGTTCAAGGGGCTACGCAAGTACGCAGGCCAAAAGATGCCATGCGGTGCTTGAGCTGGTGTGCTTGGGGGACAGGAGCCACACTGGGGCAGAGGTTCTGTCAGCTCTGCAGGGGCAGGTTCAGAGGTGGTTGACGCCACGCCAACTTAAGGCAGGAATGGTGGTTTGCGACAATGGCACCAACCTCCTCTCTGCCCTCCGACAGGGACAACTGACCCATGTGCCCTGTTTGGCTCACGTCCTTAACTTGGTGGTGCAGCGGTTCTTGGGCAGGTACCCGGGCTTACAGGATGTCCTGAGGCAGGCCAGGAAAGTCTCTGTGCATTTCCGCCGGTCATATAATGCCAGTGCTCGGCTGACGGACCTCCAAAAGGAGTTTAACCTGCCCAAGAACCGCCTAATCTGTGACATGCCCACCAGGTGGAACTCGACGTTGGCCATGCTGCAGCGGCTGCACACGCAGCAGAGGGCCATCAATGAGTACCTGTGCGACTATGGCACCAGGACAGGGTCAGGGGACCTTGGTTTTTTTTCCCCACGCCAGTGGGCCATGATCAGGGATGCATGCACTGTCCTGTCACCATTCGAGGAGGCCACGAGGATGGTGAGCACTGACAGTGCATGCATCAGTGACACTGTCCCCCTTGTCCACCTGTTGGAGCACACGCTGCGTGGAATAATGGACAGGGCACTTGAGGCAGAACAGAGGCAGGAAGAGGAGGACTTCCTTAGCTCTCAAGGCCCCCTTTATCCAGACAGTGTTCCTGCGTGCCCGCCGATCACACAGGAAGAGGACGAGGAGGAGGAGGAGGAGGAGGAGGAAGATTGTGTCAGTATGGAGGTGGAGCCTGGCACTCAGCATCAGCAGTCTTTAAGGGATCAGTCCCAAGGAACACATGGACTTGTACGTGGCTGGGAGGAGGTGGCTGCGGACGTTGTTGTCCTTAGTGACCCAGAGGACTCCGGACCGAATGCCTCAGCAAACCTACGCTGCATGGCCTCCCTGATCCTGCAAAGCCTGCGTAAGGATCCTCGTATTCGTGGTATCAAGGAGAAGGACCAATACTGGCTGGCAACCCTCCTTGATCCACGTTACAAGGGTAAGGTTGCGGACCTTATCTTGCCATCGCAGAGGGAGCAGAGGATGAAACATCTTCGGGAGGCCTTGCAGAAAGGTCTGTGCAACGCGTTCCCAGAGACTGGGAGGTTACAAACTCCTGTTTCTGGACAACGTGTTGCTGAGGCTTCGGTCAGTCAAAGAAGGAGCGGTGGAGAAGGTGGCCGTCTGACCGATGCGTTCAGACAATTTTTTGGTCCGCAGCCCCAAGGTATGATCGGTTCCAGCAACCATCGCCAGCGTCTGTTTTACATGGTGCAGGAATACCTAGGGGCAAGATCAGACTTGGACACCTTTCCCACCGAAAATCCTCTGGGTTACTGGGTCTTGAGGATGGATCACTGGCCAGAGCTTGCACAGTATGCAATTGAGCTACTGGCCTGTCCTGCATCCAGCGTTCTTTCGGAACGTACATTCAGTGCTGCTGGAGGCGTGGTAACCGATCACAGGGTGCGTCTGTCCACTGACTCGGTCGATCGGCTGACCTTCATAAAAATGAATCAGTCTTGGATCACCACCAGCTACCAAGCACCTGATGCTGATGTAACTGAATAATTTTTTTCAGATCCCTTCAAAGACTGCCTATGCTGATGCTGAGTGATTATCCCTGAGTAATTATCCTCTTCCTCCTCAATCATCACGCTGATAGCTTGTAAGAACATTTTTGGTTCTGGGCGCCACCACCAGTGCCTAAGACACAATTTTTCAGCCCCTGTATAACAGGGGCGTGTAATTACAATTTTTGATGTAATACTTTGCAGCACGGCTCGTTCCTGCATTCCAACTAGAGTGTCTGTGAGGGGTTGCAGTGTTGTGGCACCAGCACCAGTGCCTAAGGCCCAATTTTTCTGCCCCTGTCTAACAGGGGCGTGAAATTACAATTTTTGATGCAATACTTTGCAGCAGGGCTCGTTCCTGCGTTCCAACTAGAGTGTCTGTGAGGGGTTGCAGTGTTGTGGCACCAGCACCAGTGCCTAAGGCCCAATTTTTCTGCCCCTGTCTAACAGGGGCGTGAAATTACAATTTTTGATGCAATACTTTGCAGCAGGGCTCGTTCCTGCGTTCCAACTAGAGTGTCTGTGAGGGGTTGCAGTGTTGTGGCACCAGCACCAGTGCCTAAGGCCCAATTTTTCTGCCCCTGTCTAACAGGGGCGTGAAATTACAATTTTTGATGCAATACTTTGCAGCAGGGCTCGTTCCTGCATTCCAACTAGAGTGTCTGTGAGGGGTTGCAGTGTTGTGGCACCAGCACCAGTGCCTAAGGCCCAATTTTTCTGCCCCTGTCTAACAGGGGCGTGTAATTACAATTTTTGATGCAATACTTTGCAGCAGGGCTCGTTCCTGCGTTCCAACTAGAGTGTCTGTGAGGGGTTGCAGTGTTGTGGCACCAGCACCAGTGCCTAAGGCCTAATTTTTCAGCTCCTGTTCAACAGGGGCATGTAATTACAATTCTTGATCTAATATTTCACAGCAGGGCCCTGTGAGGGCTTACAGTGTTTTGGCCACAGCAACACCTAAGGCCCAAATTTCTGCTGAGTATATAGGGCAGGACCCTACTTTCAAACATCTAACTTACAAACGACTCCTACTTGCAAACGGAAGGAGACAACAGGAAGTGAGATGAAATCTACCCATAGGAAGGGAAATTCTCTCATGTAAGAGTTAATATGGGAAAACAATTTCTCCTTTCCACTGATGCTTTCCAATCCTTGTTCCACAAAAAAAACCAAATTTTCAAAAAACATTTTTCATTGGGACAAAAAAGTGAGGTGAAATCTTCTGAAGAGGAGGAAAGACGCAAAACAAATGTCACAGGGGTGATAACCCTTCCCTATGTTTTCCAAAAAGCTTAGAAAAGATTTTTTGGCTGGAGCTAAACACATTAAAAATGTTCAAAATTACAAACAGATTCTACTTAACAACAAACCTACAGTCCCTGTCTTGTTTGCACCGCCTGTATACTGCTGTTCAGAGTATATAGGGACCTTTCCTTATTTTAATTTGGGTGCGGGGTTCCCCTTAATATCCATACAAGACCCAAAGGGCCTGGTAATGGACTGGGGGGTACCCATGCCGTTTGTCTCACTGATTTTCATCCATATTGCCAGGACCCGACATGACATTAAACCCGCAAGCAGTTTTAAATGAGATTTTTTCCTTTAAAAATGACATTTGGTGCAGGGACTGTTCTAAACATGGGAAACACGCGTCACTTTACAGGCATACTATAGACACCCCCCAGGTACGATATTTAAAGGAATATTTCACTTTTTTTTTTTTTACTTTAAGCATCATTAAAATCACTGCTCCCGAAAAAACGGCCGTTTTTAAAAGTTTTTTTTGCATTGATACATGTCCCCTGGGGTAGGACCCGGGTCCCCAAACCCTTTTTAGGACAATACCATGCAAATTAGCCTTTAAAATGAGCACTTTTGATTTCGAACGTTCGAGTCCCATAGACGTCAATGGGGTTCTAACGTTCGTGCGAACTTGCGGTCCGTTCGCGGGTTCTGGTGCGAACCGAACCGGGGGGTGTTCGGCTCATCCCTAGTGGTGACAGGTACTCAATAGCTGGTGACTGATACTCTGATGGGCTGTGACAGGTACTCAGATGCTGGTGACAGGTACTCTGATGGGCTGTGAGAGGTACTCTGATGGGCGATGACAGGTACTCTGATGGGCGATGACAGGTACTCTGATGGGCAGTGACAGGTACTCTGACGTGCGGAGACAGGTACTCAGATGCTGGTGACAGGTACTCTGATGGATGGTGACAGTTACTCAGATGCTCGTGACAGGTACTCTGATGTGCTGTGACAGGTACTCTGATGGGCGGTGACAGGTACTCTGACGAGCAGAGACAGGTACTCAGATGCTGGTGACAGGTACTCTGATGGGTGGTGACAGATACTGAGATTCTGGTGACTGATACTCTGATGGGCGGTGACAGGTACTCTGATGGGCAGGGACAGGTACTCTAATGGGCAGTGACAAGTACTCTGATGGGCGGTGACAGGTATTCAGATGCTAGTGACAGGTACTCTGATGAGCTGTGACAGGTACTCTGATGGGCGGTGACAGGTACTCTGATGGGTGGTGACAAGTACTCTGATGGGCGGTGACAGGTACTCAGATGCTGGTGACAGGTACTCTAAAGGGCTGTGATAGGTACTCTGACGAGCGGAGACAGGTACTCAGATGCTGGTGACAGGTATTCTGATGGGTGGTGACAGGTACTCAGATGCTGGTGACTGATACTCTGATGGGCTGTGACAGGTACTCAGATGCTGGTGACAGGTACTCTGATGGGCTGTGAGAGGTACTCTGATGGGCGATGACAGGTACTCTGATGGGCGGTGACAGGTACTCTGACGTGCGGAGACAGGTACTCAGATGCTGGTGACAGGTACTCTGATGGATGGTGACAGTTACTCAGATGCTCGTGACAGGTACTCTGATGTGCTGTGACAGGTACTCTGATGGGCGGTGACAGGTACTCTGACGAGCAGAGACAGGTACTCAGATGCTGGTGACAGGTACTCTGATGGGTGGTGACAGGTACTGAGATTCTGGTGACTGATACTCTGATGGGCGGTGACAGGTACTCTGATGGGCAGGGACAGGTACTCTAATGGGCAGTGACAAGTACTCTGATGGGCGGTGACAGGTATTCAGATGCTGGTGACAGGTACTCTGATGGGCTGTGACAGGTACTCTGATGGGCGGTGACAGGTACTCTGATGGGTGGTGACAAGTACTCTGATGAGCGGTGACAGGTACTCAGATGCTGGTGACAGGTACTCTAAAGGGCTGTGATAGGTACTCTGATGGGCAGTGACAGGTACTCTGATGGGCGGTGACAGGTACTCTGACGAGCGGAGACAGGTACTCAGATGCTGGTGACAGGTATTCTGATGGGTGGTGACAGGTACTCAGATGCTGGTGACTGATACTCTGATGGGCTGTGACAGGTACTCAGATGCTGGTGACAGGTACTCTGATGGGTGGGGACAGGTACTCTAATGGGCGTTGACAAGTACTCTGATGCTGGTGACAGGTACTCTAATGGGCTGTGAGAGGTACTCTGATCGGCGGTGACAGGTACTCTGATGGGAGATGACAGGTACTCTGACGTGCGGAGACAGGTGCTCAGATGCTGGTGAAAGGTACTCTGATGGGCTGGGACAGGTACTCTAATGGGCGGTGACAAGTACTCTGATGGGCGGTGACAGGTACTCAGATGCTGGTGACAGATACTCTGATGGGCTGTGACAGGTACTCTGATGGGCGGTGACAGCTACTCACATGCTAAATATATATAATGGCTGCGCTTAGGACAAAGGATTGAGGTATGCAGCCCCCCTGAAAGGAGCTTCCCTGAGGATCCTCCAAAAAAGTTAAAGATTATTCACAATGGGGTATGGCGCTCCCTATAAGATTATATGGGATGAGCAGCTACAGCGAGGGGGGAGGGGGGGTGTTATTCCCTTGTGTCCTGATGCGTGATAGTGTAAACTATAATAAATATCTAAATGAAGTTTACAAAAAACACCATAACCCCTAGTGGTGGTTTACGGTGACCACCAATAAATTGTGCCAAATTAATAACATTAGTAAGTAAGTTATTAATTTGGCACAATTTATTGGTGGTCACCGTAAACCACAACTAGGGGTTATGGTGTTTTTTGTAAACTTCATTTAGATATTTATTATAGTTTACACTATCACGCATCAGGACACAAGGGAATAACACCCCCCTCCCCCCTCGCTGTAGCTGCTCATCCCATATAATCCTATAGGGAGCGCCATACCCCATTGTGAATAATCTTTAGCTACTCAGATGCTGGTGACAGGTACTCTGATGGGCTGTGACAGGTACTCTGATGGGCAGTGACAGGTACTCTGATCGGCAGTGACAGGTACTCAGATGCTGGTGACAGGTACTCTGATGGGCTGTGAGAGGTACTCTAATGGGCGATGACAGGTACTCTGATGGGCAGTGACAGGTACTCTGACGTGTGGAGACAGGTACTCAGATGCTGGTGACAGGTACTCTGATGGATGGTGACAGTTACTCAGATGCTCGTGACAGGTACTCTGATGGGCTGTGACAGGTATTCTGATGGGTGGTGACAGGTACTCTGACGAGCAGAGACAGGTATTTAGATGCTGGTGACAGGTACTCTGATGGGTGTTGACAGGTACTCAGATTCTGGTGACTGATACTCTGATGGGCTGTGACAGGTACTCAGATGCTGGTGACAGGTACTCTGATGGGCGGGGACAGGTACTCTGATGGGTGGTGACAGGTACTCAGATGCTGGTGACAGGTACTCTGATGGGCTGTGACAGGTACTCTGATGGGTGGTGACAGGAACTCAGATGCTGGTGACAGGTACTCTGATGGGCTGTGACAGTTACTCTGATGGGCGATGACAGGTACTCTGATCGGCAGTGACAGGTACTCAAATGCATGTGACAGGTACTCTGATGGGCTGTGACAGGTACTCTGATGGGCAGTGACAGGTACTCTGATCGGCAGTGACAGGTACTCAAATGCATGTGACAGGTACTCTGATGGGCTGTGACAGGTACTCTGACGTGCGGAGACAGGTACTCAGATGCTGGTGACAGGTACTCTGATGGGTGGTGACAGTTACTCAGATGCTCGTGACAGGTAATCTGATGGGCTGTGACAGGTACTCTGACGAGCGGAGACAGGTACTCAGATGCTGGTGACAGGTACTCTGATGGGTGGTGACAGTTACTCAGATGCTCGTGACAGGTACTCTGATGGGCTGTGACAGGTATTCTGATGGGCGGTGACAGGTACTCTGACGAGCAGAGACAGGTATTTAGATGCTGGTGACAGGTACTCTGATGGGTGTTGACAGGTACTCAGATGCTGGTGACAGGTACTCTGATGGGCGGAGACAGGTATTCTGATGGGTGGTGACAGGTACTTAGATGCTGGTGACAGGTACTCTGATGGGCTGTGACAGGTACTCTGATGGGTGGTGACAGGAACTCAGATGCTGGTGACAGGTACTCTGATGGGCTGTGACAGGTACTCTGATGGGCGATGACAGGTACTCTGATCGGCAGTGACAGGTACTCAAATGCATGTGACAGGTACTCTGATGGGCTGTGACAGGTACTCTGATGGGCAGTGACAGGTACTCTGATCGGCAGTGACAGGTACTCAAATGCATGTGACAGGTACTCTGATGGGCTGTGACAGGTACTCTGACGTGCGGAGACAGGTACTCAGATGCTGGTGACAGGTACTCTGATGGGTGGTGACCGTTAGTCAGATGCTCGTGACAGGTAATCTGACGAGCGGAGACAGGTACTCAGATGCTGGTGACAGGTACTCTGATGGGTAGTGACAGTTACTCAGATGCTCGTAACAGGTAATCTGATGGGCTGTGACAGGTACTCTGACGAGCGGAGACAGGTACTCAGATGCTGGTGACAGGTACTCTGATGGGCTGTGACAGGTACTCTGATGGGCGGTGACAGCTACTCAGATGCTAAATATATATAATGGCTGCGCTTAGGACAAAGGATTGAGGTATGCAGCCCCCCTGAAAGGAGCTTCCCTGAGGATCCTCCAAAAAAGTTAAAGATTATTCACAATGGGGTATGGCGCTCCCTATAGGATTATATGGGATGAGCAGCTACAGCGAGGGGGGAGGGGGGAGGGGGGAGGGGGGGGTGTTATCCCCTTGTGTCCTGATGCGTGATAGTGTAAACTATAATAAATATCTAAATGAAGTTTACAAAAAACACCATAACCCCTAGTGGTGGTTTACGGTGACCACCAATAAATTGTGCCAAATTAATAACATTAGTAAGTAAGTTATTAATTTGGCACAATTTATTGGTGGTCACCGTAAACCACAACTAGGGGTTATGGTGTTTTTTGTAAACTTCATTTAGATATTTATTATAGTTTACACTATCACGCATCAGGACACAAGGGAATAACACCCCCCCTCCCCCCTCGCTGTAGCTGCTCATCCCATATAATCCTATAGGGAGCGCCATACCCCATTGTGAATAATCTTTAGCTACTCAGATGCTGGTGACAGGTACTCTGATGGGCTGTGACAGGTACTCTGATGGGCAGTGACAGGTACTCTGATCGGCAGTGACAGGTACTCAGATGCTGGTGACAGGTACTCTGATGGGCTGTGAGAGGTACTCTGATGGGCGATGACAGGTACTCTGATGGGCAGTGACAGGTACTCTGACGTGTGGAGACAGGTACTCAGATGCTGGTGACAGGTACTCTGATGGATGGTGACAGTTACTCAGATGCTCGTGACAAGTACTCTGATGGGCTGTGACAGGTATTCTGATGGGCAGTGACAGGTACTCTGACGAGCAGAGACAGGTATTTAGATGCTGGTGACAGGTACTCTGATGGGTGTTGACAGGTACTCAGATTCTGGTGACTGATACTCTGATGGGCTGTGACAGGTACTCAGATGCTGGTGACAGGTACTCTGATGGGCGGGGACAGGTATTCTGATGGGTGGTGACAGGTACTTAGATGCTGGTGACAGGTACTCTGATGGGCTGTGACAGGTACTCTGATGGGTGGTGACAGGAACTCAGATGCTGGTGACAGGTACTCTGATGGGCTGTGACAGGTACTCTGATGGGCGATGACAGGTACTCTGATCGGCAGTGACAGGTGCTCAAATGCATGTGACAGGTACTCTGATGGGCTGTGACAGGTACTCTGATGGGCAGTGACAGGTACTCTGATCGGCAGTGACAGGTACTCAAATGCATGTGACAGGTACTCTGATGGGCTGTGACAGGTACTCTGACGTGCGGAGACAGGTACTCAGATGCTGGTGACAGGTACTCTGATGGGTGGTGACAGTTACTCAGATGCTCGTGACAGGTAATCTGATGGGCTGTGACAGGTACTCTGACGAGCGGAGACAGGTACTCAGATGCTGGTGACAGGTACTCTGATGGGTGGTGACAGTTACTCAGATGCTTGTGACAGGTAATCTCATGGGCTGTGACAGGTACTCTGACGAGCGGAGACAGGTACTCAGATGCTGGTGACAGGTACTCTGATGGGTGGTGACAGTTACTCAGATGTTCGTGACAGGTACTCTGATGGGCTGTGACAGGTATTCTGATGGGCGGTGACAGGTACTCTGACGAGCAGAGACAGGTATTTAGATGCTGGTGACAGGTACTCTGATGGGTGTTGACAGGTACTCAGATTCTGGTGACTGATACTCTGATGGGCTGTGACAGGTACTCAGATGCTGGTGACAGGTACTCTGATGGGCGGGGACAGGTACTCTGATGGGTGGTGACAGGTACTCAGATGCTGGTGACAGGTACTCTGATGGGCTGTGACAGGTACTCTGATGGGTGGTGACAGGAACTCAGATGCTGGTGACAGGTACTCTAATGGGCTGTGACAGGTACTCTGATGGGCGATGACAGGTACTCTGATCGGCAGTGACAGGTACTCAAATGCATGTGACAGGTACTCTGATGGGCTGTGACAGGTACTCTGACGTGCGGAGACAGGTACTCAGATGCTGGTGACAGGTACTCTGATGGGTGGTGACCGTTAGTCAGATGCTCGTGACAGGTAATCTGACGAGCGGAGACAGGTACTCAGATGCTGGTGACAGGTACTCTGATGGGTAGTGACAGTTACTCAGATGCTCGTAACAGGTAATCTGATGGGCTGTGACAGGTACTCTGACGAGCGGAGACAGGTACTCAGATGCTGGTGACAGGTACTCTGATGGGCTGTGACAGGTACTCTGATGGGCGGTGACAGCTACTCAGATGCTAAATATATATAATGGCTGCGCTTAGGACAAAGGATTGAGGTATGCAGCCCCCCTGAAAGGAGCTTCCCTGAGGATCCTCCAAAAAAGTTAAAGATTATTCACAATGGGGTATGGCGCTCCCTATAGGATTATATGGGATGAGCAGCTACAGCGAGGGGGGAGGGGGGAGGGGGGAGGGGGGGGGTGTTATCCCCTTGTGTCCTGATGCGTGATAGTGTAAACTATAATAAATATCTAAATGAAGTTTACAAAAAACACCATAACCCCTAGTGGTGGTTTACGGTGACCACCAATAAATTGTGCCAAATTAATAACATTAGTAAGTAAGTTATTAATTTGGCACAATTTATTGGTGGTCACCGTAAACCACAACTAGGGGTTATGGTGTTTTTTGTAAACTTCATTTAGATATTTATTATAGTTTACACTATCACGCATCAGGACACAAGGGAATAACACCCCCCCTCCCCCCTCGCTGTAGCTGCTCATCCCATATAATCCTATAGGGAGCGCCATACCCCATTGTGAATAATCTTTAGCTACTCAGATGCTGGTGACAGGTACTCTGATGGGCTGTGACAGGTACTCTGATGGGCAGTGACAGGTACTCTGATCGGCAGTGACAGGTACTCAGATGCTGGTGACAGGTACTCTGATGGGCTGTGAGAGGTACTCTGATGGGCGATGACAGGTACTCTGATGGGCAGTGACAGGTACTCTGACGTGTGGAGACAGGTACTCAGATGCTGGTGACAGGTACTCTGATGGATGGTGACAGTTACTCAGATGCTCGTGACAAGTACTCTGATGGGCTGTGACAGGTATTCTGATGGGCAGTGACAGGTACTCTGACGAGCAGAGACAGGTATTTAGATGCTGGTGACAGGTACTCTGATGGGTGTTGACAGGTACTCAGATTCTGGTGACTGATACTCTGATGGGCTGTGACAGGTACTCAGATGCTGGTGACAGGTACTCTGATGGGCGGGGACAGGTATTCTGATGGGTGGTGACAGGTACTTAGATGCTGGTGACAGGTACTCTGATGGGCTGTGACAGGTACTCTGATGGGTGGTGACAGGAACTCAGATTCTGGTGACAGGTACTCTGATGGGCTGTGACAGGTACTCTGATGGGCGATGACAGGTACTCTGATCGGCAGTGACAGGTGCTCAAATGCATGTGACAGGTACTCTGATGGGCTGTGACAGGTACTCTGATGGGCAGTGACAGGTACTCTGATCGGCAGTGACAGGTACTCAAATGCATGTGACAGGTACTCTGATGGGCTGTGACAGGTACTCTGACGTGCGGAGACAGGTACTCAGATGCTGGTGACAGGTACTCTGATGGGTGGTGACAGTTACTCAGATGCTCGTGACAGGTAATCTGATGGGCTGTGACAGGTACTCTGACGAGCGGAGACAGGTACTCAGATGCTGGTGACAGGTACTCTGATGGGTGGTGACAGTTACTCAGATGCTTGTGACAGGTAATCTCATGGGCTGTGACAGGTACTCTGACGAGCGGAGACAGGTACTCAGATGCTGGTGACAGGTACTCTGATGGGTGGTGACAGTTACTCAGATGTTCGTGACAGGTACTCTGATGGGCTGTGACAGGTATTCTGATGGGCGGTGACAGGTACTCTGACGAGCAGAGACAGGTATTTAGATGCTGGTGACAGGTACTCTGATGGGTGTTGACAGGTACTCAGATTCTGGTGACTGATACTCTGATGGGCTGTGACAGGTACTCAGATGCTGGTGACAGGTACTCTGATGGGCGGGGACAGGTACTCTGATGGGTGGTGACAGGTACTCAGATGCTGGTGACAGGTACTCTGATGGGCTGTGACAGGTACTCTGATGGGTGGTGACAGGAACTCAGATGCTGGTGACAGGT
Source organism: Lithobates septentrionalis (assembly GCA_037952835.1). Classification (NCBI taxonomy): domain Eukaryota; kingdom Metazoa; phylum Chordata; class Amphibia; order Anura; family Ranidae; genus Lithobates; species Lithobates septentrionalis. Next base: position 530,476 of record JBBDGP010001819.1, on the reverse strand, counting down.
ACTCTAATGGGCTGTGACAGGTACTCTGATGGGCGATGACAGGTACTCTGATCGGCAGTGACAGGTACTCAAATGCATGTGACAGGTACTCTGATGGGCTGTGACAGGTACTCTGACGTGCGGAGACAGGTACTCAGATGCTGGTGACAGGTACTCTGATGGGTGGTGACAGTTAGTCAGATGCTCGAGACAGGTAATCTGATGGGCTGTGACAGGTACTCTGACGAGCGGAGACAGGTACTCAGATGCTGGTGACAGGTACTCTGATGGGTGGTGACAGTTACTCAGATGCTCGTGACAGGTAATCTGATGGGCTGTGACAGGTACTCTGATGGGCGGAGACAGGTACTCAGATGCTGGTGACAGGTACTCTGATGGGTGGTGACAGGTAGTCTGATGGGCTGTGATAGGTACTCTGAAATTCATGACGAATGTCCCGAAAGTTTAGATTGAATCTTTACCCCTGAACAAGCAAAATTTAGTCCAAAACTGGGTTTATACAGAACTCAGAACTAATTACTAGCTGACATCAGTTGAATTTCCTGTATTTACTCTACATGCTTTTAAAAATACAGTATATTCAATGATGTGTTAATGGTTACAGAGCTGCATTATTTTATCTTCTTTATCTGCCTAGAGTTCAGCTTTACCCTCTGCACACTGCTACAGTCCCTAGAACCTCTCCTGGAAAGTATCAGAAACTCCAGATCCTCTGCATTAATTGTGACGTGTGTATTGCTTTACTCATGTCTAATAGATGGGGAATAAAGTCTGTTCATGTGAAATTGGTTACTCAACTGAGTTCGATTACTCATGATCCACGCACTGGCTTTTACAGTGTAAACTAGATCTCTATTTACGGCATTTTCTTTAATAACAGTTGTTAGCAAAATAGTTGATGTGTAATTAAATAATATTTACTAGCTAGAGTTAATTAAAATAGTTAAATAATGTGACTCATGTGTGAACTGGGATTATATGCGGTTTGGGTTGTCCTTTATAGAAGAAAACAGTGCAGACTGCCAGGTGATCCACCCCTGAACTGTTTTAACCTAATCTCATCCATCTCGTTTCTTTTCTGTGGAATCTTGCACTAAGCTAACAAATGTGACTCAGGCAGTTCCATAAGCTGCCATATTTATCTAAACTTACTTGCAGGTATTGCTTATAAAGTAATCTCACACATAAATCAGATATTTCATGAAAATGAACACTCACCAGAGATAAATAAAATGGAGCATATAAATGGCAAATAAGCAATTCCATTGTAGCAGTGTACTCTCTGTTTCAAGAACTGCCCCTTTCTATGTCCATAGTAGATGCACCCAAACTCATTGGTGTATGAGAAAGTATCACAGAATAGTAAAAATCCTTGTTCCATATAGAGATGAGCTCAGGCATCCTCTGAACTGATCTCTATCCTGAACCTCAATCTCTCACTTTTTTGTACTCCAACGAGCTTCATGCTGGGTCATTCCCTGCTCACAGCTTCTATGAGCTATGGGGTGGAGAACGACCCGATCCACAGCACATTATTGTACAAAATAGTGGGAGAACATAGTTCAGGTTAGAGATGAGTTCGGTGGATGCATAACCTCATCTCTATATGCAACAAGAGGCTGCAGTGTTGGCCAAAAATGTTAGGCATTGGGATAACTGCACTAGGAAACAAGGGATGAGTTTCAGATTCTGCCCTGATAAATAAAATGTGATGACCCATTCTTGAGCAGGTATGTTTTGCACAGTAGCAAGTGAAGGGCTACCTGGTATTTGTCTTAGAACAAGCTCAAGTAATTCATATAGAGTGCCTTGTTTTTTCTGCTTTGGTTTGTGTAGTGTAGACAGGGCTTTTTTTTAGCTGGAACATGGGAGAATGCCGTTTTGGCACCTCCAGCACTAAATGTATGTAATGGTATAGAGTGCTGGGGTGTGCTGGAGGGTCTATTGATGCTGACTGCTATGGAATCCTTTGTTTTGGGGGGTCTATTGTTGCTGGTAGGGGATCTATTGTTGTAGGGGGTCTCAAGTTGCTGGGGGTCAATTTTTGGAGGTAGGGATTTACTGTTAAGTGAGGGGTCTACTGTTGCTGCTGGGGGTCCTAATCATGCTGGCTGCTGGGAGAACTATTGTTGCTGCTGCGGTCTATGGTTGCTGAGGCATCTATTGTTCCTGGTGTGTGTCTATTGCTGATAGCTGGATCCATTGTTGCTTGGGGGGTCTATTGTTTCTGGGAGGGGAATAATTTTTGCTGGGGGGATCTATTCTTGCTGGGGGAGGGTTATTCAACCGATTATCAACAATACTGGGCAAACAACTTTAGGCAGGTATGAAGAAATTTTGTAAATTGAGAATGCTTTCGGAAGTAAAAGTGTTAATAGTTTATTTGTATCAATTAACAAAGTGAAAAGTAAATGAACAGAAGAGAAATGCAAATCAAACGAATATTTGGTGTGATCACTCTTTGACTTCAAAACAGCATCTAGGTACACTTGCACACAGTTTTTCAAGGAACTCAGAAGGTACCTTGTTTCAAACATCTTGGAGAATTAACAACAGATCTTCTCTGGATGTAGGCTGCCCAAAATTCTTCTGTCTCTTCATGTAATCCCAGACAGACTCGATGATGTTGAGATCAGGGCTCTGTGGGGCCAAACCATCACTTCCAAGACTCTAATGCCGCGTACACACGGTCGGACTTTTCGACCGGACTTGTCCAACGGACGCCGACGGACCAAATCCGGCGGACAATCCGATCGTGTGTGGGCTTCACCGGACCTTCAGCGGACTTTTCCAGTCGCAAATCTGAGGGACTTTAGATTTGGAACTTGCTTCAAATCTTTACGTCGTAACTCCGCCGGGCCCAGAAATCCGCTCGTCTGTATGCTAGTCCGACGGACAAAAACCCACGTTAGGGAAGCTATTGGCTACTGGCTATCAACTTCCTTATTTTAGTCCGGTGTACGTCATTACGTATGAATCCGTCGGACTTTGGTTTGATCCTGTGTAGGCAAGTCCGGTCGTTAGAAAGTCTGTTGAAAGTCCGCCAAAAGTCCGTCGAAAGTCTGTCGGACGGGCTGTCGGACTTTTGTAGCTGAAAAGTGCGACCGTGTGTACGCGGAGAGGATACACCGGTTTAGGGACTAATAATCTTTATTTAATATCCACCATATATTAATTATATAGAAAAATGTATGTATAAATACCCTCCTCCAACACAAATAATTAAAATTAAGACAAAGATAGTCTTAATGAGACACCAGTGTCCACCATACCTATCCATACACAGCTTACATCCATCCCATGCATACAAATTAACTCAAATAAGTATGTTTAGTAATTAAAGGCTTTTTTAACCAGAAAAGGATATAAATGTGCTATACTGGTTCAGTAAAATAAAAAGTTTGGCCTGCATATACACAACTTATTTATATTGAGAGTTTGTTTGCTCCATTTAGGAAAAAAGTGCTTGTGCTTAGTATGGTAATTTCCATTTAGGCTACTGAATTAGCCAAAAAATTAGGTGAAAAAAGGAGGCACAGGAGAGAAAAAGTTCATTCATGGAAGACTTTGCAAAGAAACAGTTGTTGTGCACTTATCATATACGTATATTTTTAGGGTCACAGATTGGTAAATAGAAGGGTGACAACAGTCAAAGAAACAAAACATTGGTTTTGCTCTGAATAAACTTCCCCTTTAAAATTTTTTGGGGGGCTGATACAGCTCACCATTTTGACGTCTTGCTCTGTGTCCTTTATTCCTTTTATTTTAAATCCATATGTGTGGCCCAACCACTTCGGTGGTGAAATATGAAAATGAGATCATCAGAATGGCTTCAGACAACGATCTTTGCTTCACAAGATGAACTGTGTATTCCTCCAGGTATTTCTCCAGGTGGATTACCTTGTAGCGGTATCTCAGGTGTATCCACACGCCATACTAGCAGTTCAAAACTGATCCATCCAAGTTTACTAGTCTGATGCTGGAGACTGGGGATGTATGCTGGAGAGGACTCAGGATGGTTGGATGTGGTTCGCTGTATAGGCAGACAAACCGGTGCTCACACCACAAAAGATGTGATGCTGTCTTGCTTCTTGCTTACATGTTTCGCTTTTAACCAAGCTTCCTCAGAGCATCAGCATCAGTGCACAACGTCAAAACGGTGAGCTGTATCAGCCCCCCAAAAAATTTTAAAGGGGAAGTTTATTCAGAGCAAAACCGATGTTTTGTTTCCTTGACTGTTGTCACCCTTATATTTACCAACCTGTGACCCTAAAAATATATGTATATGATAAGTGCACAACAACTGTTTCTTTGCAAAGTCTTCCATGAATGAACTTTTTCTCTCTTGTGCCTGCTTTTTTCACCTAATTTTTTGGCTAATTCAGTAGCCTAAGTGGAAATTAGCAAAACCATATTAAGCACAGCACTTTTTTCCTAAATGGAGCTAACGAACTCTCAATATAAATAAGTTGTGTATATGCATGCCAAACTTTTTATTTTACTGAACCAGTATAACACATTTATATCCTTTTCTGGTTAAACAAGCCTTTAATTACTAAACATACTTTTTTGAGTTGATTCGTATGCATGGGATGGATGTAAGCTGTGTATGGCTGGGTATGGTGGACATTATTTGTGTTGGAGGAGGTTATTTATACATACATTTTTCTATATAATTAATATATGGTGGATATTCAATAAAGATTATTAGTCCCTAAACCGGTGTATCCTCTTTGAAGAACATCTTTGGGAATCATTCCCGTTTTATGTGTATGTGCCTATTTATTCAGAGGATCAATATCCTGGAGTTTTATGCTATATTATTTCCAGGTGACGGTGTTTGCAGACTATGATGTAGGTTGCAATTTTTAGTGATGTGTTTGTATAATTACACACATCTCTGAAACCTATTTAATTAGGACTAGTTTGGATGAGCATTAGTTTCCTTTTTTGCTCTTTTTTCATTTAATGCATTCTATGCATTAAGGTGAAAAATCTTATTTAGTGCAGCACTCCGCGTCCCCCCCCATTTTACTTACCTAGACGCTGTCATCCTCTGTCCGGGAACGAGAACACCATCTGTAGCTGATGTCTCGTGTCACGATTGGATAGATTGATAGCAGCACAGCCATTGGCTCTCGCTGCTGTCAATCAAATCGAATGGCGTGGCGCCGGGGGGCGGGGCCGAGTCCTGCATTCTGTGTGAATGGACACAGATGCAGGTCTCGGGAGTACACCCACACGGTTGTCCACCAAGGAGAGCGCTTCTCCAATGTGGACACTCGATGCGGGGAGGAGCCACCAGTGCTGCCATGGGACCCCAGAAGAGGAGGATCTGGGCCACTCTGTTCAAAACGAACTGACAGAGTGGAGGTAAGTATGACATGTTTGTTATTTAAAAAAACAAAAAAAACAAATGAGGGTTTACAACCCCTTTAATGACATTGGTGTATTTTTGGGATCGTTGTCCTGCTGCAGAATATATTTGGGGCCAATCATGTGCTTCCCTGATGGTATGGCAAGATGGATAATTATCTGCCTGTATTTCTCAGCATTGGGGACACCATTCATCCTGACCAAATCTCCAACTCTATTTGTAGAAATGCAGCCCCAAACTTGTACGGAACCTCAACCAGCTTCACTGTTGTCTGCAGACACACATTATTGTACTGCTCTCCAGCCCTTTGGCAAGCAAACTGCCTCCAGCTACAGCCAAATATTTCAAATTGACCTATTTCACGCATCAGTCCAGAGCACCTGCTTCCATTTTTCTGTACCCTAAGAAGTAAGGAGTTATAACCCTTCCTTGCTCTGTCCAAAATGAAGAAGAAAAAGTTTGGCTTATAGTTCTACTTTTAAAATATATATATTTTTAAAGCATTCTTATTTTACAGCATTCCTTCACACCTGCCTAAACTTTTTGCACAATACTGTATTTCACTGCTTTTCTTGTCAACACATTTCACACAATTTACTTAACACCACAAAAAGATGCTTGATTCTGTATTCTATAAAAGAAGTGGTGCTGGGAGGTGGATAGAGGGTGGAACCAAGGGATGGTGCTTTCACTCTATTCACTCTGGCATTTTGGTACATTTGAGTTTACAGCAGTGGCGGCCCATCAATACAGGGGGCGCAAGGGGGCTGCCTCCCCCCCTCAAGCTTTTCACTTTAGGAGTGGCCAGGCGCCAGACACACAGCAGTCTATGGGAAGCTTTCCCAGCTTGCAATCAGCTGATTACAACTGGGAAGCTGATTTGCCTGTGTTTAGGGAGTGTTCGGGGAGCAAGCGATGCGCCCGCAAACACTCCCACTCTACAATGATTTGTCTCTGGATCTTGTCCTTTTTTTTATTGGCGGGGACTGGAGGACGACTGGGCAGTGCTTTTTGTGGCACCGTGGCATCACTTCCAGTTTCCCGGCTGGCTCACTGTGCTGTGGAGTGGACTCTGTGACCGATGCGTGGTGGAAGCCGGCCTGAGCTAAACAGCACAGTAATGGTAGGTAAAGCTAATGGTGCTGCGGGCCTCAGGCTCAGTCTCCCTCTCCTCACCTCTGAGTCCTAGCTGAGTAAGCTTACTAACAGCTCTGAGCCACCCCTCCGCTCCGCACACACTTCCTTCAGAATAACGATGACAGGTGTACTATACAATGATGAGGATGATGATGATCATCCTCATCCTCATATATACCCTGATCTGTAATGCTGAGCTATATACCCTGATCTGTAATGCTGAGCTATATACCTTGATCTGTAATGCTGAACTATATACCCTGATCTGTGATGTTGAGCTATATACCCTGATCTGTAATGCTGAGCTATATACCCTGATCTGTAATGCTGACCTGTATACCCTGATCTGTGATGTTGAGCTATATACCCTGATTTGTGAGGCTGAGCTATATACCCTGATCTGTGATGTTGAGCTATATACCCTTATCTGTAATGCTGGGCTATATACCCTGATCTGTGAGGCTAAGCTATATACCCTGATCTGTAATACTGAGCTATATACCCTGATCTGTAATTCGGAGCTATATACCCTGGTCTGTAATTCTGAGCTATATACCATGATCTGTGATTTTGAGCTATATACCCTGATCTGTAATGCTGAGCTATATACCCTGATCTGTGATGTTGAGTTATATATCCTGATCTGTGAGGCTGAGCTATATACCCTGATCTCTGAGGCTGGGCTATATATCCTGATCTGTGAGGCTGAGCTATATACCCTGATCTGTGATGTTGAGTTATATATCCTGATCTGTGAGGCTGAGCTATATACCCTAATCTGTGAGCCTGATCTATATACCCTGATCTGTGAGCCTGAGCTATATATCCTGATCTGTGAGGCTCAGCTATATACCCTGATTTGTGAGGCTGAGCTGTATACCCTGATCTGTGAGGCTGAGCTATATACCCTGATTTGTGAGGCTGAGCTGTATACCCTGATTTGTGAGGCTGAGCTGTATACCCTGATCTGTGAGGCTGAGCTATATACTCTGTCCTGTGATGCGGAGCTGTATATTCTGTCCTGTGATGCTGGGCTGTATACTCCTGTTCTGTGATTCTGGGGCTGTATACTCTGTCCTGAGATGATGAGCTGTATACTCCTGACACTTTGGGTGGAAGCAAGTGGAATACAAGGGACAGAGAATAGGTCAAAAAGGAAGGGTGGGGTCTGGCTTTGGTCGACCATGGCGAGGCCTGTTCTGAGTGGAACCTGTCCTGTTAAACCGCTGTATGGTCTTAGCCACCATGCTGCAGCTCACTTTCAGGGTCTTGACAATCTTCTTATAGCCAGGCCATCTTCATGTAGAGCAACAATTCTTTTTTTCAGATCCTCAGAGAGTTATTTGCCATAAGGTATCATGTTGAACTTCCAGTGACCAGTATGAGAGAGTGAGAGCGATAACATAAAATTTAACACACCTGCTCCCCATTCACATCTGAGACCTTGTAACACTAACGAGTCACATGACACTGGGGAGGGAAAATGGCTAATTGGGCCCAATTTGGACATTTTCACTTAGGGGTGTACTCACTTTTGTTGCCAGCGGTTTAGACATTAATGGCTGTGTGTTGAGTTATTTTGAGGGGACAGAAAATTTATACTTTTATACAAGCTGTACATTCACTACTTTACATTGTAGCAAAGTGTCATTTCTTCAGTGTTGTAACATGAAAAGATTTAATAAAATATTTACAAAAATGTGAGGGGTGTACTCACTTTTGTGAGATACGGTACATGCATTTCAGTGTCTCCTGCATGGCATTTGTCATGGCAGGCTTCCTGATGGCAAAAACAGCAGACCATGCCTGTGCAATGAACATTACAGGGCTGCTTATAGCCTGACAAATTATATAATGGCAATGCAGGAATAATTGCCTAAACAAGAACCATCATGGCTGGATCCCCAGGTATTCTAATGAAAGCTGCAGATTAACCTCTTGCTGGACATATATGCCCCAGCAAGAAAAGTGGTCTCTAAAGCATTTGTAAAGCCTTTTTTTAATTTTAAAATAACAAACATGTTATACTTAAGTGCTCTGTGTTGTGTAATGGTAGTGCACAGAGCGGCCCCTAAACCTCCGCTTCTGGGGTCCTCCACCAGGGTTTCTAGCTTCTCCTCTTCTCAGTGTGTCACTATAGGAAGCCGCCCCCACTCACTCATCACAGGACTTAAAGTGTTTGTTAACCCATACAAAAAAAACACCGCCAGCCCCTCTGTTATATGCAGGCAAATTACACTGTATATGTCTTAAAAACGAGGCTTGTAAAAACTGATTTAGAGTGATCTTCAGGCCAGTCACGTGACTCACGGCCACTGTATACATGGTTACTGCAGGAGGGGCTGAGATCTCCCTCTGACCTCAGCTGGGGAGATCACATGGCCACTCAGCCCCTCCTGCATTAGCCCTGGAAACTGGCCAAGAGTTACATTACTGGCCTGAAGATCTTGCTATATCGGTATTTACAAGCCCCTGTTTTATAAAAAAAACTAATACAGTGTGGTATATCAATCTATAATAGAGGGGCTGGCAGGGACCATTTAGAATTTTTTATTTCTACTAATAGCGGCGGGGGGGGGGGGGGGGGGGGTGCGGGAACGGAGACACACAACAAGGAGCTGATAGGCAGGGAGGGGTGAGGGGGAGAGAGGAGAGCAGAGCAGGGCTACAGATAATGAAGGGACGTACGCTGACCATAGAGGGGAGAACATTACGCAGCATAAGCACTGTACTGTTTAATCTGCTTTAATGGTCCTGGATCTCTATTTTTTCAGGGTGGGGGTTAACAAATACTTTAACTGAGAAATCTGACTCTCAGCAAAGCCTGTGAGAGCACACTGCTCTCGGGCACAGGACTGTATTGTGACCCAGCCCAGGTACGCATAAGGGGATGAGGGGGCGATACACATACTAAAATATTTTTTACCTTAATGCAGAGAATGCATTTAGGTAAAAAATGTTTAGGCTGTAAAACCACCTTAATGCCCAGCCGCTGCACATACAGTATGTGGCCATACTGGCCTAAGGTTGTGGGCTGAGAGCACTGTACTGTAATGGACAGATATGCCAGGGCTTCTGAACACCATGAGAGCTAACCACAGCAGTTACATGATATAGAATCCAGGCGTTAAAAGCCACTTAAAGCGGCACCTGGAGTCGGTGTTAAGAGGTTAAAAAATCTAAATTACTATTGAAATTTCAATAACATGTTAAAGATGATATGATATTTTATTGCTTGGCTTTACATCTACAGTATCTCACAAAAGTGAGTACACCCCTCACATTTTTGTAAATATTTTATTATATCTCTTCATATGACAACACCGAAGAAACAACACTTTGCTACAATGTAAAGTAGTGAGTGTACGGCTTGTATAACAGTGTAAATTTGCTGTCCCCTCAAAATAACTCAACACACAGCCATTAATGCCTAAACCACTGACAACAAAAGTGTGTACACCCCTAAGTAAAAATGTCAAAATTGGGCTCAATTAACTATTTCCCCTCTCTGGTGTCACGTGACTCGTTAGTGTTACAAGGTCTCAGATGTGAATGGGGAGCAGGTGTGTTAAATTTTATGTTATCGCTCTTACTCTCTCATACTGGTCACTGGAAGTTCAACATGACACCTCATGGCAAAGAACTCTCTGAGGATCTGAAAAAAAGAATTGTTGCTCTACATAAAGATGTATACAAAAATAGGTGTGCAATCACAAATTGTAACCAAAATCAAAAAGCAAATAATCCACATTAAAATTAATAAGTGTCCACTATAGTGATTAATTGTGACCAGAAAAAACAAATGTCCATAGGTGCCTTAATATGGAATCTTGAAAACTCCAAGCTTTTCTGTGATGTATATGATGTATAACAAACAAAGCCTCCTACCAGAAGAGATGGATCCCAAATTATAGGGATCAAAAGAGCTTGATTCAATTGTGATCAGCTGCAATGCTCCATCCCATCAGCTCTATCAGGAGACCAGGTAATGTTGGTTGCTTCGCCTGGATATAGAAATGCTTCCAATATATATCCAAATATTCCAAACTACAATGGTTGCCCTGCTGAATACACAAGGAGACATCAAGAAGAGAGAAACTTCATAGTGTAGTACATTTAAGAACATTTATTGAACAATTCCATTGCACTTTACAGAGTAAACGAAAGACTTCAGCACAAAAACACAGAGCCGCGGATCTTGTCCTGCAGTCTTGAGCGTGGTGAAGTCACAGATAGTAGCTCCACTCAATGCGTTTCCCCGTAAGAGGCATCGACTGGGACTGGAGGCTTTTTATATATATCTACATAAAGATGGCCTAGGCTATAAGAAGATTGTCAAGACCCTGATACTGAGCTGCACCACATGGGCCAAGACCATACAGCGGTTTAACAGGACAGGTTCCATTCAGAGCAGGCCTCTCCATGGTCGACCAAAGAAGTTGAGGGCACGTGCTCAGCGTCATATCCAGAGGTTGTCTTTGGAAAATAGACGTTTGAGTACTGGCACTATTGCTGCAGAGGTTGCAGAGGTGGGGGGGTAAGCCTGTCAGTGTTCAGATCATACGCCGAACACTGCATCAAAATGGTCTGCATGGCTGTCGTCCCAGAAGGAAGCCTCTTCTAAAGGTGATGCACAAGAAAGCCTGCAAACAGTTTGCTGAAGACAAGCAGACTAAGGACATGGATTCCTGGAACCATGTCCTGTAGTTTGATGAAACGAAGATAAACTTATTTGGTTCAGATGGTGTCAAGAGTGTGTGGTGGCAACCAGGTGAGGAGTACAAAGACAAGTGTTGTGAGGGAAGAAAAAAGTCTGGACAGCCGCACACCAGGAGAATATAATCCAACAAAATTTCTTTATTGTAAAATCAGGAACAAATCATGTACAAAGCACCATGGATAGAATGTACAGATAATCAGCCAACGCGTTTCACGCTCTGCGGAGCGCTTACTCGTGAGCTATGAGTAAGCGCTCCGCAGAGCGTGAAACGCGTTAGCTGATTATCTGTACATTCTATCCATGGTGCTTTGTACATGATTTGTTCCTGATTTTACAATAAAGAAATTTCGTTGGATTATATTCTCCTGGTGTGCGGCTGTCCGGACTTTTTTCTTCCCTCACAACATGGACTAGCATTAGCCAGCACCTGGGGCTTTTCAACTCTGGAGAACAACATTCAGTTTATACCTGGTTTGGATACAACCTGGTGCGGGGAAAACGCTTGTGCTGCAGTTGCATTCCGGATTATTGCTACAAAGACAAGTGTGTCTTGCCTACAGTCAAGCATTGGGGTGGGAGTGTCATGGTCTGGGGCTGCGTGAGTGCTGCCGTCACTAGGGAGCTATAGTTCATTGAGGAAACCATGAATGCCAACCTGTACTGTGACATACTGAAGCAGAGCATGACCCCCTCCCTTCGGAGACTGAGCCGCAGGGCAGTATTCCAACATGATAAAGACCCCAAACACACATGCTAGATGACCACTGCCTTGCTAAAGAAGCTGAGGGTAAAGGTGATGGACTGGCCAAGCATGTCTCTAGACCTAAACCCTATTGAGCATCTGTGAGGCATCCTCAAATGGAAGGTGGAGGAGCGCAAGGTCTCTAACATGCACCAGCTCCAGGAAGTCACAATGGAGGAGTAGAAGAGGACTCTAGTGGCAACCTGTGAAGCTCTGGTAAACTCCATGCCCAAGAGGGTTAAGGCAGTGCTGGAAAATAATGGTGGCCGCACAAAATATTGACACTTTGGGCCCAATGTGGACATTTTCACTTAGAGGTGTACTTACTTTTGTAGCCAGTGATTTAGACATTATTGGCTGTGTGCTGAGTTATTTTGAGGGGGCAGCAAATTTACACTGTAATACAAGCTGTACACTCACTACTTTACATTGTAACAAAGTGTCATTTCTTTAGTGTTGTCACATGAAGCCAAAAAAGAACATTTTTCAAACACCATCTCAACTGCTTTAAACGGACCGCGGGAACTTTTCAAAATAGTCGCCCAATCAATGAACCCTACCTGCTTAGAGCCCCCAGCAAATGATACTCAAGAATTCTGCAATAAGCTATCAAATTTTTTCATCGACAAAATCGACAATATTCGGAAATCAATTCATCAGAAAAAAACAACTTACCCAAAGCAAGAAGAGGATATTGATACGAACATCACAAAACCACCATATCTCTCTTTAACACCAATCTCCACTGACATGACTAGAAACATTATGAGAAGTAGGGATGAGCTTCGTGTTCGAGTCGAACCCATGTTCGACTCGAACATCGGCTGTTCGACCGTCCGTCGAATTGCGAACGTTATGGGCCGTTCGCGCCAAATTCGTGTGGCGCGTCACGGCCCATAATTCACTGCGGCATCGCAGTGCATTGCTGGCTGATGATTGGCCAAGCATGCACTATGACCCGCATGCTTGGCCAATCACAGCGCCGTCAGTAGAGAGAGCTGTAATTGGCCAAAGCCAGGGTGGCTTTGGCCAATTATGGCTCAGGGGATTTAGTACACGCCCCACACTATATAAGGCCGCCTGCACGGCGGCCCTGTGTAGTGTGTTCCGGTGTGCTGATAGAGAGAGAGACAGACAGTGTCATTTGATTTGAGAGCTAGATTAGGCTAGATCTGTTCCTGCTATTTACATTTAGTGCAGTGCGTCCTGCTCACAGTGTTCAGCTAGATCCGTTCCTGCTATTTACATTTAGTGCAGTGCGTCCTGCTCACAGTGTTCAGCTAGATCCGTTCCTGCTATTTACATTTAGTGCAGTCAGTGCGTCCTGCTCACAGTGTTCAGCTAGATCTGTTCCTGCTATTTACATTTAGTGCAGTCAGTGCGTCCTGCTCACAGTGTTCAGCTAGATCTGTTCCTGCTATTTACATTTAGTGCAGTGCGTCCTGCTCACAGTATTCAGCTAGATCTGTTCCTGCTATTTACATTTAGTGCAGTCAGTGCGTCCTGCTCACAGTGTTCAGCTAGATCCGTTCCTGCTATTTACATTTAGTGCAGTGCGTCCTGCTCACAGTGTTCAGCTAGATCTGTTCCTGCTATTTACATTTAGTGCAGTGCGTCCTGCTCACAGTGTTCAGCTAGATCCGTTCCTGCTATTTACATTTAGTGCAGTCAGTGCGTCCTGCTCACAGTGTTCAGCTAGATCCGTTCCTGCTATTTACATTTAGTGCAGTCAGTGCGTCCTGCTCACAGTGTTCAGCTAGATCCGTTCCTGCTATTTACATTTAGTGCAGTGCGTCCTGCTCACAGTGTTCAGCTAGATCCGTTCCTGCTATTTACATTTAGTGCAGTCAGTGCGTCCTGCTCACAGTGTTCAGCTAGATCCGTTCCTGCTATTTACATTTAGTGCAGTGCGTCCTGCTCACAGTGTTCAGCTAGATCTGTTCCTGCTATTTACATTTAGTGCAGTGCGTCCTGCTCACAGTGTTCAGCTAGATCCGTTCCTGCTATTTACATTTAGTGCAGTCAGTGCGTCCTGCTCACAGTGTTCAGCTAGATCCGTTCCTGCTATTTACATTTAGTGCAGTCAGTGCGTCCTGCTCACAGTGTTCAGCTAGATCTGTTCCTGCTATTTACATTTAGTGCAGTCAGTGCGTCCTGCTCACAGTGTTCAGCTAGATCCGTTCCTGCTATTTACATTTAGTGCAGTGCGTCCTGCTCACAGTGTTCAGCTAGATCTGTTCCTGCTATTTACATTTAGTGCAGTGCGTCCTGCTCACAGTGTTCAGCTAGATCCGTTCCTGCTATTTACATTTAGTGCAGTCAGTGCGTCCTACTCACAGTGTTCAGCTAGATCCGTTCCTGCTATTTACATTTAGTGCAGTCAGTGCGTCCTGCTCACAGTGTTCAGCTAGATCTGTTCCTGCTATTTACATTTAGTGCAGTCAGTGCGTCCTGCTCACAGTGTTCAGCTAGATCTGTTCCTGCTATTTACATTTAGTGCAGTGCGTCCTGCTCACAGTGTTCAGCTAGATCCGTTCCTGCTATTTACATTTAGTGCAGTGCGTCCTGCTCACAGTGTTCAGCTAGATCCGTTCCTGCTATTTACATTTAGTGCAGTGCGTCCTGCTCACAGTGTTCAGCTAGATCCGTTCCTGCTATTTACATTTAGTGCAGTCAGTGCGTCCTACTCACAGTGTTCAGCTAGATCCGTTCCTGCTATTTACATTTAGTGCAGTCAGTGCGTCCTGCTCACAGTGTTCAGCTAGATCTGTTCCTGCTATTTACATTTAGTGCAGTCAGTGCGTCCTGCTCACAGTGTTCAGCTAGATCTGTTCCTGCTATTTACATTTAGTGCAGTGCGTCCTGCTCACAGTGTTCAGCTAGATCCGTTCCTGCTATTTACATTTAGTGCAGTGCGTCCTGCTCACAGTGTTCAGCTAGATCCGTTCCTGCTATTTACATTTAGTGCAGTGCGTCCTGCTCACAGTGTTCAGCTAGATCCGTTCCTGCTATTTACATTTAGTGCAGTGCGTCCTGCTCACAGTGTTCAGCTAGATCTGTTCCTGCTATTTACATTTAGTGCAGTGCGTCCTGCTCACAGTGTTCAGCTAGATCTGTTCCTGCTATTTACATTTAGTGCAGTCAGTGCGTCCTGCTCACAGTGTTCAGCTAGATCCGTTCCTGCTATTTACATTTAGTGCAGTGCGTCCTGCTCACAGTGTTCAGCTAGATCTGTTCCTGCTATTTACATTTAGTGCAGTGCGTCCTGCTCACAGTGTTCAGCTAGATCCGTTCCTGCTATTTACATTTAGTGCAGTCAGTGCGTCCTGCTCACAGTGTTCAGCTAGATCCGTTCCTGCTATTTACATTTAGTGCAGTGCGTCCTGCTCACAGTGTTCAGCTAGATCCGTTCCTGTTATCTTCCTACTGACAGGCAGGCTTGTCTGGTTACAGTATATAAAGCTACCTGAAGAAAATTACAGGTGTTCTATCCCAGCTTAGTGCAGCTACAGGCCATTAGTATGTCTGGAAGGCCAAGAAGGAGAGGCAGACAGTCACAAGCCAATAAGAGAGGGCAAGCAGGCTCTGTGTCTAGTGCTGGTCGTGGAGACGGTGCATCCTCATCAGCCCGTGGCCATGGGACACGCTTGGCCTTTTTTTCGGCAGCTGGCCGTGTTGAGCCGCAACATGCAGAAAACTTGGTCGAGTGGATGACCAAGCCGTCCTCATCCTCCTCATCCTCTCTCACCCATGCCCAGGGTGCTTTGTCTGGCAAAGCAGCGGCCTCTTCCCTCAGCTCAATGTCATCAGTGACTCCTTCCCTAGCTCCACCATGTCCTCATGAGGATTCCCTCGAACTGTTTGACCACAGTGTTGGGTACATGCTCCAGGAGGATGCCCAGCGTTTGGAAGGCTCTGATGATGATACTGAGCTCGATGAAGGCAGTAACATGAGCACGGACAGAGGGGGTGCCCAAGAAGGACAGCAATCTGGCAGTCATGCTCCCCCTGCTGCAGCATACTGCCAGGTTTGCTCCAGTGATGAGGAGGGAGGGGATGATGAGGTCACTGACTCAACGTGGGTGCCTGATAGGAGAGAGGAGGAGGAGGAGGAGGAGGAGGTGGCACATCACCAACGAGGCAGGATGCCCTCCAGGGGCCAGCCTAAGGGCAGCACATTGACTGCATCACACCCCAAAGCTCCACATGTGCAGGGCGCTGCAGTCTCTGCGCGTTATTCAAAAAGTTCTTTGGTGTGGGCCTTTTTTGAGACGAGTGCATCAGATCGCACCGCTGCTATTTGCAACATATGTCTCAAGCGTATCTCGCGTGGCCAAAACATCTCCCGCTTGGGTACCACATGCTTGACCAGACATATGTTGACCTGCCATGCAGTTCGTTGGCAAGCATATCTAAAAGACCCACACCAAAGAACAAAGAGGATCTCTCCTTGCTCCTCATCAGCTGAGATTTCCAACCCCACTAGACCTTCAGTCCTCTCTGAGACCTGCAGTGAGAGGAATGAAGGTGTAGAATTAGGTGTGTCACAGCCAAGTACTTGTGGGCAATCTGCTTTTGGTACACCGACGCCAGATTGTACCAGGCAAATTTCCCTGCCCCAGCTGCTGCACCGCCGAAAGAAGTTTGCTCCCAGCCATCCACATGCCCAGCGGTTGAATGCTAGCTTGGCAAAATTGCTAGCACTTCAACTGCTGCCTTTTCAGTTGGTAGACTCTGCCCCCTTCCGTGAGTTTGTGGAATGTGCGGTTCCTCAGTGGCAGGTACCCAAACGCCACTTTTTCTCACGGAAGGCGATTCCAGCTCTCTACCGGCATGTGGAAGGCAATGTCCATGCCTCGCTGGACAGGGCGGTCAGCGGTAAGGTGCATATTACCGCTGACTCATGGTCCAGCAGGCATGGACAGGGACGTTACTTAAGTTTCACGGCGCATTGGGTGACTCTGCTGGCAGCTGGGAAGGATGCAGGACAAGGTGCAGTAGTGTTGGAGGTTGTTCCGCCACCACGCCTCCAAAATGCTGATTGTGACACACCTCTCTCCTCCACCCCCTCCTCTTCTTCTTCCTCCATGGCCTCTTCCTCGGAACCAGCGGTGCTCCGTAGGCGTTCAAGGGGCTACGCAAGTACGCAGGCCAAAAGATGCCATGCGGTGCTTGAGCTGGTGTGCTTGGGGGACAGGAGCCACACTGGGGCAGAGGTTCTGTCAGCTCTGCAGGGGCAGGTTCAGAGGTGGTTGACGCCACGCCAACTTAAGGCAGGAATGGTGGTTTGCGACAATGGCACCAACCTCCTCTCTGCCCTCCGACAGGGACAACTGACCCATGTGCCCTGTTTGGCTCACGTCCTTAACTTGGTGGTGCAGCGGTTCTTGGGCAGGTACCCGGGCTTACAGGATGTCCTGAGGCAGGCCAGGAAAGTCTGTGTGCATTTCCGCCGGTCATATAATGCCAGTGCTCGGCTGACGGACCTCCAAAAGGAGTTTAACCTGCCCAAGAACCGCCTAATCTGTGACATGCCCACCAGGTGGAACTCGACATTGGCCATGCTGCAGCGGCTGCACACGCAGCAGAGGGCCATAAATGAGTACCTGTGCGACTATGGCACCAGGACAGGGTCAGGGGACCTTGGTTTTTTTTCCCCACGCCAGTGGGCCATGATCAGGGATGCATGCACTGTCCTGTCACCATTCGAGGAGGCCACGAGGATGGTGAGCACTGACAGTGCATGCATCAGTGACACTGTCCCCCTTGTCCACCTGTTGGAGCACACGCTGCGTGGAATAATGGACAGGGCACTTGAGGCAGAACAGAGGCAGGAAGAGGAGGACTTCCTTAGCTCTCAAGGCCCCCTTTATCCAGACAGTGTTCCTGCGTGCCCGCCGATCACACAGGAAGAGGAGGAGGAGGAGGAGGAAGATTGTGTCAGTATGGAGGTGGAGCCTGGCACTCAGCATCAGCAGTCTTTAAGGGATCAGTCCCAAGGAACACATGGACTTGTACGTGGCTGGGAGGAGGTGGCTGCGGACGTTGTTGTCCTTAGTGACCCAGAGGACTCCGGACCGAATGCCTCAGCAAACCTACGCTGCATGGCCTCCCTGATCCTGCAAAGCCTGCGTAAGGATCCTCGTATTCGTGGTATCAAGGAGAAGGACCAATACTGGCTGGCAACCCTCCTTGATCCACGTTACAAGGGTAAGGTTGCGGACCTTATCTTGCCATCGCAGAGGGAGCAGAGGATGAAACATCTTCGGGAGGCCTTGCAGAAAGGTCTGTGCAACGCGTTCCCAGAGACTGGGAGGTTACAAACTCCTGTTTCTGGACAACGTGTTGCTGAGGCTTCAGTCAGTCAAAGAAGGAGCGGTGGAGAAGGTGGCCGTCTGACCGATGCGTTCAGACAATTTTTTGGTCCGCAGCCCCAAGGTATGATCGGTTCCAGCAACCATCGCCAGCGTCTGTTTTACATGGTGCAGGAATACCTAGGGGCAAGATCAGACTTGGACACCTTTCCCACCGAAAATCCTCTGGGTTACTGGGTCTTGAGGATGGATCACTGGCCAGAGCTTGCACAGTATGCAATTGAGCTACTGGCCTGTCCTGCATCCAGCGTTCTTTCGGAACGCACATTCAGTGCTGCTGGAGGCGTGGTAACCGATCACAGGGTGCGTCTGTCCACTGACTCGGTCGATCGGCTGACCTTCATAAAAATGAATCAGTCTTGGATCACCACCAGCTACCAAGCACCTGATGCTGATGTAACTGAATAATTTTTTTCAGATCCCTTCAAAGACTGCCTATGCTGATGCTGAGTGACTATCCCTGAGTAATTATCCTCTTCCTCCTCAATCATCACGCTGATAGCTTGTAAGAACATTTTTGGTTCTGGGCGCCACCACCAGTGCCTAAGGCACAATTTTTCAGCCCCTGTATAACAGGGGCGTGTAATTACAATTTTTGATGTAATACTTTGCAGCAGGGCTCGTTCCTGCATTCCAACTAGAGTGTCTGTGAGGGGTTGCAGTGTTGTGGCACCAGCACCAGTGCCTAAGGCCCAATTTTTCTGCCCCTGTCTAACAGGGGCGTGTAATTACAATTTTTGATGCAATACTTTGCAGCAGGGCTCGTTCCTGCGTTCCAACTAGAGTGTCTGTGAGGGGTTGCAGTGTTGTGGCACCAGCACCAGTGCCTAAGGCCCAATTTTTCTGCCCCTGTCTAACAGGGGCGTGTAATTACAATTCTTGATGCAATACTTTGCAGCAGGGCTCGTTCCTGCGTTCCAACTAGAGTGTCTGTGAGGGGTTGCAGTGTTGTGGCACCAGCACCAGTGCCTAAGGCCCAATTTTTCTGCCCCTGTCTAACAGGGGCGTGTAATTACAATTTTTGATGCAATACTTTGCAGCAGGGCTCGTTCCTGCGTTCCAACTAGAGTGTCTGTGAGGGGTTGCAGTGTTGTGGCACCAGCACCAGTGCCTAAGGCCTAATTTTTCAGCTCCTGTTCAACAGGGGCATGTAATTACAATTCTTGATCTAATATTTCACAGCAGGGCCCTGTGAGGGCTTACAGTGTTTTGGCCACAGCAACACCTAAGGCCCAAATTTCTGCTGAGTATATAGGGCAGGACCCTACTTTCAAACATCTAACTTACAAACGACTCCTACTTGCAAACGGAAGGAGACAACAGGAAGTGAGATGAAATCTACCCCTAGGAAGGGAAATTCTCTCATGTAAGAGTTAATATGGGAAAACAATTTCTCCTTTCCACTGATGCTTTCCAATCCTTGTTCCACAAAAAAACCCAAATTTTCAAAAAACATTTTTCATTGGGACAAAAAAGTGAGGTGAAATCTTCTGAAGAGGAGGAAAGACGCAAAACAAATGTCACAGGGGTGATAACCCTTCCCTATGTTTTCCAAAAAGCTTAGAAAAGATTTTTTGGCTGGAGCTAAACACGTTAAAAATGTTCAAAATTACAAACAGATTCTACTTAACAACAAACCTACAGTCCCTGTCTTGTTTGCACCGCCTGTATACTGCTGTTCAGAGTATATAGGGACCTTTCCTTATTTTAATTTGGGTGCGGGGTTCCCCTTAATATCCATACAAGACCCAAAGGGCCTGGTAATGGACTGGGGGGTACCCATGCCGTTTGTCTCACTGATTTTCATCCATATTGCCAGGACCCGACATGACATTAAACCCGCAAGCAGTTTTAAATGAGATTTTTTCCTTTAAAAATGACATTTGGTGCAGGGACTGTTCTAAACATGGGAAACACGCGTCACTTTACAGGCATACTATAGACACCCCCCAGGTACGATATTTAAAGGAATATTTCACTTTTTTTTTTTTTACTTTAAGCATCATTAAAATCACTGCTCCCGAAAAAACGGCCGTTTTTAAAAGTTTTTTTTGCATTGATACATGTCCCCTGGGGTAGGACCCGGGTCCCCACACCCTTTTTAGGACAATACCATGCAAATTAGCCTTTAAAATGAGCACTTTTGATTTTGAACGTTCGAGTCCCATAGACGTCAATGGGGTTCTAACGTTCGTGCGAACTTGCGGTCCGTTCGCGGGTTCTGGTGCGAACCGAACCGGGGGGTGTTCGGCTCATCCCTAATGAGAAGTCTTCGAGACAGCACATCTCCAAATGACATAATTCCCACAAAACTCCTGAAAGAGTGTTCCGACATTCTGGCATAAATCAGTCATTCAAAGAGGGGATTGTGCCAACCACCCTCAAGCAAGGTATCATCAAACCCCTACTAAAGAAACCCAATCTCGATCCTAAGGACCCTAACTACCGCAGACCAATAACAAGCCTCAACACCATCTCCAAGATTATGGAGAAAGCGGTAGTACAACAGCTACAGCACCACCTGGACACACACCAACTCCTGGATCCTCTGCAATCAGGCTTTCACCCAGGGCATGGCACAGAAACAGCACTTCTCAAAATATGGGACGATGCCCTGGAAGCAGCAGATGACGGAGAATCATGTCTCCTGGTAGTATTAGACCTCAGTGCAGCATTTGATACAGTGGACCACAATACTCTACTCGCCCGCCTCACAGAAGTAGCAGGAGTCACAGATTCTGGTCAAAAATGGTTTGCATCCTTCTTAGAGAATCGCTCTCAGACAGTGAGACTGGGAGCATTCACTTCTGAAACCCGCACAATCTCCTGTGGAGTCCCGCAGGGTTCACCCTTGTCACCAGTGCTATTCAACATCTACATCCGCCCACTCCTCAAAATCATCAGAAAATCGGACCTCTGCTTCCACTCATACGCGGATGACACCCAACTGTACCTTCGCATCACCGGACAAAAGGACCACTATCAACAATTAGAGAAATACCTCACTCTGATAGATGACTGGATGACCACTAGCTCCCTCAAACTCAATCTTTCAAAAACGGAACTTCTTCTCCTACATGCTAACCAAAATGCCAAAAACAAGACTCCGTGGACACCTCCCACCATCTTTGGACAGACCATCTCTCCAAGCACCAAAGCCAAGAGTCTCGGAGTTATCTTTGACTCAGAAATGACAATGGATGCACAAATAGGATCAGTAGTTAGCGAATCCCACCATCTCCTCCGCCTGTTACGTAGACTTATCCCTTTCATCCCAGATGAGGACAAAGCAGCAGTAGTTGGAACAATCATCAATTCCTGACTCGATTACGCTAACTCGCTCTACATAGGATTACCCCAATATCAGCTTGCGCGCTTACAACTCATCCAGAATGCGGCAGCAAGAATGTTAACAGGAAAAAAACCCTGGGAGTCAATCTCACCATCCCTGAGGGGCCTACATTGGCTAACCGTAAAGAATTGGATCACATTCAAGACCCTCTGCCTCACCCACAAATGCATACAAGGAAACGCGCCTCAATACCTTCAAAAGAAAATAAAACACTACACACCAAATCGCAATCTTAGATCAACTAACCAAAACCTCCTTCTCATTCCCAAATACCGCTACAAAGCAAAGGGAGAACGAAGATTCGCAGTCCAAGGACAGCTATGGAACGCACTTCCGCCCCACATCCGCATGGAAGAAAACCACCTGGCTTTCAGGAAAAAACTCAAGACCTTCCTCTTCTAGAAGCTGACAACACCAAATGCATGAGCGCCTTGAGGCGATTCAGTTCGCATTTGCAGCGCTTTATAAATTTTTCATTCATTCATTCATTCACATGAAGAGATATAATAAAATATTTACAAAAATGTGAGGGGTGTACTCACTTTTGCGAGATACTGTATTTTAAGGATTTTTTTTAAACATTTTGCGGTCTTATTTAGGAAATGTATTTCTTTGTGTGTGCATAGAGCAAGATATACACTGACAGCTGCAGCCTACAAGGTTTGCTTACTAACAAACCACATGAGATTACCATATAAAATCACAATGTAATAATTATTGACCAGGTAGCATGCTGGTTCTAGGTCTCAAGTAGAAGTGTGTAGTTTTACATTGAAATTCCTACCTAATACTAAATAACCTTAAAAATGTTTCCTTTCCCATCCTGCTACCTATCCTGACTAACCTGTGTAGGTAAAAAAGTGTATACTTGCCTATTTTCAGCCCAGTCACGTGATTCCCTGTGTCAGCCAATGGCAGCTGCAGAGTATAGGAGAAAACAGCTTGACAATGGCTGGGAAAACTGGGAGTGGTGGCATCACCCATAAGCTCCCATGGGCCAGCCATTGTCCAGCCACTCCAGGCCAGTAACGTGATTCGGCACCTCTGTGTCAGTCATTAGTGGCTTCAAAGAAAAGGAAAGAGCGCTGACAATGGATGGGCCTTGGGAGCTTATGGGTGATGTCACTACTCCCAGATTTCCCAGCTGTTTTCAAGCTGCTCTCTCCTCTTTCCTGCAGCCACCAATGACACAGGGGTGTTGGATCACGTAACTGGCCTGGAGTGGGCTGAAAATAGTTAACTATACACTTTTTTTTACACAGGTTAGCAAATATAGGGAGCAGGAGGGGGGAGGGAACAATTTATAGGCTAGATAGTGTTAAGCAGAAATTCTAAGTGCATTCTCATAGATAGTAGCAAGCAGGGAAGCAACAAATAAAGTATATTTAAATGCAATGCAAATATTTCTGTTTGGTTTGGGATAGAGTAGGGATGGGGATGAAACCCTTGTTACACTGTCACTTCTGTTTGCGTTTCCACTAGGGAGATTCATCTTACCCTCTCTATTTGTTCTAGAACAGAAAAGCTAAAAATTTGAGTTATCCCCAGAACTGAAATTGTAGGGAAATCTTCCAGTGGGGTCACTTATTCCAGTGAAAACTCTCTAAGATGAGATTTACCTCACTTTAAAAAGTGTTTATCTCACTCCTGATGTATCTAGAGGACAGGAAGTAAAAAGCTGCAAAAGTCTTGGCTTTGGATATACAGTACTTTAATGTTCTTTTGGAATGGGACATAAAACTAAGGAACGTAAGCTGTTAACCTCTAGTTGACTGTGTAACTAATAGATGAAGAGGAAAGAAAGTGGCCTTTAACTACTTCAAGACCGGACTCTTTTCTCCCCTTCCTGCTCAGGCCATTTTTTTAGATATCAACGCTATCACATTTTGAATGACAATTAGTCGGACATGCAAATTTCTGTTTCAATTGTTTTTATTAAATTTTTCTTTTCAAGTAACAAAAAGGAGATAAAAGTATTAGTACATTATGACAGACTTACTGGCACATAGAGCCGTCCAGCGCTGTGCTGTCGCGGCTCTCACATGTCCCAGGCGCTTCCATGTTCCTCTCGTCTTTCTTCCGGGTTTCCTGTCTTCAGTCACTTGATTGGCCAGGCCCGGCCGACATCACATCGCAGCAGCACACAGATCGGACCATAAATGTGGCATGAGTTGCGCATGCACGGCTCAGATCACATTTATCCGCTGACAGGCATGGCTGACATTTATCACAGAAGAGCCCTCTAGGGTCTCTTCTGTTATAAAAAACCCTTCCTGTCATCAAATTTTGTGATTGTGAGTTTACTACCACTTTAACAGATCCAACTATGGCACAATCAATACTTAGCATCTGCTAGGTGATCTGTAGAGTAATAATTCAAATAACAATTTTTACGAAATATCAACCTCCCCCCCATTGTCAACCATCCTCTTAATCATTTATCGGGGTCACATAACCCCTCAACTTGTACCGAAATTGCCATAAAAAAGGGGGGGAGCACAAAAGGAGGAGGGGAACATAAAAAATGACTAGAGGAGAAGAAAAGAAAGAAAACAGAAGAAAAAGAAGGTGGGGAAGTAGAACTAGGAAAAGGAAGGAAGGAAGTGAGTCCGGCCAGGGATCCATCGCTCACAAATCTAGAAGTCAGCTCCTTGTGTCTGGGATCTGCAAATAGGCAAGCCAAGGGGATCAATTTTTTTTAAACAGAGATTGTTTAAGTCATGCAAATTTCTAACCAATTGCAT
Organism: Lithobates septentrionalis; assembly: GCA_037952835.1. Lineage (NCBI taxonomy): Eukaryota > Metazoa > Chordata > Amphibia > Anura > Ranidae > Lithobates > Lithobates septentrionalis. The sequence continues at coordinate 506,030 of JBBDGP010001819.1, read as the reverse complement.
TTTATATCATTTTTTGAGACAGATACAGCTTTTTTTGGTGGTATTTATGTACCACTGTTTTTTTTTTATTATTTGCTATATAAAAGAAAAATATAATAGAGCTTACAAACTTCTAACCAATTGCATTTTATATCATTTTTTGAGACAGATACAGCTTTTTTTGGTGGTATTTATGTACCACTGTTTTTTTTTATTATTTGCTATATAAAAGAAAAATATAATAGAGCTTACAAACTATAGTATATTTATATTAGAAAATTGATCATTCTTTATTTTCTGACTTCCTAACTAAAATGCCAGGACAGTGCAAATACCCCCCAAATTACCACTTTTTGGAAAGTAGATGGTATTTAGTAAGAGGCATGGTGAGTTTTTTTAAGTTTTGGAAAATGAAAAAATTCAATAAAATGTGTTGTTTTCACAAACTTGTAATTTTAACAAGTTGTTTCTCACACACAGCATAGGAAAACTTAGAATTACACCCCTAAAAACATTCTGCTATGCCTCTTGACTATGGGGATAACACGTGTGGTACTTTTTCACAGCCTAACTTCATAGAGAGGCCCACAATCCAAAGAAAACCTTCAGGCATTTCCTGACTACTTTTCACATTTTAGAAGCCCTAGAACACCAAGACAGCGGAAACACCCACAAAATGACCCCATTTTAGGAAGCAAACACACTCACATATTTCATTTTAAGAGGCATAATGAGTCTTTTGAATACATATTTTTTGCTACAAATTTTTTTAAAATGTAGAAAGAAATTAAAACCTTCAGGCTTTTTAGGGGCATATATTACACACCTAAATTCCTGACTACTTATCACATTTCTGAAAGCTCTGGAGCACCAGGACAGTAAAAACACCCACAGAATGACCACGGCTAAAGCACAACTCTACTCGTCTAAAGGACTTTAGTGTACCTTACAGGGGGACCTCCTAAAACAAAAGTTCCAAGAGAAAGGATATGCTTTTTCTTTAGTTGAGGAGGCCTATATGCAATTTCTTAGTGAAGTACCCCACTTCCAACCACCATAATCGAGAAGCATCCCAAATGATGAGATTTATCACCCAATTTCACACACAGCATAAAAAGATAGAATATGTCTTTCATAAACACTGGGGAATACTCCTAGAAGATCTTCATCTCAAGTCCTCCCTAAGCAATATACCAAAAATCACATACAGGAAATCCAGAAATATCAAAAGTCACATAGCCCTCAGTAAAATGAAATTCACCCGAGCTCAAAGAAATGTACCAATGCAGAAAATTGAAGTGCTTGACGTGCAAGTTTGTAAAACATGGACTAAAACAATTTACCACAAATGGCAAAACATATCACTTGGAAGAATTTTAAAAATTGCTCATCAGAATTAGTCATTTACTGCTTATCCTGCTTCTGGAGCCTGTTGTACATAGGTCGCACTATCTGTACCCTGTGGAAAAGATTTGGAGTGCACAGACGATCTATAAAAGAGTGCAAAGAACTCACGATCCCCAGATATTTCAGATTTCCACTAAGCTTCCACCAATGAACTACAGGTTTGGGTAGTCAAAACTATCTCCAAAGCTCCCCCCAAGCAGAGCGCATTAAGCGTCTCTGTGACAGAGAGAGACTTTTTGGATCTACACTTTGGAGGGCTTGACATGATGCAGTCTTCATAAACCATTTCCATCCTCATATGGAATCAGTTCCACCTCCAAATGTACCCCTTTCTACATAATTTGGTGCATGTTTTTGGAAAATACAAGGAAAATTTTTGCCAGCACACCATGGATCAACAAAAAAGCATCCAAGTGAATTGTTTAATGCAGGGGTCTTCAAACTGCGGCCCTCCAGGTGTTCAGGAACTACAATTCCCATCATGCTTAGTCATGTCTGTGAATGAGAGAGTTTTACAATGCCTCATGGGATGTGTAGTTCTGCAACAGCTGGAGGGCCATAGTTTGAGGATCCCTGGTTTAATGCATGATCACATCACAAGAGTAGTGTAACGTTTCAGAGTCATGTAGGACCCCTTCGTCATGCATGTCAATTCGCTTGGACACTTCCTTGTTAATCCATGGTGTGCTGGCAAACATTTTCCTTGTGACTTCTGAACCAGTTCCCAGCTGGTTGTTGCTGCAGCACTCAAACCCTTGAGAGCTAGTACTGTTTTTGGAAAATGACACAAGACCTCCGCCCGCTCTCCTTTTCTGATCTAAGGGCTACAGCGGGAGGGGCTGAGATCCCCCTCTGATGTCAGATGGGGAGGTCATGGGATCGCTATGCTGTCCCCGCTCAGCCCCCCCTACTGTAGCCCTTAGATCAAGGGAAGAGAGTAGCCTATGGTCACGTGATCAGCCAGAAACGAACTGAAGTAAGGTATTTAGAGGCATCATTTTATACAAACATGTACACTGTGTAGTATGGCTTGATAGAACAGAGCGGCTGGCAGTAATCTTTCTTTAACTTTACTGCCAGCTACTAATAGTTGCAGGAGGGAGGAGCAGAGTAGATGGCTCACACACACAGGAGCTGACAGGCAGGGTGGCAGGGGGAGAGAGGAGAGCAGCGGGATGATGGAGGCACTAACTTGACCATGGTATCATGGATCAGCAGCCATGATTACCGTGGGGAGCACACTCAGGGGAACACAGGAACAGACAGGATCAACCAGGTTATTTACAGCAAAGAAAGGCACAGATTAGACAGCACAAGCCCTTTACTGTTTAACCTGCTATAAGGGAACAGAATCTCTCTCTTTCTTTTTTTTTTCTTTTTTAGGGTTGCAATCTCTTTAAGATAAAAAAAAAAATGTTTAACTTTAGAACCACTTTAATACAGAGATTTTTGTCTGGAGATCAGTTAAATTATGAAAATCCTTGTAAATCAGCTTAAATCAACCCTAATTACTCACTTTGGCACCTGTTCACCCCTCTTGGACCTGAGCAATTTTCGAATTTCTGCTATGAGCTTGTTTATTTGGCAATCAGTTTGCAATTACTTAAGATAACAATGTAATACATACAGTATATTGGTTTTTTTTAAGGACAAACAAGGCTTTCTTTTTGTGAATATTGTTCTGCAACAATTTTTTTTTTCGCAATCCTTAGACAATTAAACGTAATAAAACTAAACAAACTTTATTCTGCAGTTTGTCATGTTTAAAACAACACTAAAATTATGATTTTGGGCAAAGCATTGCAAAGTTATTTACAAATGAAGTAAAGGTAGGTTTTTTTCTATTTTTTTTTTCTATTTTTCTTAGAGGAGGTCAACGGAAAATTAAAAGTCAGCAGCTACAAATATGGCAGCTGATGACTTATAATATATGGACAATTACCTGTCCAGGGAGCCCCCGATGTCAGCACCACAGCCGATCTTCAGGGTGCAGCCGCCGCCATTTCTGGTAAGGGAACCCAGCAGTGAAGCTTTTCATCTTCACAGTCGGTCTCTTACTGCGATGCACTTTCCAATTGGTCGGCGGCGGAGGAAGGAGGAGGGGACAGAACTACCAGGAGACTGGGCTGCGGTGGTGAACAGTGCCTGTTAAAAACAAGTACCTGTCCCCCCCCCCCCCCTGAAAAGTGCCAAATGTGGCCCCGGGGGCGGGGGGGGGGGGAGACAGATAAGCGGAAGTTCCACTTTTGAGTGGAAATCACCTTTAAGTGATTAATCCTCTGCATTGTGTAAAAAGGCTGTTTGATCCTGTCTGTACATATCCTCCCCCTCCTGCAAGGTCACTCTGGACAAATCCAGATAAGACACAGTCAGAGTTGTCCTGCTGCACATGTTCAGTTTGGTCTCTATTGCTGGAGAGAACATTTCCTGTTTCAGTTGAGCTTTTCAGGTCATGATATTGACATCACACATTTGGATGTGTATACAGATCCTAAATGACAGTCCAGTCGCTCCCTCCTCCTCCATGCACAGTAACTTAAAAAGAACACAGTGGGTGGGATGTCACATCTTGATTTATGGATGATCCGCCTCCCATAACAGCATGAGGACACAGGCTGCAGTGGATTTCAAGAGGCAGTGATTCCCATAAATGAGATAACACCACTATACATGCTACTGCACTATTCTTTTTTTACCTCTCAACAGCATCAGTTGCAGCCTGCAGACGTGCATATTGAGGGAATAGATATTTTTAAACTTTTAGACTTTTCCCAATGTCTAAATTCATAAATAATACAGATCGTGCCAAAAACGTGTTGTTTTCTTTTTTCATATTTGTGATCTTTCTTTCTCTTTCTGTACCTTTGCTCTTTCCACCTGTCATCCTCATCCCACCTGGCACACCACTGCCACCTTGCTAACATACTACCCACTCCCTGTCATCCTCATCCACCTTCCACTTGGCACCCCATTGCCACCTTGCTAACACACTACCCCTTCTCATCCTCATCCTGCGCTCCACCTGGCACCACACTGCAACCTTTCTAACACACTACCCCCTGTCATCCTCCTCCCACCTGGCACCACACTGCAACCTTTCTAAAACACTAACCCCTGTCATCCTCATCCTCCTCCCACCAGGCACCCCGCTGAAACCTTGCTAACAGCCTACCCTCTGTCATCCTCATCCTGTTCATCACACCAGGCACCCCACTGCAACCTTGCTAACAACCTACCCCCTATCATCCTCATCACACCTGTCACCCCACTGCAATCTTGCTAACACCTTAACCCCTGTCATCCTCATCCTCCTCCCACCTGGCACCCCACTGCAACCTTCCTAACACACTACCCCCTGTTATCTTCATCTTCATCACACCTGGTACCCCACTGCAACCTTGCTAACACCCTACCCCCTGTCATCCTCATCTTCATCACACCTGGCAGCTCACTGCCACCTTGCTAACACACTACCCCCTATCATTCTCATCTTCCTCCCCACCTGGCACCACACTGCAACCTGCCTAACACACTACCCCCTCTCATCCTCATCCTCCTCCCACCTGGCACCCCACTGCAACCTTTCTAACACACTACCCCCTGTCATCCTCATCCTCCTCCCACCAGGCATCCCACTGAAACCTTGATAACAGCCTACCCTCTGTCATCCTCATCCTGTTCATCACACCAGGCACCCCACTGCAACCTTGCTAACAACCTACCCCCTATCATCCTCATCACACCTGTCACCCCACTGCAATCTTGCTAACACCTTAACCCCTGTCATCCTCATCCTCCTCCCACCTGGCACCCCACTGCAACCTTGCTAACACCCTACCCCCTGTCATCCTCATCCTGTTCATCACACCTGGCACCCCACTGTAACCTTGCTAACACCCTACCCCCTGTCATCCTCATCTTCATCACACCTGGCAGCCCACTGCCACCTTCCTAACACACTACCCCCTGTCATCCTCATCCTCATGTTCATCACACCTGGCACCCCACTACATCCTTGCTAACAACCTACCCCCGGTCATCCTCATCAGGCCTGTTACCCCACTACAACCTTGATATCACCCCACCCCTGGTCATCCTCATACTCCTCATACTTGGAACCTTGCTTAAAGCTCTACCCCTTGTCATCCTTATCCTCATGTTCATCACACCTGGCACCCCACTGCCAGCTTTCTAACAAGCTACCCCCTTTCATCCTCATCCTCATCACACCTGGCACCCAAATGCCAAGTTGCTAACACCCTACCCCCTGTCATCCTCATCCGCATCACACCTGGCACCCCACTGCCACCTTGCTAACTGCCTACCCCATCATCCTCATCCCCCTATAACCCACTACCAGCTTCCAAACACCTGCATTGACAAAGCAGCTTATTCCAACGTTGAGAGAACAAGGGTCTCTTCCCCACAAATGTGTTGTGTCGGGTAACGTGGTTTGTGGATGGGCACTTATTGAAATATGGAACACTATGCTAACAATAAGGATGCCACTCCATTAGTCTGTATATCATAGGCGTGCGCAACCTATTGCATTAGGGTGTGCACCAAAGCTCAAACACACATACGTGTGTATATATATATATATATATATATATATATATATATATATATATATATATATATACATACACACACACACATTATATTGTCAAAAGTATTGTGATGCCTGCCTTTTACATGCACATGAACTTTAATGGTATCCCAGTCTTAGTCTGTAGGGTTCAATATTGAGTTGGTCCACCCTTCGCCGCTATAACAGCTTCAACTCTTCTGGGAAGGCTGTCCACAAGGTTTAGGAGTGTGTCTATGGGAATGTTTTCCCATTCATCCCGAAGCGCCTTTGTGAGGTCAGGCACTGATGTTGGACGAGAAGGCCTGACTCGCAGTCTCCACTCAAATTTATCCCAGAGGTGTTTCTATTGGGTTGGGGTCAGGAATCTGTGCAAGCCAGTCAAGTTCCTCCACCCCAAACTCACTCATCCATGTCTTTATGGACCTTGCTTTGTGCACTGGTCCAAATCATTTGGTGGAGGGGGAATTATGGTGTAGGGTTGTTTTTCAGAGGTTGGGCTTGGCCCATTAGTTCCAGAGAAGGCATAGCATACCAATACATTTTGGACAATTTCATGCTCCCAACTTTGTGGGAACAGTTTGGGGATGACCCCTTTCTGTTCCAACATGACTGTGCACCAGTGCACAAAGTAAGATCCATAAAGACATGGACTTAGCAGGGGTGGTGGAAAATTAACTTCAAGTGCAATAATTCACATTATAATAGTAACTAAAACATGTGTAACAATGTAAAAAAAATAATTCCAAAGTGCTATAATGAAGTAAACCTCCCAACTAAAAAGTTATTGCATTTGAAGTTAGTTTTTATTGCAATTATCTGTAGAAGAGTTTCCACCATCCCTGCTAAGTTTCATTTGTTATGTCTTGTTTTCAGTTTGATGTGTATTATATGTGACATTACATATCACAGAGACCGGTATTGTGCTAATATTGGCGTTTTTTTTAGATTTGCATACATTAGAGGATTCCCCCATTATTGTCAAGTTATTGATTAGTAAGTTAGCGCTGCACTTTTTTTTGTGGTGTGGGAACACATAACAGTGTTTAGTGGCAGGCCTTTTACTGACACTTTTTTACTTTATTCTACCTCCTGTAGTTTATTGTAAATAGTAGTGTGCTGATTACCTATTATACAAAAGATCAGCATTTGGCATTAGTAAACATCAACGGATTTCACTTGTGCCCCACCAGGCCGCCCCCCTCCCCCCCCCTGGACAATGTGCCTGGCTGCAGAGTTCACATCTCTCCATCCCTGCACTCAGTGCACTGATGGGCACTGATTAGCAGCACTGATTGGCACTGATGGGCATTGATTGCCACTTATAGGTGGCACTGATTGGCAGCAATGATGGGTACTAATAGCTGCCCCAATTGACACTGATAGGTGGCAATGATTGGCAGCACTGATGGGCACTGATTGGCAGCACTGGTTGACACTGATAGGTAGCACTGATGTCCACTCATAGACAGTGCAGTTTGTTAGCACTGATTGACACTGATTGGCAGCACTGATGGGCACTGATAGGCACTGATTGGTGGCACTGTTAGGCAGCAATTATGGGCACTGATTGGTAGCACTGATAGGCTGCACTGTTGGGCACTTATTGGCACGGATAGGTGGGACTGATTGGCAGCACTGATGGGCACTGATAGGCAGTACTGGTTGACACTGATAGGTAGCACTGATGTCCACTGATAGGCAGTGCAGTTTGTTAGCACTGATTGACACTGATTGGCAGCACTGATGGGGACTGATTGGTGGCACTGTTAGGTAGCAATGATTGCCACTGATTGGCAGCACTGATTGACAGCAATGATGGGCACTGATTTGTAGCACTCATAGGCTGCACTGTTGGGAACTGATTGGCACTGATAGGTGGGACTGATTGGCAGCATTAATGAGCAATAATAGGCTGCACTGATTGGCAGCACTGATTGGCATCTTTGATGGACACTAATTAGTAGCACTGATAGGCGGCACTGATGGGCACTGATTGTCAGCACTGATAGGCGGCACTGATGGGCTTTGATTAGCAGCACTTATGGGCACTGCTTGGCACAGAGACAGCACCAATGGGCTCTGATTGGCAGCACTTATGGGCACTGATTTACAGCACTGATGGGCACTGATTGGCAGCATTGATTGCCACTGATAGGCAGCATTGATTTGCACTGATGGGTAGCACTGATTGGCAGCATTGAGTGGCACTGATGGGCAGCTTTGATTTGCACTTATAGGTAGCACTAATTGGCAGCATTGATTGGCACTGATTGTCAGCATTGGTTGGCACTGAATGACAGCACTGATTGTCAGCATTGATTGGCACTGATTGGAATGGCAACATTGGTTGGCACTGATAGGCAGCATTAATTTGCACTGATTGGCAGCATTGATTGGCACTGTCAGGCAGCACTGATTGGCACTGATTGGCAGCATTGATTGGCACTGATAGGCAGCATTGATTGGCACTGATTGGAATGGCACTTTGCACTGGTTAGCAATGATAGGCAGAATCGATTGGCACTGAATGGCATGGCAACATTGGTTGGCACTAATAGGCAGCATTGGTTGGCACTTGGCATTGGTTGGCATTGATAGGCAGCATTGATTGGCACTGGTTGGCAGCATTGGTTGGCATGGATAGGCAGCATTAGTTGGCTCTGATAGGCAGCATCAGTTGGCACTGGCTAGCACTGATTGCCAACATTGGTTGGCACTGATAGGTAACATTGGTTGGCACTGATAGGCAGCATTGATTTGCACTGATAGGCAGCACTGGTTGGTACTGGTTGGCACTGATTGGCAGTATTGGTTGGTACTGATTGGCAGCATTGGTTGGCACTGATAGGCAGTATTGGTTGGCAATGGTTGGCACTGATAGGAAGCATTGGTTGGCATTGATAGGCAGCATTGGTTAGCACTGATTGGCAGCATTGGTTGGCTCTGATAGGCAGCATTGGTTGACACCGATAGGCAGCATTGATTGGCACTGATTGGCAGCATTGATTGACACTGATTGGCAGCATTGGTTGGCACTGATTGGCAGCATTGATTGGCACTATCAGGCAGTACTGATTGGCACTGATTGGCAGCACTGATTGGCAGCATTGATTGGCACTTATAGACAGCATTGATTGGCACTGATTGGAATTGCAACATTGGTTGGCACTGAAAGGCAGCATTGGTTGGAACTTGGCACTGGTTGCCAATGATAGGCAGAATTGATTGGCACTGAATGGCATGGCAGCATTGGTTGGCACTGATAGGCAGCATTGGTTGGCACTTGACATTGGTTGGCATTGATAGGCAGCATTGGTTGGCACTGATAGACAGCATTGATTGGCACTGGTTGGTAGCATTGGTTGGCACTGTTAGGCAGCATTAGTTGGCACTGGCTAGCACTGATAGGCAGCATTGATTTGCACTGATAGGCAGCACTGGTTGGCACTGATTGGCAGCATTGGTTGGCACTGATAGGCAGTATTGGTTGGCACTGATAGGCAGCATTGGTTGGCACTGGTTGGCAGCATTGGTTGGCACTGATAGGCAGCATTGGTTGGCACTGGTTAGCACTGATTGGCAGCATTGGTTGGCTCTGATAGGCAGCATTGTTTTGCACTGGTTAGCACTGATTGGCAGCATTGGTTGGCACTGATAGGCAGCATTGGTTGGCACTGATTGGCACTGATTGGCAGCATTGGTTTGCACTGATAGGCAGCATTGGTTGGCACTGATAGGCAGCATTGATTTGCACTAATAGGCAGCATTGGTTGGCACTGATTAGCAGCATTGGTTGACACTGATAGGCAGCATTGGTTGGCACTGATAGGCAGTATTGGTTGGCATTGATAGGCGGCATTGGTTGGCACTGGTTGGCACTGATAGGCAGCATTGGTTGGCACTGATAGGCAGCATTGGTTGGCATTTGTTGGCATTCATAGGCAGCATTGGTTGGCACTGATAGGCAGCACTGACTGGCACTGATAGGCAGCATTGGTGGGCACTGGTTGGCACTGATTGGCAGCATTGGTTGGCACTGATTGGCAGCACTGATTGGCAGCACTGATTGGCACTGATAGGCAGCATTGATTGGCACTGATTGGAATGGCAACATTGGTTGGCACTAAAAGGCAGCATTGGTTGGAACTTGGCACTGGTTGGCAATGATAGGCAGAATTGATAGGCACTGAATGGCATGGCAGCATTGGTTGGCACTGATAGGCAGCATTGGTTAGCACTTGACATTGGTTGGCATTGATAGGCAGCATTGGTTGGCACTGATAGACAGCATTGATTGGCACTGGTTGGTAGCATTGGTTGGCACTGTTAGGCAGCATTAGTTGGCACTGATAGGCAGCATTGGTTGACACTGGTTGGCAGCATTGGTTGGCACTGATAGGCAGCATTGGTTGGCACTGGTTAGCACTGATTGGCAGCATTGGTTGGCTCTGATAGGCAGCATTGTTTTGCACTGGTTAGCACTGATTGGCAGCATTGGTTGGCACTGATAGGCAGCATTGGTTGGCACTGATTGGCACTGATTGGCAGCATTGGTTGGCACTGATAGGCAGCATTGGTTGGCACTGATAGGCAGCATTGATTTGCACTAATAGGCAGCATTGGTTGGCACTGATTAGCAGCATTGGTTGACACTGATAGGCAGCATTGGTTGGCACTGATAGGCAGTATTGGTTGGCACTGATAGGCGGCATTGGTTGGCACTGATAGGCAGCATTGGTTGGCACTGATAGGCAGCATTGGTTGGCATTTGTTGGCATTCATAGGCAGCATTGGTTGGCACTGATAGGCAGCACTGACTGGCACTGATAGGCAGCATTGATTGCCACTGATGGGCAGCATTGGTGGGCACTGGTTGGCACTGATTGGCAGCATTGATTGGCACTGATTGGCAGCATTGATTGGCACTGATAGGCAGCATTGATTGGCACTGATTGGAATGGCAACATTGGTTGGCACTGAAAGACAGCATTGGTTGGAACTTGGCACTGGTTGGCAATGATAGGAAGAATTGATAGGCACTGAATGGCATGGCAGCATTGGTTGGCACTGATAGGCAGCATTGGTTGGCACTTGACATTGGTTGGCATTGATAGGCAGCATTGGTTGGCACTGATAGACAGCATTGATTGGCACTGGTTGGTAGCATTGGTTGGCACTGTTAGGCAGCATTAGTTGGCACTGGCTAGCACTGATAGGCAGCATTGATTTGCACTGATAGGCAGCACTGGTTGGCACTGATTGGCAGTATTGGTTGGCACTGATAGGCAGTATTGGTTGGCACTGATAGGCAGCATTGGTTGGCACTGGTTGGCAGCATTGGTTGGCACTGATAGGCAGCATTGGTTGGCATTGGTTAGCACTGATTGGCAGCATTGGTTGGCTCTGATAGGCAGCATTGTTTTGCACTGGTTAGCACTGATTGGCAGCATTGGTTGGCACTGATAGGCAGCATTGGTTGGCACTGATTGGCACTGATTGGCGGCATTGGTTGGCACTGATAGGCAGCATTGGTTGGCACTGATAGGCAGCATTGATTTGCACTAATAGGCAGCATTGGTTGGCACTGATTAGCAGCATTGGTTGACACTGATTGGCACTGATTGGCGGCATTGGTTGGCACTGATAGGCGGCATTGGTTGGCACTGGTTGGCACTGATAGGCAGCATTGGTTGGCACTGATAGGCAGCATTGGTTGGCATTTGTTGGCATTGATAGGCAGCATTGGTTGGCACTGATAGGCAGAACTGACTGGCACTGATAGGCAGCATTGATTGGCACTTATGGGCAGCATTGGTTGGCACTGGTTGGCACTGATTGGCAGCATTAGTTGGCACTGATTGGCAGCATTGGTTGGCACTGGTAGGCAGTATTGGTTGGCATTGGTTGGCACTGATGGGCTGCATTGGTTGGCACTGATTGGCAGCATTTATTTGCACTGCCAGGGGAGAGGAGGAGTTTCACATGCAGCAGACAGACTTGCCAGAGCCATTCGATGTGTGAAACTGTCAGCTAATGTAACTACTTGCAGGGAGAGAGAGGAGCTGTCACAACTCAGCCGCGAGTTCGGGGATGGGCGGGACCAAGCAGCTATCAACACCAGCCAATGATTGTGTAGCTTAATAAAGGGGGCAAAGCCACATAAATGTAACGGCCTGCCCAGACCCCATCCCATTGGCTGGTATTTGATAGCCGTTTGGTCTCGCCCACCCCCGACATCACCGCTGAATTTTGACAGCTGGTCTCTCTTTCTCTGCAAGCAGTGACATTATATGATAGTTCACACACTCAGCGGCTCTGGTAAACCTCACGATCTGCTGCCTGTGAAACTGTTTCACAGGCAACGGGGGGCTACACACTCTCTTTTCGGGGCAGATCTTAGGAGACAACACGGGTGATTAGGGTGTGCCCAGGCACACCCGGCACACCCCATGTGCACGCCTATGCTGTATATGCAGTAAAGCATGCTTGTTATACCCCTTAGTGTGGAACCTAAGGGATTAATCCTGTGCATTGTGTAAAAAGGCTGTTTGATCCTGTCTTCTCTGATCATCTCCTTCTTCCACAGACTCCAAAAAACACCCTGATATTTACAGAGTTACATAGTTACATAGAAGGTGAGGTTGAAAAAAGACACAAGTCTATCAAGTCCAACCTATGTGTGTGATTATATGTCAGTATTACATTGTATATTCCTATATGTTGCGGTCAATCAGGTGCTTATCTAATAGTTTCTTGAAACTATCAATGCTCCCCAATGAGACCACAGCCTGTGGAAGGGAATTCCACATCCTTTCCACTCCTACAGTTAAGAACCCTCTACGTAGTTTAAGGTTTAACCTCTTTTCTTCTAATTTTAATGCGTGGCCACGAGTCTTGTTAAACTCCCTTCTGCAAAAAAGTTTTATCCCTATTGTGGGGTCACCAGTACGGTATTTGTATATTGAAATCATATCCTCTCTCAAGCGTCTCTTCTCCAGAGAGAAAAAGTTCAGCGCTCGCAACCTTTCCTCATAACTAATATCCTCCAGACCCTTTATTAGCTTTGTTGCCCTTCTTTGTACTCGCTCCATTTCCAGTACATCCTTCCTGAGGACTGGTGCCCAGAGTCTTGTAGAGCGGGAGAATTATCATTTTATCTCTGGAAATAATCCCCTTTTTAATGCATGCCAATATTCTGTTTGTTTGTTAGCAGCAGCTTGGCATTGCATGCCATTGCTGAGCCTATCATCTACTAGGACCCCCAGGTCCTTTTCCATCTCCCCCAGTGTATAGATTGCATTCATATTTTTGCCACCCAAATGCATTATTTGACATTTTTCTACATTGAACCTCATTTGCCATGTAATTGCCCACCCCATTAATTTGTTCAGATCTTTTTGCAAGGTTTCCAGAGTCTATGGCGTGTTCAAGTTGGTGTGTATTGTTATGCCGCCTACACACGACCGGACTTTACGGCATACTTTGCCCAGCGGACTTTTCGATGGACTTTACGACGGACTTCCTGAATAAACGGACTTGCCTACACACGATCAACCAAAGTACGACGGATTCGTACGTGATGACATACGACCGGACTAAAACAAGGAAGTTCATAGCCAGTAGCCAATAGCTGCCCTAGCTTCGGTTTTTGTCCGTCGGACTAGCATACAAACGAGCGGACTTTTCGACCGGACTCGAGTCCGCTGGATAGATTTGAAACATGTTTTAAATCTAAGTCTGTCAACTTTTGATAAAACTAAGTCCGCTGGAGCCCACACACGATCGAATTGTCCGACGAAATCCGGTACGCCGGACCAAGTATGCCGTAAAGTCCGATCGTGTGTACGCGGCATTAGAGAGTTTTTTTTTTTCTTGGTCATGGGTCTTGAAGCCTAATAGGACAATTGTGGGAGAAATGAAAACTCCTCTTACAATCCATCTGCACACACTGATAGAAGTCACAAGATTGATCTAATTGCTATTTGCAGCTGATGAAAATAAAGATATTTATCAGTTTATATTTACTAAAACTATTGCATTTCCATGTTCTGTGTACTGTGGGAGACCAAATATAGTGAATGCAGGGTCCTGGGTTTAGTAACACTTTAACTGACTTCATCTGCAAATCGAAATTCATCCCTTTTATCTATAGATGAAAAAAAAGAAAAAAAAAACGTTTCATTGTAACTTTCTGTATTCACAGCTGAGCAATGTTGTTGATAACCATTGCCAGACTGCTTTTTTTTTACAGCTCCTGCTGCCAGGACCTTCTCTGAGTACTCTGCAATGCAGCTGTGATTAATCAGAGCTGAATTGCCATGTACTGGGACAGGGGAGATTCCGACAGCAGGGCAGAAGGACTGGACGTACTAGACATGCCCCGCGTACAATGATCAAATTTTTTTGGCCGTGTCTAGTTTGTTCAAAGTCTGCAAATGGTAAAGAGTGTCAAGTGTGTGTGATTGCTACTACCTGGTCTGAAATCCACAGATGAATTATTTTGCCTAGGCCTTCATGAGAAAATAGCTGCTTATTTCTATATTTTAAGGCCTAGTTTACACTCGCTGTTGGGGGTGGGGTACAAAAAGGTAGTTGATTCATGTTTTTACCACCCCCCCAACTCTCTTCCCAAACTGCAAGGGCAGCTATATGGGGGTATACACACGCTACAGCTTTACCGATGTCTTGCATTGTGGTATGGCAAAAAGGATCCACTAAGACCACCAAATGTGACCCGTTAAAGTGAATAGGGTTGTGCCACAACCATACAATGCATACAGTTGCAGTGTGACAGCACAGGCTTTTGGGGACTAAAACAAGCTCTGAGGAAACAATATAGTGTCTCCTCCCTGCCTGTCAAATGCAAATCACTTTTCTGAAGGCAACACTAGTGTAAAGGGGGCTTCGGTTCCCCTGAATTTTTCCACAAGTATTAGTGGCAGTCACATTTCACTGCATTAAACAAAAATAAACATCAACTGAATTTCACAGGAATTCAATCTGTCAACTTATTAGATAACAATTATTGCAGTTATATGAGTACGAATCATGATTACGCTGAGCAATGCTGACATCTGTGTGATTGTATAAACTACCACATTTTTATATAGATGTTTTGTATGGTGGGAAAGTAAAATACATTAAGCTTTGAAGAAAGATTCTGTAGTTTGGCATTTATCCATTATAGTTGGCCTCAAATACTTGAGCAAGTGCACCTCGTTTCTGCATCATTCACAACACATTGACATTAAGTGATTTTGAGAGTATTAAAGTATCATGTGGCATTGATGTTGCTGATACCAACCTTGCCAAACCTGCTGCAGACATTGGGACGTCAGCTGTCCTAATTTGTGCCTCAGAATTAAAGACAAGATACAACTAGCTAAAAAGCAGACTTAGATAAAAGTTAAGATATGCTATTTAAAAAAAAAATGAATCATATATTATGGTCTAATATTAAAACAGAATTTGCACTAAATTATTCAGATCCTAAAAGCATTTCTTGTTTACTTTACAAAATGTAGTCCTTATGATAATCCCTAATCATGCTTTATTATGTCAAACTTAAATATTAAGCACGCACATGCATGCAGAAGCTGAAAATTGTCTTTCAAATATGCATCTTAATCATGTAAATAGTTCTTTGCTTTCAATCAGACCAAATCAGTTTGAAATAATTAAACTTTTAAATTATGCTTATGCTTTCATGCTATATTGAAAAAGAAGCTCAGCCAAAAACTAACTCTAATGTCGCGTACACACGGTCAGATTTCCCGACGGGAAATGTTGGATGTGAGCTTGTTGGCTGAAAGTCTGATCGTGTGTACGAGGCATTAGTCTATTCACAGCTACATTCTAAAACCAATCTATCTAGCCCTGTAAAACAAAAATCATAATACAAACAGTACCTTTTCTGCAGCCAGTCCGGTTCCATGCTGAGCTGTCAGCAGCAGTTACTGTGTGTAGGCGAGTGCAGGAGAGGCAGCCAACAGAAGCCACATAGTCACTCTATGGGTGATGTCACTTCCCAGGCATTTCCCAGCTGTCGTTAGCTGTCTCCTGCACACAGCATACGCCGTTGGAAACCGTACCGGATCAGCTTCAGAAAAGGTATGTATAGCTATTTTTGCTTTACAGGGTTAGATTAGTTTTAGAATGTGGCTGCCAGTAGACAAATGGGCCATACACATTTTTCGACGGGAAATGTTCGATGTGAGCTTGTTGTCGGAAATTCCGACCGTGTGTATGCTCCATCACACTCACATTCTACAGAGGATGTCGCCGCGCGCACACCCACCCTGCAGAAGGGACACTAGCAGTGGGACTGGGCCGCCGATCAGAGGAGCAGATATACCAGAATTATAGCCGCTGTTGTGCTGGCTCCGTCTCTGTCCCCACCTCCATGGCTGACTGAGACTCTTATTGATCACTGGTTGCTAGAGCCGCCTAGCGTCTAGCAACCAGTGACATCACGGCCATTCTCCTGGGAGTAACTGTTGGCTACTTAAGAAGTCTGCCTGCCAATTTTCCACTCCTGGGATAAACACTGCAGATAGGCAGGGCACATGCTCTTCTGCCCAAGAAAGAATATGGTTTACCTCTCTCTGGGCAGCACGGCTCCTGGTGCCACCTTGATGATTGATATAGGCTACTGGCATTGTTGGACTGAACCCGGATAAGACAGTTTCGTAGCCTGTCTGTCCAGGCCTTCAGGGCCAAGCGTGCCGCCCAAATTTCTAGAATTTTGTTGGGAAGGAACCTTTCGGAATCCACTCTTTTCCCCTGGACAGTGTCTTTTTCTAAGACTGCTCCCCAGCCCAAGTGGCTGGCATCGGTCGTCACTATCTTCCAAGTGATGGGTCTGAAAGTCTTCCCTTTCTGTAAATTTTTGGCTGACAACCACTAATTGAGACTTTGACGAACACTTGGAGTCAAACCCATTGGACAATCCAAATCCTGGCTTTTCCTGCTCCAGGCAGCCAGGATACTGTTTTACAGAAACCTTGAATGAAATTCGTCATAGGGAACGAGGCTACCATCTTCCCTAACAACCTCATGCAAAGGCGGACGGAAGGCTTCTCCTTTGTCCTGACCGAGAGTACCAGATCTCTAATGGCGCAAACCTTTGCCTGGGGTAAAAACACTTTCTTGTGGGTAGTATCCAAGACTAAACCAAAGTACTCCAATCTTTTTACTGGTCGTAAGAACGATTTTTCTAGGTTGAGAACCCAACCTAAATGTTCCAGATATCCGACCATGCTTATCATATGCTGATCTAGCCCTGCCACGGACTGATCTATCAGCAGCACCTATGTTATACCCTGGGCTCTCAATCTTGCCAAGAGCGAAGCCAGGACCTTTGTAAACACCCGAGAAACTGGAAATGCTGCTGTTCTACTACAATCGCAGGGATCTTTGATGAGTGGAAAATATTGGAACATGGAGGTATGCATCCTTGATGTCTATTGATGCTAGAAGTTCTCCCTGAAGGTTGGATAACATTGAGTGAATTGTTTCCATGCGAAACGAACAAATGTTTAGGAATTGGTTCAGACCCTTGAGATCTAAAATGGGTCTGACAATTCCATTTGGTTTTGGCACTGTAAAGAGTTTTGAATAAAACCCCAACCCCTGTTCTCCTAAGGTAGTCTCTATGATCACCCCCTGAGATAGCAGCCAGTCTAGTGCCTGAAATAAGGACTTTCTTTTTATTGGGTCCTTGGGAACACTCGATCTTAGAAAGCAAGATGGTGGAAACTCACGAAACTCTAGTTTGTACCCCAGAGACACTGTGGAGATGACCCATTTGTCCTGGATTTCCTCCCACCAGACTCCTGAGAACTGCCGGAGCCTTCCCGCCACTCAATCAAGTGGGGGCACCTCTTCATAAGGAGTCCTTGGGACTCTGCTTTGTAGACTTCTGTCCCCAGGGCTTCTTCTGGCACTGCGTTTGGTTCTGAGGCCATGCCTCTTGGAGTTGACGGTGGAGGCCGTCGTAACTATCTGGAGGCTGTTACCCCTGGCGATGGAGAGGCAGAACGTATGAAAGAAAAACGCTTACTCTTCCTTTTTACTGGAAGAAGGGTACTTTTTCCACCAGATATCTTTTGGATATATTTATCCAAGTCATCCCCAAATAATTGTTCCCCATGAAAGGGAAAACCAGTCAGCAGCTTCTTACAAGGCAACTCTGCTGACCAATGCTTAAGACACAAAATCCTGCGCATGTGAACTAACAGAAGGGCAAGGCGAGACGCCTGATGAATAGAATCTTCAATAGCCTCAACCGCAAAACAAAAAGCCCTGGGCAATTCTGCCAAATCCAGGACCTCTTCCCCTTTGATGACTTGTTTTACTTTGTCATTAAGAGATTGACAGATGCTGATTGCCGCTACAGCAGGCTGTGCAACTACACTAGCCATGGAAAATGAGGCTTTAAGCAATGTCTCCAGTCTCTTATCTGCTGGATCTATAAACACCTGAACATTGTCTACTGGACAAGTAAAACTCTTATTCAGAGAAGAAACAGCCGCATCTACTGCTGGCAAACTCCATTTTTTTAGTAATATTTCTCCTCCATTGGATAAACCTGAGAGAATCTTTTAGGAGAAATAAAATGCCTATCTGGATGATTCCATTCAGCATAAATAAGCTGTTCCAGCAGCGGATGCATAGGAAAAGCATGTGAACCCTGAGGAGGTTTCATTGAACCCAAAGAGGAGAAAGGTGCTTCAGCTGTTTCTGCTAAGGGTAATTTATAACAAAAACGCACTGTTTCAGTGAGCAATTGAACTAACAACCTTTGCGACTGTGAAGCTGAAGCCGAATCCTCTGGGATAGAGTCCTCCAATGAGGAACCATCTTCCTGCCCCTCTAGTGGGCCCCCCAGGGGCACATCCGAATCCTCTACCGACTCCTGATCCACAGATGCCGAGTCCAGGGCAGGAGAAGGGGATCTTTTGCGTTTCCTCCCAGCCTGGGAGGAGGATGCATGCAAACTAGCTATCTTTCCTTCCAAACCAGCCAGAGCTGTAGCCAAATCATCTTTAGTGACATAGGCAGAGGCTGGAATGTTGGAGGCAGCTACAATGCCTGAAGGCTCCAATGGCTCAGCCTGGTTAGCCGCTTCAGGACTTTTAGGAGAGGATCATACTGTGGAGGCATGACTAGGGTGCTCAGACCCTGACCGCTGCACTTTTGCGCTCCTTCTCCCTGTTTTTGTCCCTCTCTTTTGGGAATACATAGTCCTAAGCACACAGCAGAGGTACTATTACCATGCATCTATTGCTGAGCTCAGTCTTGGCAATGGTTAATATGCCGCTATGAATGTCAGGAAGATGCTAAGTAGATGTGTCTGAATTGCCTGTAGCCAATCACCCAGCGCTTACATCCCCTTGGACTGTGTCTGTGTCCCTCCTTCAAACAGCACTCTATACACGGCACTGGCTTATACAAGCCGCCAGTCAACACCTGCACCGTGAGAAAGCATGCGCGCTGATCCACGTGCACCCCAGCGGCGCCAAGCCTCACCCCTTGTGACGACCTCTTAATCCAGAAACTGTGAAGGAGGAGTGCTTTGCACATGCGCGCGTTGCAGCACACAACGGCAATCCTGGGGGGAAGGGGGTGAGTACACTGATGCCTGGATTCTCCCCCCTTCTTCCCCCTACAAGTAGCTGCTGACAGGAGCCTAGGAAACAGACCCTCCACAGGTACTGCTTGACACAGCTATCCATAGGGACTAGCATGAGTTTATGTCTAACACTACATATGTTAAAAACACCCTCTAGTGGTTGAAATTATAAATACATGCAAGACAACATCTACTTAAAGAAGTCCATAGAAATGTCCCAGGATCTTCTTAAAGCGGAGTTCCACCCAAAAATGGAACTTCTGCTTTTCGGAACCCTCCCCCCCTCCGGTGTCACATTTGGCACCTTTCAGGGGGGAGGGGGGTGCAGATACCTGTCTAAGACAGGTATTTGCACCCACTTCCGGCATAGACTCCCATGGGAGTCTATGCCTCTTCCCGTCCCCACCGTGCTGTCTGCTGGGAACACACAGCTCCCAGGAGAGAGCAGGGACCACTTGGGACGCGCAGCGCGACTCGCGCATGCGCAGTAGGGAACCGGGAAGTGAAGCCGCAACGCTTCACTTCCTGATTCCCTCACCTAGGATGGCGGCGGCAGCTGCCGAGAACCGAGCGGGTTCTCGGCGTCCCCTGCCGACATCGCTGGACCCTGGGACAGGTAAGTGGCCATGTATTAAAAGTCAGCAGCTGCAGTATTTGTAGCTGCTGGCTTTTAATATATTTTTTTTTTTGGCGGTGTGGGTGAACCCCCGCTTTCACTTACCATTCCCACTGCAGGGTACAAACTGGAATTCTCACAGTGACCCAATCTTCACCCATCACGGCGGGTTGGAGTCATGCCAGACCTTCAAGGACGGGGTCCCCTTTTAATGTAGGGTCCACTGCCTTGGACCCGTATAGCACCCTGCCAGAACAAAACCTGTGGTATGAGAATGTGACCAAGGCGCTGGATCGCAGGGCCCAGCTCTCTTAAAGAGAAGCATTACGGGCAAAACCTCATTCTTCCGCACCAAGGCTTGGTTACCATTCACTTTAGCCTTTGATTGTGGCCTTTGAATGGATCCGATTGTGCAGCTCCTTGACCCTTGACCCTGCAGGCCTTTCCAGGGAGCTTCTTTAGCACACAACTTAAACGTGACCAACACCTTAGACACTGGCGAAAAAAACTGAGGTATTCCCTGTGTGGGAGGGGTTATATAGGGAGGGGGACTTCCTGTCTGTAATTATGACAGTGTCCATCATCGTGGCATATAACCCGTACAGTTATTACTGGTGCTCTGTGTCCCGTGATGTACGAAAGAGAAAGACACAAGTCCATCAAGTCCAACCTATGTGTGGGAATATATGTCAGTATTACATTGTATATCCCTGTATGTTGCGGTTGTTTAGGTGCTTATCTAATAGTTTTTTGAAACTATCGATGCCCCCCACTGAGACCACAGCCTGTGGAAGGGAATTCCACATCCTTGCCGCTCTTACAGTAAAGAATCCTCTACGTAGTTTAAGGTTAAACCTCTTTCCTTCTCATTTTAATGAGTGGCCACGTGTCTTGTTAAAATCCCTTCCACGAAAAAGTTTTATCCCTATTGTGGGGTCACCAATACGGTATTTTTTAAATTGAAATCATATCCCCTCTCAAGCGTCTCTTCTCCAAAGAGAATAAGTTCAGTGCTCGCAACCTTTCCTCATAACTAATATCCTCCAGACCCTTTATTAGCTTTGTTGCCCTTCTTTGTACTCGCTCCATTTCCAGTACATCCTTCCTGAGGACTGGTGCCCAGAACTGGACAGCATACTCTAGGTGCGGCCGGACCAGAGTCTTGTAGAGCGGGAGAATTATTGTTTTATCTCTGGAGTTGATCCCCTTTTTAATGCATGCCAATATTCTGTTTGCTTTGTTAGCAGCAACTTGGCATTGCATGCCATTGCTGAGCCTATCATCTACTAGGACCCCCAGGTCCTTTTCCATCCTAGATTCCCCCAGATATTCTCCCCCCAGTGTATAGATTGCATTCATATTTTTGCCACCCAAATGCATTATTTTACATTTTTCTACATTAAACCTCATTTGCCATTTAGTTGCCCACCCCATTAATTTGTTCAGATCTTTTTGCAAGGTTTCCACATCCTTTGGAGATGTTATTGCCCTGCTTAGCTTAGTATCGTCCGCAAATACAGAGATTGAACTGTTTACCCCATCCTCCAGGTCGTTTATGAACAAAATAAATAGGATTGGTCCCAGCACAGAACCCTGGGGGACCCCACTACCCACCTCTGACCATTCCTAGTGCTCCCCATTTATCACCACCCTCTGAACTCGCCCTTGTAGCCAGTTTACAATCCATGTACTCACCCTATGGTCCATGCCAACGGACCTTATTTTGTACAGTGAATGTTTATGGGGAACTGTGTCAAATGCTTTTGCAAAATCCAGATAAAGTACATCTACGGGCCTTCCTTTATCTAGATGGCAACTCACCTCTTCATAGAAAGTTAATAGATTGGTTTGGCAAGAACGATTCTTCATGAATTAATGCTGATTACTGCTAATGATACTGTTCTCATTACTAAAATCTTGTATATAGTCCCTAATCATCCCCTCCAAGAGCTTGCATAGTATTGATGTTAGGCTAACTGGTCTGTAGTTCCCAGGGATGTATTTTGGGCCCTTTTTAAATATTGGTGCTACATTGGCTTTTCTCCAATCACCTGGTACCATTCCAGTCAGTAGACTGTCAGTAAAATATAGGAACAATGGTCTGGCAATTACTTGACTGAGTTCCCTAAGTATCCTCAGATGCAAGCCATCTGGTCCCGGTGATTTATTAGTGTTAGGTCTAATAAGTAAGTCTAATTTAAATTCTGTCCTCTGTTAACCATGGAGGTGCTTCCTGTGATGTGTCATAATGATAAACACTCCAGTTTTGGTTACTGAAGCCCCCCAATTCCCTCGTGAAGACTGAGGAGAAGAATAAATTAAATACCTTCACCATCTCCCCATCCTTTGTAACCAGATGTCCTTCCTCATTCTTTATGGGCCAATATGGTCTGTCCTCCCTTTTTTACTTTTTACATACTTAAAGAATTTCTTGGGATTTTTTTTGCTCTCCTCCATTATGTGTCTTTCATGTTCTATCTTAGCTGCCCTTATTGCACCCTTACATTTTATGTTGCATTCTTTATAAAGTCTGAATGCTGATGATGATCCCTCAACCTTGTATTTTTTGAAGGCCTTCTCCTTGGCTTTTATATGCATTTTTACATTGGAGTTAAGCCATCCAGGACTTTTGTTCTTTGTTCTTTTTGCTCTTTTAAATTTATTATCCAATGGGATGCATTGGCTAATGTTCTCATTTAATTTTTTTTTTTCTCATAAAATTTTTATTGAGTAAGATAAAATAACACAAAATAACAGGTGATACAGAATGTTATCATGCACATAAATGGAGCATTTACATTCGATCATAAGTTTAGACATTGAGCATTTCAGAACTATCTCATTATGGAGTAAAATTATAGTTAACCAAGAATGCCCTTACAAGAACAGTGGTAAAGAACATGTTTATCTAAGTCATTGAAGAAAAACTCTTGAAACATTTCTGTGTGGTCTGGGAGTTCCAGTTTGTCCAAAATAATTTGGATGTAGTAATAAGTGGTTATTTTCATTTTTGCTTATAGTGGCCCATGATTGTCATGTGGACCAACCTTAAACCTCACCCAGCCCGAGCACCCTACTTGGGATCAAACTGTGCAAGGGGGGTGAGGTGGTGATTGCTAATTATAAGGCGTTTTAGTGTTGGACACATAGACAATATCGGGGAGTCTTGTAAGTATTGTTTTGGGATTATAATTTTTATAGCTACAATGAGGTATGGGTAGAAAGTGGGGAGGGGGAAGATGGTAGTGTTGACGGTTACACTCTAAATTGTGAGGGAGGGAGGTTAGAACTTTTAGTGATAGAGGCGTGATTAGTTCTCCTTCCTTACATGTTGAGGGTAGGAGAAAAAGAGGTGAATTAGGGGGTAATTACCCGTTATGTGCAGAACTCAAAAAGAGTGGATCTAAACTGGTACAGCCAAGACTTGGGTATATCTCGTGGATCTTTGGATTTTATCTCAAATCAGCACTATTATGCAACGGAACCATTAAGTCCCCTTGTGTGTCTGCGGGGTGGGTCGAGGAGAAGTGTTTGGAATTCCGAGGATTCTCGAAAGTGTAGCCAACATGCCCAAGTTTTGCGAAATTTTGTGGGATTGTCGTTAGACTGATGGATTAGGTCTTCCATTTCTGCTATCTTATCTATGCGCTTTAACCAGTCGGAAATTTTGGGTGGGTTGATCTTTCTCCAAAATAGAGGGACACATTGTTTGGCAGCGTTTACGAGGTGAAGTGCTAAGGACTTCCTGTATGTGGCTTGTGGCAGGGTTGTGTGATGTAGTAAAAACTGAGCTGCTGACGGGTCCAGAGTGTATGTGGTTATTCGAGATATCAAGCTGTGTACCTGTTCCCAGAATGGTTTAATAAGTGAGCATTCCCACCAAATATGGAGGAGAGTACCCACTTCAGAGTTACATCTCCAGCATAAAGGTGAAATGTGAGGATTAAAGCTATGGATTCGTTCTGGAGTCCGGTACCATCTTGAGTACAGTTTGAAATTGTTTTCTTGCGCGGAAATGTTTATGGAGCCTTTGTGGGTATGCTCGTATATGTTTTCCCAGTCTTCAGGGGAAAGGTCAATTTGAAGTTCACTTTCCCATTTCTGATTAGTTGGGTTATCTTTGTGATTGATTTCCCCAAATAGCATGGAATATATAGTAGAAATTAAGTGGTTTTGGGGGCAAGTCATAGTGCATAGTGATTCAATAGGGTGTAATTCTCTGGACCATTGCGATGTGAGTGAATTACCCTTTAGGAAATGTCTTATTTGTAGGAAATGGAAAAGGGAAATGTTTCTGTCTGGGTATTGCGTAGCTAGAGCCGAAAATGGAATAATAGAACCTTTGTCGAAGAAGTGATGGGCTCTCAGCGGGTGTTCCGTGGTATGGCTTGTAGTGTTGTTTCTTACGACTCCCGGTGGAAAGTCGGGGTTGTTCGTCAGGGGAGTCATTGGGCCTGGTGTAGGAGTTAGTGTGAGGGATTGACACGCAGTTTTGAAACTATGTAAGGTAGGTCCTATGAGCGGGTGATTTGAATATACTCTGGGAATGACCTTATTGTTAAGCCATGGGATATTGGATAAAGGGATGCTGTCACAGGAATCTTCCAAAGCGATCCAATCTTTCGAGTGTGTATGCATGTGCCAATCAATTACTCTGGTGAGATGACATGCTGTATAATATTTATGTATATCTGGTAAGCCTAGTCCACCTTTAAGTTTTGGAAGAGTCATTCTATCCCAGCTGATTCTAGGTGGTTTGTGGGCCCAAATAAAGTTTCTGCAAAGTTTTTTGTACGTTTTAAAGAATGTTGGTGGTACATTGATCGGGACCGTTTGTAGAACGTATAATATACGGGGTAGTATATTCATTTTTAAAATGGCTATGCGCCCAAACCAGGAAAATTGGCCCGAAGACCATTTGTTGAGATCGGTTTTTATGGCTTGTAGTAATGGAGAGTAGTTTTTATCATATAAATCGTTTAACTTGGCTGGAATTTGGATGCCTAGGTATGTAAGAGAGTGAGGTGCCCAGCTAAAAGGGAAGTTAGTTTGGCATAGAGAGACTATCTCTGGTGGTAGAGAAATATTGAGGGCCTTGGATTTGGAGAAATTTATTTTCAGATTAGACAATGTGTGAAAGAGGGCAAAGTCTTTCAATAAGTTAGGGATCGAAATTAAAGGGTTGGAGAGGAAGAGGAGAATGTCGTCTGCATATGCTGCCAGTTTGTAATGCTTGCGCTTTATTTCGATGCCATTAATATCAGGGTTGGTCCTGAGTTTGTGCAGTATGGGTTCTAGGGAAAGGACAAAAAGAATCGGGGATAACGGACACCCTTGCCTGGTGCCATTAGATACGGAGAAGGCGTCCGACAGATGACCATTAACTCTTATTTTGGCTGTGGGAGAAGCGTATAGCGTTAGAATCATTTGGATAAAAAGAGCTGGGAATTTCATAGCTTGTAGAACTGCAGTCATATAGTCCCATGCCACCCTGTCGAACGCCTTCTCCGCATCAAGGGATAGGAAAAAGCCTTGTGTGGAGGACGTTGAGAGCCAATGATGGACATTGATAGCTTTTATAGTGTTATCTCTAGCCTCTCTGCCAGGGATAAATCCAACCTGGTCTAATGAAATTAAGTTGGGAAGGAACTGGAGAATTCTATTGGCTAAAGTTTTGGCAAATATTTTCATGTCGACGTTAAGGAGAGAGATAGGCCGGTAATTGGATACCAGTGTCTCATCTTTGCCGGGTTTCGGTATGAGTGTGATGTGTGCTTCCAGTAAGTCTTTGTTTGTTTGGGGCGAGGAAGATAATTCATTAAAGGTCTTGGTGAGGTGGGGAATCAGTATCTCTTGGAAAGTTTTGTAGTAGCCCACCGTCAGACCGTCCGGGCCTGGGCTTTTGCCTGGCTTGAGTTGTTTTAGTACATTTGAGATTTCGTCTGGGGTAATGGGGCAGTTTAGGAGTTCTATGTCTTCTGGAGAGATGGACGTCGGGCAGTGTTGGGTTAGAAAATCTCTTAACGCATTTTCTCTTTCTGTATTGGGATTTGTCTCCTTAGAAGTGGGTAAATTGTATAGGTCTGAGAAGTATCGGACAAATTGGTTGGCGATTTCTGCCGGGGTGGAAAAATTTGTTCCCGAGGAATTTCTAATCGTGTGTATGGTATGTGATGCTTTCTTAGATTGTAAGGCCTTGGCCAATAGTTTTCCAGATTTATTTCCAAACTCGTAAAATAGTTTTTGTGTTAAAACATATTTGCGCTTCAAGGTTTTACCTAATTCTTCTAAGAGTTCCTCTCTGGCTTTAGTGAGGTCAGATAGTGAATTTGTGGCTAGTGAAAGTTTGTGAGCCTTTTCCAGCGTGTGTATTTTTGTATATAGGGCTGTAAGGCGTTCTCTCTTAAGTCTGAATTTATTAGCATTGAGCGAGATAATTTCCCCACGGATTACACACTTATGTGCAGCCCAAATGCTTGATTGTTTCGATTCCCCAGGAACGTTTTCTTTAAAATATTGTTGTAGGCATTTGTTCAGTTTTTGGGTGACGTCGATGTCCGCTAATGTTGAGTTATCAAGACGCCAAATTCTGTTTCTAGGTCGGGATGCGGGGAATTCAAGGGTAATGGATATCGGGTTATGATCGGAAATAACCATTGGGTCAATTGAGGCCTTGGATAGTAATGGTAGGTCAGTTTGTGATATAAAAAAGTGGTCAATTCTTGTGTATTTGTTGTGTGGAGCCGAATAGTATGTGAAGTCTCTCTCGTTTGGGTGTAATGTTCTCCAGGAATCATGTAGTGATAGTTCTTGGAGATGTTTTTTGATGGATTTTAGGGCTCTGTAAGGCATGGAGGATGCCCCGGTGGACGAATCTTGAGATGGCGATAGGGCCACATTAAAATCTCCTCCGACAATGAGTATTCCAGAGCAGAATTCGGTGAGTAAATGAAGGGTTTCGCGAAAAAATGAGACCTGGTTTTTGTTCGGGGCGTAAAGGTTGGCCAACGTAATAGGAGAATTATGAAGAGTTCCCTTAAGAAATATGTATCTGCCATAGGTGTCCTTTTTAACTTCTGATATTTTTAAAGGACAATTTTTTGCTACTAAAATCGCTACACCTTTTGTTTTAGCTTCTTTGTTGGAGGCATGAAATACGGTAGGGTAGTGATGGTTGTAAAGTTTTGGGATGTTGTCAGTACGGAAATGAGTTTCCTGCAGAAAGGCTATCTGAGTCTTACTTGTTTTTAGGGAGTGTAACAATTGAGATCTCTTTTCAGGCAAGTTAAGTCCACGGACATTCAGGGAACAGAGTTTTACCTTGGAAAGAGAAGAGGGTGTATTGTTGGCTTGCATGATAGTATAACGGGTGTCCGTAGATATTGGAATTACGTGTGAGTTTGAGTGTGCTTGTGGAGATTGCTCTTATTATTTACCGTAATAAGCAAGGTCAGGGGTGTGTAAACCGTCTATGAAGAGGACTCGAAATAGGAGGGCAAGGGAAGGGGGTAATTAATTAACCTCCTCTACTCTATAGAGGAGGTAATGTGTACGGTTTGAAGGTAATAGGACTTGACCTGGTGTCAGGTCTGTACTTCTCAATAGTACCGTTTGGGGGTCAGTAACTGTCTTACACGGGAGATCAGTACACTCACGGGTAAACCCGCCGTTACCTGCTCTGAAGGTAAAGCAGTGGAGGGTTTTGCTCATATATAAAATGGGAGGGATATATTTTGTGAGAATATTGTATAAAATATAAGGAATTTAAAACTATGGAAGATGATATGTGGAAAGACAAAGATTGTGTGTCTTGCAACTTGTCACATGTCCCCGTAACTGGGGTGAGGGATCAGGTGAGCATGTAAGCAGCGATGCTATAGGGGTGTGAAAGAGAAACGCATAAAATAGGTGAGTGTGGCGAGTATATTAGGATGTGTTTATGGACACTAAGGAGAAATAATTGCTAGTCAGGTGATGACTGAAGGTTACGTACATATGACAAGAATCATGCCACAAGAGAATCTAGAAGAGTATGTAGTTATCCTCTAAGCCTGAAATAAAAAAACATATAAGCAAATAAAACATGTATGGTAATATGACCAATAATAATGAAAAGTGAGTAGAAACCATCATAAAACCATAAAACAGTGCAGTCAAGGTCGATTTCTGTATAAGTATAGCCTACTGGGTATCAGTCATTACTAGCAGTATCAAAAATGCAGACGAAAATGAAGAATAAAGAATAATGAATAAAACCGGCATTAGGAACCTTAACAGTACATTAATGAAATAATATTAATCCTTTGTCTAGTAGTCTGCTGCCCAATAAGTTGTCCTAGCCTGTGTATTGGGAGGTGTGTAGCAGTGATGTTCCCCCTGTGAAGGAGTGTGTGCATCTCGATCAAATGTAATCGCAGTCGGTGTATTCAATAGGGTGATCCCACCTAGAATGGTTGTTTATAGCAGGCTTTCTAATTTTTCCTGACATGTTATCAGCTAGTCCAAGGAGTAAGGTGTGTTAGTGTTTCTTTGTACGACAGGTAGGTTAGAGCTGTTTAATATCCAGTACGAGAATGCAGGATTTTATCATTACCCCAGTGTGGCGGCATATGTATAAATCTTATTGGTCTCACCCGCAATGTCAGGTGATTCGCTGTATGAATGTTGGGGCAAAGAGGGGGATGTACAATTTTAAGTGCACCAGCCCTCCAGGTGTTCTGCATTCATCCTCATTAGTTAAATTGGAATTAACCATTTATCTCAGTATGTTCGTTAGAAATAGGTCATCCTGTTGAGTAAACAAATTTATGAGTGGTATGTAAAGTATGCCTGTCGAATTCTAGGTTTCGTGGTGATATGCGATGTGCTGCCAGGGGAGCTAAGTGTGATGTAGGGGAGTGTGAAATACCTTTAAGGTAGTTATGCGGTGGTTCGTGTTACTATATGGAAAGAAATAGTAAACTAAAGTGGTTGTATTGAAGGGGGGAGGGCTGTATGCAAACAGCCTCCTGGAGTTGATCTACGGTGTGTAAGGGTTGACGTACATTTAAAGGTAACCGTAAAAGGGACATGTGTTCTAATAAGATGTTATGTATGCAGCTCTGGGAGGAGTAGTTGCAGCCGACCGTTAATAAATGTAATGGTGATACATTACCAAACACCAGTTTTTAGCCGATCTGTGTGAAGAAAGTATTAACTGATCACATCTAATAATGAAACAGCAGTGTCCTGTTAAACGTGAATGCAATGAGTTCTTGATCTCTTCTGAGCTGAGTAGGAAGTGTGTAGGATCACCGGGGATTTGAAGGTAGTCGCAATTGGGCATCCCAGAACGGAAGGTCAAGCTTTGATGTATTAAACCAATGCTCATATTTAGGGAGTTTGCTTTTATATTTTACTTGGTGTAAGCGATGGAGAGGTTATGATCGTCCGTTGTAGTGAGGTGCAATGTTCTCTCCCCTATCCGGATTAGTCTTGCTGCATAGTAGATCGTCCTGTATTCGGGATCCTCAGGAAAGGCACATGCAAAAATTAGAGTCCATTAGCCATACGGAGAAGCAGACAGACCGTGTACATGCTGCACCAGGGCGGTGGTAGTAGGAGGTGCTAATGGGGGGAAGGTAGTGTTCGTACATAAGTTCCTCACAGTGTCATGTCACAGGTTACTGGCTTTAGTTTGCTTGTTAACACTGAAAGTTTAGTATTAGAGCAGAGCAGGAGGTATGATTGTAAGGGATCTGTGCAGGACAGTGGAGTGATACAAACTGAATTAAATTGACTTATGGTCCTGTAGTGAGCGGGTCCAGTGGTGTGGATGACTGATGAAGAATGACAGCTAAACATATTCTCAGCTGCTGTAGGGAATGCTGTGTGCAGGCGGCGGTGTAGGTAAGAGTGAGTTCGGCATGTCTTTGTTGAAACAAACGTGTTTCTAACGTAAACAGTGACATTGAAGCTGATGAAGATTGCATGAACATAAAGTCAAACAGTCATATAACCAGTTAGCAAGAGGCAACAGGAAGGGCCGTAACTGCGTTCGAGAGGTTAGATTTTCACCTCAATCCGATTCAGGATCCATCGGATTAAGGTACTGCTATAGGGATAGCGTCCGGTCAGATATCCCTTCTGGCTCTTCTAGAGCGTGGAGAGCTGGATGGACTATATCTGTACTGCGCGTCATGGCGTGCAGCACGTGATCTGGTACCTGATGGTGAGCGTCTCCTGTCATGTCGCACATCATGCGTATCCATCGGTTCTGCTGGGGTTTGGTGTCTTCTGACTGCTGCCTGTCGGAATTCCGCATACCAGTTGGGCACCTCGACTAAAGGTATATCCAGTGTGCGACAGAATTGGTGCATGTCCTCAGGCACTCTCAGCATAGCCGTCCGGCCAAGATGTGTGGCAGAGAGACAGAAAGGAAATTTCCAGCGGTATCTTATGCCGTTGGCTCGTAGCACCTCGAGAAGAGGCTTCAGATCTCTTCGGTGTTGGAGGGTGATGCCTGATAGATCTTGAAAGATCTGGATCTGTCGT
Organism: Lithobates septentrionalis; assembly: GCA_037952835.1. Taxonomy (NCBI): domain Eukaryota; kingdom Metazoa; phylum Chordata; class Amphibia; order Anura; family Ranidae; genus Lithobates; species Lithobates septentrionalis. The sequence continues at coordinate 475,271 of JBBDGP010001819.1, read as the reverse complement.
CCGTCATGCTGCAGTTGCGATTTGTCTCTTGCCTGTCGCAGAATTTCCTCCTTTAATTTATAGTCCACCAGGCAGCAGATGATGTCCCGCGGAGGGTCTGTTTCTCTTCCCTTAGGGCGCAGTGCCCTGTGTATTCTCTCCATCTCGATCTGTGTTTGGCGGGGTCTGTTTAGAAGGCCATTAAAGAGCTCCGTAACTGCAGGCAGTATCTGTTCAGAATCAATTACCTCAGACATCCCTCTGATCCTGAGGTTATGGCGGCGTCCGCGATTATCGAGGTCTTCCACGTGCCTTTGAACTTCTCTCAGCTGCAGGGTGTGTGTGTCCAGTTTTCTCGTCACCTTGCGGAGGACCGTATCGTGTTGGGCCGTCGTCTGTTCCACTTCATGCACTCTGTTCCCTAGTGACTGAATGTCCAGACGCAGGTCTGCAATGGCGGCTGACAGAGTATCCTTTATGTCAGCGGCAATCATTCTCAGATCTTGTATGCTGAGAAGGGATTGCGGTGGGTTGCTCTGAGCGCTTGTCACCGCTGGAGATGAGGGGAGCGGCGCTAGTGCGGGATCCGACATCTGTGGTTCAGAGGTATGTGAGGTACTGTGGCGGGCAGGCGCCATGTTGCTCCGCTGTGTTCTGAACATCTCCGGGATGTTCTGGCTGATGTTCCCTGTATGTTCACGGGGAGAGCGGGACCTCGACGTTGATGAGTTCCGAGATGCTGTCCCCATCTTCAGGAATGTGACAGAAGGTTTTTGGTTTCAGGTTCCCTCCTGTGGTGCTTTGTAAAGTCAGGTAACGGCAGGAGCTAAGGTCTTAGGCAGCCATCTTCCAGTGCAGCCAGGCCACGCCCCTCTAATGTTCTTATTTAATATGCTCTTAAAGCAAACCAATCTCACCTCCGTGTTCTTTGTTCCTAAGATTTTATCCCAATTCATGCCTTCTAACAAGGTTTGTAGTTTAGGGAAGTTGGCTCTTTTGAAATTCAGTGTCTTTGTATTACCCTCGTGTTTTCTATTTGTGTGATTTATACTGAAGCCAATTGACCTGTGATCACTGTTTCCTAAATTGCCCCGTATTTCCACATCCGTGATCAGGTCTGTATTGTTGGTAATCAGGAATGCAGTTTTGGTTACTGAAGCCCCCCGATTCCCTCTTGAAGACTGAGGAGAAGAATAAATTCAATACCTTTGCCATCTCCCCATCCTTTGTAACCAGATGTCCTTCCTCGTTCTTTATGGGGCCAATATGGTCTGTCCTCCCTTTTTTACTGTTTACATTTTTCTTGGTTCTTGGTTTTCTTTGTGTTTTTTTTGCTCTCCTCCACTATGTGTCTTTTGTGTTCTATCTTAGCCGCCCTAATTGCACCCTTACGTTTCTTGTTGCATTCTTTATAGAGTCTGAATGCTGATGATGATCCCTCAACCTTGTATTTTTTGAAGGCCTTTGCTTTTATATGCTTATTTACATTGGAGTAAATCCAGGACTTTTGTTTGCTCTTTTAAATGTATTACCCAATGGGATGCATTGGCTAATGCCCTTATTTAATATGCTCTTAAAGCAAACCAATCTCTCCTCCGTGTTCTTTGTTCCTAAGATTTTATTCATTTTTAATTCATGCCTTCTAACAAGGTTCGTAGTTTAGGGAAGTTGCCTCTTTTGAAATTCAGTGTCTTTGTATTCCCCTTATGTTTTCTATTTGTGTGATTTATACTGAAGCCAATTGACCTGTGATCGTTGTTTCCTAAATTGCCCCGTATTTCCACATCTGAGATCAGGTCTGTATTGTTGGTAATCAGGAGATATGTTTGTTATTATTTTTTTTTTTTTAAATGTCCCTTTAGTGCCGGTTCACACTGGTGAGGCTTCAGTCGCCCGACTCTCGTCGGAGTCTGAATCCACCCCGTACAGCGCAACTTCAGCGCCCCAAGTCGCCCAAAAGTAGTACAGGAACCTTTTTCTAGTTTGGAGCGAATTGAGTCACTCCTATTACAACGGTTCCATTGCAATGCATGGAGCGCGACTTGTTAGGCAGCTAAGTCGCCTGACAGGTCGCCCCTGTGTGAGCCATCACTTACAATTGCTGTTTGTTTGTTTTTTTTGTTTTCCTTAAGGGCTTATGCACACAGGACATTTTTCCAGCTGCTGTTAAGGGCATCTGACATTTTTTTTAACTGCCTCTAAACACCCCTCCTCGTTAGCCTATGTGTCCATGCACACATAAACTTTCAGAGACATTTGGAGGCATAAGCATTAAGGGGCAGTAGAAAAAAACAACAGCCTGTGCATCCAGGAGCAGAGGCTGTTAAGCTGTAAAAATGAAAAATGCCAAAAAAAACGCTGCTAAACGCTGTAACAAGTGTCTGGCCGGGTTCAGCTGCGTTTGGTGGTTTTAGGCGTTTTTACATTATAGGGAGTGTTTTTAATGGAAAAAAGACAAACACCCATAAACACCATTCAAAAACGCGGCTAACAGAGGGTTTTTAACGCTGCTTTTTCCTGGCAGCAGCGCTGGTGTTTTTTAAACGTCCTGTGTGCATGAGGCCTTATAATCACTTTAAGAATTATCATTCTTGTATCAAATAGGGTCATTGTTTGTAAAGGTCCTTAGAAATCCAGGCATGTTTACTGTGCTGGGTATAGGCAGCACATCAGCTGGAAATATTTACTGTATTTAAAATGAAACTTTTTTTTTTTTGTTTTTGTTTCAATAATGTTTATTGAGTTTTTAAGTAGAAGAGTGAACAGTCATCAACATATATCACTTTGGAATCAGGATACAAACATATGAAAATTACATGTTAGGGTCTAGTGGTCTATCAAGGTCAAAGGTACACAAACTTCATGATATGTATTAAAGATGTGCTATGTGTGCGGGCCAATACCCCCAGACACCCAAAATGGGGTCAAGGGCCGCACCACTTCTATTGAGTTAAAGCGGTTTTGAGAAATATAGTACGTAACACTTGAATAGGCTGAACAACTCTTACTAGAAAATGATAAAGATACTGCTATATAGAATATACAACTTGCAAATGCGGGTTATGATGAACTGGTATGTGTCTAAAGTATTTGTAGTATCTTGAGTGTACCTGGTAAAGTATGTGTATCTATGATGAACTGTATGTAACTATGTATTGGAAAATGTAATAAAGTAAGATAGGTTAAAAGAAAATAAGGAGGTGAAGGGGGGGTAAAGAGGGGAGTTAGTGAAAGGGGAAGGAGGTAGAGAGCAATGCACTGTACTCGATAAATAAAGTAAAAGTGGATCGAGTGTGCGTTGGGGATATCAGAAAATTATTAGGTACGTTTTTGAGCGTACCACTGTGACCATGGGTGCCATAGCTTGTGTATTTTAGCGTACGAAGGTTTACCTTTCACTAGAATCGATTCATATGCGTAGTGAGAGTGCACTAGTGTTGTGACTTCTGTCAACGTTGGGGATATGTTAGTTTTCCAGCATCTAGTTATGAGTAGTCTGGTGGCTAAGAGTATATGAGTGATTACAAGTCTGAAAGATGGCGGCAGAAATTCAGTGTTCATATTCAGAATTGCTAACGGTGGAGAAAGTGTGAAGGGAGAGCGGAATATGTCCTGTATAGTACTTCCCACCTCGTTCCATAGGTTCGTTAAGGCTGGGCAGGACCATAGAATATGGGATATGGTGCATATTTGATTATATCCCCTGCAGCAGGTGGGTGATGAATGTGGGTGGAATGTGGACATTCTCTGGGGTGTTAAGTACCATCTCATATGTATTTTGTGAGTTAGCTCCCATAGGGAAGTGCAGCTGGTGGATTTATAAATTGATTTTAAGGCTGTTTGCCATTGTTGATCAGAAAAGTGAGTCTGTAAGTCTGTTTCCTAGTCTACGTAAGGTTTAGATTTGTGGAATACTGTTTTTTCTTGCAATGTAGAGTAGATTAGTGAGGTGCCTTTGATAGGTGTGTTAGGTGAGAAGTAGTAGTTCCATATTTTTAATGGCATTTCACCTTCTAATTGTGGGTGTGCTGTGAGACATTTTTGGATCCTATAGCAATTGAAATCTGTGGTGGGTGTTTTAAATGTTGCTTGTATTTGTGTTAGGGTTTTATGTAGTATGTTAGATCTAAGGTCAGAGGTGTAAGGTGTTTGGTCTGTCATCCATTTAGGTATGGTCAGGTCAGGGGATAGTAATTGGAGGGTTTGAATAGGAATTTGGATGCGTTTAGTAGGTAATTGGGACTATTTGATGGAGTGTAACATTCTCCAGGCTTTAACCGAAGCTTGGATGGTCGGTGAGTATAGTATGCAAGTATAGGCACAAACACTGGAGATGGCAATAAGACAACAAATAAAACAAAAAACGACCACCCCCTATATTTAAAAAAAAAAGGGTATATATATTCATAAATGATTAGGGAAAGAGAGAAAGGGATATCTCTAAATGACAATACCACTAATGAGGCTGTAGCAGTATGTATACAAATACTTAGAAACTAGTAGATGTAATATATATATATGGGAAAAAAACCCATGTGGAGAATATATACTGTATGTATATATTATATTATAGCGTCTGTACCACAGTCATAATAGTACAAGGAAAGGTCCAGGGATCCAGAGGAACAGGATGATAAGTCCACAAATAGGGCTGCCTTCACTGAGAACTGAAACCAGATTCCAAATCCTGAGAAGAAACAAAAAAGAGAAAGGCGCCTCTGGGTGTAGACTTAAAACAGTTTAATCATAAAATAGTAGCTGTCAAACTCACATTTATGAGGTCATCAAAAGGCATGTAAATATGAGCAATCCATAAAGTAGCATCCATCATGGGGAATACATCAGATCAGTCTGTGCTCCTGATGGCAGGCTGGAGGCTCTGCCTGTGTGTGGAGGGGGGGCACCGCTGAGATGTAAAGCCGGCCGCAGCGGTGACAGGACCCAAGAACGAGGCTGGGAGCGCAGGATGAGAAAACAACAACCGCCGAGGAGGAGTGACGTCACTGGTAGAGCGACGCGTTGCGGGGCGTATGGGCTGCGATGACGTGACAGCCGCGCTCCTTCATCAGGCTATAGGTGGATGGGACTGGATGCTATAAAAAACAGAAGTGGAGGGAGGGGCCGGGACAAAAGGTGTAGTGATAGGTCAGAATGAAGGGAAAGGGAGGGGAAAAAACCGGAACTACAATCAGAAGTGTCAGCAGTGGGGTATGAAGACAAACGAGATTAAATACAAACAAAAAAACGATCCAGAAAACGAATGTGTAAGGAATTAAATGAATTAAATGAGGATTAATTATAAAAAAAGGGGGGAAATATATATATGAACACTGTGTGATAATATGGAACCATAGGTACTTATGATGGGAAAAGAAAAAGAAAAACACAAGGGGGAAGGAAAAAAATTGTTGCGGCATGTGTCTCCACCACACACATGACAGGTCTCATATACAACACACGATCATATGAAGAGTTTAAAATTGATAAAAAATATATATATATAAAAATATATATATATGAACATATGTGTATGCATGCGTGAATACGCACAAGCATGCACACATATACATAGATCTAATAATAAATACAGTAACATAGCCCAATAAGGAACCTAAATTAGACATGCAAGTCATATGTAAAAATAGGAAAAAAGGAGGAAGAAAGGAAGGAGGAGGGGGAGGGGAAGAGAAGGGGGGAGGGTAATGATAAAAACCACTATTAAAAGCAATAAAAAAAGGGGGATAATTTTTACAGAATGGTAGAAATCTCGATGCTTTCATTAATTCCTCCTGGCGACAAAGCATCTAAAGTGTATATCCAGAAGGATTTCGCGGGCACAGAGCTTTTTGAATCTTTCAGCGGGGGGAAAAGGACTTGGGGATCTGTTCGATCACCCATACCTTGAGACCTACTGTAGAGCTCTGATGGGCCACCGCGAAGTGTCTCGGGACACTGTGCGGATCGGTGCCACCTTCAATAAGCCTTCTGTGTTCACCGAACCTCTGTCTCAGGGCCCTGATGGTCCGACCTACATAGATCAGCCCACAAGGGCAACCAAGGCCATAGACAACGAAGTCCGATGAGCAGTTAAAGAAGTCCTTTAGCATGTAAGTTTTACCTTTTGTGGCAAAGGACTTTTGTCCATGATGGACAAAGTGACAAGTTTTACACAAGGCCTTACGGCACTGATACATACCCACCAGAGGTATTAATACGGGTGCAACAGGAGAAGCTACGGTGGATTTGAGCTTACTCGGGGCAATTTTACTCTTTAGGTTAGGGGCTCTGCGATATGTGACTTTCGGATAAGAGGGAAGTACAGCTGAGAGATGGGGATCCTGTTGTAAAATATCCCAATGTTTAGACAGGATTTTTTCCATACATTTGTGTTTATGATGATAGGTGGTTACAAACCATCTAGCCTGATGCATATTCATCAGAGGGTCCATGGATAGGAATTGTTCCAGTGCCTTCAATCCAAAATGGTGTGGGATAGAAGTGTAGAGGGAACACACCTCAAGTGAAAAAAAGTCTGTCAGTTTTCTAGACTGACGGTATTCTTTTCTTTTGCGGTTCATTCCGGACCCTGTGGGAGTGAATTCTGGTGTGCTGGTAGTCTGTGTGTTCTCTGAAGGCTACCAGAAAAGCGGGGATGCTGTGATATAGTCCGGTCAGTGCAGGAGCTGTGTGATTACACGTCCATCTTGCTCGGCAGTTGGCCACGCCCCCTTTTTTTAAGTTTTTTAAAACATTTTGTGTGTAGCTTCTCCCAAAGTAAAAAGAGTAGAGAATGTGACCAGCTGCTACTCCGCAGAGGAGGAGAAAAACAGACAGCTACATGCAACTATTGTCCATGAGGTTTCGGCCTGCTGGTGTGTATGACCCATTGGATTATAAGTGGTATGGTTTTTGTCCACTAGATGGCGAGAACTCTATTCCACTTTTTGCTTTCCCCTTTCTTACAAATATTCGTCATTGGTATTATTACTGGCTACCACTAGATGGTGGAATCTCTATACCTCTCCCTACTTGTATGTTCCCTATTGGGCCTACATAGGCTGCCAGAAGTCAATATGGTGGCGCTTGTTTTGTTCCCATCTCCTTGGTCCTAGTAGCCAGTAGTCAATATGGCGCTGCGGGACTATTTAAACCATAAACGTGATGACCGCGTCACTCGGCCAATCCCCAGACGACGTCCTATCGTGACGAAACGCGTAGGGAGGAGCCTGTGACGCTGACGTCATTACGTTTTCTCTGTGATTGATGGGACATACACAGTAAGCAGGCGGAAGCTCGTGGAGACGCCGCGATCGTTATGTTCGGTTACACGCTGTCTTTGAAGGAAGATTCTTGTAAGTGCAATCTTTTAGCTTAATAAATCACACTGTTTTGCAATTTTACGCTATGGGAGCTTTTTCTTGATTTTTGTCTTCTGAGTTCCACATTCACTACTGGGAAGATCGGCATAGGTTTGTGGGTGACCTGATAATTTCCCAAATGCCTGGTGAGACCACTGTCATGGTGGTCATCCTGAGCTGGTAAGGAGCCTCATACCTCACTTGGGTGCAAGTCACTTTGGATGCTGGATTCACCTGTGTCACACCTCTCCAGATTATATGCACTTTGATCATCTACTCACTTTATTTATGGACTTTTTTTGATTTTTTGCAATATTTTTAATTGGGACTTATTATATCACTTTTTTATTTCTTATAATTTCTCACATGTGACATATGTTGAGACATCTGTCTCTGTCCTCTATGGGAGACCTGTTCTGTGTTTTTTATAATTTATTTTTTGGTGCATCAATCACTTTTGTATGGTTATTTTTAGTATGATATATAATTCATATTTAGTTTTAGCGCTGCACTTATTTTGTTTCTTGGTGTTTTGGAGTTTAGTATTGGACTTTTAGTGCTGGCAGCTTTTACATTTTACTTATCAATATACACTGTTCTAGCGCAGCGTTAACCCTTTTCTTGGGTTTTTTGATTTTACATGCAACTATTGTTATTTTTCCTTTCTGTGTTGGTACCCCACTGGTCTGATCTACACGGCCGTAAGCACCATACCCTTCTTTTTCTAGAAAAGCTGCCATGTGTAAACAAGTAGCAGCACCTGTCAACTGTGTATTTAATAAGCTAAGAAAGTCCAGCATCTTCACCAAATGAAATCTAGAATTAGGAGAATTATCATTGATGCTCTCTTTGCATGCTGGTTATTATTGTTTTTTATGTTTCCTCTTTGTATATAGAAACACAATGTGACTGTTTGTCCTTGAACATGTATTGTATCTTTTCATTGTCTCATGATGCACTCTTGAGATTCTTTTTTTTTGCAGTATAAGCACTTTTTATGCATACAAACACATACCAGCCCCCAGCTGGTTACCTTTTCTATTACCTATAGTATATGCTATCTTCATGGCATGCAATCATATCACTCAGCCCATGTTTTATGTTTGTGCTGACTATAGCTTCACTGCTGTTTATCCAACCCCCCATCCATGGTACGTTGTCCTCAGTTTTGATGACTGTTAGTGTTAATGCTATTTTTGTTTTTGTTCTGTGTGCATTTTTAGCATATCGTTAGAAACCTGGTGTTTTTCTGCAGGTCAGGAAACATTTGTATGAATCTCTTTGATCTTTCTTTCTTGTTTGTATGAATCTCTTTGAAATGAATAAATAGATAGTACTTGTAAATATTTATTTTGCTTTTTTGAAAGACAAATTTGGCTCAAAATGTTGTAATATATATTATCAACAAGTGTGAACGAAAAAAGATTTTCAACTGCGTGTCATATACATAACAAGGACATTCATCTGGTAGAGAGTTGCGGTTAGATACTTCTTACCGGACAAGGTGGACCCACCTGCCATACGACAGTGGGTCAATCGTGCTAAAACTGGCCAAACGCCAGAAACTCATCAGTGGCACCAGATCGAAGATGGCCGAAGCCTGTGAAAGGATCACTCCAGAAGAAGATAATTGATTCGATCGTCAAATGTGAATCACGGTGTAAAGACCCAATCTCCAGGGCTCAGTTGGTATCTCCAAGGTAGATAAGGACTAGACCTCAAAGGTAGGTCCAAATGGAGGACCAGTGACAAAATGGAACGTTGCCACATTAGAATCATATGGCAAAAAAAGGAAAAAGGAGAAAAAGAGGCTCCATATGGCGCAGGTCATAAAATTTTAAAGATTTTAAATCTTATAAAATACAGCACATCACATAACAGATGGTTGCATAAAAAAGTCTGATCACAAAAATAGAATAAAAGCAATGTGGGAAGCATGTGTAGCAAGCCCAAATGAGTTTCTGGCGTTTGGCCAGTTTAAGCACGATTGACCCACTGTCGTATGGCAGGTGGGTTCACCTTGTCCGGTAAGAAGTATCTAACCGCAACTCTCTACCAGATGAATGTCCTTGTTATGTATATGCCATGCAGTTGAAAATCTTTTTTCGTTCACACTTGTTTTATCACTTACTATAGAAGATTTCATCACAATCACGTGATTGGAGACTGTTCTATAAAGTCTACTTCTACAAAAAAAAAATTTGTTTAGAGTGTTGGAACGTTATTATATTTTAGGTATCATATACCTTATTGTGTTCTGTATCCTTAAGAGGTCTTTGCACACCACCATAATATTTTCACACATTTTTCTCTCTGATTCACTATAACCTGTGGTGATCCTCTTCCTTGGTACACTTATGCAGCGTACACACGATCGGACTTTTCGACCGGACTTGTCCGACGGACGCAGACGGACCAAATCCGGCGGACAATCCGATCATGTGTGGGCTTTAGCGAACCTTCAGCAGACTTTTCCAGTCGCAAATCTGACGGACTTTAGATTTGGAACATGCTTCAAATCTTTACGTCGTAACTCTGCCGAACCCAGAAATCCGCTCGTCTGTATGCTAGTCCGACGGACAAAAACCGACACTAGGGCAGCTATTGGCTACTGGCTATCAACTTCCTTATTTTAGTCCGCTGTACGTCATCACGTACCAATCCGTCGGACTTTGGTGTGATTGTGTGTAGGCAAGTCCGTTCGTTAAAAAGTCAGTCGGAGGTCCATCAAAAGTCAGTCGAAAGTCCGCTGGAAAGTCTGTCGGACAAGTCCGGTCGAAAAGTCCGCCCATGTGTACGCGGCCTTAGCGCTACACTTTTTTGTAAATCATCTATTTGGACTTTGCTTTAGTGTGAGCTGCTTTCATATTCATTTAATTTATTTATTTAGTGGTTTAGCGCAGCAATTTCCATAACTTTATACTCACTTTTGTTGCTAGCAGTTTAGACATTAATGGCTGTGTGTTGAGTTATTTTGAGGGGACAGCAAATTGACACTGTTATACAAGCTGTACACTCACTACTTTACATTGTAGCAAAGTGTCATTTATTTAGTGCTGTCACATAAAAAGATATAGTAAAATATTTACAAAAATGTGAGGGGTGCACTTTTATGAGATACTATGTATATATATATACAAATTCTAGTGGACAGAAGGACAGCCTCCAAGTCCTCCATTCCTCCCATACAAGGGAAAGAGCTTATTACAGCATTAAAGAGTGCTGTTGACATAAATTCTTCAGATAATTGTGCTTTTGTAACTATATAAAGAAACTGTAGCAATCAAGTTTTGCTGTAAAATCAGCCCTTGATGTAAGGCTATTTACAAAGCTTGTTTTTCCCCACTTTTGTTTCTCTTTAAACACTGTAGTTATTAGGTCTCTTGGTTCTCTAATGCTGGGCCATGTTGTTTGCCTGTTGCTTCAATATTTTAGGATTGCTTTGGTCTTATGGGGCGTACACACGGTCGGACTTTTCAGCTACAAAAGTCCGACAGCCTGTCCGACAGACTTTCGACGGACTTTTGGCGGACTTTCGACGGACTTGCGGCGGACTTTCTAACGAACAGACTTGCCTACACACGATCACACAAAAGTCCGTCGAATTCTTACGTGATGACGTACACCGGTCTAAAATAAGGAAGTTCATAGCCAGTAGCCAATAGCTGCCCTAGCGTGGGTTTTTGTCCGTCGGACTAGCATACAGACGAGCGGATTTTTCGACCGGACTCGAGTCCGTCGGAAAGATTTGAAGCATGTTTCAAATCTAAAGTCCGTCAGATTTGAGGCTGAAAAAGTCCGTTGAAAGTCCGGAGAAACCCACACACGATCGGATTACCGGCCAGCTTTAGTCCGTCAGCGTCCGTTGGACTTTTGTAGCTGAAAAGTCCGACCGTGTGTACGCCCCATTAGACATGTGGGATTCCTTAAAGAAGTTCCACTAAATCAGCTAATGCCTTTAGAGTGACTGACGTCACCCCAGGATCCAGAAACTTTAGCTCTAGGCTCTCATTGATTCCAGGAATATAAATTGCAGCTTACAAAAGTGAGTACACCCCTCACATTTTTAAAAAAAATATTTTATTATATCTTTTCATGTGACAACACTGAAGAAATGACACTTTGCTACAATGTAAAGTAGTGAGTGTACAGCTTGTTTAACAGTGTAAATTTGCTGTCCCTTCAAAATAACTCAACACACACCCATTAATGTCTAATCCGCTGGCAACAAAAGTGAGTACACCGCTAAGTGAAAATGCCCAAATTGGACCCAATTAGCCATTTTCCCTCCCCAGTGTCATTTGACTCGTTAGTGTTACAAGGTCTCAGGTGTGAATGGGGAGCAGGTGTGTTTAATTTGGTGTTATCGCTCTCACTCTCTCGTACTGGTCACTGGAAGTTCAACATGGTAGCTCATGGCAAAGAACTCTCTGAAGATCTGAAAAAAAGAATTGTTGCTCTACATAGAAATGGCCTAGGCTATAAGAAGATTGTCAAGACCCTGAAACTGAGCTGCAGCACGGTGGCCAAGATCATACAGCGGTTAACCAGGACAGGTTCCACTCAGAATAGGCCTCACCATGGTCAACAAAAGAAGTTGAGTGCGTGTGCTCAGCATCATATCCAGAGGTTGTCTTTGGGAAAATGAAGTATGAGTGCTGCCAGCATTGCTGCAGAGGTTAAAGGGGAGGGGGGACAGTCAGTCTGTCAGTGCTCAGACCATGCGTCGCGCACTGCATCAAATTGGTCTGCATGGCTGTCGTCCCAAAAGGAAGCCTCTTCTAAAGATGATGCACAAGAAATCCCGCAAACAGTTTGCTGAAGACAAGCAGACTAAGGACATAAATTACTGGAACCATGTCCTGTGGTCTAATGAGACCAAGATAAACTTATTTGGTTCAGATGGAGTCAAGCATGTGTGGCGGCAACCAGGTAAGGAGTACAAAGACAAGTGTCTTGCCTACAGTCAAGCATGGTGGTGGGAGTGTCATGGTCTGGGGTTGCATGAGTGCTGCCGGCAATGGGGAACTGCAGTTCTTTGAGGGAACCATGGATGCCAATATGTACTGTAACATACTGAAGCAGAGCATGATCCCCTCCCTTTGGGGACTGGGCCGCAGGGCAGTATTCCAACATGATAATGACACACCTCCAAGACAACCACTGCCTTGCTAAAGAAGCTGAGGGTAAAGGTGATGGACTGGCCAAGCATGTAACCAGACCTAAACCCTATTGAGCATCTTTGGGGCATCCTCAAACGGAAGGTGAAGGAGCACAAGGTTTCTAACATCCACCAGCTTCGTGATGTTGTCATGGAGGAGTGGAAGAGGACACCAGTTGCAACCTGTGAAGCTCTGGTGAACTCCATGCCCAAGAGGGTTAAGGCAGTGCTGGAAAATAATGGTGGCCACACAAAATATTGCCACTTTGGGCCCAACTTGGATATTTTCACTTAGAGGTGTACTCACTTTTGTTGCCAGCGGTTTAGACATTAATGGCTGTGTGTTGAGTTATTTTGAGGGGACAGCAAATTCACACTGTTTTTCAAGCTGTACACTCACTACTTTACAATGTAGCAAAGTGTAATTTCTTCAGTGTTTAGTGTCACATGAAAAGATATAATAAAATATTTACAAAAATGTGAGGGGTGTACTCACTTTTTTGAGATACTGTACATGTGCCCATGGGGACAAGGTTCTTGGAAGGGACCCCAAAGCACCCTCCCCATGTTGAGGGCAAGCAGCCTGGTATGGTTCATGTGGGGGGGGGGGGTGCTCGTTTGCCCCCCCTTTCCTGGCCTGCCAGGCTTCATGCTCGGATAAGGGTCTGGTATGGGTTTTGGGGGGCCACGCCAATTTTTTTAAAATTTTGGCGTGGAGTTCCCTTAAAATCTATGCCAGACCCAAAGGACCTGGTATAGATTTTGATGGGCCCCAACTGTTTTTTTTTTACATTTTGCCATGGAGTTCCCCTTAAAACCTATACCAGACCCAAAAGGCCTGATATGGATTTTGGGGGGGGACCCCATGTTGTTTTTTTCTTAATTCCCCTAACCATTTCAATACACTGTACTATATACTCTGCACTGCACTATATACCCTGCACTGTATATATATATATATATATATATATATATATATATATATATATATATATATATATATTTTTTTAATACACTGCCTGCCCTGTATATATATTCTACTCTGACTGCACTGTATATATATATATATATATATATATATATATATATATATATATATATATACTAAACTTCATGCTCAAGTTCTCTCAATCTGCACATTATCAAACTACATACGGCCACCGTGTAAGCAGCGATACATAGTGTGAGGCGTGGACTTAGCCTCCTGAGCCATGATTGGCCAAAGGACCCTGCTTTTGGCCAATCATGGCTCTCACAGCAAATCGCGCTGTAATTGGCCAAAGCATGCACCTTATCAGGTGCATGCTTTGGCCAATCAGCAGCCGTCAATGCACTGCAAACTTACATTCGATTCGAACATCAAGACCATACCTAGTCTACACTAAGATACAAGTCAGATTTTTGGCATCCCATACAACAAAAATGTAATTTTTGCTGACATACTCCCAATAGAAAATAACATCTGAAGGGATGCAGACCCTGATGCAGACCCTGCAATTTTCCTCATTAGAGCTCTACAGCTGCTCTACAGCTGCAGCAGCTGATTGATAGTTATGAAACCACTTCCATTAGACTCACAGCACAGGGGCACATAGGAACAAACAGTGTACAACATGATCCACAAAGGAAAGGGGAAATGGTGAGGAGCACTGGGGCTTTGTGACACCCAAATGTTTTTTAATTAATCATACACAGTAATGAAAATATAAAACAAACATTTATTGAAAAAGCTAAAATATCACCTCTATCAGAATAGAAGAAATCACTGAACAATTAAAATACAAATAGCAATAAATGTGTACAAGGTAATACCAATGGCTGTATTTGCACTGGCCAGTGAATCCAAATAGATACTCTATTATGAGTTTTACCAAGCAACCCCGACGCGTTTTAACTAGTGTGGTCTTCTTCAGGGTTTGCCCTTGGATAGCACAATGGAGGATTCTTTAAAGAATAAGTATGCTACATAGCCAAATGTACATGTACAACCATCTAGAGGAAACAGCATATACCATAACAAGAATGCATGTAGACTTACATAGCTGATAAAATGTACACACTGCAAGTTGATTGGTGATGCTGGAGATCATCCAGAGTGGAGGTGGAGCATAGGAAAATCTCAAGATGGAAGAGAAGCGCAAGATGGAAGAAAAATACTAGCAGCCCATGTTTCCCAGACACAAGGGATAACAGCCAAAAAATAAAAGCAGTATACCTACCAACAGATCTATAAAAAGTATGTAAGGAATGTATATATAAATGTAAGTAAAAGTCATGCCAGCATGTGACAAAAAATGGTCATACCTTCATGGAAACGTGGGATGGTAATAACATGACTCAGCAAACAGTAGTAGAGGATCGCAAAAAATTATTTTGAAGATGTAAAAGACATCTGTGGGCCAAAATCCAATGTCAAAAAGACAAATCCTTAAAAAAACAAAATGTATATTATATATAATGTATATAATTATGTTGGAAAAGGGGATGGGAGTGAGACGTTGAACCAGTTTGTCTGCATGTTGAAAAACAAAACTTACCCGTGTGGTAATAGTTAAATGAGTCAGTGAATCCAGGAGACAGTCCCTGCTTGGAGCAACACACCAACAGCCAGCATCAACTCTGAGGGAGACAGAGGTGGTGGGTGTATAAAGGCAGTGGGGACTAGTCACATGACAACATTTGGTCAATGCAAATACAGCCATTGGCACCAAGGGGTTAAAATCCACAGCTGTGTGGAGTCATGACTTATAGGAGAGACAATCTCTCCTTAATCCCTCGCCATCTAAGTCTAAGGATCGTTCCGCAGGATATGATGTATAAGCTCAGACCGGAAGTAACATCGTAGTCGGAAACGGAAGTACCCATTCCATTTTGGAAACTGGCGGATAAAGGGAAAAATTTTATATTTTCTTTTACCTTTTGTTTTTCTTTTTGTTTTTCCTTTTTTTTCCATCAGACCTTGCTTCTCTGACACCCGGAACACGGGGCACTCCTAGCAGGGGGGCACAGTCTGGGATGTCACAGGGAGATTATTACATCCTCTAGTGCACCCCACAGGGAAATTTTCCCTGGTTTAGCGTGTCCCTTTATCCTCCAGTTTACAAAATGGTGGAATGGGTACTTCCGGTTCCGGCTACAATGTTACTTCTGGTCTGAGCTTAGACATCATATCCTGTGGAACAATCCTGGGACTTAGACGGCGGAGGATTAAAGAGAGATTATCTCTCCTATCAGTTATGACTCCACACAGCTGTGGATTCTAACCCTTTGGTGTCAATGGCTGTATTTGCATTGGTCAAATATTATCATGCGACTAGTCCCCACAACCTTTTTACACCCACAGCCTTTGTCTCCCTCAGAGTTGATGCTGGCTGTTGGTGTGTTGCTGCAAGTGGGGACAGTCTCCTGGATTTACTGACTAATTTACTTTTTACCACACGGGTAAGTTTTACTTTTCAACATGCAGACAAACTGATTCAACTTCTCACTCCCATCCTCTTTTCCAACATAATTATATACATTATAAACTATAAGAAAAGAGCTTGTAAAAAATATAAAAATGAAGGAACACTAGTGTCGTTTAAATATTACAAAGAATATAACAGTATATGTAAAAAGGAAATTAAGGACGCAAAAACTGAAAACGAATGACAGATTGCAAAAGATAGTAGGACAAACCCCAAAAAATTCTTCAAATATATTAATAGTAATAAGGTCAGGTCTGAACATGTAGGCCCTTTAAAAAATAATCTAGAGTGGGTGACTGGGGACAAAGAGAAGGTAAATTTAATAAATGAAATAACATGCATAGAAAGTCCACATGAGGTATTTTAAATAAATCAAATCACATAATAAACACAAACATATGTATGTGTGCAAAGTCCCCATAAAACAATCTGTTACTCCAATCCAAAAGTGAAAAGGAATTAGAAAAAAGATGAGGAAATGTTCAAGATGATCCACCACCACCGAAGGGAACTTGACATAGCCCTTTTCTTGGGGTATACACCGGAAGGATTAAAAACTATTACCAGATACACAGGACCTCCTATTAGAAGCGAGGTCAGCAACGCCTGCAGATATAGCCCTCTGCGGGGTCTGGGATGAGCCTGAAATATCGGTCCCACCGAGATCCAGGCCTCCTCCTCACTCCAGAGAGGGTCCTTCCATCCGCTGTGCTCGAACACACAGTCTCCCAAAGGGAGCGTGGCGGGATCCTGGCATCCTCCTCACTCCAACAGTGGAGCTCTCCGTCCGCTATTCTCAAAACACATGATCTCCCACTGGGAGCGCAGCGTGTAAAAAATATAAAGAAGGCCTCCAATAGTGTATTAAATTTTAAGTACAGTTCATTTATTATTCAGAACAAAACCGGTTCCAATATAGCATAAAAGGTTTAAAATTTGCCGGCAATATAAAAAACAAGCGAGCACCCGCACTGATTAAATCAATGCGTAGCTCCGCCCGACATGTTTCGTCATACGTGACGTCTTCCAGGGCCATGGGCGAATCACTCTAATTCCAAAGTTGGAAACAGCCACGCCTCACTATCATCAAGCAGACAACGACCAAGCCTCACTCTCATATAGTGGCCATATCCGAGAAGGAAGCCAGCACATTCAAGTCCTACTTACTTCTATAGCAATAAATACAGATTTTAAACATAGGCCAGACATCGTATTTCAAATTGACCGTCAGATCATTCTGCCTAAGTTCGTAAACATTAAATGACTTAAAATGGGCAAATACTAAAATATATTGATGTAAATTTAGGTATAAGCCTACACCAAAAAGCTAAAAACAGAAATAAAGGTGTGGCTGTTTCCAACTTTGGAATTAGAGTGATTCGACTGTGAGCGCTTCTTCCCATATTAGCCCATATCCTTTCCGTTAATAATCCTAAACGAGGCTTGGCTTATTGTCACTAATATGGCTGCCATATGAGGCTTGGTTGCTTCCTGTGAGTATTTAGGTGATGACTCAACGCGTCACCCGTGCCCACGTTGCTGACCTCGCTTCTAATAGGAGGTCCTGTGTATCTGGTAAGAGTTTTAAATCCTTCCGGTGTGTACCCCAAGAAAAGGGCTATCTCAAGTTCTCTTCGGTGGTGGTGGATCATCTTGAACATTTCCTCATCTTTTTTCTAATTCCTTTTCACTTTTGGATTGGAGTAACAGATTATTTTATGTGGACTTTGCACACATATATATGTTTGTGTTTATTATGTGATTTGATTCGTTTAAATTACCTCACATGGACTTTCTATGCATGTTATTTCTATTGATATTTTTTCATTTTTTTAGACTTATTAATTTGTGTTAAGAAACATTATTATCATTCACTTAAGGTTTTTTTTAGGTCTTCGCCTTTATAGTAGAGCAACTATTACCCCGTTTTTACACATTTTACTTGAATTTATCGCATGTTTTTGTGTCGCTGCTTCTCCTTTCACTAGTAGTTTAAATTCATTTTTTTTCCATCAGCGCGGTATATACCCCATTTGCTTAAATGTATTAAATACTTTCTTCAGCTCTGTGTATACAAAGGAGCATGGGGGAGCTCATGTCCATAATAGGGGTGGTAGTGACACAGCCCCAAATGATCCACAATGGCTCAATAGGAATATGGTCCAGAAAAAATTAGACAGAATAAAAGTGGATAAAGCACCTGTACCAGATGGCATCCACCCACGGATCCTAAAAGAATTGAGCACTGTAATTTCAAAGCCATTGTATCTAATTTTTAGGTACTCATTAATGACGGGAATAGTACCACTGTATTGGCGTAGGGCCAATGTGGTGCCAATATGTAAAAAGGGAACAAAGTCTTTACCAAGTAACTATAGACCTGTTAGTTTGACTTCTATAGTCGGTAAGATACTGGAGAGTTTAATAAAAGACCACATAGAGTTCTTGTTGGAAAAAAATATTTTAAGCAACAGACAGCATGGATTCATGAAAGACAGAAGTTGTCAAACAAACCTGATTTATTTTTATGAGGAGGTAAATAAAACCTTGGACAGAGGGGTGGCGGTGGACGTGGTATACTTGGATTTTGCAAAAGCTTTGACACAGTTCCCCACACACGGCTCATGTGTAAGGTAAAGTCTACAGGCTTGGAAATATCAATTTGTAAATGGATAGTAGAAGAACTATCGCGGCCTAAGTTACAATATAGTTAATAGTAGATATAAGTACCATCATCCCAAAAGATCATAATTAAAGAAAATGAAAGGGTGAAGACGCAGTCGCAGTTGCTGCTACTGACGACTCCTGTTTTAACCCCCCCCCCAAGAAGTGGAAAAAAGTGGGACTATTCCGGTACTCAATTGTTGGTGTATCGTAGTTGGTATAAGGATGAGTTAAAAAACCTTATAAAATTTTAATTTTAATCAAAACAACAATAATAAAATGACAGTTACAATTACAATTGCAATTATAGACAACATCACTATATATCATCATAAAAGGGAAATACCACACAATCAAAACAGGTGGATTCCGCAAGATTTGGATGAGAAGTGTATGTAGAGCTTTAAATCTCGACCGGTTTCGCGGTTAAACACTGCTTCCTCAGGAGAAGCATATCCAGTCAGGTGGTTTCCGTGAGTATGCAGGACCCAATAAAAGTCCCGCCCGCGGCGGGCACAGGGGATAACAGACAGCCTCAACTATACATTAAAGTATTGTGTGACGCATGAGCTAGGTTAGTTGCAGGAGTTCCACTTATAGAAAACGTAGGTAGAGGGAATCATGTAGAGCCATAAGAGGTATTGCTTCAGGCACCCAAATTAGCAGGCTGGTGAGCATGTCACATGAGCCTGACAGCCTCCCGATGCTGAGCTGTGCCTGGATCGTTCCCCAATAGCTGGATTGGCTTCAATGTGACATGCTCCTTATACCAACTACGATACACCAACAATTGAGTACTGGAATAGTCCCACTTTTTTCCACTTCTTGGGGGGGGTTAAGACAGGAGTCGTCAGTAGCAGCAACTGCGACTGCGTCTTCACCCTCTCATTTTCTTTAATTGTAAATGGATAGAAAACTGGCTAAAAGAATTCAGAGAGTAGTGGTTAATGATTCTTACTCTGAATGGTCTAAGTTTATCAGTGGTGTACCCCAAGGTTCAGTGCTGGGACCCTTACTTTTTAATATCTTTATAAATGATGTTGGGTCTGGGATTAAAAGTAACATTTCTGTCTTTGCAGATGACACTAGGCTATGCAGTAGAATAACGTCCTTACAGGATGTCTCCAATTTACAAGCCGACCTCAATGCACTGTCTAGTTGGGCGACTATGTGGCAGATGAGGTTTAATGTTGATAAATGTAAAGTTATCCACTTGGGGTCTAAGAATATGCATGCATCATACATACTAGGGGGAGTACAACTGGAGGAATCAATGGTAGAGAAGTATCTGGGGGTTTTGGCAGATCATAAGCTCAATAATAGCATGAAATTCGGTTTCCAAAGCGAGCAAAGTCCTTTCTTGTATTAAGAGAGGTATGGACTCCAGAGAGAGAGATATCATTTTGCCCCTGTACAAATCATTAGTAAGACCTCATCTGGAACATGCAGTTCAGTTTTGGGCACCAGTTCCCAGAAGGGATATCGGGGAACTGGAGAAAGCGCAGAGAAGGGCAACCAAACTGATAAGAGGCATGGAGGAGCTCAGCTATGAGAAAATGGGTCCATATAGTGAACTTGGTGTTGAGTTAACTTTACGGTCAACACTGAGGACAAGGAGGCAATTTACGTCCAGAGGAAATAAGATTTCATTTCCAAATACGGAAAGGTTTCTTCACAGTAAGAGCTGTGAAAATGTGGAAGACATAGACTCCCTCCAGAGGTGGTTCTGGCCAGCTCAGTAGATTGCTTTAAGAAAGGCCTGGATTCTTTCATAAATGTACATAATATAACTGGGTACTAACATTTATTGGTAAAGTTGCTCCAGGGAAAATCCGATTGCCTCTCTGGGATCAGGAAGGAATTTTTCCCCTGCTGTAGCAAATTGGATCCTGCTTTTCTGGGGGGGGTTTCCGCCTTTCTCTGGATCAACTGTTGGTATAGGATTGGGTATATGGGATTGTATGATATTTTTTATTTTATTTTATTTTATTGTTTTTATGGTTGAACTGGATGGACTTGTGTCTTTTTTCAACCTGACTAATTATGCAACTATGTAATTATAAATAAATAAATAAATATATATATATATATATATATATATATATATATATATATATATATATATATATATATATATATATATATGTGTGTGTAGATTTGTCTTTTTGACATTGGACTTTGGCTCACAGATGTTTTTTACATCTTGAAAATAATTTTTTGTGATCCTCTACTACCGTTTGCTGAGTTATTACCATCCCATATTTCCATGAAGGTATGACCATTTTGTGTTGCATGCAAACATGACTTTTTTTTATATTTATATATACATTCCTTACATACGTTTTATACATCTGTTTGTAGGTATACTGCTTTTACTTTTTGGCTGTTATCCCTTGTGTCTGGGAAACATGGGCTGCTAGTGTTTTTCTTTCATCTTGCGCTTCTCTTCCATCTTGCGATCTTCCTATGCTCCACCTCCACTCTTGATGATCTCCAGCATCACCAATCCATTTGCAGTGTGTACATTTTATCAGCTATGTAAGTCTACATGCATTCTTGTTATGGTATATGCTGTTTCCTCTAGATGGTTGTACATTTGGCTATGTAGCATACTAATTGTGTGTGTTTACTTTAGAGAATACTTCATTGTGCTATCCAAGGGCAAACCCTGAAGAAGACCACACTGGTTGAAACTCGTTGGGGCCGCTTGGCATAACGCATAATAGATATCTATTTGGATTCACTGTATTGTATTACCTTGTACATGTTTATTGCTATTTGTATTTTTAATATTCAGTGATGCCCTCTGCTCTGATAGAGGTGACATTTTAGCTTTTTCAATAAATGTTTGTTTTATATTTTCATTACTGTGTATGTCTATTTAAAAAATATTTGCCTGTCACAAAGCCCTGGTGCTCCTCACCATTTCCCCTTTCCTTTGTGGACCATGTTGTACACGAATTGGGGCTGACACCCACCATTGGTTAATGTTGGCTGTATATGAGCTATTGAACTATAGGAACAAACAGTGATTTCTTCAGAATAACAAAAGGTAAGAATATGCAACAATGTTTGCTAAAATCCTTGCAGTGTACACAGATCCCCAAGAGGGGAATATCTTTTTTCTCATCAAAAGTAGAGTTACGCTTTAAAATGGTTCTAAAGCCTTAAGGCTTTTCACCTTAACCACTTAAGGACCAAGCCTCTTTCTGAGATTTGGTGTTTACAACTTAAAAACATGTTTTTTTGCTAGAAAATTACTTAGAACCCCCAAACATTATATATATATATATATATATATATATATTTTTCTAACACCCTAGAGAATAAAATGGTGGTCATTGCAATACTTTCTGTCACACCGTATTTGCACAGCGGTCTTACAAGTGCACTTTTTTTAAAAAAAATACACTTTTTTGAGTTAAAAAATAAGACAACAGTAAAGTTAGCCCAATTGTGTTTATATTGTGAAAGATAACGTTACTCCGAGTAAATTGATACCCAACATGTCACGCTTCAAAATTGCACCCGCTCGTGGTATGGCGACAAACTTTTACCCTTAAAAATCTCCATAGGCGATGTTTAAAAAATTCTACAGGTTGCATGTTTAGACTTACAGAGAAGAGCTAGCTGCTGCCATAACAACGTTAACCCTCTTCAAAGTAGTGACGTAAAATGACAGTAGGCGGTCTAGAAGTGGTTGATGCATTCTATGTATTAAGGTAAAAAAAACCTTCTCTGCTCCAGGATCCCCCCAAATCTGAAAATCTTACCTGGGCCTTATCCAATCCAGTGACATGCACGAGAGCAGCGTCTGTTGCTGCTGTCTCCATTGTCGCCATTGGCTCCTGCTCCTGTCAATCAACTCCAGTGATAAGGGAGCGGGGACGAGCTGAGTCCCACTGTCTGTGTCAATGGATGCAGCAATGGGCTCGGGAGCAAGCCACCACAAGTGCCCCCATGGGAAATGGCTTCTTGTAAGGGCACTGGACAGAGAGGAGGGGCCAGGAGCACCCGATAAAAGGAGAATTCCATTGCAAAGAGCAGGTAAGTAAAGAAATGTTCATTTGCAACGCTTTAATTGAACAAGCTGAAGTTAGAATCTGATTGGCTAGCATGCACAGCTGCACCAGATTATGAACTCTGCCAGTTTTAGTAAATCAACCCCATAGTGTTCTATAAGTTAATTTATGTATGAGCAAAGTTCAGGATCAATGCCTGCTATATTCAGCAATTTTAACTATTTTCATCCAGTTTTCTTTGCCAAAATGTTTAAAGAAGATCAAGACTACATAAAAGTACCTCCTACTACATACAAGTTTCTTTAGGGGCTAGAAAGCGATAGGTTGTCTAGATCTTTTGATTCATTTTTGTAATTGAAAGCTGCTGGCAAGCAGTTGAAATTGCCCCATATTTTGCCATCGCAAGAATGCTTTTGTCTTGGAAATCTACACTATTGTTTCTGCTCAGCCATTTTTCTATTGTCCTGTTCCTTGTCCTCTCCAAGGCCCGGAAATGCGTTACTTTTTTTAAGTAAATATGCATTGTAAGGTTTATACAATGATAAATTTCCAATGTTCTTCAATCTTTTTTTTTTTTTTTTTTACAGTAAGAAATCTGATTACAAATTCTGTTATATGGAGACTGAGCAAAGATTGGTATATCATTGTAACTGTTATTTTTGCTAACAAAGATGACAAACTGTAAACATTTTTTACTGACTGCATCACTTTAACAGCTTGAAATTTGGGCATCCTTAACTGAAATAATATGGGCAGAAATATTTTAATGTCTGCCAACTATAGTTGTCCAGACTAGTTTAAATTATTGATTTTCTTCCCTATGTTTCTTTGTGAGCAGAAGAAAAGCATAGTTGCAACTATTTCTGCAAAAAAAATTGGGAGTACACTTTCCGGCAATAAAAAAACATATGGTGGGCTTTGTGTATCACCTGTTATAACTCATGTGCTTCCCTGTGCCCGAGAGAACATTTTGAAGAAATTGGGGGTTTGAGACAACATTCAATGACACTTCTCACCTTACGCTGGGCAAGAGGGCAGCATCTCTGCCATAACTGAATTCCTCAGAAGAGTCATCAACCAACCATTGCTCAGTTCCATATCCTGGGTCTCCTACAAAAGAACAAGATAAAACAATATAAATGTAAAATTCAGGAATCCCCCCCCCCCCCCGTGGTGCCAACCATTTTTGTAAGCTGAAGTAACAGCTTCCTTTCTCAAGACAATATAACTAAAGATAAGCAAATCAGTTTGAGTTTTTAAATCAGATAATTTTTATTGCTTGACATGCTTCAAAAACAGAATCTAACTTTTTACCCCAACAAAGAAGTTGTAGTTTTGAGTTATAACTTCCAGAAGCCAGTTCAGACTAATCTGTACTTCATGTGTATGTAAGAATGTGAGTTAGGGACCTTAGATTGTAAGCTCCTTGAGGGTGTAGGGACTGATGTGAATGTATAATGTATATGTAAAGCGCTGCGTAAATTGACGGCGCTATATAAGTACCTGAAATAATAATAATAATAATGTGGACTGGTTTGCTCATTTAAAGACCAACTCCAGAAATCTAAAAAAAAAAAAAAAATACCCTGCATTGCAAGAGTTAAATGTTTATGTCTAGGGGTAGAGGAAAAGGAGAAATATTTACCTTTTTCCCACTCCAGTGGGGTACCTTCCTTGCTGAGATCAGTTACCCTGCTCCTGTAAGCTGGGACCAGACGCAGTCGCACTTCAGCCTCCTTAATGTACAATACAGGATTGATGTCTTCCTATTGTACATGATGGCACAGAGGCTTTGCCCATAAACTAAAGCTTCAACAGAGAAGGGAAGCGTCAAAGATGGCTGGAGTGGTAATTAATAAAGCCTTCACCACCTAGATAAAACAAGCATTTAACCATTGCAATGTAGGGTGGCACTGGATGGGTGAATTTTGATATACTACGTGTAGTGCCCCTCAGTAGGCTACTAGTGTTAGCTAAATTTAGTTTTTGGCCTCACTGTAATCAAGGAGAACAGTAATCACTCCTTATGGCCCGTACACATGATCTGAAAATCGGACGAAAAATACAGATTTCGACGCGATCGTACGATAATCGGTTTGTTAGTACAGAGCTTTCGAGAGTCGATAACGACAATTCATCCGATATTATTCAACCGGACAAAAATTTTCCTCGTATGATACCAGATCGTACGATTTTCGTTTAGTCAATACAGTTGTCATCCGAAAATACAATACAAATACATTACAACACATGACGTCACTTCTGATTTTTTTTTCTGTTGTACGAGAATTTTTATGACTTTAGTAACCTATTCAATTTCTAGTTGCCAATATTAAGCGAAAAAAGTCGTAAGATCTGTCGTTTGATATTCGGACCGTGTGTACAGGCCATTAGTGTCTGTTCTAGGTTCTGCTGGTGCCAGCTTAGTTACTTTCCTCTGCATCCCACAGAACTCTGGGATATAGTGGGTGGGAGAGCTTTGACCCTGGCCTGCATATTCATGCCTTTTCAGCCAATCCCTGGTCAGGAGAGTGAGTGATCAGCAGGGGCTAAGAGGGGCATAAATAGGCTGGGGCCTAGAACAGTCCTGAGGGCTGAGGCATCAGTGAGGCTACCTGCAACATCAAAGAACTCTTTTTTTGGGGGGGGTGGGGGTCCTGCTCCGACCAGGATCTCTGGCCTAGCCTCCTGAAAGCATGCAAAAAGCTCATCTTAGTACCTGCCATGTGGATTCTAGATACTTTTTATCTAGTTACCCTTAACATTCAAGAGGGTGCTTTATAGCCTGAAGAATAATACATAAAAAGTACTTTGTGCACCACCAAAAAACTAACTTAAAGCGGAGTTCCACCCAAAAGTGGAACTTCCGCTCGTTGTACTCCTCCCCCCCTCTGGTGCCACAATTGGCACCTTTCAAGGGGGAGGGGGGGCAGGATACCTGTCTTTCACAGGTATCCTGTTCCCAATTCCAGTAGCCTCAGCCGCGGGTATTGACGTCACCGCCCGGGCTCCCTCCTCCTCCCTCCTCCTTTCCCAGCCACTGGGCCAGTAGAAGAGAGGAACGGAGCCTCATGCATGTGCAGTAGGGTTCCAGGCGTGAAGCCGTAAGGCTTCACTGCTGGGTTCCCTTACTCGCAATGGAGGCGGCATGCACCCGACCACTGATGGAAACATCAGCTGCGGTGCCGACATCGCTGGACTTCAGGACAGGTAAGTGTCCGATTATTAAAAGTCAACAGCTGCAGTATGTGCAGCTGCTGGCTTTTAATTTTTGCAGCAGTGGGCGGACCTCCGCTTTAATAAATAAAACCAGAACGGAGAGCTGTAACCAACACAAAATGTTTTCACACACCAGAATAAGAAGTATTGAAAAAGTGTTGCGCTGCTCAAGACAACATAAATATGTTGAATCTAGTCAACAGTCGCTCTAAGGATCCGTAAGTGATGTTCTGCTGGTTTCCATATTAATAAGTTTCATCTGTTTCCTTCTTCCCCAGCTATGCTGTCTCTGGCCCATTCTTGTCATTCATTGGATTTCAATTATTCTATTCATGGAGGCATCACACGTGGGCAGCCTGCAAGCAAATGCAGTCTGCCTAATAACACCCACTCTTCTAGATTGACATCTACCCATCAAGATGTACTGAGGCAAGGTGCTATAAAATTTTAGGAAGCTGAAATATTTTACTTAAAAATGTCATTAGCAACTTATGGAGGGGGGGGACCAGTAAAGGCAAAATATAAGCAGATTAAACTTAGGCTTTAAAAGTGAGACCCCCATTGAATCCACCAAGTGAGGTCATCCAAAGATAGGCAAGAGCCCACAATTCTTCTACAAAGGAGCGTGCTGCCACTCTACAGTAGTAAAAGTACTAATACACTAATGAATTGAATTAACGGATGTTCCATTACTCACTCATGTCTAAATATTACACAGGGATTGCTATCAAGATGCATTTAAGAAGCAATTAGAAGATCTGTCAAAAAATGTCAGAGAGAAAAACAAAGAAAATAAAAAAGGGAGTTTAGCTGTCAACAATCTCTGTTTATCATTGGCAGTGGAAAAGAGGGTTTGCATGCCAAGTGGAAAGAGAGTGCAAAAAAGATCATATACAGCAGCTAACAGTTACAAACTATCTAGAGAGCAAGAAAATTGTGGCTGTATTTCAAGTTTTATAAAGCAACACATATTAATGCAAACTAAACAAGAAATGCAGTTACCACAAACCAGCCATATGGCATCTCGCCTCATTAGAGCTTTTGATAAAGACCTGACTGACACAGGATAAAGAAGTCATGATAACTTCTAGAAAAAGTTTACACTTGTAATAAGAATTTTAGAATCACATGCCACTTGCTAAGTTCCGGTCTTATAAACTCTGTTTTGTACTTTCTCTTGAAAGGTGGTGTAGTCTACAACACCCAGGTAATTAACTATTCACTCAGCTTTGTTTCATTTTTTCACTCTAACAGAGCTGTAAAAAAATGTATGGAGTACATTTGTGATACAAAAGTAAAACATTCTATGCCTTCTTCAGAACTCTAGAGAGGCAGGGCTGATGACTTTTAAAATGAGGGTACTTACCTGTCCAGGAATTCAGCAGTATCCTCACCCGAGCCAATTTTTCAATCAGCTATCAGGTGCTGGCATTGTCATCTTGACTTCACAGCCAGTTTCCTACTGTGTATGCGCAAAGCGCAGTGCGCATTGTAAATGAGCCGGCTGCGGGGGAAGGAGGGAGGGGGCACACTTCCAGCTCAGTTTGCCGTGCCCCTCCCCCCAAAAGGTGCCAAATGTGGCAACAGGGGGGGGGGGGGAAGGCAGACAAATAAAATTGTCCAGCATCTGTAAAAACCAGTGTACCAGTGCATCAGTAGCTTATAGTTGGCCTCAACAGCGGTCAGTGAGCCATGGTGTCCCGGATTTGAATTTATTCCAATGATGCTAATAGGGCTATTTAGGCATTTCTCACAGTATTCTACAAAGATTAAAGGTGTTTTCATTTGCCGTCCAAAAAGGTCAGATATAAAGAGAATGCCTCTGACCTGGGGGTTGTGTAAGTAGTAAGGTTTAAAAGTAGTGAACATTTGAGGGGGTGAGGTGTTCAGGGTTAAAGGGGGGACAAAACTTATAATTTTTAGATATCAGAAGGTAGTAATTTATGGTTTCTTTGTGGGGTGTCAAAGGTTAAGATCTTATCTAGGGAGAAAGTCATAGTTGTATACCCTGCCACACCTGATACAGCATTGGAATCTTCTAATTTTATCACATCCTGGGGAAATGTTTGGATTATGTACTATGGTGGCTTATGGGTGACGTGGAGAGGTTAGTTTGCCTGTGTATTTAACCACATCCCATATTTTTAGAGATTGCTTAAGATTTGGGTTATCTATATGTTTGCAGTGGAACAGCAGGATCTCCAAAAGAGAATAATTGGCAATAGGGTAAATTTTTGATGTCTCCAGGCTGACTCTCTGTCGATGATATACAAGGTTCTAGCTTGGTGCGTAACTCATTCAGAGTGTTCAGGAGGGAAAGGCCAGAAAAAAATTTCACAACCTGAATTGCATCGGGGGGGTGGGGTGGGGGGGGGGTGGGATGAAGCAGAACTAAGACATCACATCTGTTTATGAAATTATGTAAGTACCGGTATTTCTGGTGAGGTCCAAGTCCACAATGTTAAGATTAGGGATGAGCTTCGTGTTCGAGTCGAACCCATGT
Organism: Lithobates septentrionalis; assembly: GCA_037952835.1. Lineage (NCBI taxonomy): Eukaryota > Metazoa > Chordata > Amphibia > Anura > Ranidae > Lithobates > Lithobates septentrionalis. Next base: position 446,898 of record JBBDGP010001819.1, on the reverse strand, counting down.
TCGACTCGAACATCGGCTGTTCGGTCGTTCGCCGAATTGCGAACGATATGGGCCGTTCGCGCCAAATTCGTGTGGCGCGTCACGGCCCATAATTCACTGCGGCATCGCAGTGCATTGCTGGCTGATGATTGGCCAAGCATGCACTATGACCCGCATGCTTGGCCAATCACAGCGCCGTCAGTAGAGAGAGCTGTAATTGGCCAAAGCCAGGGTGGCTTTGGCCAATTATGGCTCAGGGGATTTAGTACACACCCCACACTATATAAGGCCGCCTGCACGGCGGCCCTGTGTAGTGTGTGTTCCGGTGTGCTGAGAGATAGAGAGAGAGAGAGACAGTGTCATTTGATTTGAGTTAGATAGATTAGGCAGAACAGTCAGTCAGTTAGCTGCACTTACAGTGTATTGTGTATATATATGCATCCCAGGTGTTGCATATATATATATACACTGTATTCAGTTTAGCTAGATCCGTTCCTGTTATCTTCTATCTAGACTATTTACATTTAGTGCAGTGTGTCCTGCTCACAGTGTTCAGCTAGATCCGTTCCTGCTATTTACATTCAGTGCAGTGCGTCCTGCTCACAGTGTTCAGCTAGATCCGTTCCTGGTATTTACATTTAGTGCAGTGCGTCCTGCTCACAGTGTTCAGCTAGATCCGTTCCTGCTATTTACATTCAGTGCAGTGCGTCCTGCTCACAGTGTTCAGCTAGATCCGTTCCTGGTATTTACATTTAGTGCAGTGCGTCCTGCTCACAGTGTTCAGCTACATCCGTTCCTGCTATTTACATTCAGTGCAGTGCGTCCTGCTCACAGTGTTCAGCTAGATCCGTTCCTGCTATTTACATTCAGTGCAGTGCGTCCTGCTCACAGTGTTCAGCTAGATCCGTTCCTGCTATTTACATTCAGTGCAGTGCGTCCTGCTCACAGTGTTCAGCTAGATCCGTTCCTGGTATTTACATTTAGTGCAGTGCGTCCTGCTCACAGTGTTCAGCTACATCCGTTCCTGCTATTTACATTCAGTGCAGTGCGTCCTGCTCACAGTGTTCAGCTAGATCCGTTCCTGCTATTTACATTCAGTGCAGTGCGTCCTGCTCACAGTGTTCAGCTAGATCCGTTCCTGCTATTTACATTCAGTGCAGTGCGTCCTGCTCACAGTGTTCAGCTAGATCCGTTCCTGGTATTTACATTTAGTGCAGTGCGTCCTGCTCACAGTGTTCAGCTAGATCCGTTCCTGCTATTTACATTCAGTGCAGTGCGTCCTGCTCACAGTGTTCAGCTAGATCCGTTCCTGCTATATACATTTAGTGCAGTACGTCCTGCTCACAGTGTTCAGCTAGATCCGTTCCTGTTATCTTCCTACTGACAGGCAGGCTTGTCTGGTTACAGTATATAAAGCTACCTGAAGAAAATTACAGGTGTTCTTTTTGATCCTATTAGTACCACGGTCAGGCAGCTAGACTATTTACATTTAGTACAGTGTGTCCTGCTCACAGTGTTCAGCTAGATCCGTTCCTGTTATCTTCCTACTGACAGGCAGGCTTGTCTGGTTACAGTATATAAAGCTACCTGAAGAAAATTACAGGTGTTCTTTTTGATCCTATTAGTACCACGGTCAGGCAGCTAGACTATTTACATTTAGTACAGTGCGTCCTGCTCACAGTGTTCAGCTAGATCCGTTCCTGTTATCTTCCTACTGACAGGCAGGCTTGTCTGGTTACAGTATATAAAGCTACCTGAAGAAAATTACAGGTGTTCTTTTTGATCCTATTAGTACCACGGTCAGGCAGCTAGACTATTTACATTTAGTACAGTGTGTCCTGCTCACAGTGTTCAGCTAGATCCGTTCCTGTTATCTTCCTACTGACAGGCAGGCTTGTCTGGTTACAGTATATAAAGCTACCTGAAGAAAATTACAGGTGTTCATTTTGATCCTATTAGTACCACGGTCAGGCAGCTAGACTATTTACATTTAGTACAGTGTGTCCTGCTCACAGTGTTCAGCTAGATCCGTTCCTGTTATCTTCCTACTGACAGGCAGGCTTGTCTGGTTACAGTATATAAAGCTACCTTAAGAAAATTACAGGTGTTCTTTTTGATCCTATTAGTACCACGGTCAGGCAGCTAGACTATTTACATTTAGTACAGTGCGTCCTGCTCACAGTGTTCAGCTAGATCCGTTCCTGCTATATACATTTAGTGCAGTACGTCCTGCTCACAGTGTTCAGCTAGATCCGTTCCTGTTATCTTCCTACTGACAGGCAGGCTTGTCTGGTTACAGTATATAAAGCTACCTGAAGAAAATTACAGGTGTTCTATCCCAGCTTAGTGCAGCTACAGGCCATTAGTATGTCTGGAAGGCCAAGAAGGAGAGGCAGACAGTCACAAGCCAATAAGAGAGGGCAAGCAGGCTCTGTGTCTAGTGCTGGTCGTGGAGACGGTGCATCCTCATCAGCACGTGGCCATGGGACACGCTTGGCCTTTTTTTCGGCAGCTGGCCGTGTTGAGCCGCAACATGCGGAAGACTTGGTCGAGTGGATGACCAAGCCGTCCTCATCCTCCTCATCCTCTCTCACCCATGCCCAGGGTGCTTTGTCTGGCAAAGCAGCGGCCTCTTCCCTCAGCTCAATGTCATCAGTGACTCCTTCCCTAGCTCCACCATGTCCTCATGAGGATTCCCTCGAACTGTTTGACCACAGTGTTGGGTACATGCTCCAGGAGGATGCCCAGCGTTTGGAAGGCTCTGATGATGATACTGAGCTCAATGAAGGCAGTAACATGAGCACGGACAGAGGGGGTGCCCAAGAAGGACAGCAATCTGGCAGTCATGCTCCCCCTGCTGCAGCATACTGCCAGGTTTGCTCCAGTGATGAGGAGGGAGGGGATGATGAGGTCACTGACTCAACGTGGGTGCCTGATAGGAGAGAGGAGGAGGAGGAGGAGGAGGAGGAGGTGGCACATCACCAACTAGGCAGGATGCCCTCCAGGGGCCAGCCTAAGGGCAGCACATTGACTGCATCACACCCCAAAGCTCCACATGTGCAGGGCGCTGCAGTCTCTGCGCGTTATTCAAAAAGTTCTTTGGTGTGGGCCTTTTTTGAGACGAGTGCATCAGATCGCACCGCTGCTATTTGCAACATATGTCTCAAGCGTATCTCGCGTGGCCAAAACATCTCCCGCTTGGGTACCACATGCTTGACCAGACATATGTTGACCTGCCATGCAGTTCGTTGGCAAGCGTATCTAAAAGACCCACACCAAAGAACAAAGACGATCTCTCCTTGCTCCTCATCAGCTGAGATTTCCAACCCCACTAGACCTTCAGTCCTCTCTGAGACCTGCAGTGAGAGGAATGAAGGTGTAGAATTAGGTGTGTCACAGCCAAGTACTTGTGGGCAATCTGCTTTTGGTACACCGACGTCAGATTGTACCAGGCAAATTTCCCTGCCCCAGCTGCTGCACCGCCGAAAGAAGTTTGCTCCCAGCCATCCACATGCCCAGCGGTTGAATGCTAGCTTGGCAAAATTGCTAGCACTTCAACTGCTGCCTTTTCAGTTGGTAGACTCTGCCCCCTTCCGTGAGTTTGTGGAATGTGCGGTTCCTCAGTGGCAGGTACCCAAACGCCACTTTTTCTCACGGAAGGCGATTCCGGCTCTCTACCGGCATGTGGAAGGCAATGTCCATGCCTCGCTGGACAGGGCGGTCAGCGGTAAGGTGCATATTACCGCTGACTCATGGTCCAGCAGGCATGGACAGGGACGTTACTTAAGTTTCACGGCGCATTGGGTGACTCTGCTGGCAGCTGGGAAGGATGCAGGACAAGGTGCAGTAGTGTTGGAGGTTGTTCCGCCACCACGCCTCCAAAATGCTGATTGTGACACACCTCTCTCCTCCACCCCCTCCTCTTCTTCTTCCTCCATGGCCTCTTCCTCGGAACCAGCGGTGCTCCGTAGGCGTTCAAGGGGCTACGCAAGTACGCAGGCCAAAAGATGCCATGCGGTGCTTGAGCTGGTGTGCTTGGGGGACAGGAGCCACACTGGGGCAGAGGTTCTGTCAGCTCTGCAGGGGCAGGTTCAGAGGTGGTTGACGCCACGCCAACTTAAGGCAGGAATGGTGGTTTGCGACAATGGCACCAACCTCCTCTCTGCCCTCCGACAGGGACAACTGACCCATGTGCCCTGTTTGGCTCACGTCCTTAACTTGGTGGTGCAGCGGTTCTTGGGCAGGTACCCGGGCTTACAGGATGTCCTGAGGCAGGCCAGGAAAGTCTCTGTGCATTTCCGCCGGTCATATAATGCCAGTGCTCGGCTGACGGACCTCCAAAAGGAGTTTAACCTGCCCAAGAACCGCCTAATCTGTGACATGCCCACCAGGTGGAACTCGACGTTGGCCATGCTGCAGCGGCTGCACACGCAGCAGAGGGCCATCAATGAGTACCTGTGCGACTATGGCACCAGGACAGGGTCAGGGGACCTTGGTTTTTTTTCCCCACGCCAGTGGGCCATGATCAGGGATGCATGCACTGTCCTGTCACCATTCGAGGAGGCCACGAGGATGGTGAGCACTGACAGTGCATGCATCAGTGACACTGTCCCCCTTGTCCACCTGTTGGAGCACACGCTGCGTGGAATAATGGACAGGGCACTTGAGGCAGAACAGAGGCAGGAAGAGGAGGACTTCCTTAGCTCTCAAGGCCCCCTTTATCCAGACAGTGTTCCTGCGTGCCCGCCGATCACACAGGAAGAGGACGAGGAGGAGGAGGAGGAGGAGGAGGAAGATTGTGTCAGTATGGAGGTGGAGCCTGGCACTCAGCATCAGCAGTCTTTAAGGGATCAGTCCCAAGGAACACATGGACTTGTACGTGGCTGGGAGGAGGTGGCTGCGGACGTTGTTGTCCTTAGTGACCCAGAGGACTCCGGACCGAATGCCTCAGCAAACCTACGCTGCATGGCCTCCCTGATCCTGCAAAGCCTGCGTAAGGATCCTCGTATTCGTGGTATCAAGGAGAAGGACCAATACTGGCTGGCAACCCTCCTTGATCCACGTTACAAGGGTAAGGTTGCGGACCTTATCTTGCCATCGCAGAGGGAGCAGAGGATGAAACATCTTCGGGAGGCCTTGCAGAAAGGTCTGTGCAACGCGTTCCCAGAGACTGGGAGGTTACAAACTCCTGTTTCTGGACAACGTGTTGCTGAGGCTTCGGTCAGTCAAAGAAGGAGCGGTGGAGAAGGTGGCCGTCTGACCGATGCGTTCAGACAATTTTTTGGTCCGCAGCCCCAAGGTATGATCGGTTCCAGCAACCATCGCCAGCGTCTGTTTTACATGGTGCAGGAATACCTAGGGGCAAGATCAGACTTGGACACCTTTCCCACCGAAAATCCTCTGGGTTACTGGGTCTTGAGGATGGATCACTGGCCAGAGCTTGCACAGTATGCAATTGAGCTACTGGCCTGTCCTGCATCCAGCGTTCTTTCGGAACGCACATTCAGTGCTGCTGGAGGCGTGGTAACCGATCACAGGGTGCGTCTGTCCACCGACTCGGTCGATCGGCTGACCTTCATAAAAATGAATCAGTCTTGGATCACCACCAGCTACCAAGCACCTGATGCAGATGTAACCGAATAATTTTTTTTGAAATCTCAGATCCCTTCAAAGACTGCCTATGCTGATGCTGAGTGACTATCCCTGAGTAATTATCCTCTTCCTCCTCAATCATCACGCTGATAGCTTGTAAGAACATTTTTGGTTCTGGGCGCCACCACCAGTGCCTAAGGCACAATTTTTCAGCCCCTGTTTAACAGGGGCGTGTAATTACAATTTTTGATGCAATACTTTGCAGCAGGGCTTGTTCCTGCGTTTCAACTAGAGTGTCTGTGAGGGGTTGCAGTGTTGTGGCACCAGCACCAGTGCCTAAGACCCAATTTTTCTGCCCCTGTCTAACAGGGGCGTGTAATTACAATTTTTGATGCAATACTTTGCAGCAGGGCTCGTTCCTGCGTTCCAACTAGAGTGTCTGTGAGGGGTTGCAGTGTTGTGGCACCAGCACCAGTGCCTAAGGCCCAATTTTTCTGCCCCTGTCTAACAGGGGCGTGTAATTACAATTTTTGATGCAATACTTTGCAGCAGGGCTCGTTCCTGCGTTCCAACTAGAGTGTCTGTGAGGGGTTGCAGTGTTGTGGCACCAGCACCAGTGCCTAAGGCCCAATTTTTCTGCCCCTGTCTAACAGGGGCGTGTAATTACAATTTTTGATGCAATACTTTGCAGCAGGGCTCGTTCCTGCGTTCCAACTAGAGTGTCTGTGAGGGGTTGCAGTGTTGTGGCACCAGCACCAGTGCCTAAGGCCTAATTTTTCAGCTCCTGTTCAACAGGGGCATGTAATTACAATTCTTGATCTAATATTTCACAGCAGGGCCCTGTGAGGGCTTACAGTGTTTTGGCCACAGCAACACCTAAGGCCCAAATTTCTGCTGAGTATATAGGGCAGGACCCTACCTTCAAACATCTAACTTACAAACGACTCCTACTTGCAAACGGTAGGAGACAACAGGAAGTGAGATGAAATCTACCCCTAAGGAAGGGAAATTCTCTCCTGTAAGAGTTAATATGGGAAAACAATTTCTCCTTTCCACTGATGCTTTCCAATCCTTGTTCCACAAAAAAACCCAAATTTTCAAAAAACATTTTTCATTGGGACAAAAAAGTGAGGTGAAATCTTCTGAAGAGGAGGAAAGACGCAAAACAAATGTCACAGGGGTGATAACCCTTCCCTATGTTTTCCAAAAAGCTTAGAAAAGATTTTTTGGCTGGAGCTAAACACATTAAAAATGTTCAAAATTACAAACAGATTCTACTTAACAACAAACCTACAGTCCCTGTCTTGTTTGCACCGCCTGTATACTGCTGTTCAGAGTATATAGGGCCTTTCCTTATTTTAATTTGGGTGTGGGGTTCCCCTTAATATCCATACAAGACCCAAAGGGCCTGGTAATGGACTGGGGGGTACCCATGCCGTTTGTCTCACTGATTTTCATCCATATTGCCATGACCCGACATGACATTAAACCCGCAAGCAGTTTTAAATGAGATTTTTTCCTTTAAAAATGACATTTGGTGCAGGGACTGTTCTAAACATGGGAAACACGCGTCACTTTACAGGCATACTATAGACACCCCCCAGGTACGATATTTAAAGGAATATTTCACTTTTTTTTTTTTACTTTAAGCATCATTAAAATCACTGCTCCCGAAAAAACGGCCGTTTTTAAAAGTTTTTTTTGCATTGATACATGTCCCCTGGGGTAGGACCCGGGTCCCCAAACCCTTTTTAGGACAATACCATGCAAATTAGCCTTTAAAATGAGCACTTTTGATTTCGAACGTTCGAGTCCCATAGACGTCAATGGGGTTCTAACGTTCGTGCGAACTTGCGGTCCGTTCGCGGGTTCTGGTGCGAACCGAACCGGGGGGTGTTCGGCTCATCCCTAGTTAAGATCAAGTGGCATAATAATGAGATCCAGTCTATAAAGATTGTTTACTAAAAGAGAGCCTTATTTATTCCCATGGATGAAGGATTTATTTTTAGACCAACAGATTTTTTTCAGGCAGGTCTGTGAAGCATACTATAAGCTAAGTCTGAGCCACGTAAAGTTTGTGCTTTAATTGTAGGTAAGAGTTTAGTTTAAAAGGGAACCATAGGCAGCTCTTAATCCTTTAATGCATTTAGCCTCTTTTTTTTCCTTTGTAGTGCAAAGTGAATCAATTATCCACGAAAAACATTGCACAAGGAAGCCATAGCTTCTAATGAAACAGCATTCCAAGTTAAATATTCAGTTAAGGAGGACTGTACTTGATCACCTAACAAGGAATCTTTAAGGGACCAACCTTGAGATTTACTGATAAGAGAAGTGAAAGATGCTAAAACTGCATCATGGTCCGATCAAGGGAATAGTATTTTATCATAGGTCAGGCTGAAATTAGGGTTTAGGATACAAAAATATGATCGATTCTAGAGAATTGGTCATGGAGGTGAAAGTAATGCATGCAATCCTGTTTAACAGCTTCTAAAAATTGTAATGGTATACAAGTTCTTTGAAACATGGGCACATTTTAAATAAACACAAATCAAAAAGCAAGCATTTTGGCCAAACGTTTTGGTGCCTAGCAAGGTCAATTGCAAATTTTCCTCCAGTGGAGGGAATTCAGTAATCTCTTCCAGGAACTATTTTCTGCAGATTCTTATCTTTGTGTTTAATGCCTATATCAGAAAGCAAAATCTGACTGTTGCCACCAGAATACAACTAATAGCCATTCAAGGTATCACTCCATTGTTAACTATATTGTACATTATTCCTAGTGAACAATACGCAAACAAAATAATTTGCAAGTTTTTTCTCGTATGTTGTCATATTTGATGTACCATGGGAAGAGGTAAATGTGAGATTGCAAAAATGACTAAAGTATAACTAGGCAAATACTTTTTTTTAGGGATTCGTTCCTGTTCTGTGTGTATTCTGCCTTTGTTTTTGCACCTGCAGCTGCCCAGAGCTGTGTGCAGGTAGCCCTTAGAGGTGGAGGCAGACTGAGCAGTTGCACAGACACAGTTGCAAGTCAAAATTTTGAATGCAGGACAGGTGCCATCTGAATGAAGCCTTCATTTTGGACAGAGTGGATAGGAATTAAAACATCTGTCAATTTTTTTTAGCTGGCTGAATCCCCATTAGGGAGATTCACCCTCTCCATTTGTCTTGTTTACTATTATCACCAAAAGTGAAAGTGAAAGAAAATCCCACATTTTGGGTTCTCGCAGACAGTACCTGCAGATCCTTGACAACAAATAGCGTAAGGCATCAAGACAGAGGTGTGGTCCAAAAGTTTGTGAGACTTTTCAATAAACCTATTGCATGAGGTGTTTGTAGAAAGGCATTCAGAAAATAATTCTTGCCCTGCCATTGCATGATCCCTAACTTAAAGAAGGTTTTCCTGTTGCTCAATGGCCATCCCCTGTACTACAAGTGATATATGTGTAGCACTGACCCCCGAAGGAGCTGCTGATTTAAATTGGTTCGTTACCGTCACCCCTTATCCATAGTTCACCATATCAGAGACTTAGAGTCTATATTGGGCCCTGCGCCCATCAATGTATGCACCAGTCACTTAGTTCTTTTTCTTCAATGCTTTAATGAAAAACAACTTGAAAGAAGTAGCAGTAAAGAGGTTGAAGGGAAGTTGCAGATTCCTTTTTCTTTCTCTTGTAGCAGATCACTTACAGACTTTTCAGAATAGAGAACAAAACACAGCTTTCTCTCTGTAAATCTTGTATGGCTGGGTAGATCTCTGCCACAGATCTAGCAACCTGCAAGATGTCTGGACAAGCCTCTCTCACAGACTTAGCAGCCAGTATATGCCTGGATAAGTCTCTCACAAACTTATCAGCCAGACAGTTAATTACCTTAATTGAATTGTAGAGCAGCGTCTTCACAGTACCAGAACCTTTAAGCCGACCCGGCGGTACTGTACGGATAGGTTAGAGATAGGTGCGTCCTCCAAGTAAGTTACCAGGCCCTTCTGAGAGACCAGCCTTCATCCTGGCTCTCTCCAGCAAGGGTCCTCCCCTGGGTTTCCTCAGCTTGGCTCAGCTTCTTCCTAGCAGGCAAGACAGCCTAAGGACCACCCCTGCGGTGGTAGGCCTCAGACAGGCTTCTGGGCCTACTTGCACAGCTGCAGTGACATAGCCTCCAGGTCTGGAGGGCTACAAGGTCAGGACTGACTAAGCACATGGCATCTGTCCCATAAATACTCTCTCCCAGAACGCACAGCGGCAGGAACCTCCTACTGGGCTGGTTCTGGAAAAAGAATATTCATTACAGTTTCACTAAGTTGTTATTCACACACTTTCCTGTGGTACCAGTGACACCTACTGGCAACAGTGGGAACTGCACAACTAAGTCAATTCCAGAACAGATTCAGTAAACTATATACATTCAATCTGAGCTGGTTACAGCTCAGCCAAAAACTAAATTTACATGCGAGCGCCTGGTCAACAGGAGCAGGGCGCTACATATGCTAGACCCCTGTTTCATATATATATATGTATATAGTGATAGCCCCTTAGGAGCAGCTGGTTAAATTCTGGTTCTTCTGTTCCCAGAGGGTCACCCACTTGGCTGTTGACACTCTCTAACACACATTTAGGTTCTTTGTATACATCAGGGGCGGATCCAGGGGGGGCAACGGGGCAATTGCCCCCTCCGAGAATGCGGGTGACAGACAGTGTAGGCGGCTCTGCAGGTGACAGTGCGGGTGGCTCAGCCACGAGTGCGTGTGGCAGGTGACGTGGCAAGTGACAATCCTCATCTGGTGACAGGTGACGTGGCAAGTGACAATTTACAACGTGTGGCAGGTGATGTGGCAAGTGACAATCCACAACATGTAGCAGGTGACGTGGCAAGTGACAATCCACAACGTTTGGCAGGTGACGTGGCAAGTGACAATCCACAACGTGTGGCAGGTGACGTGGCAAGTGACAATCCACAACGTGTGGCAGGTGACGTGGCAAGTGACAATCCGCATCTGATGACAGGTGATGTGGCAAGTGACAATCCGCATCTGGTGACAGGTGATGTGGCAAGTGACAATCCGCATTTGGTGGCAGGTGACGTGGCAAGTGACAATTCGCAGCATGTGGCAGGTGACGTGGCAAGTGACAATCTGCAACGTGTAGCAGGTGACGTGACAATTCGCAGCGTGTGGCAGGTGACGTGGCAAGTGACAATCCTCATCTGGTGACAGGTGACGTGGCAAGTGACAATTTACAACATGTGGCAGGTGATGTGGCAAGGGACAATCCACAACGTGTAGCAGGTGACGTGGCAAGTGACAATCCGCATTTGGTGGCAGGCGACGTGGAAAGTAACACACCCAGGGCTCCCACTGATTCTACATTATGGTGAGTTGAACTATTTCCTTTTATATTACAATGTAAGAATAGAAATAACGCGCTTCAATCATCCTCACACCATAATAACCATGGTGCCGTGATGATTGAAGTGCCAACACCAGCCGCTTCCCCGATAAATTGCCCGCAAAAAAAGGTATTTTCTGGCATTGCCCCTCCCGAGACTAGACTCTGGATCCGCCCCTGATATACATTTAATGGTTTGCACACATTTTAGGCTTTGCACACAGTAACTAAGTCAACTCTGAAACAAAGGATCCACAGCTATAAACATCAATCAATACAATTAGAACGCATGGCAGGGTGTTCTCTCCAAAGCTTGTAATATAACAGTTTAAGGTTAGAATGCTGTGATCAGTTTCTTATTTATATAAGGACTACTACCTCTACTCCTGACAGTGTCTGACTGGCCCATCTCAAATGAGCAATGTTGGCCAGCATGGGAGTTAAATCCTGGTGGTGGAAAACTTCTGGTGGGTAATGATGATAATGACAACAAAAACACCTCAGGGTCTTGGCCTTAATGTGAGATTATTATTAGGGGTATTACACCTGTTTTTAGGACTCACAATATGTTGTTTTGGTTCAGTCCCAGTTCAGTCCCTCAGGGTGAAGTTTCAGAGTATTCACAAACAGTCACTCATGCTGTGCACCCTGCGGAGTATCTCTTCTTGGGAGTGCAATGCAGTGACCACTCAGCTATGGGCAGCTTTAGGCAGACTGAAGCAAATAGTTCCCCTCCTCTTCTGGGAATCAGCACCGTCACAACCAGGCCCAGTGGTACTCGACCCAAACCCTCCTCTTTTACCTTCCTGCAAGAAGGGAAGGGGAATTTCAACCTGGCTCCAGGAGTCAATGACCTGTCTCCCGAGGCCACTCCTCTCCCTGTTTCCCTCTCCACGTGAGTCTCTCTTTTCTGTCTTCCCATGAGTCACTCTTCCCTCCCTATGAGTCCAAATCCATCCAGTATACATATCAGCTCACCCAAAATGGCTGACCCCAGAATTAAAGAGACACCATAGGCAAGCCTTTTTGTCAAAGTCTTTCCCAAAATTGCCCCCACAGCTCATCATTGCATGTATTTTCTTTACCCTTCCTGTGTCACAGACAAGCATACCTCCCAACTTTCTGAGATGAGGGACAACTTTTTTTAGCAGAAAGCAAAATAGGAATAGGACACCCCCCTTTATGCAGCCTATGAAGAAATAATGAATCAAAAATGATTGGTTAAACCCACAAATGCAATTTTGCCAATACTTTTCCTTTATACTGTTTTTTAAAAGAAATGCATTCAATATTATAGAGGCTGGGTGAAAGATTTTGTGTCGTATAACACTTTTAGTAGTGGAATGCTGCATTTTTTTTATAGAGATTCATAGATCAAACCATAAAAGAGGGACACATTGGAAGGAAAGAGGGACAGAGGAATTTGGGGCCAAAAGGGACAGTCCCTCCAAATGAGAGACAGTTTGGAGCTATGAGTAAGGAGTAAAGCTTCCAAACAGGGAACACTAACAGTATATGAGTGTATAGTCTAAATACAGTGGGTACGGAAAGTTTTCAGACCCCCTTAAATTTCTCACTCTTTGTTATATTGCAGCCATTTGTTAAAATCATTTAAGTTCATTTTTTCCTCATTAATGTACACACAGCACCCCATATTGACAGAAAAACACAGAATTGTTGTCATTTCTGCAGATTTATTAAAAAAGAAAAACTGAAATTTTAGATGGTCCTAAGTATTCAGACCCTTTGCTCAGTATTTAGTAGAAGCACCCTTTTGATCTAATACAGCCATGAGTCTTATTGGGAAAGATGCAACAAGTTTTTCAAACCTGGATTTGGGGATCCTCTGCCATTCCTCCTTGCAGATCCTCTCCAGTTCTGTCAGGTTGGATGGTAAACGTTGGTGGACAGCCATTTTTAGGTCTCTCCAGAGATGCTCAATTGGGTTTAAGTCAGGGGTCTGGCTGGGCCATTCAAGGACAGTCACGGAGTTGTTGTGAAGCCACTCCTTCATTATTTTAGCTGTGTGCTTAGCGTCATTCTCTTGTTGGAAGGTAAATCTTCAGCCCAGTCTGAGGTCCTGAGCACTCTGGAGAAGGTTTTTGTCCAGGATATCCCTGTACTTGGCCACATTCATCTTTCCCTCAATTGCAACCATTCGTCTTGTCCCTGCAGCTGAAAAACACCCCCACAGCATGATGCTGCCACCACCATGCTTCACTGTTGGGGCTGTATTGGATAGGTGATGAGCAGTGCCTGGTTTTCTCCACCCATATCGCTTAGAATTAAGGCCAAAAAGTTCTATCTTGGTCTCATCAGACCAGAGAATCTTATTTCTCACCATCTTGGAGTCCTTCAGGTGTTTTTTTAGCAAACTCCATGCGGGCTTTCATGTGTCTTGCACTGAGGAGAGGCTTCCGTCGGGCCACTCTGCCATAAATCCCCGACTGGTGGAGGGCTGCGGTGATGGTTGACTTTCTACAACTTTCTCCCATCTCCCGACTGTATCTCTGGAGCTCAGCCACAGTGATCTTTGGGTTCTACTTTACCTCTCTCACCAACGCTCTTTTCCCCCAAAAGCTCAGTTTGGCCGGACTGCCAGCTCTAGGAAGGGTTCTGGTCGTCCCAAACGTCTTCCATTTAAGGATTATGGAGGCCACTGTGCTCTTAGGAACCTTAAGTGCAGCAGAAATTTTTTTGTAACCTTGGCCAGATCTGTGCCTTGCCACAATTCTGTCTCTGAGCTCTTCAGGCAGTTCCTTTGACCTCATGATTCTCATTTGCTCTGACATGCACTGTGAGCTGTAAGGTCTTATATAGACAGGTGTGTGGCTTTCCTAATCAAGTCCAATCAGTATAATCAAACACAGCTGGACTTAAATGAAGGTGTAGAAGCATCTCAAGGATGATCAGAGGAAATGGACAGCACCTGAGTTAAATATATGAGTGTCACAGCAAAGGGTCTGAATACTTAGGACCATGTGATATTTCAGTTTTTCTTTTTTAATAAATCTGCAAACATGTCAACAATTCTGTGTTTTTCTGTCAATATGGGGTGCTTTGTGTACATTAATGAGGAAAAAAAAATGAACTTAAATGATTTTAGCAAATGGCTGCAATATAACAAAGAGTGAAAAAATTAAGGGGGTCTGAGTACTTTCCGTCCCCACTGTATGTAAAATATTTGATTTTATATTCTGTCTAACACATTATACAGTATGAGGTTTATTTACTAAAGACGGAGTGTGCAAAATCAGGCTCCCTTCTGCATGGAAACCAATCAGCTTCAAGGTTGTGCAAACAAGCTGAAGTTAGAAGCTGTTTGGTTTCTATGCAGAAGAGAGCCTGATTTTGCACTCTCCATCTTTAGTAAATAAACCCCAGTATTCCTGGCTTATAATGGGAAACTAGGGTGTATATTTATCAGTGTTTACACCCAATATTCATGTTCAAATTGCTTTAAAAGGAAAAATATCCACATTGTAAAGAATAGCTGTGAAAAACAATAGTTTATTAGGCATTTAGAAATGATTGTGCAAACAAATATATCCACACAAGAAAACAGGAGTAAATACACAAAAGCAGAGATGACTCTTTACACTCTTAATTTTTTTGTTGGCTTCATTCATTCTTGTAGAAGATTACAGATGCAAAAATTAGGAACTATGGCAAATGGTCACATGGTAAAATATGAAGGGGCGCAGAAAGCACAATAAAATAAGTGGGCCCATCTTCAGTAAAGATACATCTAGATATGAATTATTTAACCATTAATGATACTAGGAAAGATTAATCAGTGTCATTACTTCATCTATTTGTATAATGTCTTAATAATGATGTAACCATATTTTTTTTCTGCTGGCATTAAAAAAAGAACAAATAATCAACACTGAACAACTTATATTTTACACGTTCTACCATGCGGGAATGTATGCAACTCTTTGTCACGTAGTTATCTTGTGGTACCTGTACATAGCTCATTGTACATGTATTTTCCTAAAAATAACAACGTAATTCCCTGCATGTATGTCTGAACTTCCGTTTCTGATACCCACATTCTTTTACACTTGGACTGTACGTATTATATTCCATGTAGCTTCTCATTGCTAAAGACTAGTATTACTACAAAAGCATTATCACATTTACTCATAAGCCTTTACATTTTCTACTCCCCTGATTAAGAGGGTGATTAAATCTTATCTCACAAAAATAGTTTTCAGGCTTCTTTTGCAAGGATGTGTGTGCCATGATGTCACTTCTGAAATCAATCTAAAAAAAAGACATTCAGAGTGTACAATGTATTTTGTAAAACAACAATACAGACATAAATGTAAAACTCCAATGTGGTAATACGGAATAAAACAAAAAACAAAAAAAGACAAAATAGTCAGAGTAGTACACAGCGGAGTAGAGTATACAAAAGGCAGCTGTAACCACTGGCAATCAGTAAATCTTAAGTTATAAAGCTGACATCAATGTGGTACCAAAATATGGACTTTTTAATAAACATGTGACTTTTGTCATTTGGAAGATGAAGTAGGTGAAGAGGAAAGATCTTAAGATGTTAGAGGAGGTAAAAGAGGCAGTAGAAATGGGAGAGAGAAAGACAGAAAAGGGGTAGGGCTCATAAGGGGTAGGGTGATGGGGGTGAAGTCAGCTGGGTGAGTGCACGAGTTATCAGTTGTGTGACCGTTAAAAGTGCATTTTCATAAATCCAGTAGTCTGTGATTGAATTCTCTTGGGAAGAATGCTGAAATCCAGGGATCCCAGATACTTAGAAAATTTAGACATCGTGTTTTGTAGGCGGGCCATCAGTTTCTAATTGACTAGTATGCAGTGCACTTTAGGTTTGGTAGTCTAGCTTTTTTTCTCTGTGGTCTATCAACCATGTAACCATACATCCCCTACCCACCCTTCCTTTATGTAGTACATTATGACTTGCCTCCTAATGTCACAGTCTGTGCATGTAACTGACAATCTTTGCAAATTACATGAATTTCTACAGCAACATCATTTGGAACTGTATAGGCTTCGAGTTATAGAAAATAGACTTTTCATTTGTTTTTAAAATGAAAAGAAACAAAAACAGGTATATACTTAAACTCAAAAATAACTGAAACAAGAGATATGAGCAATTCATAACAAAAAGGAAAACTGTAAAGTATAAATTTAACTTTACACAAGTTTATTAAATAAGTTAGAAAGGGGAATTTGTCAAGCGCTCCCTGACACAGGGGAACTGGAGCTGCAGAATCACGTAACCGGACCAGAGCAGACTAAAAAAGGTAAGCAATACAGATCTTTTTTACATTGTGAAGGCAGGATAGCTAGCAGGAGTGGGGAAGGGACATTTTTAACAATAGTTGGTGTTAGGCAGGAATTTCATTATAACCATTAAAAATAATTACATTCTCAAAGCCCCTAACCCACATTTGGTCAAGAAGTATGATTATACAGGTCTAAGTAGACCTTAAGTTAACATTGGCAAGACTCTCTCCCATTTTGTTACTGCTGAATATATGTTAATACTTGTCCTTGAAACATTTTATATTATTTATAACCATTTTTTTATTCATCCTTATTTTAATCTTTTCTTTGTACCATACCACAGGAGATGATAAAGCAATATATGACATTATTATGATTAATTAAGGTAGTAAGGTAAATTAAATAGGGATGGACCTTGAACCTTCTTAGAAACACTTATTACAGAAGATAGGCAGAACAGAAATCCCCTGAAAAATGGGACTTTAAAGAGTGACTGTAAACATGAGAGTATAAAAAATATACAACTTTATTACATGTTAATGAACAATAATTATAGCAAGGATTAAAAAGGTTATGTCAATATACAAATCCATAAAAAGTTGGTGAATGTAGATATACGTTAAAACTCTCTTAACTTAACCCAACGTTTCTGGCTAAATGCCCTTCTTCAGGGATTTTATTCAAGCACATAGAGTCATATATCTAAGAAGACATGTATTATAAATATTAGTGTATAGTTAGTAAATACATGATAGGTTATATTTCAAAAAACTATCACAACATCTTACATGGAGATATGCTTTTATACATACTTATGCAGACATTTTTCTAATTACACACTTTTTATAAATTCATTAATTTAGACTATAAGGTCCCCTCTGAGTGTGCGATTTAGTGGGATCCTCGCTGGTGACACCAGGGAGTAGGGCTTGGAGAAACTTTCAGAACATCTGCTCAGCTGTCCAGCTATACATTTTTTTCCTTGTGGTCATGTGAAATCTCAAGTTGGACCCTGTTCATGTAAGATGTTTTGTTTGTATGCTTCCTCACTGTTGTGATTTTCAAATATAACCTAACATGAATTTACTAACTATACACTAATATTTATAATACATGTCTTCTTAGATATATGACTCTATATGCTTGAATAAAACCCCTGA
The DNA here is from genome assembly GCA_037952835.1 of Lithobates septentrionalis. Classification (NCBI taxonomy): domain Eukaryota; kingdom Metazoa; phylum Chordata; class Amphibia; order Anura; family Ranidae; genus Lithobates; species Lithobates septentrionalis. The sequence goes on along the minus strand of JBBDGP010001819.1, from coordinate 429,512 downwards.
AGAAGGGCATTCAGCCAGAAACGTTGGGTCAAGTTAAGAAAGTTTCAACATATATCTACATTCACCAACTTTTTATGGATTTGTATATTGACATGACCTTTTTATTCCTTGCTATAATTGCTGTTCATTAACATGTAATAAAGTTGTATATTTTTTAAACTCTCATGTTTACAGTCACTCTTTAAAGTCCCATTTTTCAGGGGGTTTCTGTTCTGCCTATATACTAGGGATGTGGTGACTGTTAAACTGCTTTTCTCTGAGTATGGGGGATTTCTCCTATATTACAGAAGATAGGGACAGCTAAAAGTTGAAAAGTAGTGTTGTACGCATAACATATTGTCTATATATACAGTTACCAAAAAAAGACATTACAGTAATAATTAAAATCAATAGAAATTGAATATATATATATATATATATATATATATATATATATATATATATATATATATATATATATATATATATATAAAACAGTATGACAATATATATAATATATATAACAATAAAGTAAGAATACATAAACAGAATTTAAGGTATGTGCTATTACTACTATAATTTAACTGAATGATAATGTTTGAAAATGTTTAGTAATGCAAAACATGTAAAAAGTTGGTAGTAGTTAGGCCCATTCAATTGGACTGGTGCTTTATTAATGCTGGAGATGTTTTACCACTTATCCAAGTAACTTCTTTAGCTCAAAATGGATAGACAGAAATGACAAAAAAGTCTACTTGAACTTGACTATCTACTACCATGACCTGGATAAATAAGAGCCCTCACAGACATCTGTAGATAGGATACACTGTGGGTAGATATTTTTTCTATGTGTATTGCCTTTGGTGATGATTGCCTTTGGTGATGGTGCCTTGCCTAGATTTGTTTCTTTTGTTTTGTGACTGGGGGATAAAACAGTTGTGTATATGCATATATGTATCATATGCCAAAAGCAGATTTTTTTTTTTTTATGAAAACATTTTATTTTTATGTTCTTGAAGGCTTTTCATTTATCAGGAGTTTTGTTTTTAAAATAAAGAATGTTTAGGGAAACCATTCATTGAAACACACAGACAGACGCACTGTACAGTCAAGCAGCTGCTACCTTTGTGCATGATTTTTTTTTTCTTTTGAAATATAAACCTATCATGCTGTCACTTCACTTGTGTATTTATATAGGCCATATTTGAAGAAAATGTGGAATTTAATCAAGAAAAGGCATCTTGAATTCTATTGGTAGGATTAACTTTCCTGTTGTGACTAAATTGCAAACTGTCCATTTAATAATGAACATTTTTTTCCAGGAAGGACTTCATAAACCTTTATTGTTTTTCCACGTCCATTGAAACAATACATTCCATGGGGCTGACTCTTGTCTCTATAAGAAGTCCCCTATACAGGAGTCTATCATGATGCGCACTTGCATAGAGGATTTCCTTATTTATTTAGATGTCTATATTGAGCTATCACATTCCTTTTGCATGGAATGCACGTTTTTGCAAAGAGAAGAGTCATAAAAAGCATATCTCTGTTAGCTTATCAATGTACAGTGACACTGAATAAACAGAAAATGTGGCCTCTGACTACAATGACCAAGCACAAGAAAACGCTTACATTTATCATATGAGTGGCCTTTTCCTTGAATACCAAGTTAAACATAACTGTTTCCTCTTATAAATGCTGATTAAATTAATCTACTAAAAACGAAATTTAAAAAGATTACATAAATGTAATAAGTTAATTTATAGCTTAATGATTTAATAATCCATGTATTATGTTAGAGCCCTGGTGCCATCATCGTTTTTTTTTTTTTTACAGAATTCTGAGTTTAATTTTTTAATTTTTTTACAAAATTCTGAGTTTGAAATTCAGAATTCTAAGATTAAAAGTCATAATTCTCCCCAGGTCATGTGGAGCAATACCTGTGGGGCAATACAGCCTAACAGGGATACACAGTGAGTAATACATGACTGTTGATAAAAGCACTGTGATTCCCTAATTTACTGCTAGGACAGGAACATAAAAACAACAAAGGCGATTCTTATACCCCTCCTATACCCCTCCAGCAATAATGGGAGAACAGTAAATAATAGGACTATATGGGAATAGTGGACAGCGACCGCCCTGGTTGTCTTGTCCTCCTTTTTATTGCCTTTTTTTTGGTGTCGTGTTTTTTTTTGGTTTGCTACCAAGGTGGAGATACAGGCATAAACCTGAGCCACTAAAGGAGTAGTTAAAAGGGAAGGTTGAACTTTTTCCAGGTCTGGGCTGGGAAACAGTAGCAGGACAATACCAGCCCGAAAGAAACCTTGGGAAAACTCGCTTCAGTACTGGATATTTCACAATAAGCGATAAGCAGGTATACCTGTAGAATCACATAAGTTGCATCCTGGCTAAGGAACCCACCAACTAGACAGCATATATTGAGCCACTGGCCTACCACCTAATAGCAGATCAGGAGGAGAGAAGGACGTAAATAAATAATCAACAAATTATAGGTTCTAAAAATAGAACCTGGGGAAAGTATAAACCTAATAATAAAGTGAGCGATAATAATCGGCACTATCAATACAAAACTGCAAGATTATTTCATAAGCAACTGAACAATATGAGGGGAAAACCAGTGAGGGGAGCAGGGGCTAACCCACCTAAAGTGACCGCCAGCCCGAGTACCATTAAGAAATATATGACACAAGAAGGAGGAAAAGATAGCCCAGGAAAACAGCAAGGAGCCAAAAGTAAACTAACAGAGGGCTCTCTGATAAATGGGCAGGGCAGGCAACTAGGAGGAACAAACATTTCTATCAATGTAAATGAAGAGTTGGAAGCAGAAAGTGAAGTAGAGCCAAAACAAAAAAGCAATTACCAACTAAGGGTGAAATGGCGGAGATGTTTGCTAGGCTGGAGCAGTCCATAAAGGGGGAAATGGCATCATTACATGGAGATCTGAACCAGTTATTAATAAGAGTAGAGGAAACTGAATAAAAACTGGACTCTCAAGTGGCTGAAATAAAGGACCTTAAAGAACAGATGGATGGGGTGCTGAGAGAACAAAGGCATATGAAATACAAAATGGAGGACCAGGAAAATCGCAATAGGAGAAAAAATCTTATGCCCCATACAAACGATCAGAAATTCTGCCAGCAAAAGTGAGATGTGAGCTTTTGGTCAGAAATTCTGACCGAGTTTATGCTCCATCGGACTTTTGCTGGCAGAATTCCAGCCAGCAAAAGATTGAGAGCAGGTTCTCTATTTTTTGGTCGGAAAAAGTTACTATACGAAAATGCGTTCGTCTGTATGCAATTCGGACGCGCAAAAAAAATCACGCATGCTTGGAAACAATTCTATGCATGCTCGGAAGCATAGAACTTAATTTTCTCGGCTCGACGTAGTGTTGTACGTCACTGCGTTCTTGACGGTCGAAAGTTCAGAGAACTTTTGTGTGACCGTGTGCATGCAAGGCAAGCTTGAGCGGAATTCCGTTCCAAGTTTTTTCTGAAGGAATTTCTGATCGTGTGTATGGGGCATAAGAATTAGAGCCTTACCCGAATTACAGGGAGAAGACCTACAGGAAAAGATGGATAAAATATTTGGCCCTCTGCTGGGACTCTCACAGACAGAAAAAATAAAGCTTGAAAGAGTTTATAGGATCAGAAAACCGGTAGAGATGGCTGGAGAAATCCCGAGAGACGTGATCATGAGATTCCATAACTATAAAGACAAAGAGCAGATCTGGGTGTCTTTAAAATCCAGTCAGCCTGTTAAATATGAAGAGACCACTTTACAGATATTCCCAGATCTGGCCTCAGAGACTCTGACAAGGAGAAGAACACTAAAACCTTTATTGGAACAAATGAAATCACATTCGATCCAATACTCCTGGGAAGTGATGTCATCTCTCCTTGTGTCGGTCTTTTCGTTCCGGCGCCGAGGAGAGAAGACATCAATGTGAGTTTCACAAACACTACACTTTCAGTAGAACACACTAGGCACACTTTTCACCCCCCATCACCCCCCCGATCACCCCCCGATCACCCCCCTGTACCCCCTGTCACACTGACACCAATAGCAGTTTTTTTTTTTGCATTGGTGTCAGTTTGTGACAGTTATAAGTGGTAGGGCAGTTAGGGTTAGCCCCCTTTAGGTCTAGGGTACCCCCCTTTAGGTCTAGGGTACCCCCCTAACCCCCACTAATAAAGTTTTAACCCCTTGATCATCCCCCATCGCCAGTGTCACTAAGTGATCGTTTTTCTGATCGCTGTATTAGTGACACAGGTGACGCTAGTTAGGGAGGTAAGTAAATAGGTTCGCCGTCAGCGTTTTATAGCGACAGGGACCCCCATATACTACCTAGTAAAGGTTTTAACCCCCTGATTGCCCCCTAGTTAACCCTTTCACCAGTGATCACCATATTTTTGCTTGTGAGTCTCACTAGTGTACCCCTAAATTTAGAGCCCAAAATGGCAAATTGAAGGTACACTAGTGAAGAGGCCTACATGTTTCTGAGCATGACAGATAGTGAAGAGGAAGTCACTCATCTGTCAGATTCAGGCTCAGAATACGATCCTGTAGACGACAGCGGATCCATGACAGATAGCTCTGACGACGGAGTTGTGGTCCCTGCCAAGGTCAGGCGTACCAGATCCCAATATTCTTCTTCTTCTTCTGTCCTTGAAGTGCAAGAATCGCAGGTCCCTTGTATGGAGCAGAGAAGTACTAGCGCCGCTATTCCTTCTGGTGAACTGGCAAGCACCAGCAGCCTAGTACACCATGGTCGTATATCCAGCACTGCAGTAACACTTGGTGACGTGGCGAGTCCCATAAGTGCAGTTCAAGCTGGCGAGGTGGCAAGCACAAGTAGAGTCCCGCTGCCAGCAAGAAGAAGAACACAGGCCCGTTGTGCCCATAGTGCCCTTCCTGCTGCATTCGCCAATCTGAATTGGGTACCCACCACTTCTGCAGCACCCGTACTTCCCCCATTCACTGGCCAACCCGGCATTCAGGTGGAAACAGTTGATTTTACGTCACTGGATTTTTATTCGCTGTTTTTCACCGAAGATCTCTATAGATCTATTGTGGACCAAAGCAATTTGTACGCTGGTCAACACATCGCCACTATTCCCCAGTCCTCCCTTGCCAGAGATTGGAAATGAATTACGGTTTCCGACTTTAAGATCTTTCTGGGTCTTTCCCTCAACATGGGCATAAATAAAAAGAGTGAGTTGCAGTCATATTGGTCCACTGACCCAATTTACCATATGCCCGTGTTCTCTGCCTCCATGGCCAGGCCACGATACGAGCAGATTTTGTGGTACATGCACTTCAACAACAATGAACTCTGTCGTCCTCGTGGAGACCCTGAATACGATCGGCTCTACAAAATTCGGCCCCTCGTAAACCACTTCAACCAACGTTTTGCAGACTTGTTTACTCCCCATCAAGTTGTCTGCGTTGATGAGTCCCTGATTAAGTTTTCTGGCCGCTTGTCATTCAAACAGTACCTTCCCAGGAAGCGTGCCAGATACGGGGTCAAGATGTATAAGCTCTGTGACAGGGCCACAGGCTATACATGTAGTTTTATGGTTTACGAGGGCAAAGATAGTCGCGTAGAGCCGACAAGCTGCCCTGACTACATAGGAAGTGCTGGCAAGATTGTGTGGGACTTGGTGTCACCCTTATTCCGAAAGGGGTACCACTTGTACGTGGACAATTATTACACTTTTTAGTCACTTGTTTGATCAGCAGATTGGAGCATGTGGCACCGTGCGACCTAATCGCCGGGGCTTTCCCCAGCGGCTTGTAGATTCCCGTCTTAGGCTGGGGGAGAGAGCCTGCTTGCAGTGTAATAATTTGCTCGCTATGAAGTGGAGGGATAATAAGAATGTTTTCGTTCTTACCTCCCTTCATGCAGACACGACGGTCCAAATTACTACTGCGACTGGTGTTGTGGAGAAACCCCTCTGTGTCCACGAATATAACCAAAATATGGGAGGGGTGGACCTCAACGACCAGTTGTTGGCGCCGTACCTAGTTGCCCGTAAGGCCAGACGCTGGTACAAAAAAGTGTCTGTTTATTTATTTCAATTGGCTTTGCTGAACGCTTATGTGTATACAGAGCTTCAGGATGGACTGGATCCTTCCTTAAATTCCAGGAAGAGATCGTCAGAGCCCTTCTGTTTCCAGACGATGCTCCACCTCACCTTTCCCAACCAAATGCAGTAAGCCGGCTGCATGAGAGGCATTTTCTTTATGTCCTCCCGAGTACCCCTACCCAACGAGCCCCCCAAAAAAGATGTTGTGTCTGCAGCAAGCGCGGATTTAGGCGTGACACCCGGTATTATTGTCCCTCCTGTCCTGACAATCCTGGTCTTTGCATTGGTGAATGTTTTGAACGCTACCATACACTAGTTGAGTATTAGCGTAGGGTACAGCACAGACTAGGACACACTTTCACAGGGTCTCCCAAGATGCCATCGCATTTTGAGAGACCCAAACCTGGTACCAGTTACAAAAGTTAAAGTTACAAAAAAATGTGTAAAAAAAAAATAAAAAAAAGTAAAAAACAAAAAAATATAAAATAATAAAAACCAAAAATAGTTGTCATTTTATTGTTCTCTCTCTCTATTCTCTCTCTATTGTTCTGATCTTTTTTACTGTATTCTATTCTGCAATGTTTTATTGTTGTTATGTTTTTATCATGTTTGGTAACCATTTTTTTGTTTTCAGGTACGCCATTCAGCTGCAGAGCGGATTTATTTATCTTGACAGCAACAGCATTTGCTCCCACTTCAGCATATATGCCGAAGCGTGGGGGCAGCAGTGGGTGGAGGAGCGATTTGCTCCTGCCTTTTGCGGGAGGATGCCCCCATGCTTCGGCATACATATATTTTAGGCACAGGTTGCGTTTAAATGTTTTATTTTTTACTATTTTTTTTGTATTTGCTTTGCAGGTATGGTAAGTCTTACTGTTATACTGTAATGTTACTTTGTTTTATTGTTAACCATCATTTGCTTAGCAGGTACGCCATTCAGCTGCAGAGTGGATTTATTTATCTTGACAGCAACAGCGTTTGCTCCCACGATACATAAAGCCGTTACTCCAGCGCTGTCCGAGGTGATTTCACCACCACAGTTACATACTTCAGCATATATGCCGAAGCGTAGGGGCAGCAGTGGGTGGAGGAGCGATTTGCTCCTACCTTTTGCGGGAGGATGCCCCCATGCTTCGGCATATATAAACGGTGCATATATGCCCATCATTAGAAGTGGGTGGATGAAGGGAGGTATTCTAATGGTGGGCATACCCACCGATCAATATCTTTTTTTCGTTCAGCCCACAGGCTGCATGAAAAAAAGTTTACAATATATGCCCAACAAGGACCAGCAAGGTACTGGTATGTTGCTGGACTTTGAGTGGTTATACCAGAATGATGCCTGCAGGTTTAGGTATCATCTTGGTATCATTCTTTTCAGCCAGCGGTTGGCTTTTATGTAAAAGCAATCCTAGTGGCTAATTAGCCTCTAGACTGCTTTTACAAGCAGTGGGAGGGAATGCCCCCCCACCGTCTTCCATGTTTTTCTCTGGCGAGAATACAGCCGGTGATTCGGCCAGCTGACCATAGAGCTGATCAGAGACCCGAATGGCTCCAATCATCTCTATGGCTTAAGAAACCGGAAGCTACGAGCATTTCATGACTTAGATTTTGCCGGATGTAAACAGCGCCATTGGGAAATTGGGAAAGCATTTTATCACACCGATTCTGGTGTGGTCAGATGCTTTGAGGGCAGAGGAGAGATCTAGGTTCTAATAGACCCCAATTTTTTCAAAAAAGAGTACCTGTCACTACCTATTGTTATCATAGGGGATATTTACATTCCCTGAGATAGCAATAAAAATGATTAAAACAATAAAAAAAATGAAAGGAACAGTTTAAAAATAAGATAAAAAAGCAAAAAAAAAAAAAAAAAAAAAAAAAGCACCCCTGTCCCCCCCTGCTCTCACGCAAAGGTCTGGCGTCAAATGTAAACAGCAATTGCGCCATGCATGCGAAGGTCAGATCGAGGGCAGTAATTTTAGCAGTAGAAATCCTCTGTAAATCTAAAGTGGTAGCCTGTAAAGGCTTTTAAAGGCTTTTAAAAATGTATTTAGTTTGTCGCCACTGCACGTTTGTGCGCAATTTTAAAGCATGTCATGTTTGGTATCCTTGTACTCGGCCTAAGATCATCTTTTTTATTTCATCAAACATTTGGGCAATATAGTGTGTTTTAATGCATGAAAATTTAAAAAAGTGTGTTTTTTCCCAAAAAAATGCGTTTGAAAAATCGCTGCGCAAATACTGTGTGAAAAAAAAATGAAACACCCACCATTTTAATCTGTAGGGCATTTGCTTTAAAAAATATATATAATGTTTGGGGGTTCAAAGAAATTTTCTTGCAAAAAAATTTAATTTTTTCATGTAAACAAAAAGTATCAGAAAGGGCTTTGTCTTCAAGTGGTTAGAAGAGTGGGTGATGTGTGACATAAGCTTCTAAATGTTGTGCATAAAATGCCAGGACAGTTCAAACCCCCCCAAATGACCCCATTTTGGACACCCCAAGCTATTTGCTGAGAGGCATGTCGAGTCCATGTAATATTTTATATTGTGACACAAGTTGCGGGAAAAAGACACTTTTTTTTTGCACAAAGTTGTCACAAAATGTTATATTGCTCAAACATGCCATGGGAATATGTGAAATTACACCCCAAAATACATTCTGTTGCTTCTCCTGAGTACGGGGACACCACATGTGTGAGACTTTTTAGGAGCCTAGCCGCGTACGGGACCCCGAATACCAAGCACTGCCTTCAGGCTTTATAAGGGCGTAAATTTTTGATTTCACTCTTCACTGCCTATCACAGTTTCAGAGGCCATGGAATGCCCAGGTGGCACAAACCCCCCCAAGTGACCCTATTTTGGAAAGTAAACACCCCAAGCTATTTGCTGAGAGGTATAGTGAGTAAAACATGTTTTCTAGTCTTTCTTCATTTTCAAAAACAAATAAGAGCTGCATAATACTCACCATGCCTCTCAGCAAATAGCTTGGGGTGTCCACTTTCCAAAATGGGGTCATTTGGGGGGGGTTTTGTGCCATCTTGGCATTTTATGGCCTTCAAAACTGTGATAGGTAGTGAGGAGAGAAATCAAAAATTTACGCCCTTAGAAATCCTGAAGGCGGTGCTTGGTTTTCAAAGCCCCGTACGCAGCTAGGCTCCCAAAAAGTCCCACACATGTGGTATCCCCGTACTCAGGAGAATCAGCAGAATGTATTTTGGGGTGCAATTCCACATATGCCCATGGCCTGTGTGAGCAATATATCATTTAGTGACAACCTTGTGCAAAAAAAAAAGTTTGTCATTTTCCTGCAACTTGTGGCAAAATATAAAATATTCCATGGACTCAACATGCCTCTCAGCAAATAGCTTGGGGTGTCTATTTTCCAAAATAGGGTCATTTGGGGGGGTTTTGTGCCATCTTGGCATTTTATGGCCTTCAAAACTGTGATAGGTATTGAGGAGTGAAATCAAAAATTTACGCCCTTAGAAATCCTGAAGGGTGTGCTTGGTTTCGGGGCCCCGTACGCGGCTAGGCTCCCAAAAAGTCCCACACATGTGGTATCCCCGTACTCAGGAGAAGAAGCAGAATGTATTTTGGGGTGTAATTCCTCATATGCCCATGGCATGTTTGAGCAATATATCATTTAGTGACAACTTTGTGCAAAAAAAATAAAAATAAAATAAAAGTTTGTAATTTTCCCACAACTTGTGTCAAAATATAAAATATTCCATGGACTCAACATGCCTCTCAGCAAATAGCTTGGGGTGTCTACTTTCCAAAATGGGGTCATTTGGGGGGGTTTTGTGTCATCTTGGCATTTTATGGCCTTCAAAACTGTGATAGGTAGTGAGGAGTGAAATCAAAAATGTATGCCCTTAGGAATTCTGAAGGGTGTGCTTGGTTTCGGGGCCTCATACGCGGCTAGGCTCCCAAAAAGTCCCACACATGTGGTATCCCCGTACTCAGGAGAAGCAGCAGAATGTATTTTGTGGTGTAATTCCACATATGCCCATGGCATGTTTGAGCAATATATCATTTAGTGACAATTTTGTGCAAAAAAAAAAAAGTTTGTAATTTTCCCGCAACTTGTGTCAAAATATAAAATATTCCATGGACTCAACATGCCTCTCAGCAAATAGCTTGGGGTTTCTATTTTCCAAAATGGGGTCATTTGGGGGGGGGGTTTGTCATCTTGGCATTTTATGGCCTTCAAAACTGTGATAGGTAGTGAGGAGTGAAATCAAAAATTTACGCCCTTAGGAATCCTGAAGGCGGTGCTTGGTTTTCAGGGCCCCGTACATGGCTAGGCTCCCAAAAAGTCCCACACATGTGGTATCCCCATACTCAGGAGAAGCAGCTAAATGTATTTTGGGGTGCAATTCCACATATGCCCACGGCCTGTGTGAGCAATATATCATTTAGTGACAACTTTTTGTAATTTTTTATTTTTTTGTCATTATTCAATCACTTGGGACAAAATAAATGAATATTCGATGGGCTCAGCATGCATCTCAGCAATTTCCTTGGGGTGTCTACTTTCCAAAATGGGGTCATTTGGGGGGGTTTGTACTGCCCTGGCATTTTAGCACCTCAAGAAATGAGATAGGCAGTCATAATCTAAAAGCTGTGTAAATTCCAGAAAATGTACCCTAGTTTGTTTACGCTATAACTTTTGCGCAAACCAATAAATATACGCTTATTGACATTTTTTTTACCAAAGACATGTGGCCGAATACATTTTGGCCTAAATGTATGACTAAAATTGAGTTTATTGGATTTTTTTATAACAAAAATGTAGAAAATATCATTTTTTTTCAAAATTTTCGGTCTTTTTCCGTTTTTAGCGCAAAAAATAAAAACGGCAGAGGTGATCAAATACCATAAAAAGAAAGCTCTATTTGTGGGAAGAAAAGGATGCAAATTTTGTTTGGGTACAGCATTGCATGACCGCGCAATTAGCAGTTAAAGGGACGCAGTGCCAATTGGTCTGGTCAGGAAGGGGGTAAATCCTTCCGGGGCTGAAGTGGTTAAAAAATAAAAATTTACAGAATTCTGAGTTTCAAAGTCAGAATTCTGAGATTCAAAGTCAGAATTCGGAGTTTTAAAGTCAGAATTATGAGTTTATAAATAGAGTAGTCTCTATTAGAAGGATTTTAGGACCAATGAGCAATAATGTAGTAACACCCACAGACCATCATTCTGCAAACATACATGTCTTCTGCTCTATAAATGGATATGTAAATCTATCTTAGTTATAGCACACAGTATAGGGAAGCAGGCAGTGCTGGGTTCTCTGGTTCCTCTACTGTATTAATAGTTCCTCAGTTTGCTGTCTTATCCTCCTTCTCTGTCATCTGCTCCAACATAAAGAGCCATGCTGAAAACGTGTGCATTTTGTGTGAGAGGGGGGGCACAGCTTCCATAGATAACAGAACACAATGGCCAGCACAGCTCTGCACCCCAACTTGTAGGAAACATTGCACTGTTGCCCCTACATGAGGGAATTGTGAATGGCTAGAAGGCAGCAGGACAATGTGTGTCTATGGTCATAACAGATTGTTCATAGCAATTACTTGTCTGGATTAAGACAGTTGAACCTCATATTAAACATAAAAAACAATATATAGTATACATTGGGCAATAGCTTAGTGGTTAGACTAGCAGACTTATGTTGTTTAGGTTGTGGGTCAGAGCTTATTTTTTTAAAGTTATTTATACATATATATATATATATATATATATATATATATATATATATATATATATATATATATATATTCAATATATTGATTTTATATTAAATATATATTTTAAAATATGAGTTAGTGAGGGCTTAAATTGTATTTTATCAATATATCCAAATTGATTTCAAGGTATATTAACAAAGACACACTGATATATTCAGCACACAAACTTGTAGTATATGCTGGCTACTATAAATTAGAGAGTAGAGATTTAAAAGAAAAAAAAACTGTGTATATATTAGGGTGATCAGACAGGATCATTAGGGTGTCATATTCAGTTTCCGGGGGCACTTCCCAATTTCAGGAGACTGGTCATAACGGATCGATCATAGCAATTACTTGTCTGGACCAATACAGTTGTTTCACAAACAATTGACCTCATATATAACATATAAAGTACATATTAAGAATCATTAAGTGACAGCATAGTGGTTAGAGTAACAGACTTATATTGGGGAAATTTAGGGTTCTAATCCAGACAGGGGCATGTGTTTTAGATATATATTGATATTATATTAAACATACTTTAAAATATCAGTTAGTGAGGGCTTAAATTGTATTTTATCCATGTATCTAAATTGATTTCAAAGTATATTAACTAAGACATTGATAAATTTAGCACACTAAGTTGTATATGCTGACTACTATAAATTAGAGAGTAAAGATTATTTTTGAAAAAATGTGTGCATATATTAGGGTAATCAGGGCAAATAGTGTGACATCTTCAGTTCCTAGAAGACAGTTGCCAATTTCAGGAGACTGTCCCTGGGTAAGAATGTCCCTGGAAGCTGCATGATAACAATCACGCCCCACAATTTAGCCCTGGCCTCTGCACTATAAGCTGTTTACCTACACCCCCGGTGCAGCACAGTGTATCTGCAACTTTCCTGGGCTAGCTGCACCTTGCCATAGACTTCTTTTATATACTGCAGGTGTGGTGCACTTTCTGGAAGCGTACCAAGACTCCTGCATTCAGAAAGTGCACCAAACCCGCAGGATATAATAGAAGTCTATGGCTAAGCGCAGCAAAGCCGCAGGAAAGCTGCAGGTACACTGCACTGCACCTGCAGTGTGGGTAAACCACAGCACATCAGTGTGAACGCAGCCCTATACTTTTACACCCAGTATATTGCTTCACACTGACCTGAAGATCTCTTATTTCCTGCTGCTGGTACCACTCTGGAGACCACTAGCCAAGATAAGAGGTGAAGTGCGGTTGGTATCACTCCGCATGGGACAGGAGCCAGCACTACAGGCATAGGCTTATGCAGCTCTTGCTCTCTACTACACCTCCAACTTTAAAAGTAGTCCCTCGGCATTGCACTCTGATGCTCTGGAATGGTGGAATGGTGGGTCAGCAAGCCCAAACCGATGATCTACCAGTCACCTTGTCGCAATCTACAGGTTGCTGACCCCCGAGCTAAACTATGTGTGTGAATTACAATGTACATGCACACACAAATATCTCCCCTCTTCTGATTGGCAATAAATAAATAGATAAAAGATACTGCACTAACAGGTTTCCTTTAAAAGACAATAAAAGTATTTTTTATAAACTCTGCATTAGTGGTCATTTCTATTGTATTGTGGAAGGAGGATCTTCCTGTAAGGGCCCATTCACTCTACATGTTTGAACCATAAGTTCAGCGAATTCTTCTGTCAGAGAGTGATCTGTACACACGAGGCCAAAAGTTGCCAGATTCCTCATTTTCGGATGATTTTTGGAATGTGTGTACCCAGCTTTGGGCAAAGAGGCTGCTGGTGAGAGAGAAGAACCGCAATACAGCTGTCAGTTTGGCGGTAACAGATGGTATAAAGTAGTTAGGTTCGGACTCCAATCAGGATCGCTCGGCTGGCAGTGACATAAGAAACTTCTGGCTTGAGAAAGGGGAGGTCCGATTGCCCCCAAACACCCCCATGCCATAGGGGGTGTAACCATGCCCCCTTACGTTTCTGACATCACTTCCAGCGGAGGGATCTTGACTGAAGCTGAATCTAACTGCTTTAGACCCGGCACCATCTGTTACCACCTGGAAGTCACAGGGGTGTTTGCATTCCAAAGTGATAGTGGTTCTTCCCTCTCACCTGTGGAAACCTAGAAGATTCTGAAGATCTTCTAGCTTAAAGTGGTATTAAACTCAAAGACAAACATTTATTGTATAGCAGCTTACCAATTCGTAGATGTGATAGTGGTTCTTCACTCTCACCTGTAACTACCTTTCCCAAAACTGGGTACACACAGGCTAAAAATCATCTGAAAATGGTCAGATCAGCAGGAACCTGATGACTTTCGGCCCGTGTGTACAGATGACTCTCCAAAAGAAGAATTCTGTTAACTTATAGTTCAAACATGTAGAGTGAATGGGTCCTCACAAGAAGACCCACCTTCCATATATTAACTTCTATACAAGGTATACTACTTGTCCTATGTTTGGTATGGGTGAGGGGCAGAGGATTGAACTAAAAGACCAGCCAACAGCACAAGGGACATTTTGGAATGAATGCAAGTACCATTCCTTGTGCTTATTTTAAAAAAATCAATCTAGAATTTCTGTGGAAACCTAGAAGATTCTGAAGATCTTCTAGCTTAAAGTGGTATTAAACTCAAAGACAAACATTTATTGTATAGCAGCTTACCAATTCGTATATGTGATAGTGGTTCTTCCCTCTCACCTGTAACTACCTTTCCCAAAACTGGGTACACACAGGCTAAAAATCATCCGAAAATGGTCAGATCAGCAGGAACCTGATGACTTTCGGTCCGTGTGTACAGATGACTCTCCAAAAGAAGAATTCTGTTAACTTATAGTTCAAACATGTAGAGTGAATGGGTCCTTACAAGAAGACCCACCTTCCATATATTAATAGAAATGACCACCAATGCGGAGAAAAACAAATAACACACTTTTATTGAAATACAAAAAGTACACTGAAAAGTGAGGAAACGCACCTACCCCCAACCACTGGCATCTGAGACTGACACCCTTCCCCCCCCCACCACTGACAACCCAGGCTGATAGACCCCCACTCCCACAGATTGACAACTTCCACCACCAACTACTTACATCCCAGACTGACAGACATCTTCCACATACAGACTGACACCCCCTCCCCTAACTCCTAACACTGGGCCAGACCCCCCCTTCCTCCAACTGAGACCCCACACTAAGAGAACCCCACTCCCAACTACTGACACAAACAATTAAGACAACTATGGAGGTGACAGAGATAAGCAAGGAGCCTACAGCTCCAGCCAGGCTGACTTGACCAAAGTGCAGGCGGATTTAAAAAATCATGCCACAGCAAAATGCATAATAATTTATTTTGATGCAGATGAACATGCGCAAAAGTGCATGCACTGGTAAGGTGCATGGGGATGACAATCAGAATTAATGGCGCTTTTGCTTGACTGCAAAAGGGCTGTGTGTTTTTGTGCATTGCAGAAATGCATGTGATTTAGCGTGTGTTCCTCCAACGCACAAATATGAATCCATTGTAAGAGAGGGAGGAGGGTAAGGAGGTCTGAGGGGGAGAAGGGAGGTCTAAGGCTGAGCTGTCCCACCTCCCCAAAGTACGCAAGGATCATATGTTCTTTACATGGTGTCACATCATTATTTTTCCCACACACTGATGCTGGGGCATTTTTTTTCTACACCATTGTGAGCCCCATATTTAATTGCTGGATAGAATGTGTACCATTATTAAACTGCATGCATCGCAATTTATCACACTCCACCTGCTATTCCACCTTGAGGCAGGGGGGTTGGGCGGGCGCCATTTGGCATCTTCGCCCTAGGCACTAGATTACCTTGTCCCGTCACTAGGTGGGTATGTATCAAAAGTTAGCATAACTCACTACCAGGTAGGTAAGGCTTAAAAAAAAAGGTAAAGTACCACTTTAAAAAATGCATTAAAAACATGCGTAAATACATATCAAAAGGCATGCCAATGCAAAAAGAAACAAACATTGATTCATTACATTGCACCTGCGTAATGCTACACAATTGCGCCTCTATACACACACATAACTCTGAATAGACCCCTAGTAATTTCCCTCATAGAACAAGTCAGGACTATTACTAATAGTATGGCTGGTGGCACATGGATACTTTACTTACAACCTAGAACTACTGTATATTTGAATAATTTATATTTCTGTGCTTTTTTATCTCTTGGTTTAATGTAAACACCTTTAAAAGCCTCCTTCACAATACTTGATATTTGACTATGTTGTTAAAGCTCAACTTTGGCCAGATAGTTTTTGATAGGGTAGATAACCATAACTATCATAACGTTTTTGTTGCTGCCTGTGTCCTCATCAGGGAGATTTCCCTTCACTTAGGAATATGTTTGTAAAAAAAAAATTTGCAGAGCTTTTTTTCTTGTGAAAATGCATGCACATTTGTTCTGTGCTAATGGGGCCAAAATCTAATGCGTTTTGGCTATTTTCTCTCAAAGTTGAGTGTGTGAATCAGCTAACACTTTCTGGCAATTAGACGGTGCTGATGATCATAGGAAATAAATATTTCATTGCTCCTGGTGTCAGTTCTATCTAACTGCCGATATGTGATTATTGTGACAGCTGTGAGAGAGACGTTAGGCCTCCTCCCAACATTAAAGGCCACGTAAAAGGCTGCGGGGGAGCAATGTGAAGGGGTAAAAAATTGGTTTGTTCTTTTAGCTATGAACTTCTATACAAGGTATACTACTTGTCCTATGTTTGGTATGGGTGAGGGGCAGAGGACTGAACTAAAAGACCAGCCAACAGCACAAAGGACATTTTGGATTGAATGCAAGTACCATCCCTTATGCTTATTTTAGAAAAATCAATCTAGAACTTCTGTGGAAACCTAGAAGATTCTGAAGATCTTCTAGCTTAAAGTGGTATTAAACTCAAAGACAAACATTTATTGTATAGCAGCTTACCAATTCGTAGATGTGATAGCTGCATTAATGAGACGCACGCCGATGCATTACTTAATGTACATGTGAGAGCATTGATTGTAATTATATATATTTTTTTACAAATAAATGGAATAATGCTGTGTGGATTTCCTCTATCATCTCTTCCATACATGCATTATGAGACAAAATAATATCGATAAGGTATACTGCTGCTGGATATAGGATACAGCCACGGAGGAGGACTACAAGCCCCAGCATAACCAGGATAACCACTTAAGCGCATATGACTCTAAGGCCCCATACACACTATTAGATTTTCTGCAGATTTTTGTCTTCAGATTTACCAAAACCATGTAGTGCAAGGGCCTGCCTGATTGCATACAAATTGAAACACTTATGCCCCGTACACACGGTCGGATTTTCCAATGGAAAATGTCCGATCGAAGCGTGTTGTCGGAAATTCCGACCGTGTGTGGGCTCCATCGGACATTTTCCATCGGATTTTCCGACACACAAAGTTGAAGAGCAGGAGATAAAATTTTCCGACAACAAAATCCGTTGTCGGAAATTCCGATCGTGTGTACACAAATCCGATGGACAAAGTGCCACGCATGCTCAGAATAAATAAAGAGATGAAAGCTATTGGCCACTGCCCCGTTTATAGTCCCGACGTACGTGTTTTACGTCACCGCGTTTAGAACGATCGGATTTTCCGACAACTTTGTGTGACCGTGTGTATGCAAGACAAGTTTGAGCCAACATCCGTCTGAAAAAATCCTAGGATTTTGTTGTCGGAATGTGCGAACAAAATCCGACCGTGTGTACGCCCTATTAAGGTTTGACCTCATATTTTATGGTTTTGGTAAATCTTAAGACAAAAATCTGCAGAAAATCTAATAGCGTGTATGGGGCTTTAGTTAAACCTAATGCCGCGTACACACAGTCGGACTTTTCGTCTACAAAGGTCCGACAGCCTGTCCGACAGACTTTTGACAGACTTTTGTCGGACTTTTGGCGGACTTTTGGCGGACTTGCGGCAGACTTTCTTACGAGCGGACTTGCCTACATACGATCACATAAAAGTCCGACGGATTCGTACGTGATGACATACACCGGACTAAAATAAAGAAGTTGATAGCCAGTAGCCAATAGCTGCCCTAGCGTGGGTTTTTGCCCGTCGGACTAGCACACAGACGAGCGGATTTCTGGGTCCGGCGTAGTTACGATGTAAAGATTTGAAGCATGTTTCAAATCTAAAGTCCGTCAGATTTGAGGCTGGAAAAGTCCGCTGAAAGTCCGCTGAAAGTCCGCTGAAAGTCTGGGGAAGCCCACACACGATCGGATTGTCAGCCAGCTTTAGTCCGTCGGCGTCCGTCGGACTTTTGTAGACGAAAAGTCCGATCGTGTGTACGCGGCATTAGAGTCTATACCTGCTGGTGAGTGAATGGGAGTACTGGAGGGGAGCACAATATTTGCACCATATGTAAAGGGATAGAGAACAGCAGTATTCAGAGACTGCTTGACCGTTTGTCACACTATGAATGAATGAAGAAAGATGTGGCTATGGACTAGTTTTATTTTATTTTTTTTTTAAAAATGTATTTGATGTTTACATGTTTTTTATGTTTAATTTTTTTTAGTATTTACTTTTCAATATTAATATTGTTATGTCACATGTGTATATGATGGGCTACCTAGTTAGTAGACTAGGCAGCGCCTAAATTATTACATTCAGCTTAAAAGGATTGGAACCTTATTAGAGCTGCAGCCAGTCACTCATTGGTAGAGGTATTTCACTGATTTTACACTTATTTTATCCTAAGCGTGGGTGTATACAATCAATATAAATGATAGTTCCATTCGTTTTCTTCATTAGGCTTTCTTTCCTTTATTTCACCTGGTGTGGTATAGCCAGTAATTCAACAATTTATACTGTTGAGACAAATCATTACCACTGACACGGATGCTTACAATGATCAGTTTTTATTTATTCATGTAAAACCTTTATCCTAAAGTTAAAAAAAAACTGCTGCTGTAACTGCTTATGTAACTGAAGTGTGAGCCAGAGTTTGGCTTCAATTTGTTGGTGTATCTAAATCTGCTAGTACATCTAATACTATCCTCCTCCCCCAGACTGACAATGCTGCTGTCCAATGGTGTCCCCGTGCTCATTCATCCAGAGTGGAGGCACTCTAATACAGGAGGCATGTTATTGGCCAGATTGTGAAGTGAAAACAGAGGAAAAAAAGCCTAAAAAGGATGAATGGTAAGCTGCAATATATTACATTTTTGGTTTTGGGTTTAATACCACTTTAGGTGAAACTAGGTAATATTTACTCTGCTGAAGTAAAACCGAGCATAGTGAATTCTGAAGTGTTGCTTGGTAGTAATACTTATTACTATAATTAGCACACTATAGTAAAACCAGCTGTAAGTGTGTAAAGCTATTTGTAATAATGTATGCCACACATTACACACAGGCAATTTAGTACTTTAGCATAGTACTTTAGTGCTATCATGTAGTGTGCTTTTTGATAAAAAAGAATAGTTAATGTAATTTAAAATAGTTATTTGATAAAAATAATAAGTTAATGAAAAAAAAATTGCTTCAGTTATCTACAATAGACCCTGTATGCCACTCATATAACAATTGTAAGTTAAGTATTTTCCTTATAGATTGTATATACAGCATACTGTATATACACATGCACATATATATAAGATGAATGAACAGGTAAGCCCCATTGAAGCATATTGGGGGAGAGGGAATATTGTTATTTATATTGGGCCATCAGTTGGGCTAACAAGCCAACTATTGTCAACAAAAGCATGGGAAGATAAAATATGCCATGGGGGAAATGTACTAATGACAAGTTAAAAAAATACAGTGGTGTAGGGGCATTTTGTGTGGCTTTGAGGACAATGTTGATCATTAAAAAAAAAAACATTTTAAAATAAAGCTAAAATATTGTCCAAGGGATGCCCTAAAGCTGTAAGTGGTGTTAAGATACAGAGTACCAAAGCATATGTAGTCCACCATTGTAATCCACATGGTTGAGCCCAGCCATTTGTGAGGAGGCTGGGTTCTCCATACCTTCAAACTATTGGTTCTTTTGAATCAGCTACCCGGGGCAAAGGGCTAACCAGTGCATTAAAGGTGCCTTTACTAATAGTAACATTTTTTATTCAAAAACAAAAGCTCCTATCATTTATCAATCAATCATTCTGGCTATTTTTGGTTCATTCAGACCTTCTGTTCTGTTTTCAATCAGACCACAATGTTTTTCTGGTGATGGCCTGGTTAATGCTGGCCAAAATAGACACAGCCTTTATGTCTGTGCATACACAAAACCTGTGCATGGCAAACTCATAATGAGATTTGGCTGCAAGGTAATACGTGCACGCAGGAATGGAAGCTTATTCCCATCTAAAGCTCTATAAAGTCTCCAAGCTCCAGGACCCAGACAAGAACTTAGTTAGATTCCAAGGAAACAACAAGTTTGTTTTCTCCATATAACATTTTTTTTTTAAACCAAGGGATCACAGCCTAGAATTAGCTGGATGGTCAACACAGAATTATGTGGCAGAAGATTTTAATCTCTTCCAGGAGCATTGTAAGAATTTACTGGCAGGTGATATTATAAAGTCATAAATTAAAGGAAAATTTAGGATCTTTGCTGACTTTGGATGTTTCCTAAAATAAATAACTTTTACAAGTTTACTGGCGGAATTTAATTGTTGGCTTAAGCTGATCTTTAAATGTGAGAACCTTTCTAATGAAATTCTTTAAATAGACACGATGATGATTTTGGAAATAATAATAACAGGATTGTACTAAAGAAGAGTAAAAAAGCTATGGAAAATTGCAAGATCCAACCTGAAACACATTTGTGTTAAAGATAAAATTCTTTCTTAGTTTAAGTGGTAGAATACAAGTTGGAAAATATGTAAAAGATGAAAATAGAAGCATAGTATCCAGTTGCCTGAGTCGAAAAACCTTTCCTACCCTATCAGATTCCACTGGTGCATATCACTGTGGTTTGTCAAACTGTTCAGCTGTTGTTTAAGCACATTTCTTTGCTTGATTAAATTGCAATAATCTAAGTGTACTTACAGAAAGTCTCTTTAGAAAAAATGAGATCATGCAGGTCTTAAAACCACTTTTACCACTGTACTTGATTTTCATTTTCTATAGCATCTTTTTGTTTGTAGTTTACATAAAAAGTAGAGAAAACAGCATAAATATTTGGGTTTTTTTTTATGTGAAAGTGGAACTAGACTCTCACAAAATAATATACTTTTTTCAACACATTAAATACATTTTTTGCCCAAAAATATTTTTCCTCTTACTCTGTTAATGCATCTTTCGATGCACAGTACACATCTTGTATGCACTTTTTAAGAATTTCTAGTGAACATGTGTGCCCTTCAGCAGCAGCTGAACATTAGTGTGGTGACTTCAGTGGAACACACCACAGTAGTGTGCATTGCCATTCTCCTTTTAGTCCAATTAGGAGCACGCAATAAAGCGTGACAGTGCCACATCTGATTTGAATAAGATTTTTTCACCCTAGGAAAGGTATACAAATACACTTTGCTCTATCAAAATCCTTTTTGGGTAGTGTACGGAATGGTTAAAATCTCATCAAAGTCACAGAATTCCCCTCTTAGAGAGCTGTCACTGGAACAAGCGTCCCCATTAGAAAGTTCTTGTTCTAGTGACAACTCACAATTTTGGATTTCTCATTACTTTTAAGCCGGCCTCAGATGGATCAAAATCTGACCTGCTCATCAGGAACTGGCAGAATTTCAATTTGTCTATGGGGAGGCTAGTTTTACAGAAGTAGATCTCTCAATCAATTTCTGTACAACCAACCTGTCGGAGGGGGGGGGGGGGGGGGGTTGACCCTCTCTCGCTGTATTTGGTGACAACATTGATCATTCTATTCTGTGGGGAAAGGCCCCCACTGGCAGAACAATGTTTGAATGGGGTAAAGGCATATTTGTTTTTGTTAAACCCACTGTTTAAATGTATAATGTATGGCCTGCCTTAGTAATAGCAGGCTAGCAACTAACACATCTGTGCACAGCTGGTGAAAAATTCAACTGGCCACAAAAACAACAAAAGATTTTAATTGTCGATGCTACAATATGAATTTTGAATCAGTTAATTTTGGAATCTGCTTATCTGTGCAGCTTCATTTTGAAACGGGAGCCATGTTGTTTTGGCCCCAATCCTGGTAATAAATGCTGATACTTTTAATGCTAAAAAGATAAGTATTTTTTGAAGGTGTTTAGTTAGTGTTAGTGGTTGCCGTTAGATTACGGTTATAGTCAAAATTAGGAGGTTTGGATTAAAGGTTAATATTAAAGTCATGTTTTAGAGGAAAAAAGTAAGGTTATAAATTACAGTTAAGCAGTAGGGTTAGAGATAAATGTTAATGTTAATTTAAAGGTTTAAGTGAAGGTTAAGGAGATTAGGTGTTAACTTCACGTTTATGTTACACCCATATTTAGGGTGTATCATGAAACATGGATGCCTTCCTCAGCCCCCACCCTCAAACCACCTCCAACTTACTTGAATCACTTCTCTATGTAGACATCTATTTGTTTTAAATTTATTATGGCTATTCATGGCTCCACCAACACCGCCACATCATCCATTCACAGGGACCTGTGCATGGGAAGAATACATGTCCTTTTCGCCACTGCAACTGAGGGACCCACAGCTGGCAGCAGGGTGTTGACATCACACTTGTAGTTGATTGTTTACCTACTCCAGCTCCATACAGCAGGTCCATAACTCCATTTGGACTGACGGTAAAAAATGCAGGAACTTGTACTTTGCATCTGTGACACACTGATCACAATTTCTTCTCTTTCCCTGTTCTGATAGCAACTCAAAATGTTGGATTTACCCTCATATTCCAGTAACATTGGTGATCAGGACAATTAAAGTGAGTGAATCCCCCTAATAGGAACACAGGCAGTAAAAAAAAAATGTAACTAAAAAAACAAAACATTGCTTTAGTTATTCTTTTAGTGTAAAGGGTAGCCATGTTTGTGTACATTTATTTTCAATACCGAAACCCATGCCAATATTTACCTGAAACAAAGTCTTGGCACTAATAAAAAAAATGTACAACACAAAATAAACATTTTGTTCCATATTTTCATCAGTACCCTTTTTAGTCAATAGAAAAGATTTTAATGCTACCCCTACAAAAAATAGTTAAAACCTCATAAAATCTGATTTCAATATTTGTTCACAGTAAAACAGGTTGATATTCAGACTGTGCAGATGTCCAGTGGGGCAAATGTTTCATAATTCTCCTAAAGTGTATACAGGCATACCCCGCTTTTAAGTACACAATGGGGTTTATTTACTAAAGCTGGAAAGTGCAAAATCAGGCTCACTTCTGCATAGAAACCAACGAGCTTCCAGGTTTTATTACTAAAGCTTAATTGAACAAGCTGGGGTTAGAAGCTCATTGGTTTCTATGCAGAAGTGAGCCTGATTTTGCACTTTCCAGCTTTAGTAAATAAACCCCATTGTGTACTTAAAAGTGGGGTATGCCTGTACCCATTTAAAGTTGCCAGAATAAAAGTGTATGTAAACTAGGGATGGGTGAACGGCCTGAGCATAAGTTTGTGCCGAACTTTGGTTGTTCAGGCAGTCGGCAAACAACGAACATTAGGTGGTGTTCGCGGCAAATTCGAAAGCCAAAACTGAAAAAAATTTGCGTGGGGGTCCCCCCAAAATCCATACCAGGTCTTTCAGGTCCGATATGGATATTAAGGGGAACCCTGCACCAATTTTTTTTTTAAATGGCGTAGGAAAAGAGGGGGGACGAGAGAGTGCCCCCCCTCCTGAACCGTACCAGGCCACATGCCCTCAACATGGGGAGGGTGCTTTGGAGTAGCCCCCCAAAGCACCTTGTCCCCATGTTGATGGGGACAAGGGCCTCATCCCCACAACCCTTGCCTGGTGCTTGTGGGGTTCTTCGGGCAGAATCTGGAAGCTCCCTTTAACAAGGGGACCCCAGATCCTGGCCTCCCCCATGTGAAAAAAATGTCCCACAAAGTAAATCCATCTCACGTCGCCTGACAAGATGAAAAAAGAAAAAAAAAAGCCACAACAGCTACGACTGTCAGGAAAGGTCTCCTCCACTGGTGATATCGATCATTTGGCATGCAGTACTGAGGTCCACCAGCAGGTGTCTCCTGGCAGTTCGGAGCTGTCAGAAGAGCTCTTGCCTGCAAGTATTCTATCACCTTTGGGCCGCAGTACTGGCGTCCACCAGCGGAGGAATCCTGGCAGTATGGAGCAGGTATTCCCCTCTGCAGACAGGTGTCACCTGACTTTAATTATCAGAACTGTAGTATAAATACCCGGCAATTGCACATATGTTGCCCTGGTATTGTTCCTTGAGCCCTGACCTGTATCCTGTTACTCTGATTCCTGATTCCTGAACCTGTAGCCTGAACCTGAAGCCTGATTCCTGGAACCTGTTTATCCTGTTTCCTGTCTGTTTCCTGAACCCTGGACCCTGGACTCTGAGCCTTGTACCTGACTGTCAGGCTACTACTTACCAGACCGGCGAGTCCACTCGGGCAGAGGGTAGGCTCCCTTACGCGTCCGACTAGCGGCCCCTGGTAGAGCAAACAGAAGGCATGAAAGTACGGAGTGGTATGAGAGCCTGTATGCACTGTCCAGATACTGCAGGGTTAACAGATGAGAAGGCTGAAGCTGGCTGGAGCACAGGCACAAGACTGAGCAGGTTTGTCAGGAAGCAGGCTGGGTAGACAACAGACAAGCAGCTGGAGTCCAAGGGAACAGGCAGACGGATGGTCAGGAGGCAGGCCGGGTTCGGTAACAGACAGACGGCAAAGGTACAGTGGAGCAGGCAAATGGATGGTCGAACAAGCAGAAGTCAGGTACAGGCAGAGTTCAAGGGGAGGTCCAGGAGACAAGGCCGGGTCGACAGGTAATCAGGAACAGTTCAGATACAGGGTCAGGCACTGGGACGACAAGCTGTTGATCAGGCAGCACTGGTCACAGAGGCACGCCAGCTTAAATGCATCTTTTGGCGCCAAACGACGTGCATGCGCGCGCCCCCGCACGCCGGCGTGCACAGCAGGACGACCCCGGACACACACACCAGCACCGCGAGGAACGTGCACAGCGGGGTCCACAGGAACGCGCGCGCCAACGCGCGCCGACGCGCCCTGCCGCACACTGCCGTGAGCACCCTGCCCGCCGAGGTACGCTCTCTGACAGTGCCCCCTCCTCAAGGGCAGCCTCCGGATGCCCAGCTGGGCCAACCTGGTTGCGTGGGAGTCCTTGAAGGCTTTTAGTAATTCATCAGCATGGAGATTACTTTCAGGCTCCCAAGAGTTATCCTCGGGTCCATACCCTTTCCATTTAATGAGGTACTGGAACTGATTCTGCCTCTTTCTACAATCCAGGATTGCCTCGATTTCGAATTCCTCCTCATTGTTGATCATAATAGACTCCGGTGGCTTGGCCTTACGGTCAGAAAAGGAATCAGGAACAACTGGTTTCAACAATGATACATGAAAGACCGGGTGAATTCTAAGGGACTCCGGCAGATTAAGTTCATATGCGACATCATTCACTCTTCTTTTCACTTGAAAAGGACCCATAAACTTAGGTCCCAATTTCTTGGAGGGACAAGCCAATTTTAAGTTACTTGTGGATAGCCACACTTGGTTACCAGGTTCAAGGACAAGTTCTCCACGTCTTTTTTTGTCAAACATCTTCTTAAAGGATGCCTGGGACTGGGCCATGGTCTCCTGCAAGATCTTACAGTTGTTAGAAAAGAACTCCATTGTTTCAGTCACCGCAGGCAGGGTACATTCCGGAATAGAGCTGGGAAGGAAGGAAGGGTTGAATCCATAATTGGCAAAGAAAGGGGTCTGGTTGATAGCTGAATGTAGGGAGTTGTTGTATGAAAATTCAGCGACTGGTAACAGGGACACCCAGTCATCCTGCGAAAATGCAGAAAAGCAACGGAGGTATTGCTCCAGCGTCTGGTTAGTTCTTTCTGTCTGACCGTTTGTCTGAGGGTGGTAGGCCGAAGAAAATGCCAATTCAATTTCAAGAGCACCACACAGTGCCCTCCAGAACCGGGAGGTGAACTGGACACCCCGATCTGATACAATATTAGCGGGTACCCCATGTAGTCTCACTATTTCTTTGACAAAGATCTTCGCCGTTTCTACGGCTGTGGGTGTACCCTTCATGGGGAGAAAGTGTGCCATCTTGGACAGTCTATCAATCACCACAAAGATGGTCGAGAAACCTTCAGATGGGGGTAGCTCCACGATGAAGTCCATCGATATCATTCTCCAAGGCCTGTCAGGAATCGGTAAGGGTTTCAACAAACCCCAGGCCCTTGTGCGGTTGCTTTTATTCCGAGCACAAGTGTGGCAAGAACCTACATAATTCTTACAATCCTCCAATAATTGTGGCCGCCAAAAGGTGCGTTGCACCAGTTCAGTCGTTTTCCGGGCCCCGAAGTGACCTGCCAGCTTGTGGTCGTGGCACAATTCCAATACCAGCACTCTAAGTTTCTCAGGAACCAAAATCTTGCCTTCGTGCCAGAGCAACCCATTGCTTAAACTGGTCCCAGTAGGTTGGGGAATTTCTGAGGAGGCTTGCCTTATTCTGGAAATTAAATCTCCCTGGAGAAGTAGGAAATTTCCCACTGGCAGGATAGTGTCTGGAGGAGCAATTTTCTTGGAATCATGAAACATTCGTGACAATGCATCTGGTTTCCCATTCTTGGAGCCGGGTCTGTACGTGATGTGAAAGGAGAAGCGGGAGAAAAAAAGTGCCCATCTAGCCTGTCGTGGTTTAAGTCTCTTGGCTGACCTTAGGTATTCCAAGTTCTTGTGATCAGTATAGATGAGAACAGGATGTACAGCACCCTCCAGAAGATAGCGCCACTCCTCCAGAGCCGCCTTGATGGCCAAAAGTTCCCGATCTCCCACATCATAATTCCTTTCTGACAACGAGAGTTTGCGGGAAAAGAATGCTACTGGGAACAAAAGGGCTTTGGGGCCCTGGCGTTGAGAAAGTACTGCCCCCACTGCGATCTCCGAAGCATCAACTTCCAGCACAAACGGTAGAGCAGGGTCAGGGTGTTTAAGGATAGAGGCAGATGTGAACAGTCCTTTTAATTTCTCGAAAGCTGATTGTGCCCTGGACGTCCAACAGAATCGGGATCCCTGTCTTGTAAGTTCCGTAATGGGAGCAATGATTTTAGAAAAGTCTTTAATGAATTTCCTGTAAAAATTAGAAAATCCTACGAAGCGTTGGACCCCTTTCTTGTCTGTAGGTGCAGGCCAGTCCAGGATGGCAGACACCTTCTGTGGGTCCATCTTAATACCTTCTACAGAAATAATGAGTCCCAAAAATTGGATACTTTGAAGTTCGAATTCACATTTGTCAAGTTTAGCGTATAGGCCATGTTGCCTGAGCCGAGCAAGAACATTCCGGACGTGCCTGCGGTGATCAGCCATGGAGGAGGAAAAGATGACAATGTCATCCAGATAAACAATGACGTAGAGGTCCAAGAATTCTCTAAAGATGTCGTTCACAAAGTGCTGGAACGTGGCTGGGGCATTACAAAGACCGAAGGGCATAACAAGGTACTCGAAATGCCCGAAACGAGTGCGAAAGGCGGTCTTCCACTCATCTCCCTCTCGGATGCGACTTAGATTGTATGCACCGCGAAGATCCAATTTAGTGAAAATTCTGGCGGTGCCCAGCCTTTGGAATAACTCAGGTACCAGGGGAAGCGGGTAGCGATTCTTAATCGTTATCTTGTTCAATTTGCGGTAATCGATGCATGGCCGCAGAGAATGGTCTTTCTTCTCTACAAAGAATAAACCAGCACCGGCCGGGGAAGTGGACGGGCGGATAAACTTTTTCTTCAAGTTTTCATCTAGGTACTGCTTCAGGGTGCCCAGCTCCTGCTCAGTCAGTGGAAAGATCCGGCCGAAGGGTACCTCGGTTCCTGGTAGCAGTTCAATAGGACAGTCGTAGGGCCTGTGTGGAGGTAATAATTCTGCACCCTTTTTGCTAAATACATCCGCGAAATCTTGGTAGGGCTCAGGAATGGCTTGGAGCAGGTTAACATCAGGATGTAAACAGAGGAGTTGGGTAACCTCACGGTCGACCCTTTGCAGACAATGTTGTTGACAGTATCCTGAGAGAAACTCAATACTACCAGCAGCCCAGTTGATTTGAGGGTTGTGAACCTGTAGCCATGGCATTCCTAGGATAACTGGAAAAAGGGGTGAGGAGATAGCATCCAAACAGAGATATTCCCGGTGCTGAGGGCCCATAATAGCTTCTAAGGGGACGGTTTCTTGAGTGACCGGACCGGAACGGAGAGCAGAGCCATCTGCAAGATGAACAGCCAGGCTTTGAGTCTTGGGTTGGAGAGGTATGTTATGTTCAGAAGCGAAGGTCCGGTCGATAAAACAACTGCAGGCTCCAGAGCCAATAATGGCTGGAACTTGGATAGCCTTTCCGGGAAGCTGTAAAGTGACAGAGATAGTTAGATGTGCGCCAGCAGTGGGTAAAATAGTAGCACAGGTACGAACAGCAGAGCGGCACTTACGCGTCTTGTTGGGGCAACCGCTGGCGTAGTGCCCGGGTTCCCCGCAGTAGAGGCAAAGGTTATGTGCCCGTCTGCGTAATTTCTCTTCTGGGGTCAAGGAGGGACGAAGCAGACCAAGCTGCATAGGTTCTGGTGCATCACTGGCTGGAACTGGTGATGGAGCGGAAGATCTGCTGGGAGGACAGGGTACTTGTGGGA
The DNA here is from genome assembly GCA_037952835.1 of Lithobates septentrionalis. Classification (NCBI taxonomy): domain Eukaryota; kingdom Metazoa; phylum Chordata; class Amphibia; order Anura; family Ranidae; genus Lithobates; species Lithobates septentrionalis. The sequence continues at coordinate 400,919 of JBBDGP010001819.1, read as the reverse complement.
GCATCCTGGTGGGATGATAGGTACTGGTGGTTCTTTCGGTGCGTCGTTCTCTCAACCTACGGTCAATTTGGATGGACAGGTTGATTAGCTCTTCCAGGGTCTGAGGTACCCCTACCCGTGCTAACTCATCCTTGAGAGGATCTGACAACCCCATCCTAAACTGGTGGCGCAGAGCAGCGTCATTCCACGCCGTATCAGAGCTCCAGCGTCTGAACTCGACGGCATAATCCTCTGCCGCTCGACGGCCTTGACGAAGGGAATGTAAGGTGGCTTCAGCGGTGGCAGTTAGCTGGGGGTCTTCGTAAAGTTGAGACATAGCCTCGAAGAAAGCATCCAGGCTTTCCAAGACAACAGACTTTTGCTCCAAAAGTCGGTGGGCCCATGTTTGAGGTTCGCCAGATAGTAAGGAGATAACGAAGCCCACTTTAGTGGCTTCTAGAGAGAATGTGCGTGGCTGGAGGGCAAAGTAGAGATTACAGGCATTCCGGAAAGCACGATACCTACTTCAGTCTCCAAGGAATCTTTCTGGTACAGGTACCTTTGGCTCTGGAGGTAACATGACCACGGAGGGTGCTGAGGTTGCGGCCCCTGAGGGCCGGAAGGTGCAGATAAGGCCTGTACACGCTCTTCCAGGCTTGAATATCCCTCTTGTAGGCTCTTTACCGCTTGGGTTAGACCCGCCAGATGTCTGCAGAGTTCATCCATGGGAGAAGCCCCCTGCCCGGACTCGGTCATGGCTGCCTGATACTGTCAGGCTACTACTTACCAGACCGGCGAGTCCACTCGGGCAGAGGGTAGGCTCCCTTACGCGTCCGACTAGCGGCCCCTGGTAGAGCAAACAGAAGGCACGAAAGTACGGAGTGGTATGAGAGCCTGTATGCACTGTCCAGATACTGCAGGGTTAACAGATGAGAAGGCTGAAGCTGGCTGGAGCACAGGCACAAGACTGAGCAGGTTTGTCAGGAAGCAGGCCGGGTAGACAACAGACAAGCAGCTGGAGTCCAAGGGAACAGGCAGACGGATGGTCAGGAGGCAGGCCGGGTTCGGTAACAGACAGACGGCAAAGGTACAGTGGAGCAGGCAAACGGATGGTCGAACAAGCAGAAGTCAGGTACAGGCAGAGTTCAAGGGGAGGTCCAGGAGACAAGGCCGGGTCGACAGGTAATCAGGAGCAGTTCAGATACAGGGTCAGGCACTGGGACGACAAGCTGTTGATCAGGCAGCACTGGTCACAGAGGCACGCCAGCTTAAATGCATCTTTTGGCGCCAAACGACGTGCATGCGCGCGCCCCAGCACACACAGGCGCGCGCACCCGCCAACGCCCGTGCGCGCGCCCCCGCACGCCGGCGTGCACAGCAGGACGACCCCGGACACACACACCAGCACCGCGAGGAATGCGCACAGCGGGGTCCACAGGAACGCGCGCGCCGACGCGCCCTGCCGCACACTGCCGTGAGCACCCTGCCCGCCGAGGTACGCTCTCTGACACTGACCCGTCCCTCCTGTGATCCATCCATCCTCTCTTGTCTTGTTGATCTCCCTTCCCAGTTACTGATTCCCTGTTTATGACCCCGGCCTGGCTTGACTACGATTCTGGTACTCCCTCTTGCTACATATGCTGGTTGGTTTTATATCACCGATTGTTTGGTTGTTCACTCTGTATTGGTGGTGTGTTCACATATGCATTTTCCTTTATAAACTTATTTTCACCTATTTATGTCTGGTTCACTCTGTCGCAGTCACACAGTTCTGGTCACATCTGGTTTATGACAGACTCCATGGGAGGCTCCCGCTGAGTGATGCTTCTTCTCGGTGACAGCTGTTATATAGCTGAGGGTGGGGCCACCCGGTGATATAAACAGGTGACCCCGCCCCCCGATGCAACGTGATGTCAGAGAAAGGCAGGGTCACCTGTTTACATCACAGAGTGGCCCCGCCCTCAGCTGTATAACAGCTGTCACCGAGAAGAAGCGTCACTCAGCAGGAGTATCCCATGGAGGCGGAGCTGTTGCAGCTTTTTTTTCCTTTTTTCAGCTCGTTGGGTGACGTGAGATGGATTTACATTGTGGGACATTTTTATTTTTTAATAAAGGACTTGTCCCAAAGTGTCTCCTGTCTTTTTTACTTTTTTTGACACTTTTTTTGTAAAATGGTAGGGGTACAATGTACCCATTACCAATTCACCTAGGGGGGAGGCAAGGATTTGGGGGTCCCCTTGTTAAAGGGGGGCTTCCAGATTCCGATAAGCCCCATGCCCACAGACCCCCACAACCACTGGGCAAGGGTTGTGGGGATGAGGCCCTTGTCCCCATCAACATAGGGACAAGGTGCTTTGGGGGCTACTCCAAAGCACCCTCCCTATGTTGAGGGCATGTGGCTTGGTACAGTTCAGGAGGGGGGGTGCTCTCTGATCCCCTCTCTTTTCTTGCGGCCTGTCAGGTTGTGTGCTTGGATAAGGGCCTGGTATGGATTTTGGGGGGACCCCTACGCCATTTTTTTTATTTGGCGCAGGGTTCCCCTTAATATCCATACCAGACCTGAAGGACCTTGTAATGGATTGGGGGGACCCCCACACAATTTTTTTTAAAATATTTGGTTTGAGGTTCTCCTTAATATTCATACCAGACCCAAAGGGCCTTGTAATGGATTGGGGGGGACCCTCAATGAGTTTCACCTATATTGCCGAGACCTGACAATTCATTACAGCCGCGATCAGTTTTGAATGACAATTTTTTCTTTAGAAATGTCATTTTGCTATAGTAAGGTTCTAAACAAGGGAAAACTGCGCCACTTTACAGGCATACTATAGACACCTCCCAGGCACGATATTTAAAGGAATGTTTCATTTACTTCAATTTCATTGTTTTTTTCACTTTAAGCATTATTAAAATCACTGCTACTGAAAAAACGTTAGTTTTTAAAACTTTTTTTTGCATTGATACATGTCCCCTGGGGCAGGACCCCGGTCCCCAAACACTTTTTATGACAATAACTTGCACATAAGCCTTTAAAATTAGCACTTTTGGTTTTTCATGTTCGTGTACCATAGACTTTGCATGTTCGTCCCTATTTTTTGCCTGTTCGCATGTTCTGGTGCGAACCAAACCGGGGGGTGTTTGGCTCATCGTTAATGTAAACTTTAGATTTATTTCTCAGTATGTTTGACATACTGGCTTATTGAATAAGCCAGTTAACCACATCTCTTAACCACCTCAATACCAGACACTTGCACCCTCTTCTTGCCCAAGCCAATTTTCAGATTTCATGTAACACTTTGAATGACAATTACTCAGTCATGCAACACTGTACCCAAATTTAAATATTTATAGACACAAAAGCTTTCTCTTGGTGGTATTTAACCACGCTGTTTTTTTCCCTATATAAATTAAAAAATACCAAAAATATTGAAGAAAAAAACATTTTTCTTAGTTTCTGTTATAACATTTTGCAAATAAATAATATTTTTTTTCATACATGTAGGCTAAAATGTAGTCTACTACATTTCTTTGTCAAAAATAACCCAAATCAGTGTTTATTATTTAGTCTGTGTGAAAATTATAGAGTCTACAAAATATGGTATATATACAGTATATTTGAAAATTGACCAGTCCTGATGTACTGACTACCTATCTAATTTCTTGAGGCCCTAAAATGACAGGACAGTACAAATACCCCACAAAAGGACCCATTTTTAGAAAATAGAGAGTCCAAGGTATTTAGTAAGCATAGTGAATTTTTTTAAGTTGTACTTTTTTGTCACAATTTGTATTTCTCACACACAGCATAGGCATACTTAGAATTACCCCCCTCAAACACATTTAGCTATGCCTCCTGAGTATGAGGCTACCACATGTGTGAGACTCTTTCACAGCCTAGATGCATACAGGGTCCCAAAATTCAAGGAGTACCTGTAGGCTTTCAAGGAACATAAATTACACATCCAATTTCCTGACTTCCTATCACAATTTTGGAGATCCTGGAGCACCAGGACAGTGGAAACACCCAAAAAATTACCCAATTTTGGAAAATAAACACTCAGAAGTATTTTTTTGAAAGGCATAGTAAGTCTTTTGAAAATGTCATTTCCACAAGTTTTTGTAAAATGCAGGAAAGAAAGTAATTTTTTTTTTTTTTTTACACAAAGTTGTTCATTAATGAGATATTTCTAACACACATACTTAGAATTACATCCCAAAACACATTTGCTACATGCGGGAATACCACATGCATGAGGCTTTTTCACAGCCTACATACTGTATTCACATATAGAGGGGTCCAAAATCCAAGGAAGTGCCTTCGGTCATTCTAGGGACCCACAGTGGGGACGGAAAGTATTCAGACCCCCTTAAATTTTTCACACTTTGTTATATTGCAGCCATTTGCTAAAATCATTTAAGTTCATTTTTTTCCTCATTATTGTACACACAGCATCCCATATTGACAGAAAAACACAGAATTGTTGACATTTTTGCAGATTTATTAAAAAAGAAAAACTGAAATATCACATGGTCCTAAGTATGCAGACCTTTTGCTGTGACACTCATATATTTAACTCAGGTGCTGTCCATTTCTTCTGATCACCCTTGAGATGGTTCTACACCTTCATTTGAGTCCAGCTGTGTTTGATTATACTGATTGGACTTGATTAGGAAAGCCACACACCTGTCTATATAAAACCTTACAGCTCACATTGCATGACAGAGCAAATGAGGATCATGAGGTCAAAGGAACTGCCTGAAGAGCTCAGAGACAGAATTGTGGCAAGGCACAGATCTGGCCAAGGTTACAAAAAAAATTCTGCTGCACTTAAGGTTCCTAAGAGCACAGTGGCCTCCATAATCCTTAAATGGAAGATGTTTGAAACGACCAGAACCCTTCCTAGAGCTGGCCGTCCGGCCAAACTGAGCTATCGGGAGAGAAGAGCCTTGGTGAGAGAGGTAAAGAAGATCCCAAAGATCACTGTGGCTGAGCTCCAGAGATGCAGGCGGGAGATGGGAGAAAGTTTTAGAAGGTCAACCATCACTGCAGCCCTCCACCAGTTGGGCTTTATGGCAGAGTGGCCCGACGGAAGCCTCTCCTCAGTGCAAGACACCTGAGAGCCTGCATGGAGTTTGGTTTTAGCAAACGATAACGAAAGTGCAGAATCCGAAAAACGAAAGATCCGACATAAACAAATGCTTTATTTTCGTTTTCGTTGCTACAACAGTTCGACATAGATAGGAGATTCGACATGATGATGACAATAACAATCTGTGTCCATCAAACCTGTGGTCGAATGTACCTAACCTTAACTCTATTAGTCCAAGATTATTCTACATAGAGAGAAAAGATTTGACGTAGGGGAGAAAAGATTCGACGTAGGGGAGAAAAGATAAATAAAAATAATGATGATGATGAATTTTATTGGCTGATTGTAACCAAAGAGGAGGAGCAGTAAAATAGCTAGAACTAAGTACACACGTACTTTGGCTTATGGTGTCTGTTGAAAGTTCTAAGAAGATTCGACGGAGCAGGTAAACTATACGGCGTCGTACAGTTTAGCTGCTCCGTCAAATCTTTTTTGAACATTCGACAGACACCACAAGCCTTCAATGACAGATTCGACCTTAATTTGGATTTTCGGACGAATGCAATTTTTAACGAAAAGCGAAATAAATAAAAACTAATTTCGGCAGTAACTAAATAAATTTATTTTTCGGACGAAAACGAAATTCCGAAACGAAATATTTCAGTGTGCACATGTCTATATATATATATATATATATATATATATATATATATATATATATATATATATATATATATATATATTTTATACTTTAGTTTATATTTGTGTTTTATACATATATTTATATACATTTATTTATTGAAGCACCATTCACTTTATATGGAGTGTTGGCAATATTCACAGTAGTGGATTGAATTTACACATAGTTTTTTCCAATATAATAATTTTTTGAACAGCGCCATTTTCCCTTTTGTAGAACTTTAAATTTGCAAACTTTGCCTCAAGCAGATCAAGCATGGCAAAAACACCAGCCATTTGGGTATCACATGCTTAACAAGGCGTTTAACTTCCCGTCATTCCTTTTCCTCACTCCTAAACTTTCCGGTCTACCCCCGCTGTGCTTTATGACCTCTCAGCAGCCTCCACTGTATAATGATGGGCATCACAGGTCCTTGCAGCACGTCTGCCAGTAGCTCACCACCAGTTGTAGACTCAGAGGCGTAACTAGAACCTTCAGGGCCCCGATGCAAGAAACCATGGAGGGCCCCCCTGACCCCCGGACAGGGCTCTTTTCTCCGAGCCCGATGGTGGAACACCAGGGTCCAGTCGCAAGTGGGTGGCTGCATGTAAAGGAATCGATTTCTCCCCCCCCCCCGCTTCTCCTCCTCTCCCTCCCACAGGCATTCAGCAGCTGCAGGAGGTATATGGAAAGATGGGTTCCTCTATGTCGGTGTTTCTCAATCTTTTTCCAGTCAGAGCACCCTTGAAGTGGCTGCACTGCAACCACCCTGCAACTGTGTGCATTGCATGCAGTTGCAGCATAGAGATGATGCATTTAAGGGGTTAAAACAGCCGGCCAGGAGGCAACATATTGCCTCTTTACCAGCTGTCAAATGCCTCTGAAAAGTGATCTGAGCATGGATCACTTTTCAGAGGAACAGCATTTTTTTTTTTGCTGGTACTATGAACAAGCAAAAAAAAAAAAAAAAATTGGTTCTAATGGGACACATATAGGGGGTCAGGATTAAAAGCGCATACATAAAATGTGCATATATACATGTAAACACACATACATACACACACACACACACATAAATACACACACACACACACATATATATATATGCACATATGCACACACATATAAACCAGTGGCAGATGGTGCTCAACATTTTTTGGGGGGCGCAAGCAAACTGAAAGATTCTTTTTAAAAAACGCATCAATTGCAGCCTCACTGTGCCCATCATATGCAGCCACTGTGCCCATCATATGCAGCCACTGTGCCCATCAAACGCAGCCACTGTGCCCATCAAACTCAGTCACTGTGCCTATCAAACGCAGCCACTGTGCCCATCAAACGCAGTCACTATGCCTATCAAACGCCACCACTGTTGGGGCATGGCCTAGCGCGGCATGTGAACAGACCTGTTCACCGGAGCTCCCGCTGTTGATCCTGAGCCCGATCCTTTCCTCGCTTGTCCAGACGCCCAAAAGTCACGGTACCGGTACCTACAGCTTCCCTGACATCCCAGGCCACAGTAACAGCACCAGACTGGGGCATGATGACCCGAGGGAACCGTGGAGAACAAGCGGCCTCGGTCGTGGCTGACTTCCAAGATGGCGCCTGGTCATCTCAGCCTCAGAGAACACCACAAGGCCAGGAGAAGAAAACGGAGCAGGGGGGTAAGTCACAGAAACCCCCTAAGACTAAAGATCAGCCCAGGGACATGCTCTACTATGCCCAGAAGTTAGCGAGCTCAGCGGAAGGGACACAGCCAGGCCAGAAGACACTGACACCATGGAGTCTGTACCAGATCCTATGCCAGGCCTGTTCGATATGCAGGTGGAGGACACCCCCCAGCCCACGCTGAGTGAAATACTCCATGCAGTCCACAGATGTACTGCTTCCGTGGATGACCTTAAGGAGAAGTTTGGAGGGCTGAAGGAGACTGTCTCCCTCCTCCGTCAGGACATTCAGAAAATCAGAGAGAGAACCACGGCAGTGGAGGGGAGGGTCAGTGATATAGAAGACCAGATCCCTCACTTGAACAGGGATGTGAGGGGAGCCGCACAGCATGCACGCCAGGCTTTTGAAAAGACCGACGACATCGAGAACCGCCTGCGACGCAACAACGTTCGCATAGTTGGCTTACCAGAGAAAGTTGAGGGCAGAGACCCCACGGTGTTCGTTGAGGAATGTTTGCAGAATATATTTGGCAAAGAGGCATTTTCGCCACTGTATGCGGTAGAACGGGCGCATCGAGTACCACCAAGACTTCTCCCACCTGGCAACCCCCCCAGAGCGATGTTGGCCAGGCTCCTCAACTATAGGGACCGTGAAGTGGTTCTAAGGATAGCCAGAGAAAAGGGGACTGTGCAGTTTAACGGTACCAAAATATCCTTTTATCCTGACTTCTCAGCCGAAGTGCAGCGCAGAAGAGCTAAGTTTGCTGACATCAAAAAAAGGCTACAACGACTGCAACTCAAATATGCAATGCTGTTCCCCGCTAAGCTGAGAGTCATGGCCGGAGACCAGAATCACTTTTTTGAAACCGCACAGGATGCAGCAGAATGGCTGGACCAGAACGAACAAGATCTACAACGCCGCAGACGTGAAAATGAGGAAGGTTGATTTCAACTAACCAACTTACTCCATACATAAAAGGGTGCCTACATTCCACTTCTTATATTGTTCCTTACACAGAGGATGTTTCCTTATCATCCAAGGACAGCGATTGAACACCAAATCTTACAGAGCTTGGCACATTTTTTGTCTAACCAACCGGGTGGGCTGTGAATGTGCCTCACCCCCGCACAATACAAGTTGCCATTGTTGCTATGGCTTGAGTTTGTGTGCCCTGTTGGCACGGTTTGGGCCCACGGAGCCCCACAGTTTTTGAAGCCTTTCCGCTGGGCAATGCCAGCGGGACTTGTTTTGCAATATCTACTTCATCTATGGATCCACCACGTGATCTATGTCACCATACAACTGAGCTGGTTTATCTTCTGCAAAGATTTGTTGCTTCTTCACTGCATACTATGCCTCGTCGGCCTGCCCCACGCCCCACACATTAGGATGGTCACTTTGCCTGCACGTGGACTGCATCTTGGAAGACACCGGGTGCAACGCCAAATGATACAGGACAGGGACATGCCTATTAGAAATCGTTCAAACCCTCGCTATGTCTGATACACCTATAGTGTCCTGGAACGTGCGAGGCGTAAATGACCCATTAAAAAGATCCATGGTTTCTGCTGGGTTGCGGAAGTTTCACCCGGCCATAATAGGCCTGCAGGAAACCCACTTGAAGAGCGACACAGTCAATTTTTTGCAATACGCCTGGGTTGGTAAAGCCTATCACTCCACTTACTCTGCTTTTTCGCGTGGAGTAAGTGTTTTGATACACAAAGCCCTAGTGTACCAGGAACTGGACTCATTGATAGATATATCTGGAAGGTTTGTGTTTTTGCACTGTAAATTGTACACATTCACATTGATATTAGCCTTTGTATATGTGCCCCCTCCGTTCTCCAGAGAGGTTCTGCAGCTATTAATCTCATACCTAGTTAACAAACCGGATATTCCGGTACTGATTATGGGTGACTTTAACTGTTACCTGGATCCAAAATTAGACAGACACCCTCCTGTACAGCCTCCTGGGGGCGGACGAGGCACAGCTCTGAGCCGCCTACTTACAGAGATAGGATGGATGGATATGTGGCGTAACAGAAATCCAAATAAGAAGCAATTTTCTTGCTTCTCTAAGACCCATGGGTCACTATCTCACATTGATTTATGCATAGGCACCCCAAACCTGGTTGGTAATATATCTAAAATAGAATATTTCCCGCGAGGTGTCTCGGACCACTCCCCATTAGCTATATGGCTAACTACTAGGCCCCCTAGTAACCTACCTAGAGCCCCTTGGAAGTTATATGCTTTCTGGTTGAAACTTTTTACTTCACAAGATAGAATAGCCGCCCAGATCCAGGCTTTCTTTAAAATGCATCGACATCTAACTAATGCTCATTTGAAATGGGAAACCTTTAAAGCACACTTAAGAGGGACATTTATTCAGGAAATACAGAAGGTCAAACACAATTCCTCGGTCCTGTTAGAACAGGCTGGGGACTTGGTGCGACAACTGGAATTAACCTATGTCACCAGCCCCACTGACTCCGCCAGGGAGGCATGGATGTCAGCCCAGGATTCCCTGGACCGGCTGAGATCCTCCACAGCGGAGAGAAAGAGATTTTTCTCGAAACTGGCGTTCTATGAAGAGGGGGAAAAGACAGGTCGTTTACTTGCAAAAATCGCACGTTCTCAACAGCAGTCACCGGCCATTGGGGCTATTAGAGCAGCCAATGGGAAAATAGTTAATTCTCCGGAGGTCGTTATCTCCGAGCTGTCATCTTTCTATGGCTTGTATAAATCGAGGGATGCCTACTCGGATGCAGACTAACCGTGTATATGTCAAACATAGACTTACCCTCGTTGTTGGTGGCAGCTCGAAATCAGTTAGATGCTCCTATAACTTTGGAGGAGCTACAGACCGCGGCCTGCTCTTTTCCCACATGTAAGGCACCGGGAGAGGATGGCCTCCCCATGGAGGTGTTTAATGAATATGGTGAACAGATACTCCCTGAACTGTTAAAGGTTTTTGATGCATGCCTAGACGCGGGTAGACTTCCTGAATCCATGACGAGAGCCAACGTAATCCTACTACTCAAACAGGGGAAGGACCCGGTTGACCCCGGCTCCTACAGACCTATATCGTTACTCCAGAGTGACGTGAAGATCCTAGCAAAGGTCCTGGCGCTCCGGGTCAATGGGGTCATCTCCTCCATTATACACCAGGATCAGGCAGGTTTTATGCCGCAAAAGTCAACGGCTACAAATCTTAGGAGACTGTACCTGAATATGCAGATGCAAGCGGATAACGGGGGTCAAAGGGCACTGTTGTCTCTAGACGCCAACAAGGCCTTTGACAGCGTTAGCTGGAGATATTTATGGGCAGTATTGGTAAAGATTGGTTTTGGTGCACGGTTTATAGCTTGGGTTAAGTTGCTGTATGCGTCCCCTCAGGCCAATATTAGAGTGACAGACAGGGTTTCGCACGCCTTCGCTCTGGGCAGGGGGACAAGGCAGGGTTGCCCTCTGTCCCCCCTGCTCTTTGCGATCGCGATAGAGCCCCTAGCAGCCCTGATAAGAGATAATGCCCAGATACATGGATTCCAATGCGGAAATCTACATGAAAAAATAATGTTGTATGCTGACGACATGTTGCTCTTCTTAGGGGACACTAGTCACTCTTTAGTGGAGGTGATGTCCATAATAAAAACGTTCGGTCACTATTCCGGGCTAACCATCAACTGGTCCAAGTCGGCTCTGATGTTGTTGGAAGGAGATCATGGGGTTGTACTCCCTGATAGCTGCCCCATCCCCCTGGTCACTGGTTTCAAATACCTGGGCATACAAGTGGCACCCAGGATTGGAGACTACTGCGCCCTAAACATCTACCCTTTGCTTTCTCATTTTCGAGACAAAATAAATACCTGGAACAACCTGAAGATGTCCTTGGCGGGCAAAGCCAACTTAATTAAAATGATCCTAATGCCACAGCTGCTATACTTCTTACATAATACTCCGGTAGTGGTCCCACTAAAAATTTTCAGAATAGTGAATACACTCTTCCGTCGGTTACTATGGAACAACAAAAACCCCAGAATTAAGCTGGAGCAGCTGCAGCAATCAAAGGACAACGGGGGGTTGGCAGTTCCCAACCCCTGGTTGTACTATATAGCGTCCCAATTGCAACAGCTGGTCGGCTCTATGACACCAGAACCAAAAGGCTCGTCGGCACGGCTGATGTTGATGGCGACGGGGGCAGAGACCATACCCATGGGCCTTGAGGCACAGCTATTTGCAAAATCCAACAAACAAACCCCAACATTATCACTGGTACAAAAAATTTGGAATAAGGTCAGACAGCTTCAGGGGGTGCAAGGCTTCACTGATTTCAGCCCAATATGGGGCAACCGCTCTTATACTGAGCTGGACAAATTATTACAAGGGCCAAGATGGCGCAAACATGGGGTTAAACTACTACCACAAATATTCGCAAACGGTAAACTACTCCCCTTTATAGAACTGCAGGATAAATTTAACCTGCCAGACAACATGTTCTACTCTTACCTTCAGCTGCGACATGCAATTCATACACAGGGGGACACGGGTGGTTGGACACTGTCGCCTACGCCGGTGTTTCATGTGTTGCAATCCAGTAGTGAGACCAAGGGAATTATATCTCAATGCTACCAGATGTTATTAGTGAGGCACCTGCGAGCATACCCCTGCAATGCAATGCTAGCTTGGGAAAGGGACCTTGGTCAGATTACAGAGGAGCAATGGGAGGAGGCCTTGCAGTCCGTATCCACGTGCTCCCTTAACGTTGCACAAAAGGTTTCCCAATTGTTTATAGCGTTAAGAGTGCACTATACCCCAAAAAAGCTATTTAAAATGGACAGGACGATAGACCCTTTATGTTCCCGTTGTCGTCAGCATGATGGGGACCTTATCCACCTCCTGTGGAGATGCCCGAAGCTCCACCGATATTGGAGGGAGGTGATGGGTACACTCAATGAGGTATTTCAAACGAAGGTCCCCTTGGACCCCATGTGCTGTATACTGGGGGTCCTGGAGGATGAGATCCCTGAAGAATTGGTAAGGGTCGCGTTCTCCAGAGCTTTATTTCAGGCCAGGAAACTTATACTTATGGGTTGGAAGTCTGAGGGGCCACCAACTAGTCGCACATGGGTGGAACACATGGGACAAACCCTCATAAGGGAGAAGTATATATATCAACACAGGGGGTGCCCTACCAGGTTTGAACGAATTTGGTCCAAATGGCTGGACACACCGGGGCTAAGCCTGAGAGAGCTAGTGATGTCCAGACTTTTATAATCTCTGTAAATAAAACGAGGGGATGCAGGATAGTTTATATATTATAAGATGTGCGGGTGGGGGGGGGGGGGGGGGTGAGATGAGGAAAAGGTAAACTTTGGCTTGCAGGAGTGACGCAGTGAGATGGAGAGCAAAGTTGAATTAAACACTGTATGTATGTACATGAACGATGTATGCTATAACAAATCCTATGTAATTGCAAAACCGGTGACGTTGATTGATGGATAATATGTGAATGTTCAATAAAACCTTTTTTGATTTAAAAAAAAAAACAAAAAACCGCCACCACTGTGCCCTTCATATGCAGCCACTGTGCCCTTCATATGCAGCCACTGTGCCCATTAAACGCAGCCACTGTGCCCATCAAACGCAGCCAATGTGCCTATCAAACGCAGCCAATGTGCCTATCAAACGCAGTCACTGTGCCTATCAAACACAGTCCTTGTGCACATCAATTGCCGCCACTGTGCCCTTAAACGCAGCCACTGTGCCCAACAATTGCCACCACTGTGCCCTCAAACACAGTCACTGTGCCTATCAAACGCTGCCACTGTGCCCATCAATTACCACCACTGTGCCCTCAAACGCAGCCACTGTGCCCATCAAACGCAGCCACTGTGCCCATCAATTGCCACCCCTGTGCCCTCAAACGCAGTCACTGTGCCCATCAAACGCAGACACTGTGCCCATCAATTGCCACCACTGTGCCCTCAAACACAGTCACTGTGCCTATCAAACGCTGCCACTGTGCCCATCAATTACCACCACTGTGCCCTCAAACGCAGCCACTGTGTCCATCAAACGCAGCCACTGTGCCCATCAATTGCTACCCCTGTGCCCTCAAACGCAGTCACTGTGCCCATCAAACGCAGACACTGTGCCCATCAATTGCCACCCCTGTGCCCTCAAACGCAGTCACTGTGCCCATCAAACGCAGTCACTGTGCCTATCAATTGCCACCACTGTGCCTATGAAACGCAGCCACTGTGCCCATCAAACGCAGTCACTGTGCCCTTCAAACACAGTCACTGTGCCTATTAAACGCAGCCACTGTGCCCATCAAACGCAGTCACTGTACCCATCAAACGCAGTCACTGTGCCTATCAAACACAGCCACTGTGCCCATCAATTGCCACCACTGTGCCTATGAAACGCAGCCTCTGTGCCCATCAAACGCAGCCACTGTGCCCATCAAACTCAGTCACTGTGCCCATCAAACTCAGTCACTGTGCCCATCAAACTCAGCCACTGTGCCCATCAATTGCCACCACTGTGCCTATGAAACGCAGCCTCTGTGCCCATCAAACGCAGCCACTGTGCCCATCAAACTCAGTCACTGTGCCCATCAAACTCAGTCACTCTGCCCATCAAACTCAGTCACTGTGCCCATCAAACTCAGTCACTGTGCCTATCAAATGCAGCCACTGTGCCCATCAAACGCAGTCACTGTGCCCATCAATTGCCACCACTGTGCCTATGAAACGCAGCCTCTGTGCCCATCAAACGCAGCCACTGTGCCCATCAAACTCAGTCACTGTGCCCATCAAACTCAGTCACTGTGCCCATCAAACTCAGTCACTGTGCCCATCAAACGCAGTCACTGTGCCCATCAAACACAGTCACTGTGCCTATCAATTGCCACCACTGTGCCTATGAAATGCAGCCACTGTGCCCTGAAACGCAGCCACTGTGACCCCCCTGCCCGCTCGCAGTCTGCCCGGCACTTACCCTGTCTCGGTGGGGCAGCGGGTGATGGCGACGAGCACTGTCCTCCATGCGTCTCCTCCCATCCTCTCCTCTTGATAGGCATCCAATAGCGGAGCCTGTCGTTTCAGCCAATCAGGTGACAGGTAACAGACCCGAGCACCTGATTGGTGGAGAGGCGGTTCAGTGTTAGGAAAGGGAATATTTATTCGCTTTTCTAACACACCTGGGTGGACTGTGAGCGCCAAGCATGGCACTCGCAGTTCACCTATTTTGAAGCCTATTAGGGCTTTAAAAAAAAACCCGCTGGTGTCATTCAGGCACCCGGCGTGCAAAAAGGGGCCAGGCGTCTGAATAGGGGGCAGTGGCGGCCATAGATAGATTCACGCTATGCATGAATCTATCTATTTGTGATAGAGGGGTGCCTGGAGAGAGGGGGCGGCACCCATGCGCCCCTATGGATGCACCGCCACTGATATAAACACATACACATACATACACACACACTCACACACATAGATGCACACACAGATGCACATACACACATACACACACACACACACACACACACATACATACATGCACATACATATAAACACACATACAGTAGATAAAAAACGGCAGACTTTTACCTTAGCTCTTCCTGCCGGGTACTGCACTGTAGGGGGAGACAAAGAGCACAGCACTGTGCTTTCACTTTCTTTGTAATCAATGTGACCAGCTCCCTGCACAGTGCCGAATACAGTTCGGCTTAGGATCGGGGAAACTGTTCTGCGCTCCTCCTAACAAAGTACTGTATACAGGGGGCCCTCAAGGGCCCCCTGCAGCAAGGGCCCCAGTCGCCATGGCAACCTCAGCGACCCCTATAATTCCGCCACTGTGTAGACTATAGCTGACAAATTTCTCTGCCCATCTGCTGCAGTGAAAAAAAAAATAGTCACTATGACCCACATGCCCACTGTCTAAATGCAAGCTTGTCAAGGCTGAGGGCTTTACAACTCCTGCCCTTCCATCTGATGGATTTGGGTGATGATGCAAGATTTGTCAGCTCCACCCCCTCCTCCTCCATGCCCTCTTCTGCTAATTTGTCCTTTGAACCACCAGTACCCCCTAAGCCTTTTAAGGAGCGATTCCATGAGTCAGGCTAAAAGATGTCATGCAGTGTTTCACCTGGTCAGTGTAGGGGACAGGAGCCACACCATGATATCAAAATGAAAATAAAATGGAAGATGCAATTGCGTAGAAAATATATACACCAAAATTCCTCATTAGATTGTTGAAATTTACACTTTATTCATTTAATAATGTTGGGACAGGCTCCACTGCTGCCATTACATGTACCAAAGCGCTGTTTTATCTTCCCAAATGTGAGTTTTCCCACTTTTAATAAATACCTCATATTTTTTTATGGAATGGCATTTTGTTCTCCTTCCTAATTATACATATGAATGTACGGGAGAATCTATCCACCCCGCTCCATGAATATCTATCCTGGGGGTAAGGAGAGCCATCAGACGATCCGGGGGAACAACTAACTTTCATAGGTCACCTGCATTGATTCCCTTACCTTTGGTGTACATCACCACAAGCCTTTATGACTCATTGGTAATACGCCCTTTTGGATCCAAGCATTCTGGTAAGCCTTCATCTAATTGGTGGTGGATATTCTACTTGCAACTTTCCTCACAAATTGTTTCCTTCCTTGATGTCAAAAGGATGTTATGAACATTTGGTTTATATCTGTGGACTCACTATACATTGTGTTCTTTTTTTGTGGACTTCACGTTTATTTTTTTTCAATACTCGGATTCATTATCACTGTGAATATATCTAAGGTTTTTTTACATACTCCTAAAATTGGTTTTGAGATTCACATGAACATTTATGATCTCAGTTTATTCAGAGATGTGTTTTTAGCGCTGCACTTTTATTTCACAATTATTGATTTCATCAAGAGTACCTCTATAGGGTTATGGTGTGAATTCACCACAAACATCCAAAGCCCAATTTTTCTGCACCTGTTACCTCTATCCAAAGTCTGCGAAAGAGACACCAGAATTTACCCCAAAAATCTCTAATCTTGTTCTGAGTGCACTAAATTGTGGCCTCAACATACACACTGGCTCCCCAAGCCGTTGTTTACAAAATAAAGAAAGCTTGCAGGGAAAATTTCATTTTTTTGCGTTTTAAAAATATAATTATTGCTGCAGCAGGTACTATACATGGTACAGGTGTGCCACTTTACAGGTATGCCCCGTACACACGGTCGGATTTTCCAACAGAAAATGTGTGATAGGACCTTGTTGTCAGAAATTCCGACCATGTGTAGGCTCCATCACACATTTTCCATCGGATTTTCCGACACACAAAGTTTGAGAGCAGGCTATAAAATTTTCAGACAACAAAATCCGTTATCGGAATTTCCGATCGTGTGTACACAAATCCGACGCACAAAGTGCCACGCATGCTCAGAATAAATAAAGAGATGAAAGCTATTGGCTACTGCCCCGTTTATAGTCCCAACGTATGTGTTTTACGTCACCGCATTCAGAACGATCGGATTTTCCCAAAACTTTGTGTGACCGTGTGTATGCAAGACAAGTTTGAGCCAACATCCGTTGGAAAAAATCCTAGGATCTTGTTGTCGGAATGTCCGATCAATGTCCGACCGTGTGTACGGGGCAGTAGAGTAAGGGGACCCCCCAGGCACTATATTTAAAGGATTTTTAATTTCCTGAATAACTATAATATTTCTTGAGTCCCTCAAGTGTCAGGGCAGGAAAACACCTACATAATGACTCCATTTTGTAAAGAGTCTTTTGAAGATATAATTTTTGGTACAAGTTTGTGGATAATGCAGGAAAGAAAATTAAATAAAAACATTTTGACACAAATATATTTTTAACAAACAGCATAGATAGACTTATGCCGCGTACACACGGTCGGACTTTTCGTCTACAAAAGTCAGACAGCCTGTCCGACAGACTTCCGGCAGACTTTCGGCGGACTTTCGACGGACTTGCGGCGGACTTTCTAACGAACAGACTTGCCTACACACGATCACACAAAAGTCCATCGAATTCTTACGTGATGACGTACACCGGACTAAAATAAGGAAGTTCATAGCCAGTAGCCAATAGGTGCCCTAGCGTGGCTTTTTGTCCGTCGGACTAGCACACAGACGAGCGGATTTCGGGGTCCGTCGTAGTTACGAAGTAAAGATTTGAAGCATGTTTCAAATCTAAAGTACGTCGGATTTGAGGCTAAAAAAGTATGTTGAAAGTCCGGAGAAGCCCACACACGATCGGATTACCAGCCAGCTTTAGTCCGTCAGCGTCCGTTGGACTTTTGTAGACGAAAAGTCCGACCGTGTGTACGCGGCATTAGAATTATACCTCAAAACACATTCTGCTACTCTTCTCGACTACGGAGATACCACATATGTGAGACTTTTTCACAGTCTACCTACATGGAGAGGCCCAAAATCCAAGGAGCAATTTCAGGCTTTCGAGGGGCATACATTTTGTATCTAAGTTCCTGACTACCTATCACATTTTGGACACTGTGACTGATGTGGTGGTGATTGGAGACACTGTGACTGACATGAGGTTGGAAGCAGTAAAACCTCACGGTTGAGCCTTTAGTTGCAGAGGCCTGAGGTGTACACATGGCAAAGCTGCAATGCTTTGCTTTTCAGACTTGGCAGGAAATATACCCCCTAACACTTTGGTGGGTCTAGCACCCACCAATGGTGACCCATTCAAGTGAATAAGGGAGCTTGTGTGGGGTCCAAGGGGTTGAGCAAGCATTTAGGATACAATGCCTCCTTGCTGCCTGTCAAATGTTCTCTGAAAAGTGATCTAAAGTTAGATTGATCTTCAAAGAGTACCGCACATGTGAACAAGGCCTTATGGTAACATTGGGGTTGGTGCAGTGGTGATTGGGAACTATTGTACTATTGTGGCAGTGATCAGAGGCAATGGCTGGCTACAATGACATACACTGATATCAGAGCAGCCAGCCATTGTACATGATGATGGCTTTTATACAAGAGTACATATTTTTAAGTTAAAAAATACAAATGCATATGACAGATCAAATTACCAAACCAATGAAATCAGCAAAAAGTAGTGCAGGAACTTTTTTCATAATTGTTGCAACTTGAGTTGCGGCAATATAAATGGTTTAATTGCCAACAATGGGGTGCGACTATGTCATGCGATTTGGAACTGTCAAATCATATGACAAGTTGCACTAGTGTGAAGGGGCTTATTACAGTCCTAGTCCCTTACTACTTTAGTAAGCAGTTTGTTTCCTCTCACGTCCGATCGCTGTGAGGGGAAACAGCTCAAAGGCTACAGGCATGCAGCCTTTGTTTACAAGTGTAAAATTTAATTGGTCCTGTACTCCGACCTGACATCTGTTTTTGTTCAAGGGAATCAGCATTCAGTGTGCTGCTGTGCGCTTTAGGAGCCGCGCATGAGCTGCCGATGCAGGAGGCCATATGTATACACCCTCTCGCATCGAGGAAACTCCTGTGCAGCCTTTTAAATATAATGGATGGGAAGTGCTTAACCCATTTCCTGAGAGAAATGACTGGTAATATATTACAGTGTATATAAACATACAGTATATTAGGAGAAAAAAAAAAAAGAAAAATTAATCACACGCTTGTGTAAAAAAAAAGTGTTAAAAAATACATAAAGTGTGTTTATTATAGGTATTTACAAAGTTCAGTATTACTTTTCAGAAAGGACGGTATGTGTACTGCCTAACACTTGAGTTAAACAATAAAAATTCATAGGCACTACATATTCTGCTAAAAAAAAGCATGTTTATTCATGACTTTTTGCATTAAGCTACCTTTTTCAATATAACATTCCTAGCATATTTTAGATGCCTTAAAACCATCAAGATGTAACGCAGACATCGCTATGCTTCTCTTAAATGCTTACATTTTAATACATGATTGACTCACTGACACTAAGCCCGAATATTGCAGTCAGTCAACGTTAGGTGAACATAGTCCTTGAGGCAGAAAACACATGAACATATGTCTTCTTAACACAGAGACTGGAGCATGAGCTGATTGTTGATGTTGGAAAAACAACTACCTTGGAAAATGAGTGCATGAGCAGGCCCGAGCATGAACTGCTGGATTCACTTAAACCCAAATAACTGTGACATGTAATGTTCAAAATTAAAATTTGAAAGAAAGAACCAATAAATGCAAACTTGAATATATTTCCAAGCCCTTACAAGACCTGACAAAATGTATGTTTTTATCTTGATTTATAGTTATCAGTTCACTGATTTAGATCTATTTATGGGAATTCCATGCTGCTCAGATAGGTATTCCCAAAATGTACAGATTCGGCTTCACAGGTAGATGATTCTCTGGTGATCTCTTGGCTCATGTATTTTACACTTTACTATTAATGTTATATTATTCAATAAATTAACCCATTTAATTTGTTTATTGTTAGGGCTCGTTCACACTTGCGTGGAATACCTTGTGTTTAAATGAAATTTAAGCAGCGTTTTTAAAGCTTCATAACCACCCAGGATTGCTTGCCATGAATATTACAATGGGCACTACACAGTGTAGTACAAATAGGAGCAGTAGCTGTGTGTTGTGTTAAAAATTAAGCAGCATGTTGCTTTCATGAGGCATCAAAGCTTATCAGCAACTACCATTATTTAATTTCCATTATTTATTTGGTAATGAGCCATAATGGCACCTTAACCTCACCTATGGCATTTTTGGCATGATAGTGAAGCATTTATAAAGTGTTAGCTGGGTGTTGGGGGAGAGACGGTGGGGGTTCCTGTATCCCAGAACACACTGGGAAAAAATAGAGAACTAGGACAGAACAGCTCTTACTACTTCCTGTTTGTAAAGAGCAGCTGTGTGGTAACACCATTTGCTTCAGTGTGCAGGCAAGAGCATCAAGCCAGCCAGCAATACCGATAGTGGCATGCAGGAGAAGAGGCTTTGACCATCATTGCCATTGGCAAAGATTTTTGTGTCAATAATAAAGTGTCAGTGCCCATATGAAGAGTCAGTTCCAACAAGTGTCGTTATATGGAAGGGACGGTGCTAGCAAGCATCGATACATGGAAGTGACAGTGCCACCAAGTGTCATGAAGGCTGATATTAAAGTGATTGTAAAGGCAGAATGTTTTTTATCTTAATGCATTCTATGCATTAAAGTGTTACTAAACTAATCTTTTAAATTAAAATAACAAACATGTGCAGCGGTATTGTTCAGAGCAGCCCCAATCCTCCTCTTCTGGGGGCGATCTTGGCCCCTCCTCTTCTTCTGCGTGACTACCATAGCCAGCCACTGGCTATGGGGAGAGGTAATCCCTGCGCTCCAGAGCTGTGTGTCTACGGAGCCGCGCTCCATAGACTTACACAGCGGGACTTAGGCCTGACCCCACTTCCTCTGATTGACAGCAGCAAGAGCCAAAAAAAATGTTTTTAGGTTTAGTAACACTTTAAGATAAAACAGTACAGTGTACAGCTGCCTCCCTCAGCCCCTCTAAAACTTACTTGAGATCCCTCTAGATCCAGTGATGTTGTAGGAGTGTCTTGGCTGCCCGAGTCCCCTCCTTACTGGCTGAGACAGCAGCGCAGTGCCATTGGCTCCCACTGCTGTCAATCAAAGTCAGTCACCCAATGAGGAGAGAAAGGGGGCGGGGCCGGGCCGTGGGTCCATGCCTGATTGGACACAGGGAGCTGTGGCTCTTCTCAGGTGCCCCCATAGCAAGCTGCTTGCTGTGGGGACAATCAACAGGAGGGAGGGGCCAGGAGCACTGAAGAGGGACCCGAGAAGCGGAGGATCTGGGCTGCTCTGGGCAAAACCATTACACAGGGCAGGTAAGTATGACATGTTTGTTATTTTTAAAGAAAAAAAGAGACTTTACAATCCTTTTAATGTATCAGTACTGAGTATCAGTATCAGAGATGGAACAGCTCCCAAACTTACATGACCAAAGTATCTCAAGCTATTGTGATGCATGCAAACAAAAACAGATCTGGCAACAAGTCACCAAGTGGGTATTATCCCTAGATTGAGGGTTGGACTAAGCCAAGTGTCAAAGAGATCAAAGCATACAAATCCATCTTGCAGAGAATTTACAAAAATGCCAGCTATCACCCCACAACCTAACCATGCCTCAAAGCAGATAATTTTCTCTACATCACTTCCCTTTTAAGCACTTCCCACTAGAAAAACAATACATTCATGGACATTTAACAAGCATTCTTCGGGCATTTTCGAAACTTCAAACACATTATAAATGCTGTAGGTGCAGTAATGAGCGTTGCACCATTCTTCATAATCAACACACGTGTTAACGAGCCCTAAATGAGGTACATATATTAACTGGTATTCTTACTTTTTTGCTGATAGAAGTTCAAGTTCCTACATTTTGCTCATGTCTCACACTCCTCCTACTCCACTTCATATAATGGAGGTAGAGAATATAGAAATGTGTGAACTGCTGGTTTAACGTGTATGTAAACCTGCAATCTTTTCAGTATGTGTAGCAATTAGCATCATGCCTTATTATATACAACTTTCTTAAGAAAATTTTTACTTTAGAGGGGAACTTTACCGTTATCATAATAATTACAACAAAGGATCCTTTAGACGTGTTTAGTAATGGCATTCTAGAAATAGAGGGTTATAAACAATTGGAGGCTTATTTTTTTCTCCCCATTCTTCTCATGGTGGCCATTTTCACCAAGGGCAGATTAATCCATCTCCCTTTATTTCCTAGGTTTGCCTCCTGAAACATGTACTAGGAACTTCCCAGGATGCACCTGTGAGGTCAGGGTTATATCACCAGTGCCTCACTCAACCAGGAAGTGGAGAAAGTCATTGTAAGTAAAAGCAAATATAGATTATTTAACTAATGAATATAACATGATTTCATAACAGCTTGCAGAGCTGTATGTTGCTGTTAATTTTAGTGAAAGTGGGAAAAGGTCCACATTAAATATCATTTTTTACCTGGAGATTCTGCCTGATGTGAAATATCCTGCTGCAGTCTAACAATACTAAGCCACTCAATTAGTGCTGTCAAGCTGCCATAAGCACTCCTTTATTTGGCTATTGTGCTGCCTATATGATAGAGCTTGAAGTGAAACTAAACGTAGAGTGTTTTTTATCTTACTATTTCTATGCAGTAAGGTAAAAAAAGCTGTGCATTAAAAGGAGAACATAATCATATGTAGGGGGCAGGGCTTTTAAACGGTTGTTCCCATAGGTATTATAATATATAAAAAAATACATTGTTTTACAAGTATAAAAAAAGGTTTTATTATTATATACAAAATAGCATGTCAACACAGTAAGGTCCAAAATAATCACACATCCATAAAAACACAGCTACTGAAACATATGTCATACGGAAACTGACAACATGTTTCGCAGCGCAGGACACTTCTTTAGGGCTCTGTTGTCGGTATCTGATTCAAAGTATCTAATATATATACAGAACAAAAACAAAATTAAAATAAAAAATCATAAATTTTCTCACAGATCTCATTAAGCATATGTATACACATATGTGAATTCAATGCTCTGTCCCCTGGCAGAAAAGAAAGCCAAGAAGAAAAAAAATAGGAGAAGAAGGAGAGGACAAAAATGGCGCCACGGACGTCCGCTGACTGCGTCCTCTCAGTCAAGTCCAGGCGCCAGCGATACACTAGTTCGGATGTAGAGGAAGTGAATGTTGTGACGTCAGTTACGCCTTTTGGCGGGATCTGACCTCACTTCTGCCTTCCCCTACATTCAAACTACTGTAGTGTATCGCTGGAGCCTGGAGGCGGTCAGCGGATATCCATGGCGCCATTCATAAGTTTTGATTTTCATTGGTGTCTCTTCCGCCTTACAGCGCACTATTGACGTCTATACCGCTACCTACTATGCCTGTGTTTGGGTGATGATGGCATCGGAATCAACCGTGAGGACGTGGACAGTGGGTGTTTCTGACATTTTGGCGCCATTTATGCGCTCCACCCTCTCTCTGTTTTTGAGGGTTCATACAGGTATCTAATACTGATTGGCCAAATTGAGAGAGGGCCCACCTGGCTCCCCAATGACCACCCTTTTAGTATTTTTAAGGGCTGGTCTGTGTGGTGGTTTTGTTGCTGGATATGTGGGTCCTCGGGAGACCCAGACATTGCATGCGAGTCTGTGTGGCATGTATGTTTATCCGACTGTATATTATCACTACTTCCCAATTAGGGTAAGGTTTATATGCTTTATTGGATCAAAGAGTGGGACTTCTCTTGGATGAACTATGTAGTTCTTACTTATTTGGCTTTTTGCATTTTATAGTGGCACTACATCTTAGACACTGATGGTCTATATAGATCTTGGGTAACATCCTTAGTCCCATCTCAGAGTATCCCAGCCTGGTCTTTTTCCTATACAAGTTAGGGTATGTTGTTTATGCTTACATTTTGGTTAGTTGATCCCTTGGATTTGGGTATCTGCCTGGTGGATTTTGGCTCTGTTTCTTTATATATTTATATATACTGTATATTCTCTCTGTTTTTAAACAGATATTATATCTGATGCTGGACCTTTTTGCCTATACATGACACCTGCAGTGTATAATGTCATTAATGATCTTCCCTTAGCTCAAACACATTCAATACATGTTTTAAATGTTTGAATCAGATATGGACAACAAAGCCCCGAAGAAGCGTCCTGCGCTGCGAAACATGTTGGCAGTTTCCATATGGTGGTAATTTATAACAGCTTATCAAATCCATCCTGTGCTAGTCTGATTTTTTTTACATTTTGATTGGTTGTTATGGGTTACTGCACATAAGAAATAGCTATTAAGGTGTATGACAAGCCCAACATTTTTTTCTAGTTTTGGAAAGAGTGGGAACTATTTGGTTTCACTGCTAGAAGGGGCTCTGTTAGAGATTTTCATTCACGTCCTGTCCTATTTGGATCAGGTTTACCAAATGGGAAGAGGGAAAAATCTGCAATAGGAGCACAGACATGAATAAATATCTGACAGAGGTTCTATTCTTCCTTGAATCTACTAAAGAAAGACATTTTTTTTATGTCTGTGTTGTTGTATGAGATTTACCCTAACTTCCTGTCTGATGAAACCACTGTCACTGTTATGCCCCGTACACACGGTCGGACTTTGTTCGGACATTCCGACAACAAAATCCTAGGATTTTTTCTGACGGATGTTGGCTCAAACTTGTCTTGCATACACACGGTCACACAAAGTTGTCGGAAAATCCGATCGTTCTGAACGCGGTGACGTAAAACACGTACGTCGGGACTATAAACGGGGCAGTGGCCAATAGCTTTCATCACTTTATTTATTCTGAGCATGCGTGGCACTTTGTCCGTTGGATTTGTGTACACACGGATTTTGTTGTCGGAAATTTTTATAGCCTGCTCTCAAACTTTGTGTGTCGGAAAATCCGATGGAAAATGTGTGATGGAGCCTACACACAGTCGGAATTTCCGAAAACAAGGTCCTATCACACATTTTCCGTCGGAAAATCCGACCGTGTGTACAGGGCATAACAGTAAGTGATGGTAAATCTCGCTAATGCCCCATATAGCTCCAAATGGCCCCAGAGAGTAGAAAGAATTTGACACTTTTTTTGACACGTTTTTTCTGATTTTTTTATTGCCAGCATTTCTTTTTTTACATTCAGCTGACAGCTTATGACTCATCAGTTTTTAAGGATGTGGCGGCCGGCTCCCCGGCTCTCTCCTTACCAACCAGCTATTTGCAGTTTGTTATGGAGAAAAAAAAACAATAACATGCAAAACGTATGTAAAAACGCATAAAAAAACGCAACACTTTTCTTTTTGGTGCAGGTCCATTGAAGTCACACAAAATGCAATCTGCGGCGGGAAAAAGTCCCTGTCCCTTTCCAAAATTGCATCAGCAGAAAAATGCATAGGTGTGAACGTATACCATAGGAAACAATGTTAAATGGATTATAGTGTGTTTCTGCAAATGGCAAAATGCATAGGTGTGAACCTAGTGTAAAAATAGTTGTAAAACCTAAATGGATGATATTTAGTTTGCTAAAGCTGTGTATTATAAACAATTGATGTTGATAATCAACAATTGATATATATTTTTTTATTTTAGAAAGTAGTGTTTTGCCTATTTTTTTATTATTTGTTTTGATATCTAAGTGATCTTTTCTAATCTTTTTCAGCTACTTCCTATCTACAAGTACTCATTCCACAGGCAGCTGCATGTCATTTTTTTTAAAGATGGGCTTCCTGATGGTGACAACAGTAAAATATGCCTGCACAATGTATGGTGATGGTGCATGTGACAGCATGACAATGCAGGGGAGCAATTAGGAAATAGCAACAGTATGTTGTCACCCTATTAAAAAATGCCTATACAAGAACCTTCATTGTTCCAACAGAATAGTTAACTGATGCGAATGGAAACAATCAGTTTGGAATCTATGTCAGTGCTTTGAATCTCTTAGGTGATGCTTGGCTGAAATGTTCCTTTTTAAAATGAAAACTATATGTTTCACTAGTGAATGCTATTACACTGTCTTCAGAGACGTGCAATGTTTATTAACACGCTTCATCAAACCTGCATTTTTTTGTCTGAGATCCTATTTTTACTTTTTGTTCTTGCACTAAACTGTCCATTTTCTAAACTGTCCATTTTTTCACTGCAAAAATCCAGAAAATGAAAATATGTGTTATCTATCCACTATGGCCAAATAGACTTCAGTAGTGTTTATTAAGCACAGAAAAATAAAATCACGTTCTTTTTTGAACATTTACCAGCCAACATCGTGGTGCATTCTCATCACTGCTACTTATTAAATACAGTAAGCTGTTACGCTATAGAAAATAGCCTGTACAATCAGTTATTATTTTATGAAAGCTGTAGATTTGCATCACACTACTTTCGAAAAATTACATTAAGGTTTTGAAGATTATACACTACCGTTCAAAAGTTTGGGGTCACCCAAACAATTTTGTGTTTTCCATGAAAAGTCACAC
Source organism: Lithobates septentrionalis (assembly GCA_037952835.1). Classification (NCBI taxonomy): domain Eukaryota; kingdom Metazoa; phylum Chordata; class Amphibia; order Anura; family Ranidae; genus Lithobates; species Lithobates septentrionalis. The sequence goes on along the minus strand of JBBDGP010001819.1, from coordinate 374,478 downwards.
TTATTCACCACCATACGTTGTGAAATTAATAGAAAATAGAGTCAAGACATTGACAAGGTTAGAAATAATGATTTGTATTTGAAATAACATTGTTTTTACATCAAACTTTGCTTTCATCAAAGAATCCTCCTTTTGCAGCAATTACAGCATTGCACACCTTTGGCATTCTAGCTGTTAATTTATTGAGGTAAGCTGGAGAAATTGCACCCCACGCTTCTAGAAGCAGCTCCCACAAGTTGGATTGGTTGGATGGGCACTTCTGGCGTACCATACGGTCAAGCTGCTCCCACAACAGCTCAATGGGGTTCAGATCTGGTGACTGTGCTGGCCACTCCATTACCGATAGAATACCAGCTGCCTGCTTCTGCTGTAAATAGTTCTTGCACAATTTGGAGGTGTGTTTAGGGTCATTGTCCTGTTGTAGGATGAAATTGGCTCCAATCAAGCGCTGTCCACTGGGTATGGCATGGCGTTGCAAAATGGAGTGATAGCCTTCCTTATTCAGAATCCCTTTTACCCTGTACAAAGCTCCCACCTTACCAGCACCAAAGCAACCCCAGACCATCACATTACCTCCACCATGCTTAACAGATGGCGTCAGGCATTCTTCCAGCATCTTTTCATTTGTTCTGCGTCTCACAAACATTCTTCTTTGTGATCCAAACACCTCAAACTTGGATTCATCCGTCCACAACACTTTTTTCCAGTCTTCCTCTGTCCAATGTCTGTGTTCTTTTGCCCATCTTAATCTTTTTCTTTTATTGGCCAGTCTCAGATATGGCTTTTTCTTTGCCACTCTGCCCTGAAGCCCAAAATCCCGCAGCTGCCTCTTCACTGTAGATGTTGACACTGGTGTTTTGCGGGTACTATTTAATGAAGATGCCAGTTGGGGACCTGTGAGGCGTCTGTTTCTCAAACTAGAGACTCTAATGTGCTTATCTTCTTGCTTAGTTGTGCAACGCGGCCTCCCACTTCTTTTTCTACTCTGGTTAGAGCCTGTTTGTGCTGTCCTCTGAAGGGAGTAGTACACACCGTTGTAGGAAATCTTCAATTTCTTTGCAATTTCTCGCATGGAATAGCCTTCATTTCTAAGAACAAGAATAGACTGTCGAGTTTCAGATGAAAGTTCTCTTTTTCTGGCCATTTTGAGCATTTAATTGACCCCACAAATGTGATGCTCCAGAAACTCAATCTGCTCACAGGAAGGTCAGTTTTGTAGCTTCTGGAAGGAGCTAGACTGTTTTTAGATGTGTGAACATGATTGCACAAGGGTTTGCTAATCATCAATTAGCCTTCTGAGCCAATGAGCAAACACATTGTACCATTAGAACACTGGAGTGATAGTTGCTGGAAATGGGCCTCTATACACCTATGTAGATATTGCACCAAAAACTAGACATTTGCAGTTAGAATAGTCATTTACCACATTAGCAATGTATAGAGTATATTTGTTTAAAGTTAGGACTAGTTTAAAGTTAGTTTCATTTAAAAGTACAGTGCTTTTCCTTCAAAAATAAGGACATTTCAATGTGACCCCAAACTTTTGAACGGTAGTGTATGTGATTTTAGTGATTAAGTTTACATCTACGTTAAATAATAAAATACTTTATGGAATAAGGCCAATGGTGTGAGCAACTTATACTCCAGTCAGCAAGTGGAACTCTAGACTCCTTTCAAATATACGTATACCACACTAATCTTAACTACTTTGCTTAAAAAAAAACATTTTTTAGCAAAAATGAACAGGTGGGGATTAAATTACAAACAAAGCTGAATGAGCCAGAAAAATGGCTTACCCAATGCCTCCTGTCCTGCTGGACTCCATGCAAACTTTCGGTTGGGGCCTTTTCACATTTTAGCTTTACATTGCAGTGCATTGTCGCACACCCCTCGTAGGTGCTGCAGAAGTTAGGATTCTCCACTGCTGCACGGCCAGGCACACAGCACTTCCTTCATGCATTCAAATGCAGCAAACAGTCCTTGTATTTTTTTTTTATGCTTTATTAGGGGGTGTGTAATTTGGATGGGGAAGGAAGTTTTGGGAGTTATGTTTATTCAGCATCAGCCCATTACAGGCTAGGGATACCCCATCCCTTTTGTGGATAAAAATAGCACATTATGTAGTGAATGGCATGCACTTCTGCCTTCCTGTAGATCTTGAGCCCAGTTCTACTGCTGCAGAAGATACCAGCCCACCGGCTGCTTGCTTCCCCAGTCCCCCTGACTGGCACACTTCCCCAGTCCTCCTGACTGGCACACTCCCTTGGAGATCCCCCAGGGAAAAGGTGAAGACTTAAGCCCACCACTGTCTTTAGAGAGCACTGTTACAGCTGACAGTCTTTCCTCATGTTTTGTCCCTGCACTAGGCTGAGCTTACTCACTGTCTTTGCATGCTCTCTCCCACTGCCTTTCTTGAAGTTTCTCCTCCAACTGCCTCCTGTGGTGGGATGCTTTCAGGCCAGTTATTCCGAGTCTCCAGCTCAAGGTAACACCCCCAAGCAAGGGGTCCCTCAAGGGATTCTGACAGCCTCTGTTCTGCAAGGCATCTCCAGCTTCCACTCGACTCTCCTGCTGGAATGACCCATCTCTATTAATGGGATTTTCTCAGTCCCCTGCCAGCCCACACCTGGGGATTGGCTGAGGTCTCATAAATATTCAAGGCAATGCCTCCTTACCCCCACCCACTAGTTCCAGAACATTCTCCAATATTCTGGAAACAGGGTGAAGCACTAAAGAGCTGCCAGGATAAGTCATCTAGCCCCGAACGCTAATAATCCTGACCCAATTAAGACTCACTGATTTACAGCATGAGTCAGGATTAGAATTTCCTACACCGCACTACTAGAAAGTGCTACAGCATTAATGCACGTAATTTAATATATGTGATGGCATGCATCATTATGCATTGTGTTAAAGCAATATTGAACCACAAACCAAAAATGTAACATATTTCAGCTTACCAGTCATTAGATGTGGTGGCTGAATTAGTTTTTTTTTGTTTTTTACACTTTTTTCCCCTCTGTTTTCACCTGGACAATAATACACCTCATTTATTAGAGTGCCCCCACTCTGGATAAAGTAGAACAGAGGCCCCCCTGGACACAAGCATTTTTAATGGGGGGAGGGGAGTGTTAAATGTACTAGCAGATTTAAATACACTAACAAATTTAAGCCAAACTCCAGCTAATATTTTATAAGCAGCGAGAGCACAGTTTGATAGTATTGGGAAAAAGGTTTTACATAAATAAGTAAAAGCTGATCATTGTAAGCACCCCTGTCAGCAGTAAATCAGTTGTATCATCCATATAACTGTGACATCTACAGGAGAGCTTGTTCTTTTGAAAAACAACAGACTTACTGGCAGAATCACCAAATGAAAATAGAAGAAAGAAGGCCTAAAAAAGAAAACAAATGGAGCCATCAAATCTAAGAATTGGTAAGTCGCAATATACTAAATATTTGCTTTTGGGTTTAATATTGCTTTAAGGTTGTCTATTTATTATGAATTGCCTGCCAACGAACCACAACAGATGAAAAAACATACATGACCCTTTTTTAAGGTGGCACACCACAGTGCATGCTATGTGCATTGTGGTGCACTGCAGTAAGTTTTGTACTACTGTACAATGTATTGGGATGCCATTTATAATGGATGGCACTTCAATGCACCATGCATAGAGCAGTAACATGCATTAACAGGTACAGTTTAGCATGAGTGTCTGCAAAACACAATAGTAAAAAGGCCTTTAAAGACAAAAGAAAAAACGATTTCCGTGTTAGCTCTTTGGAAAACCCAGAATGCTCTGCAAAAAACTATTTTATCTTTTTAACCACTTGCCATCTGGGTCATTTCTGACACTTTTCTCCTACACGTAAAAATCTACTTTTTTTTGCTAGAAAACTACTTAGAACCCCCAAACTTTTTATATTTTATTAGCAGAGACCCTACGGAATAAAATGGTGGGTGTTGCAATTTTTTATGTCATGGTATTTGCACAGTGCTTTTTTAAACACTAAAACACTAAAGTTAGCCCAATTTTTTGCATAATGTGAAAGATAATGTTACGCCGAGTAAATAGATACCTAACATGTCACGATTTGAAATCCGTCTGCACGTGGAATGACGACAAACTACAGTGCTTAAAATTCTTTAAACGACTTTACAGGTTACCAGTATATATTTTTCTTTTTTCATATATATATATATATATATATATATATATATATATATACATACATACATATACATATACACATATACATATACATATACATATACATATACATATACATATACATATATATACACACATATATATATATTTATTTTTTACAAAAATATTTTTGTTTACACTTTTTTTTGTTCTAACTTTATTTCTATCACAAGGGATGAACAACATCCCCTGTGATAGCATGGGCCGTGACAGGTCCTCTTTATGGAAATATTTGGGGTCCCCAAATCTCTCCTCTGGCCTCCCATGTAGCCGATCAGACACAGATTGTTCTGATTGGCTACTTACTTTGCCGTTGCTGGCCAGGTAATCAAAGGGGAAAAACGGAAGTGACGCACTGTTCATCGCTCCCAGTTTCCAGGGTTACAGAGAGAGGGGAATGACGTCAGTTCCCCCTCTCTCTGTACAGAGCAGCCATCACTGTGGGCCGCATCGCTCCCGGCCTCTGCAATGGCACCGGAGGGCCCGGGAGAGGTGGCGGCGGGAGGGGGATGAGCCCCCCTTCCGACACCTGCAGAAGTGATCGAGTGGCTAATTGGCCACTCAGATCACTTCTGCCTTGTTCAGAATCACCGCCTGAAAAGAACGATACCAGAATAATGCCTGTAGGTACAGGCATCATCCCGGTATAACCACTGAAACAGGAGGGCATCCATGTACGCCCTCCCTGTGGGAAGTGGTTACATTTTTTTTTTTTCATGAACAAAGATAAAAATGATATACAGGATCAGTAAATAAAAAGAAAAAAAACAAAACAAATGAGATTAAATTGCGTTGAGCCCTTTATAGTTTCCCCTTACATCACAACATAAATTACATTCACTTTTCACGCCATGACAAAACTGACCCTTTAGATTTGAAACAAAAATAACAGAAAAGCTTGCTTACAGCAAGACAGGACCTGCAGATTACAATCTTCAATTGTTGGCCCGCTGGTACCTTTAAACATGTATTTCAGTAATGTCTTAAAACCGGAAGAGTGTGCTATTTTCAAGCCCGTAGAGAAGCATACTGGTAATAAATTGCTATCCATCACTGAATTATTTGACATAGAAAGTGATCACCAGCTATCAACTGTGGTGTTCTCATCGCAAAAACAACAAGCCTTACACTGTGGTAGGTGAAATGTCACTGACACATTCATGTAATTCATATCACAACACATTATCATAGGCTTTTGTGAGATTTCATGCACAGGCCATTTGTTATCGTGTCCAAGAAGATCACATCAGTTACAAATAAGCAGCAGCTGCAATGCTCATTTGTCTTTCTAAAGTTCATTTTGTGTCACACTTCAAGTGAAAGCATCTTACGAGCTGGACATACATGAAACGGATCAAAAACAAAAACGCCACAATTTATTTTTAAATAATAATGTGCTGTTTAGACTCAAGCCAAACAGTCCATTAAGTTATTTTTGCCGTATTGCAAATATTTGATAGCTGTACACTTCTGATGTCTTGTGCTTATTTAAATTCTTTCCATTGACAAGTTTAAGATTGGTGTCCCTTATGATTAGCTTTCAAAGAATCTTTTTTTTTTCTTGTTAAACTCTTAACATTGGTCGTATTGTGTTTGCATGTACAGACATTGAAATAAGTTTTACAACATCATGTCACGCAGTATTGATCTTAGATGATCATGCAACAGATATTTGAAGAGTTCCAACAGAATAGTTAGCTGATGCTAATTGAAACAATCAGTTTGGAACTTATGTCAATGCTTCTAATCTCTTAGGTAATATCTGACCTAAATTTTCATTTCCAAAAAACTATATGTTCCACTATTAAATGCTATCACAGTCTACCTTTAGAGACTTATTAACAAGCTTCATCAAAACCTCATATCTCCTGTTTGTGTTATAATTTGTTGTTGTTGTTGTTCTAGCTCTAAAAAAATGATCTTCATGTGTACAAAGAGAAATGACATTGAGAGTGCTATCCACCATGGCCAATTAGATTACAGTATTATTTTCCAAGCACAGAAAACTACAAATAAGTTCCTTGTCCAACATTTCCATGCCAACATTGTTGTGGTGCTTTGTCATCACTGCCACCTAATTAAGTTAACTCCGCAAGCTGGGAAAGACAAGTGTGGTCCCTGGCCAATGCTGCTGACCTACATGTTGGCACTAGCATGCAACTAGAGACACAGTGAGGATTCCTGGGAGCATGCCATAGTCTCCGTAATTTGATCATACAGCAAAGCAATAGAAGTAGCAGATGAGCCATTGTGTCACAGCCATTTCACTGGTCTGTATCATGACCACTGTCACCATCAAAGACACTTTAAGTTTGAACTTTAGTGCTTTGCTTTTTCTCATTGCTTCCCTAATCTATCTCCACCTCACCTTACAGATATTGGGAATTTTAAAACCTCTCCTTTTACTTTTTATAAAAAAGATGTCCCTTTAGTACTACTTTTGTAAAAATAAGTCTAACTCCACATCACATTACAGGTGTTGTAAATTTTCATGTCTCTCCTCTTTAGCTCCTTTCAGATGAGCATTCCGATCAGGTCCACTTATCAGTTTTTCAGGCAGATCTGATCAGAAGGTCCATTCATCCCTATGAAAAGGTGGATGTAAACAGACTTCCATTTACACCTGCCTACCTCTGGGTCCGATCAGGCCCACTAAATAAAACAGGAGAGGACCCCTTCCTTTACGGTTTAGGTGGAGTAGATCGGAGGTAGCCAGGTGTAGACGGACAGCAGCTCTGTCCGTGTATGGTCTGCATATACTGAGCAGGCATGCATGTGTTATCTGCCCGATCAGCAGGGGATTAGCTCCCAGATCCCCTGATCATAGATCCCTTGCTGATCTCAATGGAATCTACCCCGCATAAAAGGGATCTTACTGTTTAAAGGACAGGTGTCTCAATATTTTTGATAAATCCTCTTCCCTTTTCCAAGCTGGACTGCATTAGCCTTCCCCCTCTCAAGCTGCCTGCTTAGCCTAAAGTGGAAGAGAAGCCTAAGTCTAATTATTCTTCAAAATGTTCTCCTCCATCCTCCTGCCTAACCAGTAAAAAAAAGATCTGTATATTTATGTATTTTTAATCTGCCCCAGTCGGGTCACATGATCCTGGCAGCTCCAACTTAGGGAGTGCTCAACAACAGCTGGAAACTATGCCATGCTGTTGCTGGTGTTCCCTCCTCTCCCATGCATCAGCCACTCATAGACACACGAGAGCCGGAGCTGCATCACATGACCGGAGTGGATTAAAAATAAGTAGGTATACACATCTTTTTTTTAAAAATGATAAGCAGGGGGTGGGAACAGTTTTAAGAATAGTTGGAATTAGGCTTTTCGTTACCTTTAATTCTAGAACCACACTTTCTTTGGTGTTTCCAGCCTGTCAGATAAAAATGTCTACAGCAATGGCCGCACCTGCCATTGACCTAACAAGACCTGCCATTGATATAACAAGACTGGAGATTCTCTGTATATGACAACATTCAAGCCAAAGGAACATAGAAACAGGAACAACCAGAGCTGAAGAGATTTTTTACCTAAATAGCTGAAGAGGCTATGATTTTGAAACTAAGTTACCTAATCAAATGGGGCAGGATTAGCGTAGTTTAGCTTAGGGTGATGGTGAGAGTGAATGTAGCAAAAGGTAGTAGTAAGGCTCGGTTCACACCAGGGGCGGCACGACTTGCAGGTCGCCTCACCGAGGCGACCGGCACACGACTGCCTGGGCGACTTGCAAAATGACTTCTGTATAGAAGTCTATGCAAGTCGCCTCAAGTCGCCCCCAAAGTAGTACAGGAATCATTTTCTAAGTCGGAGCGACTTGCGTCGCTCCCCTTAGAACGGTTCCATTGTACAGAATGGGACGCTACTTGTCAGGCGACTAGGTCGTCCTAGTGTGAACCGAGCCTTAGAGTACAGCTGTCTTTTATCTACCTTACATTTTAAGGTAAGGCACCAGTTGACAATGCCATTGCTGCTTTCACTTACTACATAAGTACTACAACTAGGGTCTGATTGAATAGGGTGAGGTGAAGGATTGATACCCTAACTCAAAGTCATGTTTACAGATTTATAATCCTGTTACACCTGTGAAGATGGGTAAGCCATTCAAGCCATTCAACTGATCTTTTAAATCAGTTAACTCGGATAAATTGGTGTGTTTCTGTACCCCAAAATTGGCAACAAATACAGATATTGTTATTACTGGAAAATAAATTTACTAGAGCAATAGGCAAGGGGGAAAGGACTAATATACTTCTTGAGCCATCTACCAAATTGGGGACTCAGCAAGATCTCTTGTGTACTGGTGTTGCTTGTCATTTGAGGCATTTTTGTGCAGATAGACTTCTACTGACTTTGAGCTGTGAACTACCTCAGCAGAATGGGCATCATAGCTTGCAGGTCCGGGCCTTTTTGTGACTTCATCTGCTGAAGCCACCTTTCACGCTTAATACTAAAATCCTATTTAAAAAATTTAAATTTTTAGGAAGGGAAAAAGACAAATATTAAGATGCACATAGTTTCAGTGAACAACATGCCTGTTACAGTGATATTAGAGCCAGAGTGATCCCATCCACTAATTTGAGTGGCTGATCCACAATGTGCTGTTGCCTGCAGCCTGAGGGCTGCCGTGGGAGTCAGGACGGAGGCACTCAAACACTGAAGCCTGTGACGGTGCCGTGGAGAACTGGGATGACTGTGAACTCCAGACCAATGTGCTGAGAGGGTCACAGGTCCATGTACTCCAAGTTGCTATGGATACTGCAATGCGTTTCTGAAGGAGTGGCCACCTTCTTCAGGTAAACGCATTGCAGTATTCATAGCAACTTGGGGGCAACAGCACATCGAGGAGCAGCCACTTGGATTAGTGGATGGGATCACTCTGGCTCTAACTTGACTGTGACAGGCATGTTGTTCACTGGAACCATGTGAGTGCATCTTAATATTAGTTTTTATTGTGTCCTAATAAAGGAGGTTTTACACTAGGGGAGCACTTCCCCAGTCTTTTTTCCTCCTTATCTTCCATTACAGATTGCAGCCCAAACTTTGTTGGTAATCTTTTTGGGAGAGCAGCTGAACCTAGTGAACCTCATCCAATCAATGGACGATTAGGTTGAACTGCGCAGGATTAGAATCTTTTTTCCCATGGTATTTTTTTTTTTAAAGTTTTAAACAAAAAACATCAACATTATCAACATTATTTTTTGGCTTCATGAACAGTTTCTTTTTACAGCACTTTTATATTTTTTAATAATGTTTCTTCTTTTTATATATCGATAAAGTGTGCACTGGAGATTGTCTAAATCTGAGTCCTTACAGAAAGAATTGCAGAAAGAATTTTCATTGCAGCTTATGGTGTGTGAAAAAGACAATACCTTTGTTCTCAGCGCAGGGAGTAGTATTTAGAAGTGAAAAATCATTTTTTTTCCTAAACAAAAAAATGCTCCTTTAAGCTAAACCACCAACAAAGTGGTTGCAAAAGTTTTTTGTTTTTTTTTAAATAACAAACATGCCTATACTTGCCTGCTCTGTGCAATGCTTTTGCACAGAGCATCCTCGAACCTCTTCTTCTGGGGTCCCCTACTCTAGGTCCTTCCTCTTCATTGGGTGCCCCCATGAAAAGCCAATTTCCATGGGGGCACCAGTGCGGGCTCTCTCCTAAATCCCGCTGCAGCGTCCAATGACACAAAAAGCAGGGCTTGGCCCTGCCACCCACTCCAATGTCACAGCTTTTGACTGACAGCAGAGGGAGCCAATGGCTCCTGCTGCTATCAATCTGTCCAATGAGGAGAGTGACAGCAGCAGGAGCCAATGCGCTTGTGCACATTGCTAGATCGGCTCAGGTAAGAAAAAGGGGGGGGGTCTGGGGGGGGATCTGCAGCACAGAAGGTTTTTCACCTTAATGCATAGAGTACACTAAAGTGAAAAACCTTAAGGCTTTACAACGAAGTTAACATTTAAATCTCCTAAAGAATAGGTAAACCTATTTTGACCTGTGTAAGCATTTTTTATTTGTTCGATACATGCAAAAAAATGTTCCTGCTGGAGATCCAATGTTGTTCTGTGCATTTTACAGTCATATCTTGAAAACCTGTATCATCCCTGCCCAGTTCATCCACGATAGAACATTTCCCTAGCTATATTATGGAGATAGAGCTAAAGGCAAGTGTTCTGAAGTCCTATCACACCTTTTGACCGAGGGCAACAACACCGTTCCTTTATAGAAATGCCCCGTACACACTGTCGGATTTTCCGAGGGAAAATGTTCGATGGGAGCTCGTTGTTGGAAATTCCGACCGTTTGTAGGCTCCATCGGACATTTTCCATTGGAATTTCCATCACACAAAATTTGAGATCTGGATCTCAAATTTTCCGACAACAAAATCCGTTGTCGTAAATTCCGATTGTGTGTACACAATTCCGACGCACAAAGTTCCACGCATGCACGGAATCAAGAAGAAGAGCCACACTGGCTATTGAACTTCATTTTTCTCGGCTCGTCATACGTGTTGTACATCACCGCGTTCTTGACGTTTAGAATTTCCGACAAGATTTGTGTGACCGTGTGTATGCAAGACAAGTTTGAGCCAACATTCGTCGGAAAAAATCCATGGATTTTGTTGTCGGAATGTCCGATCATGTGTACGCGGCAATACAGTTCCGTGAGCGAGCATTTAAGCTGCAATATATTACATTTTTGTGTTTGGGGTAATAGATTAGTGAACCTGTCAGAAACCCTGGCTATTTAAACTAGGCATATAATAAATAATTATCAGATTTTGTAAAAATAATCACTAGATTGAGAGGTGGGCAGTTAAAGTTCTATACAAGTATATGATTAAGGAACACATTAACTTGAACTTCTAATTAAGCCTTTAAAGTGACATTAAACCTTCAGCTTTTTAGGCACTTTCAGCAGCAGATTAATTCACTTACTGAGCTTGCAGCTTCTTTATCCTTGTAGTCCTTGTCTATGTTTCAGTTTGACTGCTGCTTCAAGTTTCTGGTTTCAGGCTGATTCCTTTTTTTTCTGCATCCTATGAATTCACCCTTGCATGCTGGAACTAGGGTTGCTTCTCCCTACATTGTGTGCATCAATAGAAACTCTTGGCCCCGTAGAGTAGGATGGCACGGTACTCTCCTGCTCCTACCTCCTCCTTCAAGCTATTAGACTACTTGAGACTGCACTGTCCAATGCATGCAGTTGCGGCATGGTGGTGCAGGGTTTTAGCGTTTAAAACAGGCAGTGATGGGAGGACAGAATATTTCCTCATTGCCTTCCACTGATCATCACTTTTCAGAGGGCACCACTAGTGTAAACAAGCCCCTCTTGCACTTCTGCATATTCACCTTTTCCTGCTCCAAGAGTTACTGTGCCATTCAGGTTCTGTACTAAATTACGCCAATCCCAGAACAATTTGTGTATGAAGAACATCTGGAAATCATAATATTGAGCAAAGATCAGTGGCATTTCTTACCCAGCAACCAACCAGGGGTATTATGGAACAACATAATCGGGCAACCTGCTACAAGCTTAAATCTTGGTCACATCCTTAGTGAAAGATAGGCAGGCCTATAACTCAATATGTTATATTCCTATAGCATTCATCTCTACAGACTGGACCATTCACTTTGCAGTTTGGGTAGTCAATGACGTTTGAGAGCCAACAAAAAAATGTAAAGGTAACGCCTAGAAGCTATAAAAGAACATTATGGCTGCAGCTCTGCTGATATGTTAATCCATTGTCTCAGGAGTTGCCACTGAACCAGAGGAATTCTGAACATGCCATAAACAGCAGCAGTGTTTACTCAGCACATACTTCTCATCTAAATACCTGACATTGACATTTGTGCCTTTATTATATTCTTAAGTGGAACATTTCTTCTCAAAATGTTAGAGTGTTTTACAAACCATGTTTTACACAGATTAGCATGTCTAATAAAAAAATGGACTTAAATGTCTATAAATCTCAGACATTTTGAAAGAAAATTGTTTGCAATTTTGTAATGTACATGTTATAATAAAAAAATATCCAAAATACTTGGCATGCTTGCCTCTGCTTTTCTGTTTTGATTTTTGCCTGATGACCAATTTTATTTTGAGTGACTGTTACTGTATTACCTATATAATCATTCTCTTACATGTTATTGACAGAGCCTGTTCAATATCTCCAAAGAAGTGAATTTATTTGATGTTCTATGCTGGCGCTCTATTCTCTTTATGTGGGTAGATTGGATTGCTTGGTCATTTTTATTAACATGTCTTAAACTGAGAGCATTAGATGTGGCTTTATTATTTTATTTTGGGAGGCATTTAAGGATTTTAACCGAATAACCTGTGGATGGGCCTGGAGATTTTTTTGGTCGATCCCAACTTCTATTAAGAGCGGAGGCATGGAGCAGCTTTCTGTTCCTATTATATAATGCCTCATTTTGACGTTTAATGCTGCGTACACTCGATCGGAATTTTGGTCGGAAAAAGGTATGATGGCTTTTCTGATGGGATTCCGCTCAACTTTGCCTTGCATACACACGTTCACACAAAAGTTCACTGAACTGTCAACTGTCAAGAACGCGGTGACGTACAACACTACAATGAGCCGAGAAAATAAATAAATAAATAAATTTCCAAAAAATAGAGAACTTGCTCTCAATCTTTTGCTGGCTGGAATTCCGCCAGCAAAAGTCCGATGGAGCATACACATGGTCGCATTTTCCGACCAAAACCTCTCATCAGAGTTTTGCTGGTGGCAATTCCGATTGTGTTTACGGGGCATTACTGTATACACCTGAGGTCAGTTCCAAGTTGAGCAGACTCACAAATATTGGATGAGGTGGTGTTGGATGATGAGTTCACAGATCTACAAGTGAAAGATCAATATTGAATCCAGTGCACATTACTTGGAGAGATTAAAGGACTGGTTATTTGCACAATTCTATTTATTAATGGAGTTGTAGAGTACATATATATTGTGAATTTGCACTTACTTTTTACACATATGTTAATATTCTTGGTGCACATTTTCTGCTTGAATTTTCAAAATGTTAATAATATTTATTAAAGCATGGCTTGATTAGTGCTGCACATGCACTATTAATAGTGTTGCACATATTTATTGTTCGTTTGATGTAGTTTATGTTCTGTGGGTGATACATAGACTGTTCTAGCTTGCTTCTGTATAAAAAATTTGTGGCACAGGCACATATTTATCTTTTTTTGTAGTTTTTTATATAGTATTGTGGCTCCAGTTGGGTAACGTTACAATTTTTCTAAAAAGGAATATTTTTTTTTATTTATGCTCATCTCTCTGCTCTCTCTCTTCCTATCAGCATGCTTCTTCTTAGAAGAACACAGACTGAGGCATAGCAGATTGGCTACTTGTGCTCCTTCTCCTCTTCTACTCTAAACACTGTATAAGGTACAAAGTAGTGATGTTGAGGTCATCAGGGGAAATGACCAAGCACTGCAAGGGGCTCAGAAGATGGGCATTACCAAAAATGTAATTTTAAGAAGAAACTTTCATTGGCAATTTATCCTTACTGTAATGGTGTTCAGTTGTGTAGGCAAAAAAAGTTTACTCTTCTTTTAAGGCACATCTCATAGTTCCTTTAAGGGAGATGTTGAATAGGAGCCTTTTGCATTATACCCATTTTAGTTGAGAATGACATTTTTGTTTTATTTGCACATTTGTCACATTGTAATCTGACTTTTTTATTATATATTTGTACTATTGCAAGCCGCTGACTCATTGTCAGATGAATATGTTGATGGATGGCATGTTGAAAAAAAGCTGCAAGCAATGTCCTAGCGCAGCATTTTCACATTTAGTGAGAAGTGGTGTACAATAGAGTTCAACCACCATGATAAAAATTGCATGCGACCGCCAGAAATCTAATTTTTTGGTAAATATATATTTTCTTGTTTTAAGCAAGCAAAAAAAAATTGACTTGGGACCCAGTCTTCCTGTTGGATTTTGTATTTGTTTTATATTTTTCGTATGTACTTTATATTAGTGCTACAACAAGTTTGCAGGCCCAGGAATTCATGCACAGAAATAGAATTTGAGAGACAAATCATAAAATGTTGTGTGGTTTTACTCTCCAGCATCTACCAAAAATACTCAGCGCAATTTAGTTTACAGTTATGTAGCAATTTTCACCCTTTGTGACAACTGTGTACCATTTAGCTGGATATTTTGCTATTTGCAATTTTGTCATAATTTACTTAGATCTTGCTTGGGTTCAGTTGTATCTAATGTGAAGAAAGATGCAAAGCCATTTATTTGTATGAAAGGTGCAACACAATCTGACTGAAAATCACAAAAGGGGAATAGGGCAGAAAAATGATTTGCATATATAGACCACTAAAGGTATGTACTCGAGGTGTTCAGTTTTCTAAAGCACACAAATGCCACATCATGGTCTGTATATTTGTTATGATGTGAACGCAGTTTTTAAAGATCATTTATACGTTCCTGTGGGATTCATTGCTGGCAATCAGTGGCCTAGAAACCAACAAAGGAAACAACATTCAACACAACAGGAAAACAAGACCACATTCACTTTCTGTGTAATGTGTTTTTAATGTTGGCAACTTATATCCTGTCACTTGAATCATTTGACAAGTCTCTTGGGTGTAATAATATATCCATGTTTCCTCCATGTAAACTTTGTGAGATGCTTTTGAAGAGCTGCACAGGGATCTCACTGCAAAGCTTAAAAACAAATTTACTTAGGCACTTAGGAAAACTTTCCTTTGCACAGCCGTGAAGACAGTGGGGACAATTCAGTAAGGCATTTGCAAAACATTTCTGGCAAGGTCTATATATGTCGCTTTTTTTGTGACAAATTCATAAAAAAAAAATCGCCATATCAGTGTTAAGGAAAGTGGAGGTAAATAGGATCTCTTCCACGTTGGAGTCAATTGTTGATCGTGTTGCACGTGTAATTATTGTATCACATCTTTGAGCAAATTCTGCAGTAAAGTTTGTCTTTATATTCCACTGGAATGGATATTTGACATTATTATGTTACTTTCCCACTCTCTCTCAATGGCTTCTCTGCCACTTCACAGGAGAGATGCTTGTGACAGTTCTGTCAGAGTTGTGACAGACTGATATACACCTTACCGACATAGACATGAATCTGTTGCAGGTTCCGTCATTTGTCGCACTCCAGAAAGACAGATTCCTAGTAATTATGACAATCTTTATAAATTTCATGGAGTTTTACCTATGATAACCAGTAAGGTATTTTCCTTGCATTTTTGAAGGGCACTAGAAAAAAAACATCTAGTTCCTAAGGATTGTACAAGAGTAATATCAATAAAAGAGATATTGATGCACCATTTAAAAAATACATTTTCACAGGATATAGCAAAACCCTCACACATCCTTACAGATTTCTAACCCTATGGGATTACCAAATCTGGAGACTGGACAATCTTATAGAGGTTGTAGTAGTGTCACAATAATACGTAATGAATTTCCAGCCCTAAATTGCAATATTACTATAAAAGCCATCTACAAAGTCAAGTAATTAGTGAATTACTGTGTGGAATTCTCCAAATTACCAGTGTCATAGCAATAAATAGAGGCAGCCACAGTTTTGGCTTCAGTTTGAGGTCAGAGAATGTAAGACCCCCCCTTATATTTTTTTAATTTTTGAAATAAATGTTAAAGGTCCAAACAGCCTGATAACCATCAGCATCTGACAGCTATTCTTCATTACTCTTCTTCCTGTAGCTCGTTCCAGATACTGATGGACATGCAGTCTGGTAGCAAAACACTGTATCAGGTAGCCTCTAAGACCAAAGCCCTGCAAATCTGCAAGATCAGTACCCACTTACAGTGGTTAAAACCCTAAAGATCCATAGATAGCAAACATTACAAAGAAAATCACAGGGACGGATCAGGCAAACCACAAATCAGAACAGTTTAAAAAAAAAATGCTAATTTCTGTTGATGACACATACGTATTTATTCACAAAACTCAATGAAAATATCTCAGCTGGTATCAGAAGCCTGAACAGTCTCTTTAGAGAAGTCTGCAAAGTCAAAAAGATGTAGTGAATGCTGTATTTTGTACAAACACCACCAAATCAGGAATAACTAGCCTCTCTTCAGTACATAATCCATCTATGCCAATTCAAATATCACTTACAAAGAATACAGGGGCTCCATTAAACTCGTAAAACATGCTAACCTATTATTTTGTGTATAGCATATTAACTATGTGATTTGCTTTGTTCTGTTAATAATTTCAACAATTTAGAGCCTTAGTTACACACTGTACTTCTTTTGATTTGACCACATCAGGTTTCCAATTTAGAAAAGCGTTGAATTAATTTCTGAGGGGAGTTGCAGAGGGAAGTGACTGTATCACCTATAGAAAAATAATTTTAGATGTCATTTGTAAAAACAGGTTACAAAAATAAAGATGGCATGTTACTTTGTGCATAGTAGGTTAATACACACACCTTTCCTCCATTTTTTTTAAACTGTTTTAGAAAAGGTATACAGAAAACAAAATGCATTTCATTGATATATACACCTGTAGGCTTTTACTAAGCGAATATGTGATAAACTTAATGAACAATGAAGCATAAATTAATATTTATTTCAGTCAAAACCAATAATTTAACCATGAGATACAGTCAGAGAAAAATGACATACCGGATAACTGGTTTAGCTTTTTACCCAGACATTGCTGTACTGCACCAAGCACCCCAGGTTTTTTATCTGGTGGTGACCATGGAACACACCTGCTTATGAATGTTTTCCCTCACAGGAACCATCTTACTCACACTGCTTCCTGCATCACCAATCACATTCAAACCTCTCTTGGAAGTGCAAGTGTGATTGGTGATGCAGAAAGCAGAGTAGAAGGAAGTACTGTATTTATTGTCGTATAACACTCACTTTTTCACCATGAAAATCGGGTGCAAATAGCGTGTGCGTGATATACGCCAATACTTCAATTTTAGCTGCCTCGGAGGGGACAGGGAGGGGAGCGGGACGAGCGCCGTCAGATTACATACAGCGAGAATCTCCTGTTTACTTGGCAGCCTCTGTAATAGGAAGTCCCATCTCCTGAGCCGCCATTGGACCACTGTTCTGTCTATCATAGGTGATTCTCACTGTATGTAATCTGTCGGCGCTCATCCCACCCCCCTCCCTGTCCCCTCTAGGCTGTAGATGGGCATCGATCAGGCAGCACTGATGGCAATGGTGAGGCTGCTGCATTGAAGGCATTGATGAAGCTGCTGCATTGATGACAATGGTGAGGCTGCTGCATTGATGGCACTGGTGAGGCTCCAGATGGGCACTGACCCTTATTTTGCTTCAAAGTTCTTTATTTAAAATGTAAGATTTTTTCCTGAAACTTCCCTCTTAAAATGAATGTGCGTGTTATACCCCTGTGCGTGTTATACGCCGATAAATACGGTAACACATTACAGGATTCAAAAACTACACTCCTACTGCCTTCCTATTGATTTTCTTTGGATCTCAAAAAACCTAAAGCCTCATACACAGGATCAGATTTTCGGACGACCGTTCGTCTGGTTTTTTTTGCATGCTAGTCTTATGTCGAAAGTGAAGAGGTTACTCACCATACGAAAATTCTCATATGACAGAATACAACTTCAGAAGTGACATAATGTGTTGAATAATTTTGTGTTGTTTTGTGTTGCGCTTACGTTTTTTTCCGTACGAAAACCGTACTAATTTAACAAAATTTAAACGAAAATCTGACGTTGAGTTCACGTACAACCAAAATTTTATAGTCTGCACATCCAGCTTTTGTCGGACAAAAAACCGGAATCGGCTGTCGAAAGCACCATACTAACGATCCGGAAATCGGAAGATCGTACGTCGGACGAAATTTTACTTCTGATTTTCGTATCGTGTGTACGGGCCTTTACTCCACAGGGAACTACACAAAACTCAGATTAAAGTGTGTGTAATCCCCAAATCTATTTTTTCAGTATGTTTGGCATCACTGTATATATTTATAGGAAAACAAATGGTGAATGGTGTGTGCAAGGTTTCTTACCTGGAGATCCTACTTATTACAGTACTTCCTGTTTCAGGCTGATAATGCTAAGTTACTGCTTCACACTTAGCTGCAGTGTTGTCATTCTGCCATGTGCTCTCCTTTAGTTGGCAACAGATTAGAGTGGCAAGGGAAGTCTTTGCTTGCAAGAGCTACAGTTGCCACTGCCGATTAACATGTCTGGCACACACTGTGGTTCCTACTGCCAACCCTTACATGATAAGCCAGTGGGAGACATGCTATCCAACACATTGAGAAGTGTCTTCACAGGATGCTTTGACTTTTTGCCTTGATTTGCCCTTTAAGCCCTTTCTGACCACTGTACCTATAAAAATGTTCTGTCAGCAAATGGTTATACCAAGATACCAGCTAAAGTTGCAAACATAATCTTGAAGTAATTTTTCTACATCTGATGACCGACTGTTTAGTAAACATAATCTGGGAGGCTCTAAAGCTGCCTAATCACTTTTACAGTGCTGCGACGTTCCACCCCCCCTCCTTAACCCCTCAATCAAGCACAATGTGTGTTTGATTAAAACTGGTTTAGAGGGCAGAGGAGACATCAGGGGTCTAATAATGTAGCTGTTCATAAAAGCTGCTGCTTTTTAACCTAATTTGTATAAAATACAGCATAGAGTGTCACCCTATTTATGGGAATCTTTGAGCATGTAACAATTAAAGGGCATAACTTCTCAAATACCACAAGAATAGGCTGCCTACCAAAGATACATTTGCAGAACCTCCTTAAGATTTATGTAGAGAGCCATCAATCTGCAGGATCTTTCTAAGTACCTCATGTCTATAAACAGCACATTCTGTAAATCAACATTTTAAACATTCCACTCAATGTTGATAGACACTCAAGCAGCATGAAACAGTTGATACTTATTACCATTGATAGAGACACAAATTGTTAGGGTAAAAAACATGTAATTACAGTTCTATATCACACAAATGTTATATATTAGAAAATCTCTTTGCAATGGTTACAGTAAAGGAAAACAAAATGTATTTTATTTTTCAAAGTATATAATTTTCCCATTTTTAATACATGCAGTTAGGTAACATATTAATGTAAATATGTGCTAGGAGCAATATGGGGGCTGTCATTGCTAAAGAGAAACAAATCTCTGAAAGCTGTGCTCAATTGGCTGGCTGGTAGAGGGCAAATGGCTAGTCATCAGTAAGGTCACCTGGTCAGCTGATCTTTCCCCATTATTAACTTGTCATGCCTTATTTGACACTGTGTGGTGGTGGTGGTGGCCATCTTGGTAGGAATAGGGTTTGCTTCCTCATGTCTGAGCCTTTATCAAGGAAAACAATGAGAAGCAAAGTAGAAACACCATGAAATATCTATCCAAATCTCCTAAGACTAGAAACACAAAGCCTCAGATTTCATACTGCAGTTATACAGCTATAAGGCTGTAGGCACAGGAGTGCAGGGCACACTCACATAACAGGAAATGAACTGCTAATTTATGGAGGAATTCAAGACAAAGGGTACAATTTTTAAGTTACTGCCTAAACAATTTGAGATATTCCCTATAGCATGACAGCCAACAATGACAGGTTTCCTTGAAATCAGTTGTGGTCTGATCTTACCAGAGCAAACTATGACTAATTGTTTTGGAATACTGGAATTAAGAAAACCTCTCTACTAAATAAGGCCCCTTGATTTCAAATGTTAAGAATGAGGGTGTTTAAGTCTCTTTTCACACAGAAATCAAAAAGGTTATTTCTGCGGATGGAGAGCAATGAACATCTTGGCCCTTACCATGCTGATTAGCAAATATGCTTCAAAAGTTGTGCCCAGAAGAAAGGCCCTCTCCTAACACTGTACCGGGTTCTTTACCATTAGAAATCAGCTTTGGGTTCAGGGTGACAGGGGGTTCAACCCAAAATCTAACTGTTCAAGGTTCTCTGAAAAGGCAAACTAAATGGACAGATCTGGCTGTTCACCCATGCTGAGCCTTCATTATTTTAGTGGTGATAGCACTACTGCCACTGGGGAATGACGTCTGTGATCGACCGTTGGTTTGTTTCATGCAGTAAGCAAGCCAGCGGGTTTCCCTAGTGATGACATTGACCAAATATGTGATGATATTGACCAATTATAGGTGACCAAATTTTGTGAATCATGTCAGAAAGCATCACAAGCCAGCTTGTTTACATTAAGCAGCTGCCCAGGTGCTGTCCTGGAGGCTCTCAGTTGGGATGAGAGCCTGTTGAGAACAGGATTGTCAAGTTTTTGTCAGCATATCTAAGTAGTGTTGGTTATCGTGACTGATGATGAATATACATCACTGGATGACATGATTGAAGATAGAATTAGACCTTAGGGTTGTTTTTTTTTATAAAGGACTTTACGTACACTGTTTATTTATTTAAATGTACATTTTTTTAGTGAACGAGGAAAAGGGGGCACCATTCATGTGGTAGGCCAGATATCTGGGGAACAACTCATGTCTTCCCAATTCCAAAAAAGCTCCCCTTGCAGACCACCACATCCACTGGGCCAGTGGGACACTGGCATGGGGTCCCCCTAAAAATATCTACCAGAATCTCATGCAGTCTGGTTGGTCAGAAAAGGGAGGAGCAGCAAGCATGCAACTCCCCTCCCCCTTCCTACCAGTCCTACACAGTGCCAGTTATTCTGAACTCTGTGAGCTAACCCGACAAGTCCTAAAACTCACAGTCCAGGCTTTCCAGCTGCATCCAGCCCCCCAATGCTACCGCATCACTGGCCCCTTCATCTGAGTCAAAAACTTCTTTATCTGACCATTTTAGAGGTGATTTTCCACTAGGACTTTGTATTTCCAGCTTTGTCCCCAGTCCTCATGTTCTGAACAACATATAATAGATTGTAATATCTCTTCTCCAAGATGGATCCTTTGCCTTTGACCTTTACTGTTCTCTGACCCTGCCCTGTTTCTGTTGACCCATTATTCACAACTTTAAGTCTCTTTAAAGTGTATGTGTTCACATACTATATGTATATTTAACAAATATACTTAACAAATCATAATCTCTAACATTTTAGTGTACTACTTTTATCTGAAGTACCTAGTTGATTTTACCAGTTACCTTCTTCTTTATTCTAAACTGACTACACAAAGCATTGAAGTTGATCTATGCTTACATAGTCAGTTTACATCCTTGGGCTGCTATTTGGAGATACAGAGATCTGTGCAGACACACAGCGTGCCTATATATCACTATCTGATCAACCAGCAAACCCCCAGCCAATCAGAGCCTTCCATTTGCTCAGGCACCTGGCCAATCACAGCCTGAATCTTTCCTCAGACTGAACACGCAATGGAATACAGGCATGCTCACAAGAACCTAACACTGGGGGAAAGGTGTTCTGTAGTTCACCAAGACAGCCGGGAATAATGCTAATAGATAACATTGCACAGGAGGTTATGAGCTCATTGAATTTTAAACAAGATCAAAAGTCATTTTTTGCACTTATTGAACAGATAAGACAGAACATTTTCAATGGTACATTTAACAGACCAAAAGGAAGGTTTACTGCTAGGGTTTACATATACTGTACTATAACCGCTTCCCGACCAGCAGCCGTCATTATACTGTGGCAAGGTGGCTCGTTCCGGCAAATTGCCGTAGCTGTATGTCCGCGTGGAAACTCGCTTTTGTGGGAGCGTGTGCTCCCACTGGCCAGCGGGGGAGCCAATCAACTGGTTTCGTGGACTCGATGTCCGCCGGCCACCCGCAATTGTTTCCTGATGTGACAGAACAGGGGTCTGCATTCTGACAGGGGAGATTACACAGATCCTGTCTTTCTGCTATGCAGTAGGATGGATCTGTGTATTTCCCCAGTCACACAGTCCCCCATACAGTTTGAAAACACAAACAGGGAACACATTTAAACCCTTGATCGCCCTGATGTTAACTCCTTTCCTGCCAGGGTCATTAGTACAATAACAGTGCATATTTTTAGCACTGATTACTGTAATAATGTCACTGGTTCCCAAAAAAGTGTAAAAAATTTCAGTTAGGTGTCCAATCTGTCCACCACAATGTCACAGTCCCGCTAAAAATCACTGATCGCCACCATTACTAGTAAAAAGAAATAAATAAAAATGCCATAAATCTATCCCCTATTTTGTAGATGCGATAACTTTTGCGCAAACCAATCAGTATACACTTAGTGCAATTTTTTTTAAGCAAAAATATGTAGCAGAATACATATCAGCCTAAACTGATGAATAAATTATTTTTTTTACTTTTTTTAAAATGTTTTATAGCAGAAAGTAAAAAAAAATATTTTTTCAAAATTGTCGCTTTTTTTGTTTATAGCGCAAAAAATAAAAAATGCTGAGGTGATCAAATACCACTAAAAGAAAGCTACATTTGTGGGAAAAAAAGACATACATTTTGTTTGGATACAGCATCACATGACCACGCAATTGTCAGTTAAAGCGACGCAGTGCCGTATCGCAAAAAATGGCCTAGTCAGGAAGCCGGTAAATCCTTCCGGGGCTGAAGTGGTTAAATCAGGGCTTAAAATTACTAGCTACTAGTAGCCAGGCCTTAAGAGTTACTCGCCACCAGTTGCCACACCCAACCCCTACCCTACCGACCCCTAATTCTACCCCTAAACATGCCCTCGTAAAATATCTCATGAAATGACACTGTTAAATGTATTATGTAGCATTAAGTTACAAAAATAAATATTAACAACAACTTTAACAATATTAGCATAAAGCATATTTCATGGATCTGACTGTGATAAATAAAATAAGGATAAAATATGATTGGCTACTATAGGCACTGTACCCATCATTACTGTCTTGTTAAGTAAAAATATTTTAATGCTATAATAAATATAGCGTTAAAAAATGAAAACCAATTAATGACACTTTCACCGATTTAGGATGCAGAAAGACATATTCCTCGTACACACGGTCGGATTTTCAGATGGAAAATGTGTGATAGGACTTTGTTGTCGGAAATTCCGACCGTGTGTAGGCTCCATCACACATTTTCCATCGGATTTTCCGACACACAAAGTTTGAGAGCAGGCTATAAAATTTTCCGACAACAAAATCCGTTGTCGGAATTTCCGATCGTGTGTACACAAATCCGACGCACAAAGTGCCACGCATGCTCAGAATAAATAAAGAGATGAAAGCTATTGGCTACTGCCCCATTTATAGTCCCGACGTACGTGTTTTACGTCACCGCGTTCAGAATGATCAGATTTTCCGACAACTTTGTGTGACTGTGTGTATGCAAGACAAGTTTGAGCCAACATCTGTCGGAAAAAATCCTAGGATTTTGTTGTCGGAATGTCCGATCAATGTCCGACCGTGTTTACGGGGCATTACAGTGGAGCACAGCAAGGAACAGGGGACCGGGAGCTGACAAAGTTCACTTTTCCTATTAACAAGCTGGTGATTGGTTACTAAGCAGTCTGAGCAACCAATGACCAGTTTGTTAATAGTAAAATTAAACTTTGACAGCTCACACCCAAACCACCACCCTGCCCCACCCCCACCTCATCTAGTTCTTTGCCAAATCCTGCTGTATGCCAGGCCCTGCTAAGAGAATTATAGGGGGCGTAGTTTGGCAGGAGAATCGGCTCCCATTCAACCCCACCTGCCTGGAGCACCCAGCCCCCCCCCCCCCTCTTATGTGGCTCCACACTAAAGGTGGACTGACAACTCATGGGGCCCCCGGGCAACAGGAGATCTTGGGACCCCCTGTGTCCTTGTCCACACTAAAGCCACACCCACACAAAGAGTCACCCACAGCTTGCACTACGTGGACAAAACTGGTTGGTTCAGGACAGGCTGATAAGGGTGGGGCAGGGCTGAGGAGGCTGAGTGTCTAAAGAAGTGGGGACCTAAAGTTGGAGACCCAGTAAAGCAGGATGTCTCAACCTTTTTACCAAAGAACTCTTGGCAAACAGTTTGAGATCTCAGGGAACCCCTGAAATAATGTTCAGTTCTACAGCTTACTGAATATTGGTATGATCAGAGAGCTGTTGATATAACAATTATTTTTAGTAATAGCATAAAAAATGGAAATTAATATTAAACCTGACCTATTTATAGTGAAATTTGTGCTTGCATCATTCTGTACAGATTCTCAATTCTGGGTCGAACCTGAGATAAGCAGTGCACAGGGGCAGCAGGGCAGAGCACAGGGGGTCAAGCAGGCACAGTACACAGGGGGCAGCAGAACAGAGCATGAGGGGGGGGGCATGGCAAAGTATAATAGTCAGCAGATCAGAGCACAGTGGGTCAGGAGGGCACAATATGTGGGCGGGCAGGAGAGCACACTACATGGAGAGCAGCAGGATACATTATGGGGCACACCAGTGCACATTAAAGGAGGGCACAGTAGAACACATTACATAGGGGGGCAGCAGGGAACATTATGGGGGTTAACAGGCCACATTATGGAGCACAGCAGAGTATTTTACATGGTGGCATGAGGGCACATTATGGAGAACAGCAGAGCACGGGACACATCATGGGGCACACCGTGGGGCACAGGGCACACAGTAGGACACATTACATGGCACACAGCAGGGCACAAGGCTCACGGTAGGGCACTTCATGGGGCATACAGTTTTGCACATAGTAGGGAATGGGGCATACAGTAGGGCACTGGGCACACACTAGGGTACATCATGGGGCACACAATAGGGCATATCACAGGACTCACAATAGGGCACATCATGGGGCACACAGTAGAGCATGGGTCACATCAAAGGGCCCACAGCAGGGCCCACTTAATGGTGCACACAGTAGGGCATAGGGCAAATCATGGGGCACACAATAGGGCATAGGACACATCATGGGGTACACAGCAGGGCACAGGACACATCTCTGGGGCACACAGCAGGGCACATCATGGGGCACAGCAGGACATGGGGCACACAGCAGGGCATAGGGAACACAGTAGGGCACATCATGAGGTACACAGCAGGGCACAGGATACATCACGGGCTAAACACAGCAGGGCACATGGGGTACACAGCACATCATGGGAAACAGTGCACATCATGGGGCACACAGCAAGGCAGGGGGCACACATCAGGGCATGGGGCATACATCAGGGCATGGCACAGCTGGGCACACTGCAGGGCATGAGGCACACAGCTGGGCACACAGCAGGGCAAGGGGCACACAGCTGGGCACACAGCAGGGCAAGGGGCACACAGCAGAGTATGAGGCACAGAGCTGGGTACACAGTGGGACATGGGACACACAGCTGGGATCAGGGCGCACAGCGGGATATGGGGCACAGAGCAGGTCTTGTGGCACACAGTGGGACATTGGGCACATGGCGGGGCATGGGGCACACAGCAGGATACAAGCTGGAGTTTTCTTACATGCAGAGTAGCGCGGGAAGCAGCTGTACTGTAATTAGAAATCTTGTAGCATGCTCCTTCCCACCAGCACCTTCTCTCTTCTCGTCTGTCCCAGGTGATGTTAAATACAAGCATATACAAAAAAGTGTAGCGCTATAAACTCCAAAAATTAAATTAATTATATGATGTTTTAACACTGTATAAAGTGTATAACAAACAGTTGGGTATTAGTATCAAAAATTATGATGTACTATATATGGTACAAATCCTATGTGCACATTGAAACAGAGTGAACAAAACAATGCAATATTAGTGTAAACTACATAATACACTGTAAACATATATGAATATTATTAATTCAAAAATAGTAATATGAATAAAATAAAGTCCAGAAAGTCCAAATGGGATTGCACCACTCAAAATTAATGTAAATTAAAGTCCACCGATGTTGTTGAGAAAATATAAAATAAAAGTGAAGGAGCCACCACCGAGGGCCTTAGGGGGCTTACCAAAGGCAAAATACTTAAAAAGGACTAATGTCCACCTGAATGTTAAGATTAAGGGATCGGCTGGATCAAACAGGCAAGTAGAAATATGGATGCAACAAAAGTGAGCAGAAGAGCCGTTGGTGGTTCAAAAGCCATCACCGAAGGCATCAAGAGGCTTACCAGAGGTTGTTGACTTGAGAGGATTTACGTCACCCAAGTCACAAAGGCTTAGTGACCAACTGGTCAAGATGATGAGTCTTCTCCGATATCCTCAATTGTTTCCAAACCAAGATGGCAATTGAGCCTCCACAGTTACTCACACGGCATACAAATTATATTCCAAAAAAGGCCACAAACGGATATTTGTATATCATGCAAGAAATAGATAAAAGACTCACATAGCGTGATAACGTAAACACTAGTTTATTACAAAAATTATCAAAAATAGACTCACATATTGGAAGATCATCAAGGCACAAAATTCAAATAGCGGTAATTGTGAGGGATCCACGCCATTTTATATTTTCTCAACAACATCGGTGGACTTCTGACTGGTGCAATCCCATTTGGACTTTCTGGACTTTATTTTATTCATATTACTATTTTTGAATTTATAATATTCATATATGTTTACAGTGTATTATGTAGTTTACACTAATATTGCATTGTTTTGTTCACTCTGTTTCAAAGTGCACATAGGATTTGTACCATATATAGTACATCATAATTTTTTATACTAATACCCAACTGTTTGTTATACACTTTATACAGTGTTAAAACATCATATAATTAATTTAATTTTTGAAGTTTATAGCGCTACACTTTTTTGTATATATTTTTACTACTTGGGTCTATAGGTGTGTTGGCTGCTATCCTAATTCCAACCTTTCACGCAGCGCCATATTATTTATATTTTGATGTTAAATACAAGCACCTGGGCTGGATGGAAGGGAAGGGGGGGGGGGGGCAGCGGGGAGAAACACACCATGAGAGGTATAATTAAAGCCCCTTAGCAGGGGGCAGGGACCTGATCTACCCATCAGCTACCTGGCTCAAATGGTCCGTCCAGCCCTGCTCCACACCTGCCCTCAGCTTATTTCCACTCACTTAGTGTGAGCAGGCAAATGGAAATTGTGAGGGCTGCTTTTAATCTTCCCCTCATTTCTCCCAGTGGAAGCCACAAACCTAAATACTCCCCTTCAGTCCCTGCCTGGTACCACACTGCCTGTACCTAATAATGTCCCATCTGCATCCAGCTTCTATTGCACATGTGTACCACTCATTAAGTAATTTCTATGGCTGGATCATAAAGGCCATAAGAATGGCATGTATTTGGATATGTGGTTTCCACTGAGAGGGGTTGTAGGAAGATTTATAGGACAACTTTACTAAAAGCAAAGTTGTCTTTTAATTAATGTCATCCACTGTGTAGGCAACAAGATATCTTGACGTAAATCATTGTTATTTTTATCTCTATTTACTACCGGAAAGTGTTGTCATGAAACTCATTAATAATCCACATAAAGTTCTGTTTGCTTTTACTACATCTCCACCTACAGATTTTCAGTTTAGAACTTAAAAAAAAACAACTCAGCATCATAACATCATTTATAAATGATGCTTGGGTGAGAATGACAATGGCGTCAATGCTTGAGTGAGTATGGAAACTACGGATCAGATCAACGTCATAGGAAGGAGTAGCCTGCATTGCCATCACCGCGACTGACATACTTACTCCATGCTACATCCCCTTCAGTCAGTGCTTTACTTACCAGCCCCTGGTTCGTTGGCGGAGACCATATTAAATAAAGCTTTTTTCAGGCACACCAAGCTCGTTGAGACGTGTGTCAAAGGTGGGGACAGTACCTCACAGATCTCCAGAAAGCAATTCCATGTATTCATTTATGCATAACACCTGTGCTGGGTTGAAAGGAAAGATAAATGACGTGGGAGGAGTGGGATTTTATGAGAATGTATTGCTGATGACTGTGCGTATGACATCAAGCAAGACTGAAACTTTCTATTCTGTCAAGCCATATTCTAAATAGCAAGATGGGGATTAGGTGTACTAAAGCTTCTCATTTCAAGAGAGAGACTCTGTTTGTTTCCGCCTATATTATATAAATAGTGAGAGAAAACATCAGGACGTGTCGCAAGCTGTAATAGGGAATGTTTGTATTTAGATTTTCGTGCGTAAATGCTTCCAATTTTTTATGTAAATATCTATATTTAGGTTTTATCCAGTCATGGTTTACGGAGGCACAAAGGAGGCAAGGAAACCACATCTGCATGCATCTGCAGTCACTTTATTATTTAAAGCCAATATAAAGTCCATGCTTATGTATTTGTTTAGAAAAATCATAACATTCATTTGAAATTTAGGCAAATATAAAAGACACAATATAATGCTGTTCTGTATTCACTGATTCTTTAAGGGCCCAATCAAATTATTATGCTGCCTTATGCCTTTGCATTATTACATTAAAGCAGCCCATTAATTTGCATGAGTGGCCTAATGGACCAAAATGACCCGGCATTGTTGGCAGTGTGCAGCATAGCAATGTGTGCTAGTCTATTAGCAAGGTATATTGGGGTGTAATTTAAAATAATACAGTGCCTTGCAAAAGTATTCACCCCTCTTGGCTTTTTACCTATTTTGTCACAATACAGCCTTTAGTTCAATGTTTTTTTAATCTGAATTATATGTGATGAATCAAAATACAATAGTCTAAGTTGGTGAAGTAAAATTAGAAAAATATATACATAAAACTATTTCTCAGAAATAAAAAACTGATAATTGGCATGTGCGTATGTATTCACCCCCTTTGTTATGAAGTCCATAAAAAGCTCTGGTGCAACCAATTACCTTCAGAAGTCACATAATTAGTGAAATGATGTCCACCTGTGTGCAATCTAAGTGTCACATGATCTGTCATTACATATACACACCTTTTTGAAAGGCCCCAGAGGCTGCAACACCCAAGCAAGAGGCACCACTAACCAAACATGGCCATGAAGACCAAGGAACTACAAACAAGTAAGGGGCAATGTTGTTGAGAAGTACAAATCAGGGTTAAAGTTATAAAAAAATATCGAAATATCCACATCTTTGATGATCCCTAGGAGCACCAGCAAATCTATCATAACCAAATTGAAAGAACATGGCACAACAGCAAACCTTCCAAGAGACGGCCGCACACCAAAACTCATGGACCAGGCAAGGAGGGAATTAATCAGAGAGGCAGCACAGAGACCTAAGGTAACCCTGGAGGAGCTGCAGAGTTCTACAGCAGAGACTGGAGTATCTGTACATAGGACAACAATAAGCCGTACGCTCCATAGAGTTGGGCTTTATGGCAGAGTTGCCAGAAGAAAGCCATTACTTTCAG
Source organism: Lithobates septentrionalis (assembly GCA_037952835.1). Classification (NCBI taxonomy): domain Eukaryota; kingdom Metazoa; phylum Chordata; class Amphibia; order Anura; family Ranidae; genus Lithobates; species Lithobates septentrionalis. The sequence goes on along the minus strand of JBBDGP010001819.1, from coordinate 344,992 downwards.
CAAAAAACAAAATGGCACGTTTTGAGTTTGTGAAAAGGCATGTGGGAGACTGCCAAAATGTATGGAGGAAAGTGCTCTGTTATGATGAGACTAAAATTTAACTATTTGGCCATCAAAGAAAACGCTGTGTCTACCCAACACATCCCATCACCCAAAAAACACCATCCCCACAGTGAAACATGGTGGTGGCAGCATCATGCTGTGGGGATGTTTTTCAGCAGTCAGGACTGGGAAACTGGTCAGAGTTGAGGGAGAGATGGATGGTGCCAAATACAGGGATATTCTTGTGCAAAACCTGTACCACTCTGTGTGTGATTTGAGGCTAGGACGGAGGTTCACCTTGCAGCAGGACAATGACCTCAAACACACTGCTAAAGCAACACTTGAGTGGTTTAAGGGGAAACATGTAAATGTGTTGGAATGGCCTAGTCAAAGCCCAGACCTCAATCCAATAGAAAATCTGTGGTCAGACTTAAAGATTGCTGTTCAAGGTTACAAGGAGGAATGGGCAAAAATCCCAGTGGTAAGATGTGATAAGCTCATTGAGACTTATCCAAAGCGACTTGAAGATGTGATAGCCGCAAAAGGTGGATCTACAAAATATTGACTTTAGGGGGTTGAATAGTTATGCACATTGACTTTTTCTGTTATTTTGTCCTATTTATTGTTTGCTTCAGAATTAAAAAAAAACATCTTCAAAGTTGTGGGCATGCTCTGTAAATTAAATGATGCAAATCCTCAAACAATCCATGTTAATTCCAGGTTGCAAGGCAACAAAACATGAAAAATGCTAAAGGGGGTGAAGGCACCACATTGCACTAATGTGCGTTACATTGCGTTACTACAGTGTAGTGTTCTGAATGGGCCCTAAATGTATTTTCTTTCTCAAATGCAGCAGAAGCAGTATAAGTACCATAACTTGATATCAAGTACCTTCACTTTACTTGATAACGCAGTACTTGTGTAGAAGAACTCAGAGAGGGAAAGAGAGAAGCAGCACAAGAAGCCAATCAGTTGGGCTACATTGCCCATGAACTAGCAATGAGCAAGCTGATAGAAAGAAAGAGATAGTCAGTCTGCTTCTTCTGCTTTTTAACCACTTATACCACTCTATAGCAGAATGACGGCTGAGTGATATTTACAAAATTTTATAACAGAAACTAAGAAAAAAATTTTTTTTCAATAATATCGGTCTTTTTTTTGTTTGTTTAGCAAAAACTAGTGGTGATTAAATGCCACCAAAAAAAGCTCTACCAGCTTCAAAAAAATAACAATTTAGTTTGGGTACAGCATTGCATGACCGTGCAATTGTCATTCAAAGTGCGACAGCGCTGAAAGCTGAAAATTGGCCTAGGCAAGAAGGGGGTGAAAGTGTCCGGTATTGTATAAGTGGTTAATCTGGCAATACACTGATCAAAATGTATATGTTTTAGTAGGGACCAGCCAAGATTTGATCAGTGTATGGCCATCCCTGCTGGACAAGAATCGATCATTTTATCAACTTCCATCAAAGAGACATGCTGGAAAACCTTTGCCATTCAGTGGCTGCAGCCAATCAGCTGCAGCCATTGATCAATGTATTCTGACAATGGTGGGTCCTGCTGTCAGAATACAATGTCCCTGTGGGGGGATTCCCCCATCCACTTTGTGTGGATGAAGAAATTTTTTTTTTTTTTTATTCAGATGGCGTCAATCAGAGCCCAAATGCTTCTTTATGGCCCCATTACTACCTGAGCATTTTGTAGATTGAAGCTCTAAAACGCTCAACATCAAAAATCCCTTAAATATTGAGCGAAGTGTCGCTTGAAACATGTAGCTTGAAAAATTACATCCTTTTGAGTTATAAGCTTTAAGCATTTATGGCCCCAGTAGACTTCAATGGGAAAAACATACAGCAAATGCATGAAAACATGTACTTTTCCTTCCAGAAACCAGCTTTTCCTTGGCTCAAAATAATTTTAAAAGACTCTCAAGGCTAAGATGCCCATAAAATTGCTTAAAACTGCCTGTAAAAACATAGAAAAAGTCTGTAAAACAGCCAAATACACTTAGCTCAAGTGTGAAAGCAGTCTAAAGTGCTAGCACATGTGTTGCTCGCAAACAATGCATCAGTACTTTAGCTGTTGAGCCCCCTGTGTCTCCAGAGGCTGGTGCTTGCTTCCTGTGGATTCCTGTATGCCCCTTGGCTTTCCACATTCCCAAACACAGTGATAGTTTCTTTGTTCAGCCATTGGGAACTTGTTTGGACTCCTTTGTACTCCATGTGAGCTTCCTGTGGTCCAAGTGACTTTCCTGTGTTCTTGTGCTCCCAGCACTCTAGTGCTTTCAGTGACTTTCCTACGTTCTTGTGCTCCCAGCACCTCAGTGCTCCCAATGTATTTCCCCTGTTCCTGTGATTCAAGCACGCCAGTGCTCCCAGACTCTCCCGTGTTCTTGTGATCTCAGCATTGTAGTGCTCCAGTAGACTCTTCTGTGCAACCAGCCCTGTAGTTTCTTGTCTTGGTGGGTCAGAAGGCCTCACCCTGGGAGCCCTCCTACAGCAAAGCCAATACCCCTTGTGGAGTACTCTGGTGAAAACCGGGTGGCTCCTTATGCCCCGTACACACGGCCGGATTTTCCGACGGAAAATGTTCGATGGAAGCTTGTTGTCGGAAATTCCAACTGTGTGTAGGCTCCTTCGGACATTTTCCATCGGAATTTCCGTCACACAAAAAAATTTTACGACAACAAAATCTGTTGTCGGAAATTCAGATCGTATGTACACAATTCCAACGCACAAAGTTCCACACATGCTCGGAATCAAGCAGAAGAGCCTCACTGGTTATTGAACTTCATTTTTCTCGGCTTGTTATATGTGTTGTACGTCACCGCGTTCTTGACGTTCGGAATTTCCGCAAGATTTGTGTGACCATGTGTATGCAAGACAAGATTCAGCCAACATCCGTCTGAAAAAATCCATGGATTTTGTTGTCGGAATGTCCGATCGTGTGTACAGGGCATAAGACTCTGTATCTTAGCCCTTCTTAGCACTCTCAACTCTGCTCAATGAGGCAGAACTTAGAGTTCTGTTCCTATTTATCCTTGGAAGTATCCTGTCTCTCTTGTACCTGTTGTCACCCTGTGCCTGCCTGCATCATATCAGTCCCTGCTTGCATCTTGTGTCTTGATTTTTTACTGCCACTTTGTGGTCCTAGCCTTTAGTGTTCTTAAGTGAAAGGGATGAGCTGAACTTATCTGGGTTTGGTTTAGGGCAGATTCATAAGGGTGAGAAATCTGAACCCAACTGAAGTCAAAGGGAGCTGGTAAAAAACAGTTCAGGCTACTTTTGTATTTTGTATGCTAATAGGCAAGAGATTGTCAAACAAATGGCCTGGGGGGCTGGGCACCAAAGCAAAAAAATGTTTAAATTCTATTTTGCGTGGAGCAATGATTTTAATAATACTTAGAGTGAAATGTTAAAAATACTCCTTAAAATACCATACCTGGTGGATGCCCTTAACCTGCCTGTGACTCTTCTGCTAAATGTATGCAACCTATACTTACAAAGAAAATACAATAACATTTAAAGTGGTTCTAAAGCCTAAACATTTTATACCTTAATGCTTTCCTTGCATTAAGGTAAAAAATATTTTTGCATCAGTATTAGCTCCTCACCCTGAGCCCTCATTTGATCCAGCGCTGTGCACATCTGCAGCTCTTCTCTCACCTCGCTTCCATGTCTCAATGGTTTTGCTGGGTCACTGCTGTAAATCAAAGCCAGTGATAAGGGAACGGGGGTCCCGCTGTCTGTGTCAATGGATGCAGCAGCGGGGCTCAGGAGGGAGCAATGTGAGCACTGGACAGAGAGGAGGGGCCTAGAGCACTGGCAGGGAACTCCAATGAAGAGGTTTGGCGCTGCTCTGTGCAATGGAATTGCACAGAGCAGGTGAACGTAGAGATGTTTGCTATGCAAAAATAAAATCCTTTATAATCATTTTAAACTGCCTGCAATTGACAGTGCACCTATTTCTGTTTCCAAAGTGTCTGGGAATTCCCTTCATCTATACTAGACACTTATGTCAGCGCTGCCTCTTCCTTAACAGCCATTCACAACAGAAGAATGAAGCTGTCATATATAGTAGTGGGAGAAAAATCCTATATTATTTATAATGTTTGGCTCCTGCCGAATGGACAGAAGGTGCAACAATTGGACAAACATCCAAACAAGCAAAGTTTGGTCCAAACCTGTGTCTGGACCAACCGAAAGATTATCCATATTTGATGAAACTTTGGGAAACCAATACCTTTTGCTGTCTCCTCAAAGACTGTGCCTCCCTGCAGCCCCAGTTACAACCACCTTCCTAGTCTGACCTGTTTGTAGCAGATATGGACTCTCATGTGAAAATTATAAAGTATCAATAAAGAAAAAGTCCCATAAAAAAAAATCTGCCCCGGGGCGTGGCTTGGCCCTGAACGAAGATGGCAGCGCAGTGAAGGAGCTCTGCTGCACACGTGGCCGTGAAAAACACATTACCCGACCTACAGCGCTCAGATGCCGGGTAAAAAGCTACACCCGACACCCCAAGCTCGTCCTTGTCGCAATTCGGTGTCACAGGCGAATCAAAACATTGCGGACATCTTTTTATCTAAGGCGGCATCTCGACGCAGTATAACCAGGCCTATGATGGTGCCGACATACCGAGACCATGAAGGCAGTGAGGACACCCAATCGGCTCCAGAGAGCACAGATAGGGGTAAGTCCAGACCGGATCACCCCCTGACGTTCTCTGATATGAAAATGTTCGCCGCTGACATCAAAGCCACTTTCTCAGCAGCAGTCACGGACTTAAAAACTAGCATGATTGTCCTTAATGAAAAGATGGCGGAGACAGAGGATGAGGGGAAATGCAGAGACCGGGCCATCCATAAACTAGAGAGAACTACAGTCACACAAGCACAGCTCTTCATTGAAATGAACAGACATATTGAGGACCTCGACAATAGAGGACGGAGATGTAATATCAGAGTAAGGGGGATCCCTGAATCAGTGGAAGCTGCTCAAATCATCCCAGCATTAAGGAGAGTTTCTAGCAGCCTCCTTGAAAGGCAAGAAGACATAGACATTGATTTTGTAAGAGCACAAAGAGCGCTCAGACCTAAAGGGCCTGATACAGCACCTCCAAGAGATGTAATTTGCTGCTTACAAAGCTTTTGCCTAAAAGAAGAAATAATGCGCAAAGCCAGGAGAAATGACAGCATTATTTTTAATGGAGCAACGCTGATGCTTTTCCAGGACCAGATCACGCTGAGAAACAGACGCGCTTTGCGCCCCCTGCTGGAGAAATTGCAGGTTAAGGACTTAAGATATACATGGCGCTTTCCATTTGCACTCACGGTCACCCATAATGGCCACCAGTACATATTGCGCATGCCAGCAGATCTTCCGGACTTCTGCGAAGACCTGGATTTAGACCAAATCAAATTAGCAGAGTGGTATGCCGACTTTCTTCAGCCCCCACTGGAAAGAACTCCGCCAACCTCACCTTTTGCCTCACCAGACAAGAGACAGTCTAAGAAACCCAGATACAACCGTGTCTGCAGTTCAAAGACAGGAACATCTAAAAGGTCAAATGAAGCTTCCAATGACCCAGAAGACGAGTAATGTTCAACATTTCGCGATGTTATGCAAAGAAGCTGTATGGGAGATACCTCTTTACTGAACTACCACAATACCTACCCTACCAGACTTAACATAAAATCCGACTACCGTTCACAATGCCATTATTCCCTAAGGTTCACCTCACCTTATTCTCACATGGATTTCAGACATTAAAACAGGGGCACAGTCCCCCAACAAGAACAGCGAAGTCCTGGACACTTCTGAGATCACACAGACCAGCAGTCCTAAATCTCTACCAAACCACCCGAACTGAATAAAACCTGATTCGGAAGCTATCCCCATCCCAATTACCTAATAGCTAAACTGATAAATGCATGATGGTACCTGAGACCATCCAGGTTGAGAGACTAACCATACTCAGAGGATAGAAATTCACTTAAGACCACAAGGACCCTATCACATGAACACCAGAACCAAACTTATTTCATATGTGACATAAGCATTTGAGGACTATTTATCCAACGGTGCATTTAAAAACTAAACTGTCCATAAGTAAAGAGGTATTACTAGATCATCCACACTGGTCACTATTTAGTGATAGATGAAGCTATCCCCTAGTTAACACCAGCCTACCACACACACCTTGGCCGGGTGTGATTTTTGTTTTAGTGCTTTAAGTTAAATTTTACCAGTTATGGCCGCGTGTGCAGCAATTTGGACGATTTTTCTTTTTTTAGTCCATATCTCCGTTCACACAATTTTTTCCTAGTTTTTTTTTTAGATTTTTCAACAGTGGGCTGACACCTGGTTGTTGGTGTCTCCCACTAACCCCACAGAGTATCTTGCTACTCCTGACGGGAGCGCAGAATACACTAAACAAAGTTGGTTGGCTCCACCAGGGAACAGAACATCTAGCCGTCCTGGGTGACAGCCTCCCAACGCTAAATCTTTGTGTTACTCATTTCTTTCTTTATCTTCTCTTTCTAATTCCATATCTTTCCCTTCTCTTTAACAAACTTCTACTTGGTGCTAGTTAGCAATACTGTAAGATTGTAATTCTCAGTACTTGAATCAAACACTAATTTACATGTCAAAGTTGTGTTCTCTTCACAGCCTGGGGATCGGAGCACCTCCTCCTAACCTCCTGCCATGGCCTACTCATCTCTGGGAAACCACCCATCGGTGATATCCCACAACATTAGAGGCCTTAACACGCCGGAATGTCGCTCCACCGTCTTAAGAGAACTCAAGAAGGGTAAGCCACATTTTGTCTACCTTCAGGAGACCCATTTTAAAACGAATCATACACCCAATCTTACCAACTCACATTTTACAAGAGCATTTCACGCCACAAACCCAGACTCGAAATCAAAGGGAGTCTCTATCTTGATTAGCAAGGAGGCCCCTTTTGAACTAGCTGAACAACTATGTGACCCAGAGGGTAGGTTTGTTTTTCTCAAGGGAACCTACGGAAGCACCCCGATAAACCTAGCTATTGTCTATTTCCCCAACAGAGGACACGTCCCATTTTGCCAACGCATTATCAGGAAGCTCGTGGGGTTTGCGTCCGGATGTATAATACTGGGAGGGGACTTTAATGTCCCACTGAACCCTCTCTCCGACACGTCAAACGGAAAGACATGTATTTCATACAAAATTCTTAAAAAAAATCAAATCCCTCCTACAGTCCCTACAGCTGATAGACACATGGCATTTCCTGAACCCGGATGGGAAAGACTTCACACACTTTTCCATTCCTCATTCAAGATACGCACGGCTAGATTATCTATTTATCTCACAAAGAGATCTTTCTCAAGTGACAGGCTCACAAGTGGGCATCCAGACAATCTCAGATCATGCCCCTGTATCCCTGTCTGTGAATTTACTGAACCCTACACAACAACAGCCGACCTGGAGACTGAACACCTCGTTGCTGACAGATCCATCACTCCTTACAGAATTGACCACCAACCTAACAGAATTCTTTAAAAACAATGCCACGCCAGGAGCAGACCGCTTGATGGTGTGGGAAGCCCACAAATGTACCATCAGAGGGATACTGATTGCAATGGGCTCCAGACGAAAGAAAGAGAGAGAAGCTAATATAAAAAAGCTTATTATGCAGATTAACACATTAGAAAGATTACAATCTCTCTCCATTGATTCCGCCACAAAACTCCTAGAAGCTAGGAAAGAATTACAACAGATCTTAGATCACAGAACCAAACGTATGCTATTTTTTAAAGAGGATATATATTACGAGTCAGGGAACAAAGCAGGCAAGCTTCTTGCAAGAGCATTGCGGACACAAAACGCTAACAACCACATTGCTGGTATCAGGAATGGGAATGGAAAACTCGATGTGACCTCGGAGGCGATTGCGGAACATTTCCATGAATTCTACACAAAACTATACAACCTGCCCCAACAACACAAACAATCACATATGACAGGGAATAGGGCGCACATTATCCAGGACTACCTAACCCAGAGCGGACTGCCCCCCCTTGACGAGTCTGACTCCCACTTACTAGAAGATCCCCTGACGTCCCAAGAAATTATATAAGCCATTACTAAACTTAAAACAGGTAAGAGCCCAGGGCCGGATGGCTTTTCCCCAATTTACTACAAAACCTTCACCGACATCATAACGAACCCGCTTAGAGATGCTTTGAACTCCCTGTCCTCACAGAGAGAAGTAACTCCTGACTTTCTCACGGCACACATTGCGATAATACCGAAGGAAGGCAAGGTGTCAGAGAACTCACAGCACTAGCTCCCGTCTCCATGCAGTAGCGTCTAACGGCCATGCGCGGTGTCCCCGACAGATACGAGCGAGTTCCGGATCGAACGTGCACAACCGCGCATCCGTACGAACGTGTGCACGCACCCGCACAGCCATACGAGCGGGTGTACGTTCTCACGCACGCACGTTCACGTCCACCAATCCCGGCGCTCGGCGCCATATATAAACAAGGTTCTTGCCTGACACTAGTGCTGGATCGTCTTCAGCTAGTTCCTGATTTCCTGACATCTGTGTGACCTGTTACCTTGCTCCTGATTACCCGGCTTCCTGACCATTCTCTCGGATCTCCCTTGTCTGCTACCTACCTTGCTCATCATACCGACTCTGGCTTGGACTATCTACTACGGCTCTGACTTTGTACCGCGCTGCCTGCCCGTTGCCGACCTCTGCCTGACCTTGACCACGAACTGTCTTCTGTTTTGGATACCTCGCTGCCAGCCCGTTGCCAACCTTTGCCTGACCTGACGTTGCAGTTTTCCCTGAACCCACACCTGCCCGGCTTCTACTAACAGTTCTGGTGACCTATCTTCCATCTAGTGTCCGGAGGATCCCGCATCTCCAAGTTCCAGTTCTCCAGCCGCAGGCACCTGCACCCTTCTGTGCCCCGGCACTCCCTGTCCTCACTACCAGGGGTGTCAGGACCAGGACCGTGCGAGAGGCCTCCCTCAACATTCAGACTCTGCTGTAAGGTACGTGACAGTACGATCCAGCCAAGATGGAGTCTGAAAGGGGGACCTCACCTCTGGACACTCTGTGCCAACAGATTTCGGCCCTTACCCAGGCAGTCCAGGGCCTACAAGATGGCTACTGGCAACTTGAGCAAAGAGTGGAGTCATTGTCTCCAAATCCCGCAACTCACCAGGCAGCTACAGCAGCTCGGTCTCCCGGTCCAGTGGCCTCAGCAGCAGCACCTGCAATAATGGTACCACCCCTATTGCCTCGAGTCCCCACTCCAGAGAGGTTTTTTGGAGATCGTAGCAAGTTCCGTGCCTTTAAAAATGCCTGCCAGCTATACTTCCTGCTACAGCCCCGTACCTTCTCTTTGGAGAGCACCAAGGTGGGGTTTGTCATCTCACTACTCCAGAGGGAACCTCAAACCTGGGCTCACCGCTTATTGGAGCAAGCCAGTCCACTATTAGACACTATGGACTCTTTCCTGAATGAAATGGCCAAATTATATGACGACCCTCAACGAGCTACCACTGCAGAGGCCAGTCTTCATGCTCTCCAGCAGGGACGTAGGCCAGTAGAAGATTACGTAACTGACTTTAGGCGATGGAGTTCCGATACTCAGTGGAACGCCGCCGCCCTCCGCTATCAGTTCCGCATGGGACTCTCTGAGGCACTGAAGGATGAGTTGGCCCGAGTTGGACTTCCAGACTCTTTGGAAGACCTGATCCAATTATCCATCCAGATAGACCATCGTCTAAGGGAACGGAGATCTGAAAGAACCAGTCAGATGCGACCCACCTGGATGTTGCCCAAAGTTCCTAGCAACCCTCCTATGTCCACCTCCCATGTACCTGCTGCCACCTCCGAAGCTCCGGAGCCGATGCAGATAGGGTTGCTCCGCTCACCACTGTTACCTGAAGAGAAACAGCGTCAACGTCAGAACAACCTCTGCCTCTATTGTGGGGAAGCTGGCCACTACGCAAATATGTGCCCAAATAAAGCTCGTAAGTTTAACTATCTACCTCATGAACCTAGAACACTAACTGTAACAAGATCTGCTCACATTGCTGTCCCTGTTTCCTTGCAGCTTCCAGAAGGAACACTCCGGGTTTGGGCCATAATTGACTCTGGCGCCTGCAGCTGCTTCATAGATCGTGCCTTTGCCCTACAACATGACATTCCATTAACACCCAAGCAACAGCAACTTTTCATACGACTTGCAGATGGGTCAAATATTAAATCCGGGCCTATTACACACGAAACCCAACCACTGCCCGCCAGCATATTACCCAACCATCAGGAACTATTGTGCCTGGACGTCATCTCATCCCAATTGTTTCCAATTATTCTGGGAATGCCGTGGCTACAAGCCCATAATCCCCAAATCAATTGGGTTACGGGCAAAGTAGTGTTCCAGTCCAGCTATTGCCTCCAGAACTGCCTCAAGGTCCTCCACCATGTAACCCCAGTCCTCGGCTGTTTAAAATCTGCATCAGAATCCCAAGAACTGGTTCCATCTGTCTACCATAGTTTCCTGGATGTGTTTGATAAGCAGAAAGCAGATACTCTTCCTCCCCACCGGGTTTATGACTGCCCAATTGAACTGTTACCAGGGGCAGAAATCCCGTTTGGAAGAATCTTTCCCCTGTCGGAACCCGAACTCCTGGTCCTTAAGGAGTACATTAACGAAAACCTCAAAAAAGGTTTCATCAGACATTCCTCTTCTCCAGCTGGTGCTGGAATATTTTTCGCAGAGAAGAAAGATCATTCCCTCCGCCCATGTGTGGACTACAGAGACTTAAATAAAATAACAATTAAGAACCGCTATCCTCTTCCCTTGATCCCAGAACTGTTTCAGAGACTTCGCTCGGCCCGGATATTCACAAAATTGGATTTGCGAGGTGCCTATAATTTGATTCGAATCCGTGAGGGTGATGAGTGGAAGACAGCTTTCCGGACACGCTTCGGCCACTTCGAGTATCTAGTTATGCCATTCGGACTCTGCAATGCACCAGCCACCTTCCAACATTTTGTGAACAACATTTTTAGAGATTTTCTGGACTCATTCGTAATTGTCTACTTGGATGATATCCTGATATTCTCAAACTCCTTAGAAACGCACCGTGACCATGTGAGGCAAGTTCTTCTGAGATTGAGACAAAACGGACTCTTTGCCAAAGCCGAGAAATGTGAGTTTGAACGCCAGACCATTCACTTTCTCGGCTTGGTAATATCAACTGGGGGTGTAGCAATGGATCCTCAGAAGGTCTCAGCCCTCATGTCCTGGCCACCCCCAACCGATAAGAAAGGAGTGCAACGTTTTATTGGATTCTCTAACTTTTACAGAAAATTTATTAACAATTTCTCCAGTATTATAGCACCCATCACACATCTTACAAGGAAGCAAAGCCATTTTCAATGGACTACAGCAGCCCAAGCTGCGTTCGACAAATTAAAGGAACTATTTACCTCTGCTCCGGTGTTGAAACACCCTGATCCTGCCCTACCTTATACCCTGGAAGTGGATGCATCAGAGAACGCTGTGGGGGCCATCCTGTCCCAGCGCCAAGGGCCAAAATCTTTAATGCACCCTGTGGCTTTCTTCTCCAAGAAATTAGGTGCCTCCGAGAGAAATTATGACGTTGGGGACCGAGAGCTCTTGGCGATAAAAGCAGCCTTGGAAGAATGGCGGTATCTCCTAGAGGGAGCAGCACATCCCATCTTGATCTTCACAGATCATAAAAATCTCGAGTATCTCAGGACTGCCAAACGCCTCAGACCCAGACAGGCAAGATGGGCCCTCTTCTTTTCCCGTTTCAATTTCCATCTTACCTATCGGCCAGGATCTAAAAACATCAAACCCGATGCGCTATCCCGCATGTTCACGAAGTCTGTGGATTCTTCACCGCCAGATACGATCCTGCAAGCTGGAAATTTCTTACTAACCCAATCCAGTGTGATATCACAGATCCGTCAGGCATCTTTAGGGACAACGATACCCCCAGGAACTAACCTCCAAGAAAAAGATGGGCTCTTCTGGCAAGGGAGTAAGATTTTTGTTCCCCAAGGTCTACGTACCACCATTCTACAGGTCTGTCATGATTATCCCTTAGCGGGCCATTTTGGGGGTCACAAGACCATGGACTTAATTCAAAGGCATTTCTGGTGGCCCAACCTTGCAAAGGACTGTAGGATTTATGTAAACTCTTGCTTGACCTGCCTTAGGAATAAAAGTAACAAGAACAAAGCATGGGGACTACTGAGACCACTGCCCATCCCCGAAAGACCTTGGGATAAAATTGCAATGGACTTCATTGTCGAGCTTCCTCCTTCTGATGGATTTTCATCTGTCTTTGTGGTCGTTGACCGTTTTTCCAGGATGGCACATTTTATCCCTATGAAAGGGACTCCGTCGGCAACCGAGACTGCCAGAATTTTTATTAAAGAGATTGTTAGACTCCACGGAATTCCCAGTGACATTGTTTCTGACCGTGGAGTACAATTCACATCTAAATTTTGGAAGTCATTGTGTGAGGCACTAGGCATCAAACTGAGCTTTTCTTCAGCATATCACCCCCAGACCAACGGGCAGACTGAACGCACCAACCAAACGTTGGAACAGTACCTACGCTGTTTTTCGTCTTTTTCTCAGGAAGATTGGGCCTCATTGCTACCCTTGGCGGAATTTGCATTCAACAATGCTACGCACTCTACCACAAACCAGTCACCATTCTTCTCCAACTACGGGTTTCACCCTTCCTTTTTGCCAGTACTCGTACCAGACTCTCCTGTACCTGCTGTCCAGGACAGACTCAATTTATTTGCTGCAAACAATAAGTTGCTTAAAGAAACTATCTCTAAGGCACAGGAAGATAATAAAAGATTCTTCGACAAGAAAAAAAGGGGAGAGTTGGAGCTAAAGGTTGGTGATCGTGTGTGGCTGGCTACTAAGAATCTGAAATTGGCATGCCCTTCTAAAAAACTGGGACCTAGATACTTAGGGCCCTTCCCAGTCAAGAAGAAGATTAATTCAGTCACCTACGAACTCGATCTTCCCAATTTATTCAGGATCCACCCTGTTTTCCATGTTTCACTACTCAAGGTTGATGTACCAAATTCCTTTCCAGATTGGGAGGTAGGACCCCCTGAAGCTATAATTGTGAATGGGGAAGAAGAATTCGAAGTTGAAGCCATTTTGGACCATAGGAAACGGCAAGGGCAAAATCAGTATTTAATCAAATGGAGAGGCTTTGGCCCAGAAGAGAATTCCTGGGAACCTGAAACAAATCTCCATGCTCAAAGACTCATACGGGCCTTTCACCGCTCCCGCTCAGAGGGTTCGGTGTCTAGAGGCATCCAGAGGCTGCCCTTAAGGAGGGGGCAATGTCAGAGAACTCACAGCACTAGCTCCCGTCTCCATGCAGTAGCGTCTAACGGCCATGCGCGGTGTCCCGACAGATACGAGCGAGTTCCGGATCGAACGTGCACAACCGCGCATCCGTACGAACGTGTGCACGCACCCGCACAGCCATACGAGCGGGTGTACGTTCTCACGCACGCACGTTCACGTCCACCAATCCCGGCGCTCGGCGCCATATATAAACAAGGTTCTTGCCTGACACTAGTGCTGGATCGTCTTCAGCTAGTTCCTGATTTCCTGACATCTGTGTGACCTGTTACCTTGCTCCTGATTACCCGGCTTCCTGACCATTCTCTCGGATCTCCCTTGTCTGCTACCTGCCTTGCTGATCATACAGACTCTGGCTTGGACTATCTGACTCTGACTTTGTACCGTGCTGCCTGCCCGTTGCCGACCTCTGCCTGACCTTGACCACGAACTGTCTTCTGTTTTGGATACCTCGCTGCCAGCCCGTTGCCAACCTTTGCCTGACCTGACGTTGCAGTTTTCCCTGAACCCACGCCTGCCCGGCTTCTACTAACAGTTCTGGTGACCTATCTTCCATCTAGTGTCCGGAGGATCCCGCATCTCCAAGTTCCAGTTCTCCAGCCGCAGGCACCTGCACCCTTCTGTGCCCCGGCACTCCCTGTCCTCACTACCAGGGGTGTCAGGACCAGGACCGTGCGAGAGGCCTCCCTCAACATTCAGACTCTGCTGTAAGGTACGTGACACAAGGACCCAGGAGAATGTGCTAGTTACAGACCAATCTCTCTACTAAATGTAGATGTCAAACTATTTGCAAAGGTTCTTGCTATGAGATTGGGGCCCCTGCTTCCGGGATTGATAGGCCTAGAGCAGGTAGGGTTTGTACCGGGCAGAGAGTCTAAAGACAATGTCACCAAAGCCCTACTTCTGATTCACGCAGCAAAATCGCGAAATATCGAGGGTCTTCTCTTCTCCACGGACACAAAGAAAAGGCCTTCGATGGAGTAGCATGGGATTATATGATGGCTGTATGTAGGCACGTAGGCATGGGCACACATATGATGTCCTGGATCTCTGCGCTATATCAAAGACAGACTGCACAGCTGAAAATAAACGGCACGTTATCAAGGAAAGTATATATTACAAACGGGACAAGACAGGGGCGCCCGCTGTCGCCTCTGTTGTTCATTTTATCGCTGGAAACCTTTATCAGAAAGGTTCAAACAAATGATGGTAGTTCATGGATTTATAGTGAAGGACAGGGAGTTTAAAGTCGCAGCATACGCTGATGACCTTTTATTTTTCCTGACAGACCCATTAATATCCATCCCTAACTTACTGAAGGAATTCTCACATTATGGATATTTATCAAATTTAAAGATCAATTATTCAAAATCGGAAGCGCTGAATATTTCTCTCACAGACAAGATCCTTGAACAGACTAAAATCAACTCCACATTTCGTTGGGAACCCTAAGCTCTCAAATATTTGGGGACATTGTTAATGCCCCAAATACAGTCTGTGTTTGAGAGAAATTATACCCCGCTCCTCCGGAGCTGCGAGAGGAATCTCGATGGCTGGAACTTAGGCTACTTCTCATGGTTTGGAAGGGCAGCAATAGTCAAGATGGTGATATTGCCTAGACTCTTATACCTTATGCGCACCCTACCAGTTAAAATACCACAGAAATTCTTTAAAATGCTGAATTCCGCCATCCTGGGGTTCCTCTGGCAGCAAAAGAAACCTAGGATAAAACTGACTAAATTGACATGACCTAAGGAACTAGGAGCGATTGGACTGCCGAATTTTAGGCACTATTACTATGCATCACACATAGCTAGGGTGATTGATTGGCACTGCCATGCACATGCGAAAGACTGGGTGGTATTGGAAGCAAGCCTAAGCCCAATATCACTCACATTCTCACCATGGATCCCGAGGAATAAACACCCAAGCGATCTAAAAAGACACCCCATCACAGGCACCACACTAGAGATATTCCATAATGTAGCCAAGAAAAAAGATGTTACCACACTCCCCAGCCCTTTAACACCACTAAAAGATAACCCTGACTTTCTGCCGGGCGAACGAAACACAACATTACAATCCACAACGGCCAAAAACCCTCTACTTGCAGGAGACTGCTTTCAGGGGGGTAGATTTAGAGACTGGGTATCTATCAAAGCTGAAAAGAACCTACCCCACTTACGCCAATGGACATACTTCGAAATACGAAGCTGTCCAGGCAAATTTAAGAGTACCGGAGATATAAATAGACCCCTAACGGACCTGGAGTCAATCTGCCATAGCAAGTCTACACTTGATAGGGCCACTTCAGTCGCTTACACTTGGCTGCAATATCCGAAAGGCATGGAGGAGGACACACACAGGAGGAGGTGGTCGGATGACCTAAATGAGGATATATCGGCAAAACAATGGAGGTATGCATGTATATTGGCACACAAATGCTCTATGAACACAAGTCAACAGGAAACGAGTTACAAACTGCTGATGCACTGGTATCAAACACCTGATAGGCTTCATGAATGGGATAACCAAAAATCTGAGATGTGCTGGAGGTGCAGACAAGCAGTAGGTACTCTGATACACATATGGTGGGGCTGCAAATTGATTACAGGCTATTGGACTGAAGTCCAGAAATTAATTAAATCATTCACAGAAACCACATTAAATTTAAATGCGGCATGCTGCTTACTACATATATCTAATTTCTCACTCAGAAGATATAAGCATTCTCTGACCAAACACCTGCTTAATGCAGCCAAAGCACTAATCCCTCTGCACTGGAATTCCACCAGGGTGCCCTCTATATCGGAATGGTTGCATAAAATAAGAGAGATATATGAGATGGAGGACACCCTGGCCCAGGACAGAGGTACTGTAGAAAAATTCAATAAGACATGGCAGCCATGGATAAACTTCAAATACTCTAAAACTTATGAAGAAATAATGAACCGACACACCCCGAGATGACTACTGTAATTCTGGATGTAAAAATACATTGATCTTTAATGCAAAACAATCCGAGATTTACCTAAGATTCCCGCACCACTCCTTTGATTCCTCTCTTCCTCTCCTCTTTCTTCCCTTTGATCCCTCTTTACCTGTACGTCTACTATAAAAATACTTCATCAAATGATAAGAATGCATAATATATGACGCTCTTACACATCCTCAGTTGTTTGTAAGGACAAACAACGTCAACTTACTGCATAGAGGTCTAATGAATCTTTAACATGTTTAAACTTGAATTTTCCTTTTTGATTTTAGAGACCAACTACACTAAACGTAACTACACTGCACACAGTTGCACTTACTTAGAATAGAATTTTAAGATCACCTTCTGCATATGTAAGCTGTATTGGAAATACATGTTCAGTTGCATCTGTGATACACGAAAAATGCATTTTGTAATTTTCATTATCTCTCAATAAAACTTTCAAATGTGAAAAAAAAAAAAAAAATCTGCGCTAATAAAGGAAGATACAAGGACAGCGAACTTGACACCAAAGGTAAGATCACACTGGAGGAGGTCAAAAAGGAGTTAATCGGACTCCAAATCCACCAGCAAAGGCTAAGGTATCCTCTCAGGTAGCCCCAGGTGGCAAATACAAGGATAGAAGATAGGCAAGTACTCCAGAAGGCTGTGGCAGCAAGCCCTCACACATGCTCAGTGAACAGAGTGTGTGCAAAATACAAAACTCCACATAGTACAGTACCTTATTTTTTCTAGACACATCATCCCCCAGGCTGTCATTACACTGTCTTTGCCCATCTAGCTGCTGCCTATAATCCAAAGACTCCTTTGTCATTTGGTTTATGTTCTCTTCGGCTTTCTACCTATCCAGTTCCAGCTTAATTTTGGTTCGGGGTTCCCCTGTGGGGGAATCCCATGCGTTTTTATCAATGAACTTTTATATGTATTGCCGGGACAATTCATTATAGCCGCGAGTAGTTTTAAATGCTTTTTTTTCCTTTAGAAATGTCATTTTGCTGTCAGACTGTTCTAAACACGGGAAACATGCGCCACTTTACAGGAATATTATAGACTCCCCCCAGGTATGAATTTTAAAGGAATATTACACTTTTATTTTTTCACTTTAAGCATTATTAAAATCACTGCTCCCGAAAAAACGGCCGTTTTTAAAACTTTTTTTTTTGCAATGATACATGTCCCCTGGGGCAGGACCCAGGCCCCCAAACACTTTATATGACAATAACTTGCACATTAACCTTTAAAATTAGCACTTTTGATTTCTCCCATAGACTTTTAAAGGGTGTTCCGCGGCTTTCAAATTTGCCGCGAACACCCCAAATTGTTCGCTATTCGGCGAACGGGCGAACAGCCAATGTTCAAGTTGAACTCATGTTTGACCCGAACATAAAGCCCATCCCTAGTCCTGGCGTATCAAAAGAACCAGGGTCTGTAAAGCACAAAGGAGTATAAAGCTCACCTGCTACATAAGGTTAACTTGGCAAGACAAGGAAGAGGAGTGTAGTTGCCAAGAGTAACAGGCACAGTTCAAAATCCAAAGCAACCTGTCATTAAATGTGGTACCTGGTAAAGTCATATGTCCTCAGTAGCAAGTTGGTTAACGTACTGGCTCCCTCCCTAGCAGTTTCCAGTAGCAACCAGAACTGAACCCACATTACAGAGATCCATGGCCTGATCACATGGGTACAGAAGTAAAGAAGTTAACAAATGCATGTATGAAGTCTGAGCTATGTGCATGGCGGGATCCTATACTGTTACTGGGAGTGAGGTAACAGAGGTACGCTGGACTGGTGGAGTGGGCGCAGGCTCAGAATGTCTACTAATGCAACATTTACCAAGTTACAGTGTGTGGTGACAGGGGACAAGAGACTTCATGGAGGAACTCTGTATGTTCTACTACTGAACACAGTTAAGGCATATTTCAAAGTCGGGGAACTGCCTTAATGTTAGATATTTCACATGAACGCAGTCTCCAACTGGTCCTGGGCATTGATGCGTGCATTCTGCACGATAAGTACCTCTCACGTGCAGGGCAAAGTATTCCTCACCTACAAGCATGTGCCCCCGTAGCAATCAGCTTTCCATGGGGGCACACGCAGAAGAGGAGGAGGGGGACCCAAGGAAAGGCAGTGAGGGGCTGCTCTGTGCAAAACCCTTGCACAGAGCAGGTAAGTATACAGTCTTTTTTATTTTAATTTTGAAAAAATAAAGGTTTACAATTGCTTTAAAGATGTAAGCTTTTGGGATAAATTATATCTCTTCTTCGGGCTTTATATACACTATGTATAACATTGTCCCAAAATCTTGCATCTTTAAAAACTAAACTTTCATGTTAAACAATAATTATAATAATTTCCAAAGCTTCTCCCAGGTGTCTGTCAAACAGATTGTACTTTCTCCTAATTAAATAAGCTTATCTTCTTTTATTTAAAACAAAGAAAGAATTAACATCTTCCTAATTACACACTCCCTTTATATGTAACACAACAATCTGTCACTCATTGATTGCCAATTATACAGTAAGACTGTTTAAATAGTCATCATTCCGTTCAAGCTCTTCGTTAACTAAAAAGACAAAGCTTACGGGAATTAGTATTACTATGTGGAATAATTTTGCCAACCCAAAGCTACTAAGATGGCAGTTTTGTAGTCATGCATAACTATGCAAAAATTCCTTTGAAGAGTCATGAGAAAACTATGACTTCAGACTGGCTTAGACTGAAAAACAATGTGTCCATCAACTTTAACCTTTCAAATTAAACCCCAGATGACTAAATGGCAGGCAAAATATAGTAAATGGTAACCCAATTAGCCTCCAGATTGGAAACAAATTTCTTTCTGAGCTCATCAGGCTACATCTATACATTTACTTGTTCCAAAATATGCTTCAGGTGTTGATTTATTGAAGAACACATTTTTCTTTCTAAAACAGTAAACTTTATTTTATTTTTTTTTTTTAGAAGAACATATCAAGTAAGGGGATTTATATTTTAGAGCAAAGTAGAGAGGAAATATTTCACCCATTCTAGTGACAGCAATCAAAAGTGGAATTTCACTCCACTTTTGGGGAGATCTTTAAATCCTGTTGCTTCTTTTGGACAGAACATTTTTCCCTTGCCAAAGAATTTGGATCCACAAGATTTGCACAGCTCTGCCACACAGTACAACTAGCCTGAAAATCTGATTTTCTTTGCTGCAGTTAAGCCATTTAGGCCTAGGTCTTGCTTATGACCAGTTTACACTTTCTATCAATATTTTTTGGGGAGGATTACAATAGGCTGATACCAAACTAAATTCAGGTACCTATATTAGCTGCTTTTGATAATACGCAGAATAAATGTTTAAAACAACACATAGCTGCATAAATGTGTTTTTTATTTGCCAAGAGTTAAGCTTTACCTCTTCCCAATTCTATTCAAAACCAGAAAAAAAAACTTTTGAATGGAGTTCAACTTTAATGCCCTGTACACACGATAGGATTTTCCGATGGAAAATGTGTGATAGGACCTTGTTGTCGGAAATTCCGACCGTGTGTAGGCTCCATCACACGTTTTCCATAGGAATTTCTGACACACAAAGTTTGAGAGCTTGCTATAAAATTTTCTGACGACAAAATCCGTTGTCGGAAATTCCGATTGTGTGTACACAAATCCGACACACAAAGTGCCACGCATGCTCAGAATAAATTAAGAAACGAAAGCCATTGGCTACTGCCCCGTTTATAGTCCCGATGTACGTGTTTTACGTCACCACGTTCAGAGCGATCGGATTTTCACTGGGGAGGGAAAATGGCTGATTGGGCCCAATTTGGACATTTTTACTTAGGGGTGCACTCACTTTTGTTGCCAGTGGTTTAGACATGAATAGCTGTGTGCTGAGTTATTTTGAGGGGACAGCAAATTTACACTGTTATACAAGCTGTACACTCACTATTTTACATTGTAACGAAGTGTTATTTCTTCAGTTTTGTAACATGAAAATATATACTAAAATATTTACAAAAATGTGAGGGGTGTACTCACTTTTGTGAGATACTGTGTATGTATATATATATATATATATATATATATATATATATATATATATATATATATATATATATATATATATATGTACACTTGGTTCTCCAAGCTTATGTCTCATATGCTTTCTTATGCCGCGTACACACGGTCGTACTTTTCGTCTACAAAAGTCGGACAGCCTGTCGGACAGACTTCCGGCAGACTTTCGGTGGACTTGCCGCGGACTTGCGGCCTACTTTCTAACGACCGGACTTGCCTACACACGACCACACAAAAGTCGGTCGGATTCGTACGTGATGACGTACACCGGACTAAAATAAGGAAGTTCATAGCCAGTAGCCAATAGGTGCCCTAGCGTGGCTTTTTGTCCGTCGGACTAGCACACAGACGAGCGGATTTCGGGGTCCGTCGTAGGTACGAAGTAAAAGTTTTGAAGCATGTTTCAAATCTAAAGTACGTCGTATTTGAGGCTAAAAAAGTCGGTTGAAAGTCCGGAGAAGCCCACACACGATCGGATTACCAGCCAGCTTTAGTCCATCAGCGTCTGTTGGACTTTTGTAGACGAAAAGTACGACCGTGTGTACGCGGCATTATAATCCTTATAAGTCCTCTCCTCTAAAAGTCTTGTACAGCTTTGGGTGAAAAAGCCTCTACATCCCACTTGATGGCCAGACCTCATTAATTAGTCTCAGATATCCAGAGGTCTTTTTATGTGTAAACGAATTGATCCTTAGGGCTCTCCTACTTTCTCTGCTGTGGGAGACTGGACCTGAAGATCTATTATGGACCATGAATCTGAAGCTTATTTCCTGTGTGAGCCGGAGCCTCAGAAATGGATTAACCCTCTCACAAGTTGAAGTTTTGCCTCTAAAGTGGGCAGTGGTACACAAACTGAAAAACTATGTGTAAAAAGCAGATTTCTAAGTCAAAACAGACAACAATCCATTCACCTACATCTTCACAACCACCAAGTTAAATGCCACAGAGCATCAGTGGTTTGCTGCTCTGTCTGGGTTTCACTTGAGTCTAAAGTGCTGAATGGGAGTATAGAGGCTGATGCCTTGTCTAGAAGATCTTGTAATTATGAAGCCCCACAAGAAGAATGGGCAAAGATGATGCCAGAGGGTTAACAGTAGCTGAGGCCGTTGGGTCACTGCTGCAGGTGTCTGAAAGCTCTACTGCAATTTGCAGAGATGAATGTCTACCTACTCCTAATAAGAACAATCTGAGGAAATGCCAAGCAGAAGACTTTCTCTTGTATTGAATGTCTTACTGAGCCTTCAGCTAGAGCTTCTGCTCCCAGGTGTTCCCAACTGTGGCTAAAGTTATGGTAGAGAAGTGTTTTTGTCCATTAAAGGTTACCTCAAATTATCCATTCAGATCAAGACAGACTTTGAAAGCAGACTCATTAGGAAGTATCTGGACATGTCGTGGATCAAGACATTTCTGACAACCCCCTATCATCCACAAGGAGACCCACAGCCTGAGCAGTTTATTCACACTGTCATTAACATGCTTGTGACTCTCATGGCAGAGAAGAAGCAGTAATGCAGCAGATACATCTCAGCAATTGTGCCCACAATAGCATGGAAAATTTTGCAACTGGGTACTCTTCTTATATGCTCATGTGGACTTGGTCTTTGGTATCTCTGTTGATCAAATTGTGAATCACAAAGGCTGTGTAGACCAGCTCTGAAAGAAACTAAATTCTACCTTTGAGAAGGCTCAAGTAGCTTCTGATGCCCAAGGCTAGAGAAATAAGAAGAAATATAATTTAAGAGTTTGGGTTCATAAAGTGTTAAAGAACCAAGGTCTCCATGGAAAGAAGAATTTGACTAACCGATGGAACTCCCAGCCGTACATTGCTTGCACTCAATAACTCGGTCTTCATGTAGTGAAAAAAGGAGTGGTTAGCCATAAAATGACTACAGGCATCTAGATATTACCTTTTGGCTGGACAGTTCTGATTACAAACCATTCACCCTTACAGTGGATGGCTCAGAACAAAGAGATCAATAGAAGGGTCGCAAGAGAGTTTATGGCTCTTCAAGACTTCAAATTATATGTTGAACACAGGCCAGGGACCCAGCAAGGAAATGCTGATGGACTGTCACACATCCACTGCATGTTGGAAAAATGTGCTCCTTCCCACAGGTCTAAGTAGAGAGGGAGGATATGTGAGGGTGAGGCAGTGACTGGCAGAATTGTGAACATGGTATAGTCACTAGGTTTCTTGCTGATACATGGTGAGGGGCTTCAGGGTTATGAGAGAAACAAACTTTTTCTTTCCTCATAATTCTAATGCCGCGTACACACGGTCGGACTTTCTATCCTACTTGGTCCGGCACACTTTCCGACGGACTTTGTCCGCCAGGTGCGCCGGACTTTAAAACGGACGGACTTGCCCACACACGCCGGGACTTTCCGGCGGGCTAAGTCCGCCCGTCTTTCCGACGGACTTTCGCCGGAGCTCCGGCGGACTTTCAGAATGAACGGACTTGCCCACACACGGCCAAGTCCGTTCATTTTGAACGTGACTCAGGTGCGACGGGACCAGAAAAGGATGTCAATCTTGCCGCTTTTATCGGCGAGATCGACACCTTGCGAGCCCCGTCGCGGGGCATACCAGGCCCTTAGGTCTGGTATGGATTATAAAGGGAACCCCGCTACGCCGAAAAAACGGCGTGGGGTCCCCCCTAAAATCCATACCAGACCCCGATCCGAGCACGCAGCCTGGCCGGTCAGGAAAGGGGGTGGGGACGAGCGAGCGCCCCCCCCCTCCTGAACCGTACCAGGCCGCATGCCCTCAACATGGGGGGGTGGGTGCTTTGGGGGAGGGGGGCGCCCTGCGGGCCCCCCCCACCTCAAAGCACCTTGTCCCCATGTTGCTGAGGACAAGGGCCTCTTCCCGACAACCCTGGCCGTTGGTTGTCGGGGTCTGCGGGCGGGGGCTTATCGGAATCTGGGAGCCCCCTTTAATAAGGGGGCCCCCAGATCCCGGCCCCCCACCCTATGTAAATGAGTATGGGGTACATGGTACCCCTACCCATTTACCTAGGAAAGAAGTGTAAGTAATAAAACACACTACACAGGTTTTTAAAATATTTTATTAAACAGCTCCGGGGGGGGATCTTCCTCCGGCTTCGGGGGTCTTCTTCCGGCTTCGGGGGTCCCTCCGCTTCATCCTCTCCCGGCGTCCGGTTGGTTCTTCTCCGCTCTCTTCTCCCGGTGTTCCAGGTCTTCGGCCGGCTCCTCTGCTGTGTTCAGGTAGCTCTCTTGCCAGCAGAGGTCCGGACTTCTGAGCTGCTGGGCTTCTTCTCTTCTCTTCTCTTCTCTTCTCTTCTCTTCTCCAGATGTTGACACGACGCTCTCTCCGGCTGGACTGGTCTCTGAGGGCTGCGTTGTGACTTATATAGGCGGAGACCCCGCCCCCATATGATGTCACAGTCCCTGGGCATGCTGGGACTGTGACGTTTTAGGGGGCGTGGTCGACCACGCCCCCTAAAACGTCACAGTCCCAGCATGCCCAGGGACTGTGACATCATATGGGGGCGGGGTCTCCGCCTATATAAGTCACAACGCAGCCCTCGGAGACCAGTCCAGCCGGAGAGAGCGTCGTGTCAACATCTGGAGAAGAGAAGAGAAGAAGCCCAGCAGCTCAGAAGTCTGGACCTCTGCTGGCAAGAGAGCTACCTGAACACAGCAGAGGAGCCGGCCGAAGAACTGGAACACCGGGAGAAGAGAGCAGAGAAGAACCAACCGGACGCCGGGAGAAGATGAAGCGGAGGGACCCCCGAAGCCGGAGGAAGATCCCCCCCCCGGAGCTGTTTAATAAAATATTTTAAAAACCTGTGTAGTGTGTTTTATTACTTACACTTCTTTCCTAGGTAAATGGGTAGGGGTACCATGTACCCCATACTCATTTACATAGGGTGGGGGGCCGGGATCTGGGGGCCCCCTTATTAAAGGGGGCTCCCAGATTCCGATAAGCCCCCGCCCGCAGACCCCGACAACGAACGGCCAGGGTTGTCGGGAAGAGGCCCTTGTCCTCATCAACATGGGGACAAGGTGCTTTGAGGTGGGGGGGGCCCGTAGGGCGCCCCCCTCCCCCAAAGCACCCACCCCCCCATGTTGAGGGCATGCGGCCTGGTACGGTTCAGGAGGGGGGGGGGCGCTCGCTCGTCCCCACCCCCTTTCCTGACCGGCCAGGCTGCGTGCTCGGATCGGGGTCTGGTATGGATTTTAGGGGGGACCCCACGCCGTTTTTCGGCGTAGGGGCTTCCCTTTATAATCCATACCAGACCTAAGGGCCTGGTATGCTCCGCGCTCGCCGCAATAGGAAAATTAGTTTTTCCTATTGCAGCGAGCGCGAGATGCAATACCCTGCCCTCGTGTCGTATCTGGTCCGTCGGACCAGCATACACACGAGCGGGCTTTCCGTCGGACCAGCACACACACGAGCGGACTTTCCGCCCGAAACTGAGTCCGACGGAAAGATTTAAAGCTTGTTTCAAATCTAGGTCCGGCGGGCTTTTGGGAAAAAGTCCGCCGGAAAAGTCCGCCGCCGCCTACACACGGGCGGATTGTCCGGCACACTCTGGTCCGCTGGACCAAGTATGCCGGAAAGTCCGACCGTGTGTACGCGGCATAATAAGTCTTGCCCTGAGTCCTGGAGCCCAAAGGTTTTGTAGAAAATTGGGCGAGAAAAGGCACTAGTCCTTGGTCCACATCTTACCTTGTAGCCAGACCTCATCAATTAGTCTCAGCTGTTCCTAGGGCCAAACGATACTCGGGGCTCTTTCACCCTGTCTGCTGTGAAAGCCTGTTGCAGGGTAAAAAGGCTGACTGTTCACAGAACCCTGAAAGAAACATAAAATGTTTGTTTGTTTAGGAGCTCCCACTGGGGAGCACTCAGTTTGTCATTAGCTGACATGAGTTCAGTTAGTGGCTTGAATGAATAGATATTTTGTATGTTTTATGCTATGGAATGCTGTACAAAGCCCTCCTATACTGAAACTGTGTTTGTGTGCTGCCTTTCTGAATAAAAGTGTAGAAAAACCTGCTCCAAATGCCCATAGGTGTTCAGGCCTTGCTTATGTTTTAACGATATCAAACAGTTGAGCCTATTATCTAATAAAAAAAATATACATAAGAATTCAAAAACAGGCCATGCTAGATAAATAGCATGACATGCTCAAAACTGTTGCTATTACTGTGTAGCACTATATAAACTAAAACAGAAGTGTGCTGCAACTGCCTATTTCTGGATTCTTATACATAGGGGATAGAATGTGGGTTATCCTCCCATTGCTGCTTCCTTTCCTACAGACTGTAAAAAAAAAATATATACACATATACAAAGACAATATTTTACCTATAGAGATAAATAAATATCAAATGACAGATCCTAGAGGAGGTAGATGACCCCTTTAATTTGGGTGTTCATGTCCACTTAATACCCATAAGTTGAGATAAGCATTAAAACACATTCAATATGACATCAACTACCTCCTAGATTCTAAGGTTTCATAAGGCACAAAGCACAAAACAAAAGGCTGGGATTTGCATTTATGAGGCACCAGCAGAACCATAGTGCACATACACGTACAAGTGTTTTTTTTCTCATACTCCTCCTCCCTAATAATCCTTAGATTACTAATACTATCACGTTTTAGTATTCTCTGGACAAATCCATATATATATATATATATATATATATATATATATATATATATATATATATATATATATATATATATATATATATATATATATAAATATATATATATATATATATATATATATATATATATATATAAATATATATATACAGTATCTCACAAAAGTGAGTACACCCCACACATTTTTGTAACTATTTTATTATAGCTTTTCATGTGACAACACTGAAGAAATTACACTTTGCTATGAAGTAAAGTATTGAGTGTACAGCTTGTATAACAGTGTAAATTTGCTGTCCCATCAAAATAACTCAACACACAGCCATTAATGTCTAAAATGCTAGCAACAAAAGTGAGTGCACCCCTATGTGAAAATGTCCAAATTGGGCCCAAATGTCAATATTTTGTGTAGCCACCATTATTTTCCAGCACTGCCTTAACCCTCTTGGGCATGGAGTTCACCAGAGCATCACAGGTTGCCACTGGAGTCCTCTTCCACTCCTCCATGATGACATCATGGAGCGGGTGGATGTTAGAGACCTTGTGCTCCTCCACCTTCCATTTGAGGATGCCCCACAGATGCTTAATAGGGTTTAGGTCTGGAGACATGCTTGGCCAGTCCATCACCTTTACCCTCAGCTTCTTTAGCAAGGCAGTGGTCGTCTTGGAGGTGTGTTTGGGGTCGTTATCATGTTGGAATACTGCCCTGCGGCCCAGTACCTGACGGGAGGGGATCATGCTCTGCTTCAGTATGTCACAGTACATGTTGGCATTCATGGTTCCCTCAATGAACTGTAGATCCCTAGTGCCGGTAGCACTCATGCAGCCCCAGACCATGACAATCCCACCACCATGCTTGACTGTAGCAAGATACACTTGTCTTTGTACTCCTCACCTGGTTGCCGCCACACACACTTGACACTATCTGAACCAAATAAGTTTAACTTGGTCTCATCAGACCACAGGACATAGTTCCAGTAATCCATGTCCTTAGTCTGCTTGTCTTCAGCAAGCTGTTTGCAGGCTTTCTTGTGCATCATCTTTAGAAGAGGCTTCCTTCTGGGATGACAGCCATGCAGACCAATTTGATGCAGTGTGCGGCGTATGGTCTGAGCACTGATAGGCTGACCCCCCACCCCTTTAACCTTTGCAGCAATGCTGGCATCACTCATACGTCTATTTCCCAAAGACAACCTCTGAATATGACGCTGAGCTTGTGCACTCAACTTCTTTGGTCGACCATGGCGAGGCCTGTTCTGAGTGGAACCTGTCCTGTTAAACCGTTTATGGTCTTGGCCACTGTGATGCAGTTCAGTTTCCAGGTCTTTGATAATCTTCTTATAGCCTATGCCATCTTTATGTAGAGCAACAATTTTTTTTTCAAATCCTCAGAGAGTTCTTTGCCATGAGGTGCCATGTTGAACTTCCAGTGTCCAGTATGAGAGAGTAAACACCAAATTTAACACACCTGCTCCCCATTCACACCTGAGACCTTGTAACACTAACAAGTCACATTACACCGAGGAGGGAAACTGGCTAATTGGGCCCAATTTGGACATTTTCACTTAGGGGTGTACTCACTTTTGTTGCCATCCATTTAGACATTAATGGCTGTGTGTTGAGTTATTTTGATGGGGCAGCAAATATACAATGTTATACAAGCTGTACACTCCCTACTTTACATTGTGACAAAGTGTCATTTCTTCAGTGTTGTCACATCAAAAGATATAATAAAATATTTACAAAAATGTAAGGGGTGTACTCACTTTTGTGAGATACTGTATATATACGCAGCGGTTAAAATAAGTATTGAACACGTCACCATTTTTCTAGGTAAATAGATTTCTAAGGGTGCTATTGACATAAAATGTTCACCACATATCGGTAACAACCCATGCAATTCATACATACAAAGAAATCAAAACAAATAAGTTCAGAAATTAATTTTTGTGTAGTAAAATGGAACGACGTGGGGAAAAAGTTTTGAACACGATAACTAAAATGTATTTAACACTTCGTACAAAATCATTGGTTGGTAATGACAGCTTCAAGATGCTTCCAGTTTGGAGAAACTAGTCGCATGCATTGCTCAGGTGTGATTTTGGTCCATTCTTCCACACAAACAGTCTTTAAATCTTGAAAGTTCTGTGAGCCTAGCAGCTTTATTTTCTTTCTTTGAAACCAAGTGAGAGTTTCCTTGACTTTGTGTTTGGGATCAATGTCTTGCTGAAATGTCCACCCTCATTTCATCTTCATCATCCGGGTAGATGACAGCAGATTTTTATCAAGAATGCTTTGGTACATTTTTCTATTCATCCTTCCTTTAATGATATAAAGTTTTCCAGTACGGTATGCTGAAAAACAGCCCCACACCATGATGTTCCCACCTCCAAACTTCACTGTTGGTATGGTGTTTTTGGGGTGAAGTGCAGTGCCATTTGACCTTCAAACATGGTGTGTATTATGGCATCCAAAGAGACAAATTTTGGTCTCATCTGACGAGACTATATTCTCCCAGTATTTCACAGGCTTGTCTAAATGTTGTGCAGCAAACTTTAAATGAGCTTCAACATGATTTTTCTTCAGCAATGGAATCTTGTGTGGTGAGCGTGCATACAGGCCATGGTGGTTGAGTGCATTACTTATTGTTTTTTTTAACAATAGTATTTGCTAATTCTAGGTCTTTCTGAAGCTCTCCACAAGTGGTCCTTGGCTCTTGGATAACTCTTCTGATAATTCTTTCACTCCTTTGTCAGAAATCTTGCACCAGGTCATGGACAGTTTATGATGAATTTATGTTTTTTTCACTTTCAGATTATGGCCCCAACAGTGCTCACTGGAAGATTCAGAAGTTTAGAAATACTTCTGTACCAATGTCATCAGTATGTTTTGCAACAATAAGGTTGCAAAGGTCTTGAGAGAGCTATTTGCTTTTACCCATTGTAACGGTTGGTTACCACTAGTTACTAACATCCACCAAATCACCCTGCTGCCAGACCGCCATCTATCACCTCTGAGACAATGAGCAGTCATTTGCGTAGTTTTGTTGTGTTTATTGCGGGATACAACTTGGTTGGGGTAAAGGAAGATATGGCATGCCCATAGCACTTATTGAATTGTCATCACATTTGTAAAACATTGATTAGCAGCTTCAGCCCTGAAAATTATGCACTTCTAACATTCACAGTCTATTTCCTCTGCATATCTCCACTGCAGACTATCGCTCCTCTTCCTCTGCACTCACTCCTGCAGATTATCACTCCTCTTGTACAAATCCTCTACTGCAAAACTGTTACATTCCTGTTGCTTCACTTCCAGTAATACAAAAAGGGATCACTCTGAATAACCCCAGTTTGCTGGCTGTACTTGAATGGTGTTGCTTCAGCAAATCAATAAGCCAGAGGCATGCAATTACCTCTCCCCGGTGACTCAGTGAATTTGGTAGTTACACAGTCTCTTGGAAGGTATTACCGGAGTGCTTTACCAGGCCAGAGATACTCGGTACCTCTCCCCGATGGCCTAGCACACCATAATAGGCGAACTACTGTTCCCAGCCAGTCCATAACTGCAAACGATGCATTCCCCGGCCACAGCATTCTGCACTACTCTCAACAATTCTCCTTTTGCTTCTTTTACACTGACCTTCTCCAAAGGACAAACTCTGTGTTCCCCGGTCACAGAAATCTGTTCTTCTCAGTCCTACTATTGCTTCTCCTTCACCGATCTTTTCTTGTGTACAAGTCCTGTGTTCCCCGGTCACAGCAGCTTGACACCAACTCCATGATAAAGATCTTTATCCATGAATACATCCTAGCAGCTCCTCCATCCCTCCTCCATGCTCTGCGCACCCCCCACGTGGGGACGCCCTGCGGCAGCTAAGTGTAACTTCATTCTCCTTTTCTCCTGCACCGTCAGAATCTCCCGGGCAGCATGTGACCCCAGCTTATATGGGAGGCCTGCCCCCTGCCAATCTCACATGGTAATTGGTCAGAGCTCCTCACATGAGCCATACCTCCCAACTTTTGAACTTCAGAATGAGGGACACTTGAGGAAGGAAGTAACCTTGCATAGCGCGCTGCGGCAAATGTGGGCGTGGTCAAACTTTTGATAGTGGGAGGAGCTTAATGGGCATCATTAAACAAAACTTGGGCTTCCTTGTATCTATAAAATATGCTTTTATTATTGTTGCACAAGCAAGAGTCTCATGGATACATACATATCCCAGCACATTCATTTAAAAAAAAGGATAAAAGAATGCAGTGTTTGGAGTGCATTACGTACAAAGTGCAGGGTTGTAGAATGAGCTATATACAGAGTGCAGGGTTCTGGCATGAGCTATATACAGAGGGCAGGGTTGTAGGATGAGCTATGTACAGAGTGCAGGGTTCTGGCATGAGCTATGTACAGAGTGCAGGGTTCTGGTATGAGCTGTGTACAGAGTGCAGGGTTCTGGCATGAGCTGTGTACAGAGTGCAGGGTTCTGGCATGAGCTGTGTACAGAGTGCAGGGTTCTTGCATGAGCTGTGTACAGAGTGCAGGGTTCTTGCATGAGCTGTGTGTGTACAGAGTGCAGGGTTCTGGCATGAGCTGTGTACAGAGTGCAGGGTTCTGGCATTAGCTGTGTACAGAGTGCAGGGTTCTGGCATGAGCTGTGTACAGAGTGCAGGGTTCTGGCATGAGCTGTGTACAGAGTGCAGGGTTCTGGCATGAGCTGTGTACAGAGTGCAGGGTTCTGGCATGAGCTGTGTACAGAGTGCAGGGTTCTGGCATGAGCTGTGTACAGAGTGCAGGGTTCTGGCATGAGCTGTGTACAGAGTGCAGGGTTCTGGCGTGAGCTGCGTACAGAGTGCAGGGTTCTGGGGTGAGCTGCATTTAGAGTGCAGGGTTCTGGGGTGAGCTGCATTCAGAGTGCAGGGTTCTGGGGTGAGCTGCATTCAGAGTGCAGGGTTCTGGGGTGAGCTGCATTCAGAGTGCAGGGTTCTGGGGTGAGCTGCATTCAGAGTGCAGGGTTCTGGGGTGAGCTGCATTCAGAGTGCAGGGTTCTCGGGTGAGCTGCATTCAGAGTGCAGGGTTCTGGAGTGAGCTGCATGCAGAGTGCAGGGTTCTGGGTTGAGCTATGTACAGAGAGCATGGTTCTGGGGTGAGCTATGTACAGAGTGCAGGGATCTGTGATGAGCTATGTACAGGGTGCAGGGTTCTGAGATGAGATTTATACAGGGTGCAGGGTGCTGGGATGAGCTATATACAGGGTGCAGGGTTCTGGGATGAGCTATATACAGGGTGCGGGGTTCTGAGACGAGCTATATACAGGGCACAGGGTACTGGATGAGCTGTATACAGGGTGCAGCAGAGGCGTAATTAGAACCTTCAGGGGCCCTGGTGCAAGAAACCATGAAGGGCCCCCCCGACCTCCAGCATGGGCCATTCCCTTCGAGCCCAGAGCCCTTCCCACTGATCCCATCACCCTTCATGGTCCCACAGCAGATTGGGCCCGGCATGGTGGCAGAAGGCCAGGGCCTAGTTGCAAGTGCAACCTTTGCTGGTAGTTCCGCCAGTGGTGTCAGTGTGGACTGTGAATGGTGTCAGTCAGTAGGGCAGTGGACATGGTCAGTAGAGCAGTGGAAGTGGTCAGTATGGCAGAGAAAGTGGTCAGTATGGCAGAGAAAGTGGTCAGTATGGCAGAGAAAGTGGTCAGTAAGGTAGTGGACATGGTCAGTAGGGCAGTGGACGTGGTCAGTAGAGCAGTGGACGTGGTTAGTAGGGCAGTAGACATAATCAGTAGGGCAGTGAACAGGATCAGTAGTTTTTTTTTATTGCTGTTATTTTATTTTTGTTATTATATTTTATCCATTTTATTTTTTAGAGTTTTTTTACAGTTTTTGATGGGAGTTGGTGGCAGTGGAGGGCAGTATGATGGGAGGGGGTGTCAGTGGAGGGCAGTATGATGGGAGGGGTGGCAGTGGAAGGCAGTATGTTGGGGGCGGAGGCAGTGGAAGGCATTATGATGGGAGGGGAGGCAGCGGAGGGCAGTATGATGGGGTGGAGGGCAGTATGATGGGGTGGAGGGCAGTATGATGGGAGAGGAGGTAGTGGAGGGCAGTATGATGGGAGGAGGCGGTAGTGGAGGGCAGTTTAATGGGAGGGGGGGTTAGTGCAGGGCAGTATGATGGGAGGGATGGTAGTGGAGGGCAATATAATGGGAGGGGGTTTAGTGGAGGGCAGTATTATGGGAGGGGTGGTAGTGGAGGGCAGTATGATGGGAGGGGGGTTAGTGGAGGGCAGTATAATAGGAGGGATGGCAGTGGAGGGCAGTATAATTGGAGGGGGGCAGTATGATGGGTGGGGGTGGCAGTGAAAGGCAGTATAATGGGGGGGTTAGTGGAGGGCAGTATAATTGGAGGGGGGCAGTATGATGGGTGGGGGTGGCAGTGAAAGGCAGTATAATGGGGGGGTTAGTGGAGGGCAGTATAATAGGAGGGGTGGCAGTGGAGGGCAGTATAATAGGAGGGGTGGCAGTGGAGGGCAGTATAATAGGAGGGGTGGCAGTGGAGGGCAGTATAATAGGAGGGGTGGCAGTGGAGGGCAGTATAATAGGAGGGGGGGCAGTGGAGGGCAGTATAATAGGAGGGGGGGCAGTATGATGGGATTGGGGCAGTATGATGGGAGAGGTGGTAGTAGAGGGCAGTATATGGGGGGGTAGTGGAGGGCAGTAAAATGGGAGGGGGGCAGTATGATGGGATTGGGGCAGTATGATAGGAGGGGTGGTAGTAGAGGGCAGTATATTGGGGGGGGGCAGTATAATGGGGGGGGTAGTGGAGGGCAGTATGGGGGGACTGTACAGCATGACTGGAGAGGGGCAGTGTATGGGAGGGAGCAGAGTGTCCATGAGTGTACTCAGAGTCAGGGCAGTGCAGGGAGCATTTCTCCTACCTTTATTCCAGCGCAGGAACAGCCTTCGGGGAAGACCCGGAGTCGGGGGCGGAGTCAGGGGCGGAGCCGGGGGCGGAGCCAGGGGCGGGGCTTAGACGCAAAGAGGACTCCTCCTTTGGCTAAATGCTGGGGCTCCACTCAGGGAAGACCCGGAGTCGGGGGCGGAGTCAGGGGCGGAGCCGGGGGCGGAGCTTAGGCGCGAAGAGGACTCCTCCTTTGGCTAAATGCTGGGGCTCCACTCTCCTCCTTGTCGTGACGTCACTGGTTGTTAGACGCCAGGCGGGCCATGCCTAGCAACCAGTTGTTTTGGCAGTGAGCCAGGCAGCGTCTGGGGGTGAAATGAAGCGGTCGCGGCCAAAACTAGTACAGCGGGCAGTGAGGGACAGCGACAATGCGGCAATTTTTAGGGGGGCATCAGATCGGCCAGTGGGGCAATTCCGGGACATTGTATTGTCCCGGAATGAAGCTGCCCGGGACGCGGGACAGACCTCCCACAGCGGGACTTTCACGGCCAATCCGGGACGGTTGGGAGGTATGCATGAGCTGCCTGCCACTCAAACCTCAGGTCCAACTTCTGTTCCAGAACAATCTTCCTGAAAGCAAGAGAGGCGCTTCTGAGTCAGAGCACAGGTGGTCACACCCACCACTACACTAGACACTCCCAATCTCAAATCAAAACAAACAGGAACAAAAAGGCCTAACCTACAGCACAGGCCTGTCTAAATTTGCCTACACTGACACCTTAGACCCAGAAAAATCCTAATCTAGCACCTACCTAAAGCTAGAGGTTGCTACACCATCATGAAATGTTTCTTGTGCGACACCTTGGTAATGAGACTCCTTTTTATAGGCCATCAGTTGAGACTGAACCAGCTGATATTAATTTGCACTGACAAGAGGTAAGGTTGCTTTCTAATTAATGATATATGTCAGCTGGTGTCTTGGCTTTCCATGTCTTTTTGCACCTCCCTTTCTTCATGTGTTCAATACTTTGTCCCTGTGTAATTCCATTTTATTACACATAACTTAATTTCTGAATTTATTTGTTTGGGTTTCTTTATATGTATGTATTGCATGGGTTGTTACTGACATGCTGAAAATTTTATGTCAATAGCACCTTTAGAAATATATTCTCAGAGAAAAAAGGTGACGTGTTCAATACTTATTTTACCCGCTGTATATATACTGTATATATTGTAGATAGGTTTCTTAGATAAATATTAAAACAGAAAAATGCAAAGCATATTTGGACAAGTCAAGGCGGTTGATTTAAATAGACTGTTCACTTTTCAATGGAAGTTGCAATTTTTACCCAGAGCTTAGTAAACTTTTTTTCCCCTGCATGTAATAGGGTCTTTTTTGCAAAGTGAAATTTTGCTGCATTTACTAAGCTCTGGGGAAAATACCGTTGCAAACTGCAACTTCTGTTGCAAACTAAACGGCCTATTTGCCTTCAGTCAACCCCAAATACTATTGAAAGTATACAATTTCTTCTTACTTTTAGCTTTCTAAGATTTATAATTGAGGCTGGATTTACCATTAGGCATAGAACTGTAGGCTTGCTAGTAGGTAACAAAAAAGGCAGTCTTTCCCTGTACAGTTAGTGGCTACTAGGGATGGGCCGAACAGACCCCTGTTCAGTTCGCACCAGAACTTCCGAACACCGCGAAAGTTCGGACCCGAATAACGAATCCCATTAAAGTCAATGGGACCCGAACATCAAAAATCAAAAGTGCCCATTTTGAAGGCTTATATGCAAGTAATTGGGCATACAATGTTTATAGGGGTCCTGGTCCTGCCCTGGTGGACATGTATCAATAAAAAAAAAGTTTGTAAAAAACGTAATTTTTAAATGAACAGTGATTTTTTTGATTTTTAAAGTGAAAGCATAAAAATAAAAATTCCCTCCAATATAGTGCCTGGGGGGTCCCCTTAGTCTACCTGTAAAGTGGCAGATCTGTACCATGTCTAGAATCTGCTGCAGCAATAATTGCATTTATAAAGCCAAAAAAAAAATGATATTTTCCCTGGAAGCTGCCTTTATTTTGCTCAGCAACAGCTGGGGAGCCAATGTGAATGATGAGGCCACAATGTTGTGCACTGGGAACAAGATTAGAGATTTTTTGGATACATTCTGGTGTCACCTTGACTTTGGATAGAAGTAACGTGTGCGTAAAAATTGGTCTTTGGGTGTCGGTGGTGCCTTCCCACCGTAACCCTATAGAGATACTCTTGATGAAAGGAAGAATTGGCCTTGCTGTAAAAAATTGCAATGATATGTACCTGTCAAACAGGTACAGAAAAATTGGTCTTTGGGTGTTAATTGTGCCCATGAAACCTATACCAAAAACATTCTTCCAGATGAAATGATTGAACACCCTCAAAGCTAGGCAGCCCCGAAGTCCTGCAGAGATTCCACATCCCAAAAAGACTTAATCAGTGACATCAGCATCAGGGGCTTCATAGCTGGTAATCCAGGACTGATTAATTTTTATAAAAGTCAAACGGTCCACGGATTCTGTGGACAGACACGTTTTATGATCAGTAACGAAACCTCCTGCAGCACTGAATGCCCGTTCTGAAAGCACACTGGATGCAGGGCAGCCCAACAACTCAATAGCATACTGGGCAAGTTCTGGCCAGTGGTCTATTCTCGTGACCCAGTAAGTCAGTGGATCGTCAGCTGGAAAGCTCTCCATCTCGGTTTTTGGAACCGAGGTAATTGTCCACCATGTAATGCAAGCGCTACCAATGGGATGTGGAAGCTGACAGCACTGGGCGGTGAGGACTAAAAAAATTCCGAAATGCCTCACTTAGATGGACGCCTTCTCCAACACTCCTCTCTTGACCAACAGAAGACTCAAAACGACGTTTTCCACCACACTGTAACCTACTGGAGTCAGGAAAAATGTTAAATAAAATCCACCTTAATGTGTCCTCAAGAGATTTTGTCTTCTGCACTCTCTGTGGGGACGGGATGAGTTCTGAGACCTTCCCCTTATAACAGTGGTCAAGGAGTCTTGCCAATCAGTAATCATCCTTCTCCTTTATGCCACGTATTCTTGGGTCCTTTCACAGGCTTTGAAGCATGAGGTTGCCCATGAGCCTCAAATTTGCCGAATCTTGAGAAGCAGACTCCTCGGGGTCACTCAGGATGACAGCATCTGGAACTTCCTCCTCCCAGCTACGTACTATTCCCAAGGGTCCTGGGGTTGGAAAGCCATCGCTTATAGATTGACGCATGTCTTCCTCTTCTTCAAAGCCTATGAAATTGCCAGAATCCTCCTCCTCATCCTCCTCCCCTCTCTCCTCCTGTGTGTTCTGTGACATAGGAATGATGGTGTCTGGATAAAGTGGGCCTTGAGAGGAAAGGAAGTCCTCCTCTTCCTCCTGCTGCTCTGCCACCGGTGCCCTGTCTATAATGCCACGCAGAGTCTGCTCCAGCAGCAACACAACAGGGATTGTGTCACCTATGCATGCACTGTCACTGCTCACCTTCCTTGTGGCCTCCTCAAATGGTGACAATACAGTGCATGCATCCTTAATGATCAGCCATTGGCGTGGGGAAAAAAAGCAGAGGCGGCCTGAGCCGACGTCGTGCTGTACTGGCACAGGTACTCATTGACAACCCTTTGCTGCATGTATAGCCGCTGCAGCATTGCCAAAGTTGAGTTCCACCTGGTGGGCATGTCACAAATCAGGCGGTTTACAGGCAGATAGAATTCCCACTGAATTTCAGCCAGCCGAGCACTGGCTGTGTATGACCACCTGAAATGGATACAGACTCTTCTGGCCTGTTTTAGTACATCTTGCAACCCTGGGTATGTACTTAGGAAACGCTGCACCACCAAATTGAGGACATGTGCCAGGCATGGCACATGTGTCAACTTTCCCTGTCTAACGGCTGATAGGAGGTTTGAGCCATTATCGCACACCACCATTCCTGGCTCCAGCTGCGTGGTGTGAACCACCTCTGGGCCTATCCCTGCAGAGCTGCAAAAATCTCTGCTTCGGAGTGGTTCCTGTCCCCTAAACACACCAGCTGAAGCACTGCATGGCACCTTTTAGGATGACTCATGGAATAGCCCTTTGAACATTTAGGGGGTACCTGATGTTCATAGGGCAATTCTGCAGAGGAGGGCATGGAGGTGGCAGAGGAGGAGGAGGAGGGGTTAGAGCTCACAGGTCTGTCAGCATCACCACCAGCTGTATGGAGACGTGAGGGCACAACAAGCTGCAGCACCGAGCCCTGTCCCGAATCTTTTCGAGTTGCAAGCAGCGTTACCCAGTGTGCTGTGAACGAAATATATCATCCCTGCCCATCCTTGCTGGACCACATGTCAGCAGTAAGGTGGATTTTAAGCCTGACTGCCTTGCCCAACGATGCCAGGACATTCCCTTCCACGTGATGGTAGAGAGATGGAACGGCCTTACGTGAAAAGTGGTAGCGACTAGGAACCTGCCATTGTGGTATAGCACATTGCGCAAATTCACGGAAGGGGGCAGAATCCACCAGGCTGAAAGGCAGAATTTGGAGAGCCAACAGCTTTGACAAGCTTGCATTCAGATGCTGGGCATGTGGGTGGCAGGGACTGTATTTTTTTTGTCCGCTGCAGCGCATGGGGCAGAGAAACTTTCCTGGTACAGTCTACAGCTGGTGGTGTGCTGCTGGCAGATGTGCTGCTAGGACCTGGGACACCCTTTGCTATACCATTATCCCTGTCAGTGTAGGCTGCTGAGAGGTAATGACTCGGTATAGCAGGGGCATACTGAAGTGGACAAGATATGGTGAAAAATACTCCTGCGCTTGTGAGATCGTTTGCTGTAAAACAAAGGTAGTATTGTAGTCAGTGGTAGGACTGGGGGAAATGATGGAGCGTGTCCCGCTGCCTTAGCTGACCAGGGGTGGTCTGGAAAGGACTGTTTAGTAGGAAGTGGATAGAAGGCGCGTGATCAGACGCTTACATCAAGAAATGTATGGTTTATTTATGTAAAAGAATACAGACATATAGTCATATAGATATAAAATCATACAAATACTACATAATATTATAAAAAAAGAAAAACAGGTAACAAAATAAGTACTAGGAAGTTAAAATTGGGTTGTGCCCATATTGAGCCAGGTATTTAAGAAAGGCTGACGCGTTTCGAGGAAAACCTCTTCATCAGAGCCAGGAGAACTGGAGCACAGTCTGCATGGGCCAGTAGGCCGACATGTGTACATGGGGAGAGGTGGTGTGGCTAGTAGAAGGATGTGTCCTGTGATGGACAATTGATTATTCCAAGTTCCATACCAGTCCACGTCCAGGTGTTCTCCCTATGGATGAAATTAGAATGTAAAGGTTTTTCCTATCCCTAGGCAACAAGACGCTTTCTATCCAGGCATCAGCTGCCTCAAGGACACCTCCTCCCTCCTCCTCCCCCCCTTCTGCTGCCAGGATCACACGGCTCTCTACTCCAAAGGATCTCTACAGTTTGCAGCTGTGTCTACACACTTCTCCTGAGACAGGCACATCTGACAGCCTAACAGCATCGCAAAAAGAAAATACAATCTATTTACATTCTAATTTCATCCATAGGTAGAACACCTGGACGTGGACTGGTATGGGACTTGGAATAATCAATTGTCCATCACAGGACACATCCTCCTACTAGCCACACCACCTCTCCCCATGTACACATGTCGGCCTACCGGCCCATACAGACTGTGCCCCAGTTCTCCTGGCTCTGATGAAGAGGTTTTCCTCGAAACGCGTCAGCCTTTCTTAAATACCTGCCTTAATATGGGCACACCCCATTTTTAACTTCCTAGTACTTATTTTGTTTCCGGTTTTTCCTTTTTTATAATATTATGTAGTATTTGTATGATTTTAGATCTATATGACTATATGTCTGTATTCTTTTACATAAATAAACCATACATTTCTTGATGTAAGCGTCTGATCATGCGCCTTCCATCCACTTCCTACTAAGCATACTGAAGTGGATAAGGAGGAGGAGGAGGGACAGAGTTGTGCCCCTTTTGTGTGGCTTTTAGGTGCTCTTGCCAACGGGCTGAGTGGTTGGACATTAAATGCCTTGTTAGGCATGTGGTACCCAAATGTCTGGTGTTTTTGCCACGTTTGATGTGCCTGAGACACAGTTTTGCAGATAGCAACAGTGCTATCTGCTGCAGATGTGCTGAAAAAGGTCCAGACTGCTGAGCTTTGGGGAGTGGGCCGGGAGCTGCAGAATGTGATGGAATAGGGTGGCTGCTCTCTACTCTTTCTTGATGTCGGCCTCCTTGGGCTTGTGCCGCCTTACCTTCAGTTTCCTCCTCTGCTCTAGCTGGCACCCTAGTCACATCAGTGACATCATCATCATCATCATCATCTCCATCTCCTCCATCTTCATCTTTACCACTGGAGACAACTTGGCAATACGCTGCCGCTTGGGGAACATGAATGCCAATTTGTCTACCAGTGTTCCTCCCTCTCTCTCTAGGCTCATGTTCCTGTCATCCTCAACCTCAGAACCAACATCTGAATCCAGTAATGGCTGGGCATCATCAAGGAGCAAGTGGCTGATGCTGTGGTCAAATAACTCAGCTGACTCACAAAACGATATGGAGTTAAACTGGCATTAACACACGCAAAACTATATGGCGTTAAACTAACAGTAACGCACACAGAAGTAAATGGCGTTAAACTGGCAGTAACGCACACAGAACTATATGGCGTTAAACTGGCAGTAACACATGCAAAACGATATGGCGTTAAACTGGCAGTAACACACACAAAGCCATATGGCATTAAACTGCCAGTAGCGCATGCAAAACTATATGGCGTTAAACTTGCAGTAATGCACACAAAAGTAAATGGCATTAAACTGTCAGTAATGCACAAAACAATATGGTGTTAAACTGGCAGTAACACACGCAAAACGATATAGCATTAAACTGGCATTAACATACACAGAACTATATGGTGTTAAACTGGCAGTAACATACACAGAACTATATGGCGTTAAACTGGCAGTAACGCACAAAACTATATGGCGTTAAACTGGCAGTAACACACACAGAAGTAAATGGCATTAAACTGGTAGTAATGCACACAGAACTATATGGCGTTAAACTGGCAGTAACACACGCAAAACGATACGGTGTTAAACTGGCAGTAACACACACAGAACTATATGGCGTTAAACTGGCAGTAACGCAGAAAACTGTATGGCGTCAAACTGGCAGTAACACACACAGAAGTAAATGGCGTTAAACTGGTAGTAACGCACACAAAACTATATGGCATTAAACTGGCAGTAACGCACACAGAAGTAAATGGAATTAAACTGGCATTAACGCCCACAGACGTAAATGGCGTTAAACTGGCAGTAACGCAATCAAATAGACATGTTCAACTACACTGACGCTATCTGAACTGTCCCTACTCTAGCTATACATTTATGTCAAGATTACTGACACGGTCTCACTACACTACACTGAAACTATATGAGCTGTCCCTACTCCACACTAATGTATGTATGAATGACACGGTCTCACTACACTACAGTGAAACTGAGTGAATCTGAGCTGTCCCTACTCTAGCTGCACACTATGCAAAGCTGAATGATGGTCCTCCTCACTACACTCACACTATCCCTAGACTGACACTAAACTAATATTCTGCACTGACAATTGAAACAAAATAGCACAGTATAGCACACTAACTGATAGCACTGAACAGAGCCCTGTTCTATCTCTATCTACGCTGAAATCACACTGAAAATGGCTGCCATTGAAAGAATACTTTTATACGATGACAGTGTCCAATCACGACTCTGACAGTGCTCTGTGCCCTGATTGGCTGAAGCTTTCACTGCTTCAGCCAATAAGTGCTTGCAACGCACTGTTGAGCACCGCAATGCATTGTGGTCGGTTCGGGGGGCCGAACAAACGGTTGAACTACCCATTTGTTCGGCTGTTCGTGGAACTTCCAAACAGCTAAAGTTAGGCCCGAACTTATGCTTGGGCCGAACTGTTCGCCCATCCCTAGTGGCTACACTCATTTTTTCCCCATCATTGACTATTTCATATAAGTTTTTTTTATTGTTTTTTAAAACATTGTCAAAATTCAAAACAGGTTAGGACCAGTATACCAAAAATAAGTTCTATGACATCACCCCAAGAGAGGGGTGCTTTTTCTTTGGGTGCTAAGGGCATGGCGTCTACAGTCTCCAGTGATGGATATCCAGTGAAGTCTATAATGATTATTTTACACCACCTGCCCTCTGAGCATGTATAGAAAAAGGAAGTTGAAATGTCACAATAACAAAGGGGAAATCTTTTTATCATTCTCACTGCATTTCTTAATGAAAGAGTAGGCATGAGTTGCATATGTTCTGTATTT
The DNA here is from genome assembly GCA_037952835.1 of Lithobates septentrionalis. Lineage (NCBI taxonomy): Eukaryota > Metazoa > Chordata > Amphibia > Anura > Ranidae > Lithobates > Lithobates septentrionalis. The sequence continues at coordinate 303,498 of JBBDGP010001819.1, read as the reverse complement.
AACCACGCTCTACTCAAAACTGCTTAGTGGCATTGTTCTTCATGATAAAGAAAATTATACTAATCCATTTTTCAGAATGTAACAATAGTAATATCAAAGTTACATTTATTTGGAGGAAAATATTTGTGTGAGTACAATACCTTTTGTTTTACTTTTTTATTATTGAATTTGATTTTTAATGAACAAGAAATATAATTGCAGAGCATTGATGTGCTCAGAATATGTTGGCCTCTGCTGCCTGAAACACATGGAACCCAAGTTGACATTATGTTATTGTAAGTGTCAGTGGTTCATATCTTTTAGATTTCAGTAACAAGACCAGTTAAAGTTATCCTATGATTAATCATAACGTCTGTACCTAGTAAGCTGCCAAGGGTAAATACAGGGACTTTAAGGTCTCTGAGTTAGATATATTATAATTCCACTTTTATTGCAACAACATTAACCACAACACTTTACAGACATCACTGAAACATTCACAATAATCCTTCTCATTCCTAAGGAACCTTGAAATACATGTCCCTAACACCTTTTTTTCCTTGAACCATTATACATAATTGGAGTGTAAGACAATTATGCTACCAGTATGATTTTCAGTTGTGTTGAAGGAAATTGGAACATCTAAAAAGATAAACACACAATGAAAGAATATAAAAGATTCCTTGCAGATAGTTCTCAGTAGGGACTCAACCCAGGAGACCCCAGTGATCAAAAGTCACCATGTTCCCAATGTAGTAACTATAGAGGGTTATGTAATTATTTTTATGCAGTCACAAAACCCAAGGTGGTTTATTGTATCTTATTTGTTTTCAAATTAGAAAGGTACACAATTCCTTACAATATGCCCATGTACAACATGTCAAGAATTAACATTTTTCCTGACCATTTATAGACCTATTCTTAACAAAGTGTTATTTTTGTAAATCTGTGACATCACTAGTTACCAAAGCTAGAGATATATTTCACAGTTGTTTGTACATGTATTCATTCCAATTGTATTATGTCACGTAGTCACCTGTTGGCACCCAAAATTAAGTTAAATCCTCTTTCAAGTTCAAATAGTAAACAGCATGGTTATTATATTTCAGGCAAGGATTTATTTTTCAGATTTGATGGTATTAAATAAGAAGGTTATCCAAATTAAATATATACAGCATAGAAGATACCATATAGTTCAATAACTTTAGCAATGTGTTAATTGTGCATGTAGTGTTTGAATATTTGCCCAAGAACTTCATTCATTTCAACATTTACTTAAAACGAATGCAGTTTTTACCTTGCGTTGAATTTTTAAAACTCAGTGACATAATTTTCATTTGAAAATGTCAAACAATTGTTGAGAGTATTTGCTGATAGTCAAAATTTGGTATGTCTGTATGAAACCTAATCATTGATTTTACCCTGTCCACTAACAATTACGCACACATTTGCAGAATTAGGGAATCCATATAATTACAGCAATCTCTTAGAATGTCCAGTAAAGAGTAATGCTTCAAATCATTTTAACCTTTCTTTTTCTTACAGGTTGACCTGAGGGGTTGAGTCTTGTAATTGTTAATACAAAGTCTTATAGATCTGTACTACTTACTTCTCCTTGGATTTTAATAGGCCTGAAACAACTTTATTACATGTTTAGAATTACCAAACTTTTTGAAAAATAATTCCCTCTCCACACACCTTTGAGTGAGACAAGATGGCATGGCCCTGTGGTACTATCTAATAACCATTGTGAATCCTGTGTAAGTTAAAAACTAAGATGGATGAAACATTCCCACATATTATTATTTCACAGCTTATTTAAGCATTTGGATGAACAGTGAATTCTGTTTAAGATATCAAAATAATTCCACTTAGGCTTAATTTAATATTGCTAGATATCTTATGGTCTTTATCAGTGAAAACCTTTATAGACAACCCCTAAGAGAACCATATTAAAATATATCTAAAGCCAATACATATGTAGTGTAGAGATGGGCCACCACACACACTTGTAAGTGCCTTGGCCTAGGTACAATTCATGAACAAAAGTACGTGGAATATGCAGCAGATAGTTGGTGCACTCAACAAGACTTACAGCAGGAGGAATTTTCCAATATCAGTGTTTCAGCGGGGCACAGCCCATGTTTCGAGGGTCTGTGCCCCGCTTAAACATTGACATTCATTTAACTACGTTTGGAAAATTCCTACTGCTGTAAGTCCATTTAAGTACACCTACTATCGTCTGCATATTCTAAACTTGATATGTCAGTATTTTTGCCATTTTGTCCCATCAATGAGATTTTCCTTCACTTCCTGTTCTGTAGTCTCAACAGCAAGTTAGAGCATATCTTTCCAGTTTAGGAAAAAAACAATTAGGACCATTTATAGTTTCTGTTATGGTGGAAGCTTAAAATGTTGGGTTTAGCCCTACTTTAATTCCAACTAGCTATAGTGATCTTCTAGATTGTAAGCTCTAACGAGCAGGACCCACTGATCCCTCCTGTATTGATTTATATTGTAAGTGTACTGTCTGCCCTCATGTTGTAAAGCGCTGCACAAACTGTTGGAGCTATATAAATCCTGTATAATAATAATAATAATAATAATAATAATAATAGTGATCAGTGAGGAGTAAACCTCTCTAATGCTGGCACAGGACACAATAAAGCCCCTTACCAATCTATGCAAATCTATAATGCAATGTCTCCATTTAGTTATAATTTAAGGGGTGCTGCATAGTCAATGGCTTTCTTTTTAAATATCTGTGTTAATGGAGAAGTACAGCTAAAGCTTGTTTGGCTGTACTTCTCTTGTGGATCACAGGAGTGTAGTTCCTTCTGCGCTCCTGTGACCCATTTTCAGCAGACAGCGGGCTGAAGCCCACTGTCAGCTGACGTCACAGAGCCAGTCCAGGTTCGGGAAGGATCGCAACCATATGGTCAGAATCTGCCCACATGCCTGGATGGAAACCCGGCTTAGCCTCTCAGCGAGCCGCTGAGAGCCTGGGTTGGCCACTCCCACCCCCTCCACAGCCCAGCGCTCCAGTAAGCAAGGGGGGCAGAGCAGAGAGCTTCTTACTGACAGTCACTAGCTCTCTGCTCAGGTAGATCTGAGAACCGAGCAACTGAGTGATTGGTGGTGTTAAATTGTTCGGTTCTAAATCTTAGCGTCGGCAGGGGACAAATGCAACATCGGACCAATGCTGCATCCACCTAGGTAACTATGATTCTGAAATAAAAAGAAAATCTATACTTCTCTTTTAATGTTTAAAAAAAAATAATATGCATTGTTTGTATTAAGTATGTACATTGAGACACCATTATTTGTTCAGTACACACTCTGCTTTTTTCCTTTGAAGTGACACATATTGGTGTTGTTTTGCTGCTTCTTCCCACAACAAACATGTATGGTTTGAAAACAACACTCTTTGCAAGACTTAAAACTAAATAGTTTGTAAAGTGACACTAAATCCAAGGTAAAAAGCAGGGCTGCATGCAAATATACCAAATGTGTCCAGGGAGGGAAGCTGCATCAATAGGCAGCTGTGGCAGGCCTCCTTAATACCCCGCCGCCGGGTGCACACCCACATGCTGCACCGATTGGTGAAACTCATGATGTCATTTGGCGGCATGGCTGCTATCACTGAGCCTGCGCAAACAGCACAGGCTGAGACACAAGCACCTGCCGGCCCCATGATGGAAATGGAAGCTTTTAACCTTGCAATCTTAGCATTAGGAAGTCTGAACTCCATAGCCAACGTGTCAATGGTAATGCCTAGAAAATCGAGAAAAGTGGATGGCATAATAGTCTTTTCAGCTGCCGGAGGGATGCCAAAATAATCTGTGATGCTTATAGAAAAATTTAGAAGAAAAAGGCAAAGGGAAGAATCCACTGGTTCAACAAAAAGAAAATCATCAAGATAATGTATAATGTGGTCCAAACCAGATTCCACAACAATAACCCATTGTAGGAAGGAAGCAAAATATTAAAAGTAGGAGCAAGATAACAAGCACCCCATTGGGAGGCACATCTCAAAGGTATTAAAGACCCTGAAAACAAAAACTGTAAGAGTTAAAGTATAAAGGAGAAATAGGTAGTAATCTGAAAGCGGATTTAATGTCCGCTTTGGATAGCAGAGCACCTTTACCAAAGCGCTTGATAATTTGGACTGCATCTTCAAAGGATGAATAGGAATCTGAAGAAAGAGAAGAATCAATATGATCATTTAAAGAATCTCTTTTCAAGAAGGACAAATGGTGTATTAATCTGAATGAATTGGGTTCTTTCTTGGGCACAATCCTCAGGGGAGATATTCGAAAGTTGTCAAAAGGCAGACAAAGAAAGAAGCTCACCACGCACCCTTCCCTAACTTCTTTCAAGATTTTTTTCCCTAACGATGTCCTGGTATTGTACCACAGACTTCAAATTTTTAACTGGATAGCAACCCGATCCGGTAAATGTTGGTAAAGGAAAACCCTCACTGAAACCTTTAAATAGCAGACTGGCCCTCTCCTTGTCTGGGTAAACTTACAGCCAATGGAGCATTTTTTCCAGCCTCCTGGAAAAATATTTTTCTGAGCATTAGAGGTGGATTTTCTGAAACAACTAGACAGGGGATGAGGACCAGAGCAAAAAGAGCATTTGTGCTTATAAAGGCATTATGCACCCCACTTACAACATCCCTCATTATAGGCAAAACAGTATCTTTTCCTGTAAGGAGATTGTGACCTAGTAACAGAGGGTGTTTGCTTAGGCGGCAGAGACATTTGAGGGACAATTAAGTTTAGGTAATTGTCAGGAAATTTCTCGCCCATGCTGGAAAAAATACAAAAGGCCTGAAGCCAGTTAAAGAAAAGTCTGGCTACAGGCCTTCTTCTATCCTCCCCTGATTTATCCTTGGAAGAAGGAAGTAATGATAAAATATCAATAAATTCTCCCTTCCAAATTTTCTCTTTCAAAGAAATTGGTAAATGGAAACCCAGAGGGGATATCTCACAAGGTAGTACCTCTTTAACAAAAGTTTTGGGCACATCATGGTTAATTAAATCAATAGGAGGAAATTTTTCAGATATATTATGATAATTAGTAGCTGACACAGGAGTGCTAACACAAGGAGCCCACACATGTGAGGGAGTAAATACAGGGGGATTTAGTGCAGATGGCTGGGAAATCACTGCCTCAGCTATTTTGGAAAAGGAACACACTAATGAATCAGGAAGAGGCAGGGAACCATAGACAAAAACAGGGGGAAAGGAATGTGAGGAACAGAGGGTGTAAATGACCTCCCTGCAATTTTGCAGGTGTAGCTGGCAAAGACTCCTGCAGAGGGTGCCTGGATGGCCGCTCCTGTGGTTGCTCGGCAGCAGGGAACTGTAGAGGAGGCTTGGCTTGCATTGGCTGGGCGTCGCCTAGGGCTCCTCCTATGGCCACGCCTTGCCAAAAATGACAGAGCGCGATTGGACCTGGCGCTGCTCAGTAGGGCTGGTGGGGTGGCACAGGATTCTGCATTCTGATGCAAGGGCTCCTCCTCTTCGGCCGCTGAAGGTTTTTAGCACTTCACAGCGTGGCTGTGCTGGAGCATGCGGGCTGGAATCTGCCGGTCTTCCAGGAGAGAGGGGTCTTGATGGTTGCTTGAGGGTCCAGGCAGTACCAACGCATCTTCCCTGTGTTCCTCCCACTGTCTGTCCTCTTCATCAGTAATGGCTGGGCAGCAGCAAATCCACTCTTCTCCCCTAGCGCTCTAAACTCACTTCAGGTGTCTTCTGAGTAGTGTCTTCATGGCGGACCCACAGGATCATTGTCCACTGTCCACCCAGCAGCAATAAGCCCAGGTATGTTCATCTTTATATACCCAGCCAGCATGGGCGTCCGCAGAACTTTTTTCGGGGGGGCATAATTTTATGGACACCCATGCTCGGCCCCTTTTCGACAATGTCATGAAGCGGAGGGGCTTAGTCATTATCACATAAAGCTCAGGCAGGCAAAGGTTTGAGAAACCTGATGCAAAAGCTTAATAGAAGTATCAAGCTGCCATTGTCTGATTAGCAATTTCGAATCTGTTTCTATGTTTACACTATTGAATGCACCACATTATTCATACACACATGATTAAGGCACTACAAGTGAGTTATAAAAAGAAAACACATGTAGAATATGCATTTGTTTTTAACAAATGACAAATAAAATATATATGATAAATGTATTTATTTTGAAATGTATTAACTTAAATATATGCACATATATATACATACATATATATTTAGAACAAAATAACTGTTCTCATCCAAATTGGAAAATAAAACATATAAACTTTAACTGTGAATATCTGCACTCTTGCTCAGATTTAACAATGACAAAAAAATCTCTCTCCTGCGCTTGAGTGACTAAAACCTCAATGATGATAAGGCCAAAAAGCTTCTGTGATGTCTGCCGTCTTGCAGCCCTCTTCAGAACATTGGGTTATTCATGGACTACAGAAGGATAAAAAGAAAAAGAGGGCCCACCGACCTAGTGCATTACCACAAAAAGCGTTTATTAAAAAGATAAAACAACAAAAAATGGATACTCACAAACGAGCATGTACGTTAAACATGAACAATAGCTGCAGGTACGCAGTAGCGGACATCAAAAACGTAATCGGGACCTGAACATCCAATTGATGAGGCGATGGCTGATGCGTTTCTGGGGAGAACCCCTTTCCTCAGAGCCTAAGCGGGTGGTAACTCCTCGCAAGTGGGCCCCTCGCTTTTTGTGGTAATGCACTAGGTCGGTGCGCCCTCTTTTTCTTTTTATTATTTTTTCTTTTTATCAGATTTAACAATCACATTTTTCAGAGTATTTTTGTACAATTTTTGTTCACTGGTTAGTGATCTCAAAAAAGAAACTGTAAACGTCTGTGGTCCTGTGCAAATTTATCAATTACTTTGTCAATCAACTGTTGTTTGTTTTCAGCAATTTTTGCTCTATGTATGCTCATCATGCACAAACCAGATAAGCGATCATCTGCCATTGTCGATCTCAGCCAGGTTTTCACCCTTCTCATTGTGCTGAAACACCTTTCCTCTGTACAAGTGGTCACTGGTAATGTGAGAGCAATGAGAATTGCTTGCTGGACTGACGGAAAAAAATCTGTGTGGTTTAGCAAATTCAGAAATCCATTGTTAAACTGCTCATCCTTCGTTGACCAGATCTCAAACCATATGACTGCTTTGGCTCCCAGGTTTTCAATGCCGTAAATTTCTTTGATGTCTGCAATATGGCATTTGTATTGCTCAAGTGTCATTTTTGCCATTTATTTTTGGTAAAATGAGAACAGACTGAAATTTTTATTGTTTTCATTGCCAAACTGGCTTTCTAATGATGCAATGATTGAGTCCATGTATGGCAGATAGATAGACTGGCGATAGTATTCTTCCACAGAAGAGGAACCAAAATTATAACAAAATACTTGCCTGCCACACTGTCTGGGAACACAAAGTTCGATGTTCAATTTTTCTGCCATTGTTTGAACATTTGAAAAAATTTCATTAAATTGTTCTTCTGCATTTTCTCTATGATCGCGGAGCACAGAAGGTCTTGCTCGTGATTACACACATTGAGGATATCAACCTGAACAGCTTGGAGAGCCTGGCTTACTGATTCCAATCTTGCTGAGTAATTTGAAATGATGGTCAAGCAAAAGAGGAAGCTCACTGTGCTTGAAGAACATTACAATTGATATGCACCCTGACGTGTTTTCCCTGATGCTGTAGTGACTAGTAAGCTTAATTGATTAACCACTTGCCGACCGCCTAACGCAGATATACTGCGGCAGAATGGCACGGGCAGGCAGAATCACGTACCCATACGTGATCTGCCTCCCGCGGGCAGGGGGTCCTATCGGACCCCCCCCCCCGGTGCCAGCGGCGGTCGGCATTTGACTGGGAGCGTTGAGAGGCGAGGGGGAGACCATCCGATCGTGGTCCCCCCCTCGCGATCGCTCCCAGCCAATCGGAATCCTCCCCTGCCTGTGAGTAGTACACACAGGCAGAGGATGTGATGTCATCTCTCCTCGGCTCGGCAGTTTCCGTTCCGGCGCCAAGGAGAGAAGACATGTGAGTGCACAAAACACACACACAGTAGAACATGCCAGGCACATAAAACACCCCCGACCCCCCCCCCCCCCGATCGCCCCCCGATCCCCCCCCAATCACCCCCCCTGTCACAAACTGACACCAAGCAGTATTTTTTTTTTTTTCCAGTTAGAAGTGGTAGGGCAGTGAGTATTAGCCCCCTGTAGGTCTAGGATACCCCCCTAACCCCCCTAATAAAGTTTTAACCCCTTGATCACCCCCTGTCGCCAGTGTCACTAAGCGATCATTTTTCTGATCGCAGTATTAGTGTCGCTGGTGACGCTAGTTAGGGAGGTAAATATTGAGGTTCGCCGTCAGCGTTTTATAGCGACAGGGACCCCCATATACTATCTAATAAATGTTTTAACCCCTTGATTGCCCCCTAGTTAACCCTTTCACCCCTGATCACCGTATAACCGTTACGGGTGACGCTGGTTAGTTCGTTTATTTTTTATAGTGTCAGGGCACCCGCCATTTATTACCGAATAAAGGTTTAGCCCCCTGATCACCCGGCGGTGATATGCGTCGCCCCAGGCAGCGTCAGATTAGCGCCAGTACCGCTAACACCCACGCACGCAGCATACGCCTTCCTTAGTGGTATAGTATCTGTACAGATCAATATCTGATCCGATCAGATCTATACTAGCGTCCCCAGCAGTTTAGGGTTCCCAAAAACGCAGTGTTAGCGGGATCAGCCCAGATACCTGCTAGCACCTGCGTTTTTCCCCTCCGCCCGGCCCAGCCCACCCAAGTGCAGTATCGATCGATCACTGTCACTTACAAAACACTAAACGCATAACTGCAGCGTTCACAGAGTCAGGCCTGATCCCTGCGATCGCTAACAGTTTTTTTGGTAGCGTTTTGGTGAACTGGCAAGCACCAGCCCCAGGCAGCGTCAGGTTAGCGCCAGTACCGCTAATACCCACGCACCCACCGTACACCTCCCTTAGTGGTATAGTATCTGAACGGATCAATATCTGATCCGATCAGATCTATACTGGCGTCCCCAGCAGTTTAGGGTTCCCAAACACGCAGGGTTAGCGGGATCAGCCCAGATACCTGCTAGCACCTGCGTTTTGCCCCTCCGCCCGGCCCAGCCCAGCCCACCCAAGTGCAGTATCAATCGATCACTGTCACTTACAGAACACTAAACGCATAACTGCAGCGTTCGTAGAGTCAGGCCTGATCCTTGCGATCGCTAACAGTTTTTTTGGTAGCGTTTTGGTGAACTGGCAAGCACCTGCCCCAGGCAGCGTCAGGTTAGCGCCAGTACCGCTAACACCCACGCACGCACCGTACACCTCCCTTAGTGGTATAGTATCTGAACGGATCAATATCTGATCCGATCAGATCTATACTAGCGTCCCCAGCAGTTTAGGGTTCCCACAAACGCAGTGTTAGCAGGATCAGCCCAGATACCTGCTAGCACCTGCGTTTTGCCCCTCCGCCCGGCCCAGCCCAGCCCACCCAAGTGCAGTATTGATCGATCACTGTCACTTACAAAACACTAAACGCATAACTGCAGCGTTCGCAGAGTCAGGCCTGATCCCTGTGATCGCTAACAGTTTTTTTTGTAGCGTTTTGGTGAACTGGCAAGCACCAGCGGCCTAGTACACCCCGGTCGTAGTCAAACCCGCACTGCAGTAACACTTGGTGATGTGGCGAGTCCCATAAGTGCAGTTCAAGCTGGTGAGGTGGCAAGCACAAGTAGTGTCCCGCTGCCACCAAGAAGACAAACACAGGCCCGTCGTGCCCATAGTGCCCTTCCTGCTGCATTCGCCAATCCTAATTGGGAACCCACCGCTTCTGCAGCGCCTGTACTTCCCCCATTCACATCCCCAACCAAATGCAGTCAGCTGCATGAGAGGCATTTTCTTTATGTCCTCCCGAGTACCCCTACCCAACGAACCCCCCCAAAAAAGATGTCATGTCTGCAGCAAGTGCGGATATAGGCGTGACACCCACTATTATTGTCCCTCCTGTCCTGACAATCCTGGTCTTTGCATTGGTGAATGTTTTGAACGCTACCATGCACTAGTTGAATATTTGCGTAGGGTACAGCATTCCACAGACTAGGCACACTTTCACAGGGTCTCCCAAGATGCCATCGCATTTTGAGAGACCCGAACCTGGAACCGGTTACAGTTATAAAAGTTACAGTTACAAAAAAAAGTGTAAAAAAAAAAAACACATACAAAAATATAAAATAAAAAAAAATAGTTGTCGTTTTATTCTTCTCTCTCTCTCTATTCTCTCTATTGTTCTGCTCTTTTTTACTGTATTCTATTCTGCAATGTTTTATTGTTATTATGTTTTATCATGTTTGCTTTTCAGGTATGCAATTTTTTATACTTTACCGTTTACTGTGCTTTATTGTTAACCATTTTTTTGTCTTCAGGTACGCCATTCACGACTTTGAATGGTTATACCAGAATGATGCCTGCAGGTTTAGGTATCATCTTGGTATCATTCTTTTCAGCCAGCGGTCGGCTTTCATGTAAAAGCAATCCTAGCGGCTAATTAGCCTCTAGACTGCTTTTACAAGCAGTGGGAGGGAATGCCCCCCCAACATCTTCCGTGTTTTTCTCTGGCTCTCCTGTCTCAACAGGGAACCTGAAAATGCAGCCGGTGATTCAGCCAGCTGACCATAGAGCTGATCAGAGACCAGAGTGGCTCCAAACATCTCTATGGCCTAAGAAACCGGAAGCTACGAGCATTTTATGACTTAGATTTCGCCGGATGTAAACAGCGCCATTGGGAAATTGGGAAAGCATTTTATCACACCGATCTTGGTGTGGTCAGATGCTTTCAGGGCAGAGGAGAAATCTAGGGTCTGATAGACCCCAATTTTTTCAAAAAAGAGTACCTGTCACTACCTATTGCTGTGATAGGGGATATTTACATTCCCTGAGATAACAATAAAAATGATTTAAAAAAAAAAATGAAAGGAACAGTTTAAAAATAAGATAAAAAAAAAAAAATAATAATAATAAAGAAAAAAAAAAAAAAAAAAAGCACCCCTGTCCCCCCTGCTCTCGCGCTAAGGCGAACGCAAGCGTCGGTCTGGCGTCAAATGTAAACAGCAATTGCACCATGCATGTGAGGTATCACCGCGAAGGTCAGATCGAGGGCAGTAATTTTAGCAGTAGACCTCCTCTGTAAATCTAAAGTGGTAACCTGTAAAGGCTTTTAAAGGCTTTTAAAAATGTATTTAGTTTGTCGCCACTGCACGTTTGTGCGCAATTTTAAAGCATGTCATGTTTGGTATCCATGTACTCGGCCTAATATATATATATATATATATATATTTTCATGACTTACAGGATACACATTTGGCCCCAGTGTGATCTCAGATCTAAACTGTCATACGCCCTCGACTAATGGGCCTCTCTTCCCATTGAAAGGAAGAATAAATTACCTTATATATCCATACCTATCTATCCCCACCTCGACAGTGGCTATGTGAATATTCTTGTTATACTCTACTAAAGTTCTACACACCACGACCAGGGAACGCGTCTGATGGGCAGTATGTGTCAATACATCTATGTTCTTTTAAACTCGGTTTGGAATGCATAACCAATATCTATAGATACCAATGTAAGTGTAAACAGAAAAATATATATATACAGATTCATACAATCATAGGTTCTTTGTTCACGATTTTCATTGTGTACTTACTATGTTTATGTTATATATACTATTTCCCATATAGAAAACTCTTTTGCAAATCCTACAATCACCCCTGAAGAAGGAGGCATAAGCAACTCCGAAACGCGTCGGGTGCAAATGTATTGGTATCACTAGTTTTGTATCTATGAAACTGCATTCCTTGTTTTTAACTATGTGATTATGTGACATTCACTCGATGATTTTTTGTAATAAATAAACTGTTATTTACTTCATATACTTTTCGAAATATTCTCTCAAATGTGCCTCTAAAGTCCACTAGGGGAATTTCCTTTGTTGTACTCGGCCTAAGATCATCTTTTTTATTTCATCAAACATTTGGGCAATATAATGTGTTTTAGTGCATTAAAATTTAAAAAAGTGTGTTTTTTCCCCAAAAAATGCGTTTGAAAAATCGCTGCGCAAATACTGTGTGAAAAAAAAAAATGAAACACACACCATTTTAATCTGTAGGGCATTTGCTTTAAAAAAAAATATAATGTGTGGGGGTTCAAAGTAATTTTCTTGCAAAAAAAAAATATTTTTTTATGTAATCAAAAAGTGTCAGAAGGGCTTTGTCTTCAAGTGGTTAGAAGAGTGGGTGTGACATAAGCTTCTAAATGTTGTGCATAAAATGCCAGGACAGTTCAAAACCCCCCCAAATGACCCCATTTTGGAAAGTAGACACCCCAAGCTATTTGCTGAGAGGCATGTCGAGTCCATGGAATATTTTATATTGTGACACAAGTTGCGGGAAAAAGACAATTTTTTTTTTTTTTTTTTTGCGCAAAGTTGTCACTAAATGATATATTGCTCAAACATGCCATGGGAATATGTGAAATTACACCCCACAATACATTCTGTTGCTTCTCCTGAGTACGGGGATACCACATGTGTGAGACTTTTTGGGAGCCTAGCCGCGTACGGGACCCCGAAAACCAAGCACCGCCTTCAGGCTTTCTAAGGCCGTAAATTTTTGATTTCACTCTTCACTGCCTATCACAGTTTCGGAGGCCATGGAATGCCCAGGTGGCAAAAAAAGCCCCCAAATGACCCCATTTTGGAAAGTAGACACCAAGCTATTTGCTGAGAGGTATAGTGAGTATTTTGCAGACCTCACTTTTTGTCACAAAGTTTTGAAAATTGAAAAAAGAAAAAAAAAATGTTTTCTCGTCTTTCTTTATTTTCAAAAACAAATGAGAGCTGCAAAATACTCACCATGCCTCTCAGCAAATAGCTTGGGGTGTCTACTTTCCAAAATGGGGTCATTTGGGGGGGGGGGTTTGTGCCACCTGGGCATTCCATGGCCTCCGAAACTGTGATAGGCAGTGAAGAGTGAAATCAAAAATTTACACCCTTAGAAATCCTGAAGGCGGTGATTGGTTTTCGGGGCCCCGTACGCGGCTAGGCTCCCAAAAAGTCCCACACATGTGGTATCCCCGTATTCAGGAGAAGTAGCTAAATGTATTTTGGGGTGCAATTCCACATACGCCCATGGCCTGTGTGAGCAATATATCATTTAGTGACAACTTTGTGCAAAAAAAAAAAAAAATTTGTCACTTTCCCGCAACTTGTGTCAAAATATAAAACATTCCATGGACTCAACATGCCTCAAAGCAAATAGCTTGGGGTGTCTACTTTCCAAAATGGGGTCATTTGGGGGGCGGTTTATGCCATCTGGGCATTTTATGGCCTTCAAAACTGTGATAGGTAGTGAGGAGTAAAATCAAAAATGTACGCCCTTAGAAATCCTGAAGGCAGTGATTGGTTTTCGGGGCCCCGTACGCGGCTAGGCTCCCAAAAAGTCCCACACATGTGGTATCCCCATACTCAGGAGAAGCAGCTAAATGTATTTTGGGGTGCAATTCCACATATGCCCATGGCCTGTGTAATTTTTTTTTTTGTCATTATTCAATCACTTGGGAAAAAAAATGAATATTCAATGGGCTCAACATGCCTCTCAGCAATTTCCTTGGGGTGTCTACTTTCCAAAATGGGGTCATTTGTGGGGGTTTTGTACTGCCCTGCCATTTTAGCACCTCAAGAAACGACATAGGCAGTCATAAATTAAAGGCCGTGTAAATTCCAGAAAATGTACCCTAGTTTGTAGGCGCTATAACTTTTGCGCAAACCAATAAATATACACTTATTGACATTTTTTTTACCAAAGACATGTGGCCGAATACATTTTGGCCTAAATGTATGACTAAAATTGAGTTTATTGGATTTTTTTTAGAACAAAAAGTAGAAAATATCATATTTTTTCAAAATTTTCGGTCTTTTTCCGTGTATAGCGCAAAAAATAAAAACGGCAGAGGTGATCAAATAGCATCAAAAGAAAGCTCTATTTGTGGGAAGAAAAGGACGCAAATTTCGTTTGGGTACAGCATTGCATGACCGCACAATTAGCAGTTAAAGCGACGCAGTGCCAAATTGTAAAAAGTGCTCTGGTCAGGAAGGGGGTAAATCCTTCCGGGGCTGAAGTGGTTAAAAATATCTTTAAAGTTTGAGCTAAACATTCAAATGCTTTTGTATTTGGCTGTCCACCATGTTTCACTCAGCAATAGCAATAGCACATAAGGAATAAAAGATCTTCTTTTTGGACTCTCGCGGAAAAACTTGATGATGGCTTTCACTGTGCCAATAGAATTCCCTATATCAGGAACAGCATTCAGGTCATTAACAACCAAATTGAGTTGATGTGCAGCACAGTGAGCAAAAGCAGCTTTAGGATATTTTCTCTTTATTATGGCTTGAACACCACCTTCTTTTCCTGCCATTGTAGAGCATCCATCATATCCTTGGCCATAGAGTTTTTCTAAGTTTAATCCAGATTTAGAACATGTATCCATAATCATATATGCAATTGAGATGGCATCCATTTCTTTTAATTTCTTTTAAAATTGCAAATCAAATGAATTCTTATCTGATGACAGCTATGGTGCTGCTTGTGTCTACAAAACGTACTTCAAGTGACATCTGTTCTTTTCCAGAAATGTCAGCACTTTCATCAGCAATGATTGAAAACCCATTTGACATGTTGACTAAGGATACCAGATCTTTTCGTAATGTTTCTTCACATAATCAATTCATTTTCAACACAAACTGATGTATAACGTGGATTAACTGGTGCATTTTCAAGATGGTTCTTTAGGATCACATCTCTTGCTTCAATGCGAAATTAGTACAGACTTTGCACGTTTGCAGTTGTACTTTGTTTCCCACGTAAAGCAATGTCATGTGTTCCACAAAATAAGACAAAATTGGAAATAACTTTTTCTGATTTTCTTCAGCTTGCCTTTTCACAGTGCTGTCTATTTGACAAACAATACATGTTTCTGGTTTCTTTCTGATCTCCAAAAAAATAGTTGCATCCACTTGTGCATTTTTATGCCAAAACGTTGAAACATGGTTCATGGAAATCTTTATATTTTGTGAAAGGCGTAGTTATGAATGCTCATTGTATCCCACAATGAACTGGCTGTGGAAAAACTGTACAATACTTGCAAATCGCACCTTTCAGTTGTGGAGAGTATCTAAGCTAAGGTGAATATTGATTAATCCACACCTGACGGAAAAAGCGTGGTCCGGTTGAATCCTTCTTGAAGTCAGAATTTACTGGTGGGTTATATGTATTTATTAGCAGATTGTATTTAAGATCATCTGTTAGTTTTTTTGATGAAATAAATACAATCCAATATCATTTACAGGAGCATCAACATGGTTACATTCTGGTGGGGCTGGAACTGGACCTGCAGAACTGCTTGTGCTTGATTCTGCCTCTTGTTCGCCATGTCTAGATTCTTGTGTTGCTCCCTTGTCAGATTCTACATCATCCAATTTGCATTTAAAAAAATTGTGCAGATATCCATTTTTAAAAAGAAATGGGGATCATTAAGTACTCTACTCATCACCTGGCTACATCACTAGATTGCACCCAAAAGACTTGCCACAGCACCAGCTCTATAGATATAGCCCCATGGCACCAGATCCACAGCACTTGAAATAACCCCACAGCACCAGATATAGATTCACTGCACCAGATATAGATCTACTGCACAAGATAAAGACCCAAAGCGCTAGAAAAACGGTACCACCAGCTATAAAATCACAGCGCAAGATAAAAACCCACAGCACAAGATATAAACTCAAAATGCAGGGTTCAGGAGTGCGTTGTGCTCAGAATGCAGAGATCAAGAGTGTATTACGCTCAGAATGTAGGGTTCAGGGGTACGTTGCACTCAGAATGCAGGGATCAGGAGTGCATTGCGCTCAGAATGCAGGGATCAGGAGTGCATTGCGCTCAGAATGCAGGGATCAGGAGTGCAATGCGCTCAGAATGCAGGGATCAGGAGTGCATTACGCTCAGAATGCAGGGATCAGGGGTGCGTTGCGCTCAGAATGCAGGGTTTAGGGGTGCGTCGCACTCAGAATGCAGGGATCAGGAGTGCATTGCGCTCAGAATGCACAGATAAGGAGTGCATTGCGCTCAGAATGCAGGGATCAGGAGTGCATTGTGCTCAGAATGCAGGGTTTAGGGGTGTGTTACGCTCAGAATGCAGAGTTTAGGAGTGGGTTGCGCTCAGAATGCAGGCATCGGGGTGGGGGGAAGGTGGGGGGTGATATGAAAGGTGCTACAGGACACTGCTATGGCGGTGACCCTGCCCATAACAGTGTCCTTTTCCCTCTTCACATCACCTCCCCCCCCCACACACACACAGTGGTGTCTTCTGCCCCCCCCTTTAGCCTATAGCAGTAACCTCCCCCCTTCCCTCCCCTCCCATAGCACAGTGTCCTACCTGTTTCCACAGCGGAGACTGGGAGTCAGCACAGTTCTGGACAGAGGGCGGGAGCTGGCAGAGTGACTTTTCATATTAGCAAGCTAGTGATTGGTTGCTTAGAACCACCCTGTGTGCTAGCAACCAATCATCAGCGGTTTAACATAAAAAATTTGTTTGGCCAGCTCCTCTTCCTGCCCTCTGTCCTGAGCTGTGCTTCTTCCCAGTCTCCGCTGTTCACCGATGACAGTGGTGGAGGATAGAGGTGGGAGGGCGAGAGAGAGACCGGAACATAGATGGCATGGTGGAGCCACGGAGGAGGCTGGGAGGGAAGACAAGGGCTGGCACATAGAAGGCGGGGGTCGGTGGCGCAGAAACCCATTCACGGTCGACAGGTGGACTAAGATCAATAGGTTGCCGACCCCCGTTATAGTGAGTACTGAAACATTTTCAGTCTTGTGGAGGAAACCTGGAGAATGGGCTGTAATAACAATTCAGACTTTTTAAAAACCACAAAAAAAATTTCAACTATAGGCTGTTTTCATCATGATCAAAATATGGTCATAACAGATCATGTATTGCTATACATGGCAAATTTGCAATATAAAAAGATGTACATTCTCTAGGCCTGGGCTTGAAAATTCAGCTCGCCCGCTCGCCAAATGCGAGGATAAATTCCTTTCTGGTGAGCACAGTAATGCCCTGTACATTTATTGATAGAGCGGGTGGCTTGCAATGTGATCCCCAGGCCCCAGGGATCGATTTGCATTCCACTTGCGCTCCAAGCCTCATTTTGAAGCCGATTTCCGGTTTCCGACTTCCGTCTTCTTCTTCGGCATCGCCATTACACTGGCAGTGTGGCTGAGGGGTCAGGTGCAGGAGAGGTCCGCTATCCTCCGCTGGGGGAGACACGAGGAGAGATCCACTCTCCACCACTGTGGGGGACACGAGGAAAGGTCCGCTCTCCACCGCCGTGGGAGACACAAGGAGAGGTCCGCTCTCCACCGCCGTGGGGGACACGATGAGAGGTCCGCTCTCCACCACCATGGGGGACATGAGGAGAGGTCCGCTCTCCACCGCCGTGGGGGACACAAGGAGAGGTCTGCTCTCCACCGCCGTGGCGGACTGGTGAAGGAGAGGCCTGCCAACAGTGCACATTCCTACACCCGCCAGCTTAAGGTAAATGACCTGGGGACCCTGATGTAGGAGGGGGACGCTCTGGGGACACTGATTTAAGAGGGGGGCCCTCTGGGGACACTTATTTAGGGGGGCCTCTGGGGACCCTGATGTAAGGGGGGACTCTCTGGGGACACTAATGTATGGGAGACTCTCTGGGGACCCTCCCTGGTGTAAGGGGGAGGCTCTCTGGGGACTCTGATGTAAGGGGGGCTTTCTGGGGACCCTGATGTAAGGGGGGGCTCTCTGGGGACCCTGATGTAAGGGGGGGCTCTCTGGGGACCTGGATGTAAGGGGGGGCTCTCTGGGGACCCTGATGTAAGAGGGAGCTCTCTGGGGACCCTGATGTAAGGGGGGCTCTCTGGGGACCCTGATGTAAGGGGGGGCTCTCTGGGGACCCTGATGTAAGGGGGGGCTCTCTGGGGACCCTGATGTAAGGGGGGGCTCTCTGGGGACCCTGATGTAAGGGGAGGCTCTCTGGCGACACTGATGTAAGGGGAGGCTCTCTGGGGACACTGATGTAAGTGGGGGATCTATCATGCGCACACATGTATATTATGTACATTTGTATGCCCGCCCAAGTGTATGACTTCCTTTACTTCACTGCAATGGGCTCTAGCCCAAGATCTTTTGTAGACCCAGCAATGCCCCCTAGTTATGCCTCTGCCAACAACGTCATTTTAGTGAGAAGAAATTAGGTGTGGGTGCGGCGCTGTTCTGGTTTTATGGCAGTGTTATGACACTGAGATAACATGTTAAGGTCACCTCTGATAGGTGAGTGAAAGTGTAAAAATGCTGGTTGATAAAAATTCTTGAAAAACTTAATCCCAAAAAAGAAGTAACAACCAAAAGTGATTTTACATAAAAATAGAAAATGATGTATATGTAATTTGCTTCAGACAGTGGCTGATCGTAGGCAACTCACTGTCTACATGTGATGCTGTTATGTCAAAATATGCCCATGTATTCATACCGTGCATTGATATAAAGTGCTAAGGTGAGTGGAAGGGAAAAAGGAAGGGGGGGGGGGAGAAGGTAATGGAAGGGAAAGGGGGAGGGGGAAAAATGCAGTCAATGGTAAAGTGACTTGTGCTCAAAATAACAAGTGTTAATCAGAAAAAACAATGTTGCTTTGAATAGTCTTAATTATAGTGCACGGGTGATAGTTATGCTTGAAAGCTTGTTCCTCTTGGTAAACAATATTACTCAATACAATCTTCTTATTCCAGTGTTCATTAGTGACAGTGCTTGATATTCGTGCTCTTACTGTGCAAACTCTCACCGGATACTTTCACCCCTGCAGGGGTATTGCGCAGTCTTCAAGAATCTTCAGCAAGGCAGTAAGCCTGTTTCTCCAATCTCTCGCCATCACCTCTGGCGAGCTTGAAAAGATTGCCAGGAACTGCTGCACAGTGGCATAAACTGTGACCGCGTAATACCCCTGCAGGGGTGAAAGTATCCGGTGAGTGTTTGCACAGTAAGAGCACGAATATCAAGCACTGTTACTAATGAACACTGGAATAAGAAGATTGTATTGAGTAATATTATTTACAAAGAGGAACAAGCTATCAAGCATAACTATCACCCGTGCACTATAATTAAGACTATTCAAAGCAACATTGTTTTTTCTGATTAGCACTTGTTATTTTGAGCACAAGTCACTTTACCATTGACTGCATTCCCCCCCCCCCCCTTTCCCTTCCATTTTGACATAACAGCATCACATGGTAGACAATGAGTTGCATAGGATCAGCCACTGTCTGAAGCAAATTACATATACATCATTTTCTATTTTTATGTAAAATCCCTTTTGGTTGTTACTTCTTTTTTGGGATTAAGTTTTTCAAGAATTTTTATCAACCAGCATTTTTACACTTTCACTCACCTATCAGAGGTGACCTTAACATGTTATCTCAGTGTCATAACACTTTGCCATAAAACCAGAACAGCGCCACACCCACACCTAATTTCTTCTCAGTTCAGCTTTTTCCACTTCAGTGGTGATTGCATTTGTGGAGGCAGCAGTTCTGAACCACTTTTTTACCTACCCCCATTGCGGGGATTCATGATTATTTTCCTATTCAACGCCATTTTAGTGCTGTTCTCTGAATATTTCAAAAAGTAAAAAAACAAAACAAAACAAAGCACAGTACAACTATGCACAATCAGCTACAAATTACATTTAAAATAAAATAAAAATAAATCAATAAAATTGGTAGCTGACTATGCATAGGAACCCATCTGCTGAAGAAGTACTAACTACTTATTGCCAAAAAAAGTAAAAAAGAACACATCCTCATCTGGTAGTGGTGAAAATTATCAGTGCCCTCCCAGTTTTGACTGTTGCATTTTATCTGCACCCTATTTTTTTCCTAGAGTCGCCATTGGTACCTCACGATTGTAATGCATGGACAGACCCACCAAGCAAGCAGCTGTGCTCCAACCTACAGAGACTGGCTCCTGAAAGGCAGCCCAGCCAGCAGACACACCGAGCTACTAGATATGATGGTGATGCTGGAAAGACCGCAAAAAAACGCTGTTTTAGTGCACATTGGCTGGATCAGTTTTCATGGCTTGCTTACTTCAAGGAAAATGATACAGTTATATGTAAAGTTTGCAGTCGGTTCCCCCAAACTTCAGATGAAAAATGGACAAATGGCATAAAAGCTCCATTTAAAAGGGAAACTTTTGTATGGCATGACAAATGTAATGAACACAAAGAGAATATTGATAAGGCAAAGGCTAGAGACACCCCTGAAGAAAGACTTTTAGCTATGTGTATCAGAAAATGGACATTGGCATTGTTTCAACACATGACACACGTTTAACATTGCTTATTACATAGCTAAATGTGAAAAACCATTTCGAGATTTCCCTGATTTATTAACATTGAGTGCCAAACTAGATGTGCCAGTTCTGCAGAAATATGGAAGCAATGTTCAATGCAAACAATTCATTCATTTCATTGCAAGAATAATCAGAGAAATGCCGCGTACACACGATTGGAAATGCCACCAGCAAAACTCAGATGAGAGCTTTTTGTCGGAAAATGCGACCGTGTGTATGCTCCATCGGTCTTTTGCTGGCGGAATTCCAGCCCACAAAAGATTGAGAGCATGTTCTCTATTTTTCGGTCGGGAAAAGTTCCTATCCGAAAATGCGTTAGTCTACATGCAATTCGGACGCGCAAAAGTCACGCATGCTCGGAAACAATTTGACGCATGCTTGGAAGCATTAAACTTCATTTTCTTGGCTCGTTGTAGTGATGTACATCACCGCGTTCTTGACGGTTGAAAGTTCAGAAAACTTTTGTGTGACCGTGTGTATGCAAGGCAAGCTTGAGCGGAATTCCGTCGGAAAAACCATCCAAGTTTTTCTGCCGGAAATTCCGATCGTGTGTACGCGGCAAAAGTCTTGTGGCAAACATTAAAAAGTCACCTTTTGCAAACATTTATGTCCGTTATGTTTTAGAAGGAGACATCAAAGAAGATTTTTTGGGTACATTTGCACTAGAAAATGCTACAGCCCAAGATTATTTCAAAGGATTCACTGCCTTTTTGGATAATTTGCATATTAATTACTGAGGCTCTTCATGGGTTGCAGGCTTAGGAATGGATGGGGCTGCAAGCATGCTTGGCCACAAGTCAGCTTTAGCATTCCAGATGAAAGAAGTCTGCCCACAGATGATCAGCATACACTGTGTGGCTCATCACTTGCAGTTTGCGATTTTGGATGTTTGCAAGGAAATGCCATACTTACAAACATTCGATGAGGTGGTGCAGCGTGTTTTTAAATATTATCATTGCTCATCTGAATCTGCTAAAGTTAAAGGCATCCTGAAAGATCTGAAACAGTTGAAGATTGTGAGACTTTTGCATTTCCTATTTGATTTTTATGCATGCAGTTAAAACTCTTCAGGATCTTTCTGATGGGAAAGGAAAAAACGAGCTTGAATTTCTTAGTAAGTTTACAGAAGATGGAAAACTACATGGGCTGCAGCTGACCAACCTTGAAGCTGGTGAAAGAGAATTTCAGTCTATACGCCAATCTGTATTGGCCAAAGCAGAAAGATATTTAATTTTGAGGCTTTCCTCAGTCTCCTTAGATATTGTACAATCTTTCAATATATTTAACAGCCTGTCATGGCCAGACAAAGCACACATCCTCAACTTTGGATTGACTGAGTTGTACAGAATTACAAAACATGTTTTTGATAATCAGTTTGAAGACAAAAATGACCTGTTAGAAGTAAAGACCTGTAATGCCCCGTACACACGGTCGGATTTTCCGACGGACAATGTCCGATTGGAGCGTGTTGTCGGAAATTCCGACCGTGTGTGGGCGCCATCGGACATTTTCCATCGGATTTTCTGACACACAAAGTTGGACAGCAGGAGATAAAATTTTCCGACAACAAAATCCGATCGCGTCAATTCCGACCGTGTGTGGCCTGTTCCGACGCACAAAGTGCCACGCATGCTCAGAAGAAATTCCGACACGGGCCAGCTCGTTCTGGTAAACTTAGCGTTCGCAATGGATACAGCACTTTCGTCACGCTGCAATGTTAAAAATGGTTTAAAACAGCGCACTCTCTTCTTCTTTATAATGTGACAAGAATGAAGTAGTTTTGATGCTCATATTCACACACACTTCTCACAAACTTCTTTCGTTACTATTTATCGGGATTCCCTCAATATATTTTGATTTCTCACATCTGACAACATATTTTTTTTTTTTTTTGACTTTAATGTAGATTCTTTTTTTGTGTTTCTCTTTTTAAATTTTTTTGGTGATTTTGATTTGTACTCCCGAAAATGTTTGTGTGTTTTTTGTGACAAGTTCCCACAACACCATTATATGTTGTTGTATTTAATCTATAGGAGATTGTTTGGTGTTGTTGTCCCTTGTTAATTTCACATTGTACTTTAGAAATGTACCTGAATCGTCACCAACAAACTGTCTTTTTTGGATGAAAACACACACAGGAGAGTAGAATTTCCCCAAAAAATTTTTATTAAGGGGTCACAACTATAAAAAAAACAAAGAGGGAGGCAACGCTGGAGAAACTGCAGAAATTGGCGAAGCCTGGGACCCCCAGGGCAGACATCAATTATTTAAAAGCAAAATTGGTGGCCTGAGGAGTCCTTATCTTATGGAGGGCAGTCTGGTCCAGAAGTCCCAGAGATCCGGAAAGCAGCAGATGACATCTATGTCCCCAGGCTGTGGTCATACGAGAGACTGCATCTTCTGTCAGACCAGACTGAACCCAGGTCATCACTCTTTGGTCTTCCTTCCACGCTTCCTTCCAGGCTTTGGCTGTGGTGGTGGAGTTGTGGCAGCAGGAGGAGGAGGAGGAGGAGGATGGTCCATCTCCATGACATCCGTCTTGGGTGTCAGTTCCCCACTCTCCCCCTTACGAAGGACTTTATAAATCAGGTCCTCAGAGAGCCTGCATTGGCCCTCCTGCATGCTCTGCAATTTTGTGGCAGCCATGCAGGCAAAGGCCTCTGCAGGACTGGGGAAGGCTCTGAGGGACGCCGAAGCCTCCTGGATCAGCCTGTATGCTGAATCCTGCACAGGACTGGGAGTCATCTTCCTGGCCCTTTTGTATGGCAGGCGGAGGGGAGGAACCTGAGACTCAGTCAGGCTGCGACTGGTCCCAGGCTTCTCCTGGCTGCCACTTAGCCCCGCCTCCTCCTGGCTGCCACTTAGCCCCGCCTCCTCCTGGCTGCCACTAATCCCTGCCTCCTCCTGACTGCCACATTCCACAGCCTCCTCCTGGCTGAGGTCTTCCTGTGTATGAAAAAGGGACATAGTTTTAGTATTTTATTCATCAATCACACACAATTTTCACCTCCTCACTGCTGCAAATTGAATGTTAACAAATATAACAGACTATCATTGTGAGCCCAGCATTTTTCATTCTTGTCCCAATTTTGGGTGCCCACTACTGTCTATTAATATGTAAAACACTTTCAAGCAGCAATTAGTGATCAATAATAACATCTAATAAACATCATTTCTTTATTGCCCAGAAATCTGTAGAAGAATGCTATACCTGACTCCAGCTGGGCTCCTCCACTTCTTCCTGGCAGGAAGGCCCAGGTTGGACATCGGAAGCCTCAGCTGGTATGGAAGGAAGCGTGGAAGGAAGAGTAGAGAGTGATTCCCTGACCTCAGTGTGGTCTGACAGAAATCGCAGTCTCTCATAGTACCACAGCCTGGGGACATAAACGTCATCTGCTGCAGCTCCGGACCTCTGGGAATCTGTGACCTTCTTGCGCTCCCTAAGATATGTGCTCCTCAGGCCACCAATTTTAGCTTTTAAATAGGTGATGGTTGCTGTGGGGACCACCGGCTTCACCAACTCCAGCAGTTTCTCCAGCGCTGCCTGCCTCTTCTGTTTGTGGTTATAATGGGGGTGTCTCACCTGCCACAGACAGGGCAGCTCCCTGTACTGGTCTATGAACAGGGGAAGGAAGTTGTGGTCATTGAAGCCATCCATTTTCTCTGCAAGACACAACACAAGACAAACCCTAATGTCAGGCCAAACTCCCATAATCTTGTTACAATATAGGCTTCCATTTCGAAGCAGTATAGGCCCAAGTTTAGATCTTACCTTCGTTAGCACGATCGGCGTGTCCGATGCTCCTTCCTCTGCTCACAGATCGTACGTAAGACGCGCGCATTACGCTTTATACACACTGCGCATGCGTATAACTCCGCCCGCCCCTGACGTTCTTTCTAGTCTATTCCCCGCCCCTTTTCGTTCGGCGCAGTGGGGGAAGAGCACATGGCGGATATACAGCAGGATCGTGCTAACTGTAGCAACGAGGAGGAGGAGGAGGAAAGGCTGGAGCCTGAAACGTCCCGATCCAGAAGGAGATTAAAGGACTCAAATATGTCCTTTGGGGAGATGTTGGAAATGGTGGACATCCTGAAGAGGGCTGACTATGAGGGAAAGTATGGGCCTTACCCCAAACCCAATGTCCGAAAGGCCAAGATCATGGCGAAAGTGGTCAGGAGTCTGCACCGGAATTTTGGGGTACGACGATCGAAAGATCAGCTCAGGAAGCGGTGGTCGGACCTGAAATTACGAGAACATGACCAGTACAGAAAGATCCGGAGAGTGCTGCAAAAAAGTAAGTAGTTGTGCTGTGTTCCTATTTTTTTGGTGTTTATTACGTTCGTGCTGCTCCATGTGCTTTTAGTAACTGTTGTACAGTTTAAAATGGCAACTTTCATGTTCATGGGCACATTATTCGTTCCGATCACACATTTTTCTTTCGGACTATAAAATACCATTGTTTAGGCCATATGCATTTGGCCACCATTTTGAGGCCCTATACTTGTCTTCAAAGAATTGGGTTGTGTAGATGGCTTTGTTACTAGAATGAAATGCAAACTAGATTTTGTGTAAGGAGAGGACACTCAGCAGCTGTTTTCACATCTGGACACTGGAGCACTAGTGTGGGACCCCAGAACACCATTTTTATTAGGGGGCCCACACAGGTGCTCCAGTGTATACTATAGGGGGGGGGGCTACATCTGTGAAGCTTGTACCAAACAGGTAAAGTATTGGAGGTTGACAAAGGACACTAAAAAATCTACATCTTGGAACTCGGCTAAAACAGACAATTGTACCCCACTTCCAAGCAATGTTTCATCTTTATAGTTCTGCCATCAAATATCTGTGTGCTAATTATACCATTTTTGTTTTACATAGGGGATAAAAGACTCGGAGGACACCCCTCATCCGAGGAGACCAGAGCCCCCCCCTCTGGAAGAAGGGGAAATCCCCCCAACACAAGCTGAGCAGGAGGAAGAAGATGTGGTGGAACTAGTCACCACAACAGGTGAGTGTCTGCAACCACAGGCTCAGGAAAGAGATGGATGGCGGCATTTTTTGGCAAACCTAATTTATTTTGGGGTTCCTCTCTTTTTAGGTGATCGTGAGGGTGTGGATGAAGATCCTTTCACATCCGAAAGTGCCCAGATCCTGATCGGGGAGATCATGGGGTGTAATTTACAATTGCAAAACATCAAGCAAAACATCAATGATGTTATTCCAAAATATAAAAACATCATTGATGTTTTGGGGCGAGTTTAAAGCCCCTCCAAATCACTTTCTTCTTTTGTGTGCTACAATGTGCTAAATGTTTTTGTGATTTTTCCCAAAGCCAAATTTGGAGGATGCACACAGTGTGCCAACATGTGCTATCTGCCATCACGGGAGATCAATGGACGCGTTTTGGGGGTGCAACCCCTTCCTCAATAATAAAGTAGCGGTGAGGAAGGGCTTTCTCCCCCAAAACACGTCCCTTGATCCCCCGTGATGGCAGATAGCACATGTTGACAGTGTGAAATTTGTGTGCATCTTCCAAATTTGGCTTTTCCTGGGGTGACTTCACCCCATCTGAACGCAATATCAAACCCAGTTCCTAAATACTGATGTCTGATATTGCCTTCCAGTTCTACCAAATGTGAACTTTGTAAGATCAAGATTTGTGTCTTTCTTGTTGGTTTTACACAGGCCTGTTTTATATAAAATGGACATTTTGATTTTGCATAATGACACCACAAAAATTGTTATACAACAAACATGTTGGTTTGTCAGAAAAACCTTTGGTAAATGCACATGTGATTGTGCAGGTATTAAAAAGATTGTTCATCAAGAATGTGTGGATTATTGTCTCAACGCTACAACATTTTTGGGGTGATGTAATTGTTGTTTGATGAGAAAATGGGGGTAATTTCCTAAGGGCAAATACTCTTTGCACTACAAGTGCAGTTTCAGTGTAGTAGTGCAAAGTGTCTTTGCATTTAGTAAATAACAGCCAACAGTGCTTTGTAAGGTTACACAATCACGACATTTTCTGGACTCCACACATTTCTGTCAGGGTCAGCTTAAACAAACACAAGCAGTAAATGTCCACAAAGAAGAGCCTGGGGGGAGATGCCTGTCGAGAACTTGAGGTCCTGCAGGCTTCTCCCTGTGGCCAAATACCGCAGGGTAGCGACCAACCTCTGCTCCGGAGTGATGGCTTGCCTCATGCAGGTATCCTGCCTGCTAATATAGGGGGTCAGTGAAGCCAACAGAAGGTGAAACACGGGGTCCGTCACCCTGAGAAAGTTCCTGAAATCATCAGGATTATTCTCACGGATCTCACGGAGCAAAGGCATATGAGAGAACTGGTCACGCTGAAGCAACCAATTCTTGGTCCATGAACTCCTCCCCACCCTGTTCATGGACTGGACTTGTGTCAAGGTCAGGACCCCAACACCAAGCCCCCGCACAGCACGAACTCTACGAGGAGTACGCATACAAAACATGGCTAGAAAACGGTCGGCTGCTCAGAACGAAGTAACAGAACGCACTGAAGAACAGCAAGGCCTGTGAAGAGCGACCTGAAAACCAGTAACGAACGAACAAGAATACAATGACTCCTTAAAGTCACACGGAACTTGCTTGCACGCACTGAAGAGCAGATACAAACCCACAAGCACAAACTGAACGGCAGAAAACGGTCTGAAAGCCACGAGTCTGAAAAAGCGCGAATCGTCTCTCACCAAACTTTTACTAACACGAGATTAGCAAAAGGAGCCCAAAGGGTGCCGCGCTTGGTTCTGAACCGGCCTTTTCTAGTCTCGTCGTACGTGGTGTACGTGACCGCGTGGTTGTCGATCGGAAATTCTGACAACTTTGTGCGACCGTGTGTAGGCAAAACAAGTTTGAGCCAACATCCGTCGGAAAAAATCCTAGGATTTTGTTGTCGGAATGTCCGAACAAAATCCGACCGTGTGTACGGGGCATTAGACCTAAAACTCTCCATTCAAAATGGACTCTCTTTTAATGAGACTCTGAAAAGATTGAATCAGCAGAAAGAAAGATTCAGCACCATACTCCCTCTGGTCAATTTCTGTGCCATACTTCCCCCAACAACCTCCTCATGTGAACGTGGCTTTAGCTAACAAAATATAATAAAGATGATCTATCGTTCATCACTGACACTGGAGACTTTGGGTGATCTTTTGATGATTGCGGTTAATGGGCCGCCACTTAAAGATTACAATCCAAACACAGCCATTGATAAGTGGTATTTTTCATCAGAAAGGGGACATTACACAAGGCTTGGTCCTGCTGTATGAACGAAAACCATAGCAAATCTTGATGTGAAACTGGCTTCCTACTGCTTTTTGGCATCCAAGGAATCAATTTTTTTTTCTTAATTAAATAGATTGCAATCCACACACAGCCATTGAAGTGGTATTTTGCATCAGAAAAAGGGTATTACACAAGTCTTGGTCCTGCTGTACAACACAAACCATGGTTGCTATAATAGCACATCTTTGTTAAAATGTTTACTATTGTTATGCCATGTTTTTTGGCATCTAAATAAGCACTTTTTGTTTTTTCTTAATGCACTACTTCTCTAAGCTCTCTTTTAATAAGATGCTGGAGATAAAAAATACAAAATGTTTACTATTGTTCTTTTATGCCATGTTTTTTGGCCATCAAAGAGGCACTTTTCTGTTTTTTCTTAATGCAACACTTCTCTAAGGTTTCTGCTGGAGATAAAAAATACAACATGTTTACAGTAACTATTATTCCCTGTTTTTTTGGCATCAAAATATGCACTTTTTCTTAGGCTATACTTCTGTAAACTAAAGTCTCTTTTAAAAGATGCTGGAGATAAAAAAAAAAACTACAAAATGTTTACTACAGATCAGGGGCGGACTGATAACTCATGGGGCCCCCGGGCAATAGGAGATTATGGGGCCCCCAGGCAATCAGAGATTATGGGGCCACACAGTATACACACACAGTATACAATCACACAGTATACACATAAATGTACACACAGTATACACAGACAGATGTAAAAAAAACACAGATTTATACATACTGCCCCTGGTTTTACTGAGGCTGGCAACCCTGATGGGGCCCCCTAGTGACCCAGGGCCCTCGGGCAGTGCCCGAGTGGCTCAATGGTCAGTCCGCCCCTGCTACAGATTTAAAGCTGTAAAACTTGATATTTTG
Organism: Lithobates septentrionalis; assembly: GCA_037952835.1. Lineage (NCBI taxonomy): Eukaryota > Metazoa > Chordata > Amphibia > Anura > Ranidae > Lithobates > Lithobates septentrionalis. Next base: position 274,744 of record JBBDGP010001819.1, on the reverse strand, counting down.
CACCCTATTGCTATTAATGCTATTGCTGTTATGTTTAAATTGACATAATAAAGCTATTTTATAATTGCAGTTTTTTATATTTTGGACTCTTTATTCTAAAGAAAAATGTAATTTCATAAGCTTTAAGGTGGTGGGGTTGGGGGACGGACCTGGGCAAGGTTTGGTGGGGCAACTGGTGGATAGTAAGGTTTTTGCCTGGCTAGTAGGTCTAGACTTGAAATTTTAAGCCCTGCTCTAGGCTATATTTATATGGACTGGTACGCCTGGCCTGAGCAACTTCCAATACAATGTGGAGCTAAATGATCTCTTATACCACACATATATGATACATCTTTCAAGCCTAGATAAAGTACATCTTTTTATATTGCAATACATCTGGTATGGCCATATTTTGATCTTGATGAAAACAGATCATTGCAAAACAAAAAGATGTACATTCTCTTTCTTTAGGCTATATAAATCCTAACTGCTGTTACCTGTGGTTCCTTGTGGTTCTTATGTTGCCTAGGCACTTGGCAGCGTATCACTCGGCAGCTCAGCCAATGACTGGGCGGATCTACACCTTACAGAGGCAGGCAGCCAATCACTGAGGAGGAGCGCAGAACGGCCGAGCTGCCGAGTGGAGGACAGTGTCAGTTTCAGGACAGAGGCTGACTGCACTTGACTTGAGTGGGTGGATCTACACACACTACACAGGCAGGCAGCCAATCACTGAGGGGCGTGGAACGGCCGAGCTGTCCAGCTGAGGACAGTGTCAGGACAAAGCAGAGAGCAGCCAGCAGAGTAGCAGACTTATAAAAAATCCACAATGGCAAAATATTATATATATAACCCCCCTGGTATGACAAGAGATGTGATGTTTGCCCATATATGTACCGCCATTCGGAAGTACAAAGGATTTACCCCCAAGCAATAGATCACAGTAATCAAATGCCCCACATTGGAAGATACCTGCTTCCTTGCCACGTAGTGTGTGATGCCTAACGTAGTGACTTTTGACTAACTGATCCTTAACAAAACCTGAACGTCTGTATGTGATCTCAGGATATTTCCTAATGTGTTTATTTAAAATGGGGTCACCGAGAAGCAAGTGCCAATACTTATTTCTGATCTCACGGATCTGTTCATACTGACTGGGATATGTTGTTATAAACCTAACTGTATCAGTAGTTTTGGATTTCTTAAGGAGGATCTTTTGTCTAGATTTAAATTTTTTTAAGACAGGTCTGGCTATATCCTCTTAACAATAGCCTAAAACTAACTGAATCAGCTTTTTTTTTTAAAAAATCTCATCATTAGAACAATTTCTTCTTAAGCGTAAGTATTGGCTGAATGGGATTCTACATAGCAATGGACGATGATGTGCACGAGCTGCATGCAATATCATGTTGCCTGCGGTGGGCTTCTGATATAAAGATGTGCCCACCAAACCAACATTATTAATGAAGATCTCAGTCTCAAAAAATGGGATTTTAGTTGGACTAAATGCCATTGTAAATTTAAGGTTATATATGTTGTTGTCAAGGCCTTCCATGGATTAGCAGAGATGATCAATTGATGCCGTCCACAACATAAACATGTCATCAATATATTTAAACTAACAGAGAATGTTGGACAAAAAAGGGGTCAGCTGCTCCTGAGGAAACAAATCCTGTTCCCACCCCACCAGGTACCTGGTGTTGGATTGAATATTGATTTTAAATGGGAGCTTTTAGTATCACTTTACCCTTAGAAGACAAGTGGTTGCAGTAAATAGATAGTGCTCTTTAGTGCATAATATACAAATCTCTATATTTAATGTAATTGCAAAAATAAGTAAGTGAATACAAGCATGAAAAAAATGTGAAAAAAAATCAAAACTATTTTAAAGCAAACATTGCTTTTGCTTCATGATAATATTATATAATGCTATTATCTTCCGTTTGTTATTATAAATGTAGCCATGGTGTTAGCACTACTGACAAACAATCCACCAAATCACCCCACTGCCAGACTTCATGCATCCCTTCCAGAGACAATGAACAGTCATTTGTGAGCTTTGTTTTTGTTGTTTTATTGGGGGGTACAACTTGGATAGGGATTGGGATATGGGATGCCCATGGAATTAATCATTGCCATCATATTTACAGGTTTCAATACACTTTGATCTGTTTAGAGCCTGAAGAATGAATGTGCACACTTGACTAAGTAGAAATCTTCTCCTGCAGCTCCCTGCAGACTGTTACTCCCTCTGAATCTCCTATGTAGACTATTGCTCCCTGCATCTCCATGCAGACTGCTGTTACGAAGAGTTCTCCATCCATCACCATCCATCACCGTGTGAGGGACAGAAACATCACTTTTGACCGTGTAAAAGTAATGGTCTTAGTTATCTTCACCACCTGCCCAAAATTGCTTCTCCTTGCACACTTGGTTTAATCCTGCACAACTTGTAAATACATTAGGGTATAACACATCCTCTTCTAATGGGTATGAGGAACTCACTCTGAATAAGCCCCTCTACTGGCTCTGGTGACTCGCTGCTACTAGGAATGAGGCCTGCAGAACCTCTCCCCGGAGGCCTAGTAGATTAAAGTCTATCTTCTAGGAAATGGACTACTGCTCCCAGCCAGTCCAACTTGCAAATCATGTGTTCCCCGGCCACACTGATTTGAAACACACATCCCAACAGTCTCTTCTCTGATCCAGGGCTCCTCACCATCCACCGTGTGCATGATGAAGACTCTGCTAGTGACCGTGTAGAAGCAGAGTTCTATTACAGAATCCCTGGCACATCCTCCAGCCATCCACTGTGGTAACACTCACCGACCTTCCAGCCTTCCAGCCCTGAGTCCTTGATGAGGAACTTTCCCGGACCATGCTTCCAGACAGCTTCTCCTGCCCCTCTGCTCCAGTAGTTCCCTGCTACCGACCATGTGGTGACAGAGGCATTGTCAGTGACCGTGTAAAGGCAATGTTCCCTCACAGTTCTCCCTGGGCCTCCTCCTGCGATCCCACCCCCCCCCCAGATGGGAGTGTGATCCTGCGGCTGGCTAGCACTCCATTCCTCACGTCACCCAGTCAAATAATCCCCCCAAGCAGCATGTGACCTCAGCATATATAGGAGGCCCACCCCCTGCCAATGCCAGTTAGGGATTGGTCAGAGCTCCCACATGTGCTGGCTGCCACTCCAGCTCTAGGCCCAGCCTCCTCTTCCAGAACATTCTCCCTGGAAGCAGGGGAGGTGCCTCAGACTGAAACACAGGTGGTCACACACACTGCTACTCTAACCACTCTCAGCCCCAGAATCAAAACAGAGAGGCCTAGCTTGCAGCATAGGCCTGCCTAAATTTGCCTGTGCTGAACAAACCTAATAAAACAACCCTTACTAGCACCTACCTTCTGGTAGAGGGTGCTACATAAATTAAAACATGTGTAGCGCTGGTAGATTTGCAATCTACCGCATGTTAGGTAAATTTAGTAAATTGTGCGTTAGGAAGGTTAAAGTTTGCCTCTGTTACAGCTTGGCTGACGTTGTGTGTGTTTCCGTGCTGACCGGTGGGTGTCATTGTTGCCACTGGTCAGGGTTGGAAAGGCAACGTGTTGAAGCGTATGGCTGCTCCTCTGTCCCGGAGGCACGCTCGGTGGAGGTGGTCCTCCGAGTTGCATTCTGGGCGAGGGTATTTATGGGACAGACGCCATATTTTGGGGTTCGTTTTACAGCCACCTGCTGGCCCTCCTGGCTGACAGGTATGCGTTAAGGAGCTACCTCGTGGTCCTCCATTTGGGAGGCCCACGATACAGCAGCACCAGGGTGGGTCCAGAGGCTTGTCTGGAGCCTACCACCGCGGCCGAGGAATGGTCCTGAGCTGTCGGTCCTGTGTGACAAAGCTGGACAACCAAGGAGATCCCAGGGGAGGACCCGTCTTGGAGAGATCACGCAGCCTGCTGGTCTATAGCCTGGTGACTCGGTTGGAGGACGTATCCAAAAGTAACCATACAGCATAGTGTTGCCGGCTTGGCTTAAAGGTTCAAGCACTGTGACTGACTTTCACTACAGAAAAACCTATACATCCTGTGGCAGAGGATTGTACGGATTTTGTTCCCAAACAAGTCTCTGGCAGAGTCTTTGATTCGTGCTGCGTGCTGGCTGCTAGACCGGTGAGAGAGGCCTATCCAGACGAGCAAGGAGTGTGTCCCGCGAGGGGAGCGCATTTCAAATAGTATTTGAATTCTACCAGGACATTTTGTCAAGAGAACCCTACCAGAGAATATTTGAGTTTCTTCTGCAAGTTTCCTTTTTACCTCTTTCCTGCTACTTCCTAAGTCGTTTGTTTTAATAAAGCATTGAAAACGTACTCCAGTGTTGGTGCGTGTGTTGTCCAGGAGTAAACTCAACGGAACCCTAGACCCGGTGCCGGTGAAACAGAGGGAAGCTGAGTGAAGGTAACAGACCCGCTTAAACCAGCAGCTCCACCGTGAGTTAGTGCTACACATGTCATAGTCTTTGAAAGTACTTAATACTTTGCTTTTTATTATTTACCTTTCCAGGAAGAGAAAGCTAGAACAACAGAATGCACATTGTTTATTAGGAGCACAAGTTTTACAATGCGATTATGTGTCTTCAAATGTAATCAGTCTGTCCATAAACAAGATATCAGATCAAAAGGAATTTCTGACATGAAATACAAAAAAAAAAGAAAATAAAAGATTTTATTTTTAAATAAACAGAGAAATGGAGAAAACAAACATTACTTTTGATAAAGTAGTATGCCTAAAATGCAAGCTAATTGTATGTGAGGGAGCATCTAATACACAAAAATTGTATGAAAAAGCTTTAATATTTGTGCAAAACATGAAATCACACTCTGCCTTTAAGCAACCATGGGGTCTGCATTGAAGGCTGAAGACTGAGCACAAGAACTACAACACAAGAACTGAGCATAAGAACTACAGCACTGCTGAGTCATGAAATTTGAACCTCAGCCTGTCAGGGAGAGGATTCCTGGAACTGACAAATACCAAAGAGTCTTACAACAGAGCAGAAGAGGCACAGGTCATTGGAGAGGTACCTGCAATAGAAGAGCTTTCCTAAGTACCTCTCCAACAACCTGTGCCTCTTCTGTTTTCTCTCTTCGGGTGCTGCAACCTTTGTAAGACTCTTTGGTATTTGTCAATTCCAGGAGTACTCCATCCTCTGACTCCTTTTGGGAGGAAGACCTAAACACACAGAAATGGCATTGAGAAATGTTATGCTCTTTCTAAATTCTGATGATTTAAAAGGTCTCTCCAACAGCTGCCTTTGCATATTTCTTCTTATAAAGACATCTGTTCAAGCTACTGGGGCAATATCCTAACAATTTTGTAACTTAAGGCAAATTGAATAATCAAAAGCCCAAGAAGGTTTAGTAAGAGGAAGTCTCTAGGTAAACAGCTTATAATGGGTTCTCTTTTAAAAATCATCATAATGTTCTGGGCCAATAGTGCCATGGAGGCACGTCATAAAAAATGTTAATTTGTAAAAAGTAAATAAAAAAAAACATAAATATGAGATTATACACATTCTAACATTAAAATGTAACTCAAACCACTATGGTTTTCTTTAAAGCTATAGATCTCACAAGTCATGGAACAGAATTAAGCATGTCACACGTCCTTTGTGCTAGCTGCTTTCTACCACAGATTAAAACAAACCAGTCCAGGTTTGTAAAGAGCACTTTTGGAATTGTGTGTTACCTATTGGTTGAATAAAAGGTTTCATGACTCTGTTAATCTTGTATTGTTTCAGTTGTTGTCTGTGGCATGCACTATAAGCTCAGTAAACACATCCTAGATTTTATAGTACAAAGATCTTAATCATGGAAATATTTTCAAACCAGCATTAGCATTGTGAAAGTTGTATAATAATTTTCATTTTCCTGCTTATCACAGCATGTTACACATTCCTTTTGAAGCATGCATGGAAGTTTATGTATTGTTTAATGTAACCATGGAGAAAAATATGTGTGATTTGGTGAACACTTTATAACAAATTGGAAACAATTAATAAAAACAAATGATTTTACAAATGTTTTAATTGTATATACTACTTGCAGAAAGTAATTCTACCTGCCTCTATAATAACATATTTTAGTAAACAATTTCAGTACAAAATAGCATGTTCCTTCAAAATTATTGAAAGGGAAATATGTGAAGCACTGTAGTATGACTCTTATTCCAGAGTCTCCATCCACATAACAAACACTGCCAGTACAGGCTCGAAGCTCATTTGTGCCTAATCATATTTACAAGGTTTGTCTTGTATGCCCTCAGCCTGAAGAAATAGTTACAGGGTATTCAATAGGCTAACTTCAAAGCAAGGCAGCTATAGCATTTTATCATGATGTTTCCTTTATTATCCCATTGTTCTGTTCCCCACTGAGAATTAACAGAAGTGGGCAGGAGACACACTCCACTCCATGTGATAGTGTTTTTTAGCATTTTGGCTGCTCAGGCACCAGCACCGTCACATACAGGTCAGGAAGATAGTCAACAGCCCCGTGTAAGCTCAAACATAGATTGACTTCCTAGCTTTTACTTTCTCCCAGCAGTGGCCCTGCATAGGTAAAACACAGGATTATTTTATATGTGATATTTTTAAAATACAGCCAAATATTCATCAATAGAAGGATAAAGAACATTGTCTGTCCATAATGTCAACAGTAATTTATTTTGCATAATGTTATATACATAATCTTTTCCTTTCCCCTTTGAAAGCTATGGATGAAACTCAATTCCCATTGGGAATAAAGCATTTGTAAATATTGTTGTCTCAATTGTGATATCAAGTGTGCATAAGGAGCTTGTGTCCACAACATACAAGGAAGTGTTTCACATTTCTCTTTAAAAAGTCTCTAATACTGTTTCACTTGGGGTGGTCTGGGCCAGGGGCGCAGGGTGCATGTCCCTCCTGAGCTGGTTTCTGTCTACCTTACACAGCACTAGGGATGAGCCAGTTCGCACCAGAACTTGCAAACAGGCAAACAATTTGTTCGAACATGCGAACATTGTTAAAGTCTATGGGACACGAACATGAAAAATCAAAAGTGCTAATTTTAAAGGCTTATATGCATGTTATTACCATAAAAAGTGTTTGGGAACCTGGGTCCTGCCCCAGGGGACATGTATCAAAGTGCGAAAAAGGGTGAAAATACTGCACTAAACCCAATAGATATGCAAAAAAGCTGCTAGCACACAAACAAACCAAGTCTAATACAAATGCAAACAATGAGTGCAGCGCTAATAGTGAAAGTAATAATAAAAGTAATGAATGCCTATAGGCATTCAACCATATAAGTAAGATGAGTCAATGGAGAACAGTGAATAATTTAGGTAAAACTATAATAATATAAAATAAATAAAATACAATATAAAATAAATAAAAATAAAAAAGAAACTGAAAGAAAATGTCCACAGCTAAAGTGTCCAACAGTAGGGGACTGGTTCCTCAATCTTCAACCAAGAGAGGGGAAGTAATGATGACCAGGATGAGCAAAAATAAACATTCAGATAAAGGAATGCATACTCTTACCGAATCTGTTGGACGCACCTACCATATGGCAGTGCGTCTATAAGGCTTTGGGATACTGGATCCCCAATGATGACACCAAACTGGATGGTCTCCTGTAAACCCCAGACTCCAATTGGCACAAAGTATGGAATAGATGGAAAGCAGAGATTCCCAGAGCTTGAACAGCCGCCAAACATGTCCACCAATGGAGATGGTCCAGATGCAGTCATCAAAATTCCAGCGTGGGGAAACAAAGAAAAGAGGAGCTCCACATGGCGTAGGTCAACCAGGGTAGGTTTATTTGGAAATAAATTACCATATAAAAAATGTGATCACAAAAATAAATAAAAAAGCAATGTGGGAAGCAGGAGGTACTGGCCCAAATGTATCAATGCAAAAAAAGTTTTAAAAACTGAAGTTTTTTCAGGAGCAGTGATTTTAATAATGCTTAAAGTGAAACAATAAAAATGAAATATTCCTTTAAATATCATGCCTTAGGGGGTGTCCTTAGTATGCCTGTAAAGTAGCGCATCTTTCCCATGTTTAGAACAGTACCACAGCAAAATTGCATTTCTAAAGGAAAAAATGTAATTTAAAACTGCTTGCGGCTGTAATGAATTGTCGGATTCCAGCAATATAGATAAAAATCATTGAAAAAAATGGCATGGGTTCCCCCCAGTACATTACCAGGCCCTTTGGGTCTGGTATGAATATTAAGGGGAACCCCGCACCAAAATAAAAAAAATGGCATGGGGGTCCCACCAAAATCCATACCAGACCCTTCAGGTCAATACATTACAGCCACAAGCAGTTTTAAATTACATTTTTTCCTTTACAAATGTCATTTTGCTGCTCTCATTCATAAAACTACATACGGCTGCTGTGTAAGCAGCCTTACATAGTGCAGGGCATGGACTCAGCCCCCTGAGCCATGATTAGCCAAAGGCACGCTGCCTTTGGCCAATCATGGCTCTCACAGCAGAGCACACTGTGATTGGCCAAAGCATGCAGGTCAGGTGCTTCTGACCCTAGCATTTTTCATTCTTGCCCCATTCATTTTTGGCTACTATTGCCTATTGATATGTAAACCACTTTGTTAAATCAGAAATTAGTGATCAATAATAGCATCTAGTTAACATCATTCAATTTTTGACAAGAAATATGTTGAACAATGCTATACCTGGATCAGGCTGGGCTCCTCCACTTCTTCCTGGCTGGAAGGCCCAGGTTGGACATTGGAAGCCTCAGCTGGGGTGCAAGGAAGCGTGGAAGGAAGAGTGGAAGGAAGGGTTGAGAGTGATTGCCTGACTTCAGTCTGGTCTGACAAAAACCACAGTCTGTCGTAGTTCCACAGCCTGGGGACATAAACGTCATCTGCTGCTGCTCCTGATTTCATGGAATCCTGGACCTTCTTGCACTCCCTATTATATGTGCTCCTCAGGCCACCAATTTTGGCCTTCAAATAGGTGATGTCTGCCGTGGGAGTCACCGGCTTCACCAATTTCAACAGTTTCTCCAGTGCTGCCTTCCTCTTTAGCTTGTTGGAGTATTCTCAATGTTTGACTTGCCAGAGACATGGTAGCTCCCTGTACATGTCTATGAAGTTTGGCAGGAAGTCTGGGTCAGTAAATTTACCCATTTTCTCTGCAAGACACAACACAAGACAAACCCTAATGTCAGGCTAAATTCTCCTAATCTTGTCCCAATAAACGCCTAAATCTATAAGCAGTATAGGCCACTAACCACTGATGCCCCAAGTTAAAATTGTACCTAAGGGTCGTGGCTTGGACAGGACCTGGGATGGCTACCTGAGACGAGAGCTCCCACACAAAGAGGACGGAAAAGCTTTCCAAATAAAGAAATCACAGGCAATCTAATCATGGGCAAATCTACTAGGAGCACCTCAACCCCCCGCACCGTACAGGAGACCGGGACACAACTAAGTAACAATATACCGGAGACGTTCCACTCCCACCCGGCAAGCCAGCACGTGGAAACGCAGGCCTCACAGGCCTCATCCCCAGACTCAATTAGCAGCGCTACGGACCGGACGACGGGGGGTCCCATGGCTCCCAGCCCAAGCCTTCTAGATCTCCAGAGAGACCTGCAAAACTTCGCCCTGGACATTAAACACACCCTGACAACGGCAATAGCAGAGTTAAAAATGGATATCCACACAATGAACAACCGCCTCACAGAAGTGGAGGACTCCTCTCAGCTGCAGGCCGCAGCCATCAGGCAAGTTCAGAAATCTTATGATCTGCAACTCCCACACATATTTGAGCTCCACAGACAAGTGGAAGACTTAGACAACAGGGGTCGCAGACATAATATTAGACTGAAAGGGGTTCTCGAGGGGGTGGATTCAGCAGCACTGACATAGACAGTGTGTTCCATTTTCAACAACTTGATAGATCACCCAGCCAACTCCCCTATTGAGATGGAGCGCATACATCGCGCATTGAGACCCCCTCCCCGTGACTCTGAACCCCCCAAAAACATTATTTGCTGCATAGTTAATTTTCAATGTGAAAGACCTAAACCTCCCAGAAAAGAGATCCCAAGTTATCTCAGCTTTAACTAAACACAAAGCCCACTTCTTAATGCTACAGGAAACTCACTTCCGCTCAGATGCAATTCCCAAATTAGCAAACCATATATACAAGCAAGCACTACATTCCACTAACCCAGGCTCAAAAACTAAAGGGGTCTCCACTCTCATTTCCAAACATGCTGACTTTCAAATAACTGACTCTTTACTCGATCCTGAAGGTAGATACGTTTTCATTAAAGGTATATATGCATCCAAACCAATCACACTGGCAAATATCTATTGCCCGAACGAACACCAAGTAACCTTTTTAAAAAAAATATGCAACCTCTTATCCATTTTTCAGGAAGGCATACTAATCTTAGGGGGAAATTTCAATGTCCCACTGAACCGGTTATTGGATTCCTCTACGGGTACTTCCACACTCCCATACCGTGTGCTACGGCAGATCAAAATCCAATTACAGAACCTGACTCTACACGACACGTGGCACACCACATTCCCGACAGTCAAAGACTATACCTTTTTTTTTTTCCACACCAGAAGTATTCCAGAATTGACTGTTTATTCCTATCTCAGACAGACCTATCACTTCTTTCACAAGCCACAATAGAGCCAATGTTCCGGTCCGACCACCATCCTATCACGATGACCCTTACATTCCCCTACTCTAAAAAAATATCCAAAACCTGGAGGTTGAACCCATCCCTCCCAAAAGACCCAGAAACGCAAGGACAAATAAACTCCTGACTCAGTCTATATTTTCAGGAAAACTCTACCCCAGACATCTCAACCATCACACTTTGGGAGGCACATAAATGTGTTATAAGGGGGAAACTTATCTCCTTAGCGACGACCGCTAAAAAGAGGCACCAGGAACAGATTACATTGCTTATCAATACAATTAACAGACTTGAAGCGACACACAATCAACTTCACAATCTACACTGCAGGACCTTTTACATGCCCGTTCCTCCTTGATGGACGACCTGGGGAAACGCACTAGACGTCGGTACATTCTCCAGCAAAAAGTGTTTTATGAACACGGCAACAAGAATGAACAACTGTTAGCCCCCCACAATACAGGCAGCTAAATCTTCATCCATAATTCACCATATCAGAGATAGCCAAGGCACCCTTCTTTCTAAAAACGAAGATATAGCTACCCATTTTGAAAATGTCTATTCTAAACTATACAATCTACCACGTAACACCACAGGGCCCTCTGACACACCTGACCGACTGTCCCAAATAAAAGATTTCCTAACCCAATATTGCCCCGATCCAATCACCCCACAACAAACTGAGACCTTAGAACAACCGCTAACGGTTGAGGAATTGCACTCTGCAATAAAACAAATGAAGATAGGCAAGAGCCCAGGCCCTGACGGCCTCCCACTAATCTATTACAAAACCTTTTCCGATATACTTTCTCCCAAGATGTTGACAGCGTTTAACTCCCTATCGAACCCACTTACCCCCATAGGCAACATGTTAGAAGCTCACATAGCAGTCATTCTTAAAGAAGGAAAAGACCCCTCCCAAGTGTCTAATTACAGGCCCATATCGCTACTAAATGTGGATATCAAACTCTACACAAAATGATAGCAAACAGACTTTTGCCCCTCATCTCTGGCCTCATCTCACCTGACCAAGTAGGCTTTATACCGGGTAGGGAGGCCAAGAATAACACCATACGTTCCCTAAATATTCAACACTGGCTCACCAGGACAGAAACCAAGGGATTCCTCCTATCATTTGATGCAGAGAAGGCGCTTGACAGGGTGGCCTGGGACTACATGCAAGAAGTAATAAAGGGCATTGGCCTTCCTCCTCGCATGCTTGCACACATCAATTCTTTGTATACCACCCCCTCGGCAAGGGTGAAAACCAATGGCCTCCTGTCAAACGCCTTTCCTATAAGCAACGGCACCCGTCAGGGATGCCCGCTATTCCCCCTGATATTTGTTCTATCATTAGAACCCTTTCTAAATAGACTGCATGCCAACACAGACATCCAAGGAATCTCCATTAACCGTAAAGAATTCAAAGTAGCCACGTTTGCAGACGATATTCTGTTATCGATGCAGTCACCTCGAATATCCCTACCCAATCTTTTAAGTGATATCAAACACTTCGGTATCTTATCAAATCTTAAAATTAATTACTCCAAATCCCATGCCCTAAACCTCTCCTTGCCTTGCACGAAGTACTCCACTGCCAAGACTCCTTTCCTTTCCAGTGGACAAAAAAAAGCCATTACTTATCTTGGCATCCAAATAACCAGTCGAATAGTGGACCTTTATAACCACAATTTCCTAGCGGCCCTGTCAAAAATCCAGTCAGACTTGAAAAGTTGGGCTAATCTCAATGTCTCATGGTTTGGATGCTCGGCCCTAATAAAAATGATAGTCCTCTCACGCCTTCTATACCTTATGCAGACAATCCCAATCCACATACCCCCCTCTTTCTTTTCATCATACAGAAAGGCCTGTACAACATTTATCTGGAAAAACAACGCTCCACACATTAAATACTCTCGCTTGACATGCCCCAAGACTAGGGGTGGAATTTCCCTACCTGACCTTCATAAATACTACCTGGCATGCCACTTAACTAGAGTGGTGGACTGGAAAACCCATAAACTGGGGAAGACTTGGATCACATTAGAAAGCTCCATCTCCCAGTATCCAATACATACCCTTCCTTGGCTTTCACCTAAACACTGGTCCCAATCCATCAGGACACACCCGCTCATCTACCCCTCATTGATAGCTTTCAGGAAAGCAGTTGCCTCTTGCCATGTATCCTCACAACCAGGCCCACTGATCCCCCTGTAGTCAACTACATTCTTAATACAAGAATGGCCACATGATGACATCCTATCACACCACTTCTTTCACATTGAGATCCTATGAAGACTTGAAGTCTATGTCTCGCACAGAAGATTTTCCCTTTTGGACTTACAGACAATTGAGACACTTTTTTACCCCCAAGGACCAGAATGATATATGGTCAAGACAACTTACACCATCTGAGATCCTTCACTCCCAAAAGACACCACAAAGACATCTAATATCTCTGATTTACTCTCTCCTCCAAGCTGACGCACATCCCATACACAGAGATTCCTTAAGACTATCATGGGACAAGGACTTACAACTAAGGCTCACTGACGATGATTGGGAAACCATACACACACATGCCCAAAAAGGGTCATTGAACGTAGCAATTTAGGAAAATGGCTACAAGATAATTACAAAATGGTACAGAACCCCATCTTGTTTACACACATTTTCACCCTCAATCCCAAACTCCTGTTGGAGATGCAACAGAGAAGAAGGATCTATGATCCACATATGGGAGTGTACTGTGCTCCAACCATTCTGGAGGGAGGTACACTCTATAATAACTCAGGTCACCACCTACACACTAGACTATAACCCTGCTCAATATCTCCTCCATCATACAACCTTGCCTAAACAATCCTATCTTAAATCATTGGCCATGCACATGGTTAATGCAGGTAGACTCTGCATTCCTGTCCATTGGCGATCATCTAACATTCCAACCGTCAGAGAAATGTTGATGAGGATTGCAAAGATTGAGGAGATGGATTGCAAAGATTGAGGAGTTGTGTATGTTATGGTTTTAAACATGCCTGTTTAGCCAAAAAAAGGCTATATCTACTGTCAAACATAAATGTTATACATCAAAGATGTTGGTTTGCTAAAAAACCCTTTTATAACACACATGTGAATGTGCAAGGAGTAAAATGTTTTATACTCAATAATGTGTGACTTCTTCTTTCAATGCTCAATACCAGTTTTTGGAGTAAGTTGGTGTAGTTACAGTGACATTGGGGGTATTTACTAAAGGCAAATCCACTTTGCACTTCAAGTGCACTTTCAGTGCAGTTTCTGTGCACTTGTAGTGCAAAGTGGATTTGCCTTTAGTAAATAACCCCCACAGTGCTCTAATATGTAACCCAATCAGGCCATTTGAGGGACTCAAAGGAATTAATTCATGGAGCTGAAAAGGACGATTATTTTTAGCATTAATGCATTACATACATTAACAGCAAAAACAATGTGTGTGTGTAGCAGACCCACAATATAATAGTTAGCTGAAGAAGAGATTGTCACCCCATGTATAAATTAAGTTACGTTTGCACTATTGAAGAAAATGGCCAAAAATAAAAGGCCATTGGAGAACCTAGCAGACAGATAAGAAACACAAGCAGTAAATCAATATATGAGTTCATTTTATAATTTTTTTTTATTTTAAACATGTTTATATATTATATATATTCTAGCTACTTTTGGCAAACTTCGTGGGCGCTTTGGGGGGGCAAGCCAGGACAGCCAGGTTCAAGAGCCGTCAGAGTTGTTGTATCCGGTAATAAGCAGGCCTCAGCCCCACCTGAGGCCACATAGTTTGATGCATTTTTTCGCAAAAAGTTATGTAATATGCAGCATGAAAGAACAATGTCATTGATTTTATATTCTGTCATGTTGATAGCTGTGAGAAATAGGCAGAACCGGCTGGCCATTATTCCAAAGGCATTTTCAACCACTCTTCTGGCTCTGGCCACCCGGTAATTAAAAACCCTCTGGTCTGGGGTGGGGGTCCTCATCAGGAATGAGCACAGAAGATGGTCCCCAGCGCAAAAGATTCATCCACAACGAAGACGAACAGGAGTCCCGCGACATTGTCTTCTGGAGGTGGCAAGCCCAAGCTGTCATTCTGAAGCTGTCTGTAAAACTCCATCTGGGAGATGCCTCTACCATCCGACATCTGGCCATTTTTCCCCACGTCCACATACAGAAACTCGTACGTCGACGAAACCACCGCCAAACACTATACTATTATAAAGTTTATAATTTCAATAGTATGACCCCGGGTTGGGGGGTGGGACAATGCGGACGTGCGTTCCATCTATTGCCCCACCGTAGTTGGGGAAGTCCCACTGCTGGGCAAACTGGGAGGCCACAGTCTGCCATTCCTGTGGGTTTGAAGGAAACTGTGGAGTCAAACAAGAAAAAAAAGTATTTGTACTTTTGTACATAACATAGCAAGCAGATTAGACACAAACATTCCTGGCCAACATAAGTAGAACATTTCTTGAAATGAGTATTTAAAGTTAAAGGATAAGGTCCACTTATCAGATTCCCCCCCCCCCTCTGATGGCCCATTGTAAAAAAATTTAGGGTGGGGGGGATATTTTGGGCAGGTAACCCTCTCCATTTCATTGAGAGCTGAATGCATAAATAATATGTGTTACTTTGGCCAGCTCCTCCTTACTTACACTATTGACAGACCACTGGACAGGTAAGAAGTGTCATAATACAAAAATATGAATACACACTGTACAAATTGAAGCAAATTTTTACATTCTGCAAATACCTATCAAGATAATAGGAGAACAAAACTTTAAACAGTACCATTTTAAAGTATTCAGGCAGGACCTTGCACTACATCCATAAATATGAACACAAAAGAGGTAGGTATAGTGTGTATGGGTTTGGCAAAGTCAGCAGATAAAGTATTGTTATAGGCTGACTTAGCGGTTGGGGGGGAGGGAGGGTTCCAAATGAGTTTGGGCCCCCCCCCCCAAAAAAGCCTCTTGCACTCTGCCTGAATTTAAGGACAACAACATTTGGACACATTTTAGGGGGTGTTTAGGTTAAGCACTACAATGGAGCTGACAAAATACATTGTTAAATGACTAGGCTAGGTGTGTATGGGCCCAGGATAGCATGCTGGGGAGGTTAGTAAAGGCAAATATGCATGAAGGACAAAAAAGGAGCATTAAAAGCTTACAGCATCCATGAGGACAAAGAGGAGATTCACAGCATATTATTCACAGCATATTACAATCATGGTAATTAGGGAATGATTAAATTAATACAATACATTAGCAAACATTAAATACATAGAATGTGTTGTTAAAGGATAAACCTTACCTTAATATAGTCCTTCTGCAGAACTTGAAGTATGGCAGAGTGGGTCTCTGGAATAATGATTCCCAAAGCCTGGGGGGAGATTGAAGTCATAAACTTGATATCCTGGAGACTTCTCCCCATCGCCAAGTACTGCAAGGTGGTGACGAGCCTCTGCTCGGGAGTGATGGCTTGCTGCATGCAGGTGTCCTGCTTCGTAATATAAGGGGACAGCAAAGCCAACAGACAGTGAAAAACGGGGTCCATCATCCGGAGATAATTCCTGAAATCATCAAGATTATTCTCCTGGATCTCCTGCAAAAAAGGCATGTGCGAGAATTGGTCACCCTGAAGCAACCAATTCTTCGTCCATAAACTCCTCCTCGCCCTGTTCATGGACTGGACTTGGGTCAAAGCAAGAACTCCAACACCAAGCCCAAGCACAACACGAACTGTACGACGAGTACGTACCCGCAACATGACTTAAAAACGGTCGGCTGGTCAGAACAAACTAACAGAACGCACTGAAAATCAGAAAGAACCTGAGAAGAACGATCTGGAAATCAGAAACAAGCGGACAAGAACGCACTGAAAAACAGAAGCAAATTATTAAATAGAATGTACTGAAAGACAGGAACAGTCTGACAACATGCACTGAAGAACAGATACGAACCCACAAGCACAAACTGACAAGCATAAACGAACTAAAAAGCACGAGGCTGAAAAGCGCAAATTGTCTCTCACCAAACTTCTACTAACGCAAGATAAACACGAGATTAGCAGAAGGAGCCCAAAGGGTGGCGCACTGGCTATTGAACTTCCTTTTTATAGTCCCGTCTTATGTGTTGAACGTCACCGCGTTCTTGATGTTCGAAATTTCCCACAACATTTGTGTGACCGTGTGTATACAAGACAAGTTTGAGCCAACATCCTGCAGAAAAAAAATCCACGGTTTTGTTGTTGGAAAATCCGATTGTGTGTACGGGGCATAAGTCAGAGGGAAGCTGCTTTCACAGGACATACGTGGTGTATCAAAAACCACTATGTTAAATTAGGTAAATACAAAATATGTTTATAAATGTCAAATATGGAATGAAAATGGTATCAAAAATCACACACATATATAAATACCTTTCTTCCATTAATAAAAAATATGTTGTCTGTGAATATGTAATTTTTTTATACTATTTTCTTTTAATATTTTAAATTTATAAACATATATTGTATGTTTTAGTTTTGCATAAGGTGTGGAGATATCAGAACACCTATTAGGTTTTTACCGCTATCTATTTATCCTGTTTACCACTATCATTGAAAGTGAAATGAAAAGGAAATCCCAAATTTTGAGTTTTCCCCAGAAAAGTAATAGAGGGGATATTTTCCAATGGGGACACTAGTTCTGGTGACCTAGGGGACCCCAAGGGATTCCCTTAATTTGGAGGGATTTCCTCTCATTTACTGGTTTGGCAATGGGACAGGAAGTAAAGGTACATCTTCCAAATGGGACACAGATGGCAAAAAAAACTGACAGGGGCTATTGCCTTCCTTTACTCTTTCCAAAATTAAAAAGTTTTGCATTTAGTTACACTTTCAAATAGTGTTTCTCAACCTTTTCAACACAGAGGAACCCTTGAAATATTTTCCAGTCTCAGGAAATCCCTGCTAAATATATTATAATCTACAACTCATGATACATTAGTGTGATGGTCAGTGGGAAGAATGTTCCTTACACTTGTGGTCATTGGGAAGAATCCTCTTTAGGGATAGCTAAAAAAAAATCAACGCTGTCAGTGGGAAGATATCTCTAAAAAGAATTATGAAAAAGTAAAGTATCCCCACTACATAGGAAATATGCATCATATGGGATTTTTATGCATCAAATGATCTATATATGCTTGTATATTCACAAAAAAGTCTAAAAATCAGGTGAAATGACAGGAGAGAATAAGTATAGTTTACTACGTGTAATGAGCATTTTGCAAGGGAAGTTGCTCCAGAGCCAAACATGTGCAAGCAAAAATGTTTTTTTTTCCTTGCATGTGATTGGGTATTCTTTGTAAAGTGAAGCTTTACCTCATGTACTAAGCTCTGGAGCAATTTGCACATTTTACAGTCTATTTGCCTTAAAGTAAATTTTTTTTTTCATTTTGGATAGAGTAAGAGAGGGTTATAACCCCTGTCAGTTTTTTATTTTTATTTTTGCCATCTGTGTTACCATTGGAAGAGTCCCCTCTATTACTGTTATGGGGACAACCCAAAATTTGGGAATTTCTTTTACTTTCACTTTTAATGACAATGGTAAACATTAAATACCTGACAGGTGTTCTAGTCTACCTCCACTTTTTCCAAAAAATATCAACCCCAATGATTTCCATATTTCCATTAGGTTTCTATGCACTAAGGTTGAGAGAACTGATACAAAAAGGTAGAGACTACTCAAAATTGGCTATTATATTCTTATGTATTTATGTATATTTTTATGTATGTCACTTGCTGAGTGTGGACTTCTTAGGCCCCTCTCTGGTTACCTGCAGCTGGTTGCTAACAGTTTTCACTTGGTTGCTGAGGATTCCCACTTGGTTGCTGAGGGTTTCCACTTGGTTGCTAGGGGTTCCCACTTTAGTGCTGAGGGTTCCCTCTTAGTTGCTAAGGGTTCCCACTTTGTTCCACCCTTCTCCCACTTGCTCGTTACTCAATGACCAGTCCAGGGTATTTGTGTTTTTGTATTTTATTTTGGAACTTGGATGGGAGAAGGGATGAGTGGGATACTCCAACTGGAACTATTCACAAAGAGTAAGGACAACTCTGACTTGACCTCTCCGCAGTGTTGCCAACCTACCAGATTGAAATTTACTGACACAACACCCAAAATTTACTGGCAAAGTCAAGTTTTTACTGGCATATCCAAAAGTGAAAAAATTTACAGTTTTAATTGCAATTTTCAGTATTTAGGCTACAAACAAGTACAATATGCAATTAGCAATGTGATTTAAGGTAGATATTAAGGCAAAAACATATTTCTTATTTTATTTTCAATATAGTAAGTAGCTCAGGGACAGGACTGGAGGGCAAGAAATTAGAATGGGCGGCACACAAGAAATTGACCTTCAAAATGACACTGACAGCAGTGTGCAGCAGCACAGATGATGATGGCACTTCACTAACATGACACACAGTGGTGTCGCCTTTAGGGGGAATTACACGGGGGGGGGGGTTTATATTAGGGGGATTACACAGGGGGGAGAGCTGTGCTGATGCGCTAGCCTGCTCAGTGCCCCCAGGGGGTTGACACCAAATTTTACCGCACCAGGTGACACCAACCCTAGTGACGCCACTAATGACACGTCCCCTCCTGAGTCACAGTGACCCACTCTCTGCATGCCAGGTGGTCCCTTCAGTCCACTCCCGGCTTGCCTTCCTTCCCGTTCCACAGACCTGCACATCAGGCTGCTCTGTTCCCTTGCACTATGACGTCCCGGGACACACTGCCGGCACAATCCGAACACACTGTAGCAGGCACTCGGATGGTCTCGGCCAAGTGTCACAGCCATATTTTTTACTGGCAACATTTTTCTTTTACTGGCATTTACTGGCAGCAGAAAAGTACCCATTTTTTAGTGGCTGTCAGTAAAAATACTGGCGGTTGGCAACACTGCCTCTCCGGATTATTAGCAGAAGCAGTCACACTGCTTTAACCATACAGCCACATGTATGGTGGAATTAGATCTTCTTCCTCTCACTAGCAGCAGACTTGATGCACTGCATTATCTTCAGGACACTCTCTAGCATCACCTTTACTGACACCCTTCCACTGACTCTTCTAGCTGAAGGGAGCGGCCCTCACTCGACAGGCACCAAAGACACAGATCTGTACTCAGAGTATGCAGAATCAAATCCTTCCTGGTGTCTCCCTTCCAGTCAGCTCTGCAAGACCTCTGGGTTCAGCTTGTCTCTCTCTCTAGGCCCCTAGGTTGACCACCCATGGCCGCACAGCCTCCTCTGTGGAGGAGAAGGCAGGCACCCCTCCCTCCTGGACTCTGTTCCCCCGCTCAACTAACCCGGAGCACATGTACTCTGGCTTTATATACAGTATCCCAACAATGCAGTGCTTTTCCTCTGCCAATTGCGAGGGCTGTAACAAAGCTTGTGCACTCACTTTTCAGGTCCCCTCCCACTATCCAATATGCCTCTCTATTGGACCAGTGAGGGACAGTCTGAACAAGCTGAGCTGCACCTGAGCACAATGAGCATCCCTAACCAATAGATTCTGCTCCCTGGTAGGCAGAGAGCACTCTAATGCCGCGTACACACAATCGGATTTTCCGACAGGAAATGTTGGATGTGAGCTTTTTGGCAGAAAGTCCGACCATGTGTATGCTCCATCGGACATTTGTTGTCGGACTTTCCACCAACAAATGTTGGCTAGCATGTTCTCAAATTTTCTGCCAACAAATGTTTGTTGTCAGACTTTCCAATCATGTGTACACAAATCCGTCGTACAAAAGACCAAAGTACAAACACAAATGCTCGGAAGCAAGGATGAGCCGGAAGCGCTCGTCCTTGTAAAACTAGCGTTCGTAATGGAGATATCACATTCGTGATGCGAATTATGAAATCTCTCAATGCAGCGCATTCTCTTCTTGTTTATAATGGTATAATAATGAAGCTGCTTTGCTGCTGATATTCACATGGTTCTGACCAACATATTTTCTTTTTCTAGTGATCTCCAGAAAAACTTTTTTTTTTTAGTTTTGTGTGTCAAGTTACCACAACACCATTATTATCTTGTATTTTATAACCTCATTAGATACAAACAACTATGTTGGTGTGCCTTGTTAATTTGACATTGTATTTTTGAAATGTACCTGCCTACTCACAAACAAACTGTCCTTTTTGAAGTAAAACACATAGCCAAGTATTTTTCAAAACAAAAATTTTAAATTGAATAGGGAGCACAAGGTCATATCAAAATAAAGAGGAAGGCAACGATGGAGAAACAGTTGGAATTGATGAAGCCTTTGTACCCTAGGGCAGACATCAATTATTTGACTATCAAAATTGGTAACCTGAGAAGTTCATTTAATAGAGAGCACAATATGGTCCAGGACTCAGAGAGACCGGGAGCAGCAGCAGATGACATATATGTCCCAAGGCTGTGGTCTTACAACAGCCTGCATTTTTTGCCAGACCACACCAAACCCAGGCCATCACACTTCCTTCCAGACTTCCTTCCATGTTGCTGTGGTGGGTGGGGTGGCTGTGTTGTTGGTGGAGGTGGTGGAGGAGCGTGGTCCAGCTCACAGAGGTGTGTTTGATGGGTGAGTTCCCCCTTGTCCCCTTGTTTAAGGCCTGCAGAATTATCTCCTCCCATATAGTGTGCTGAGCCTCCTCCATCTGTTTTAATGTATTTACTGTGACACATCCAAATGCCTCCTGGCCATCAGGGGCCGTGCTAATTGCCACAGTAGCATGTTTTACGAAAGCAGCCATGGCCTCCTCCAGGTTCCTTGCCTTCCTGTCCCTTTTAGTTGGAGGGCGGAGGGGAGGAACCTGGGATTCGGTCAGGCTGCTTGCCACTGCCTCCTCCTGGCTGAGACTTTCCTGTGTATGAAAATGGCATAATTTTGAGCTCATGACTGTTGCAAATTGAATGTTAACAAAGAGAAAAGACTATCATTCTGACCCCAGCATTTTTCATTCTTGTCCCAATCATTAAAAGCTAATACTGTCTATCGATATGTAAACCAGTTTGTTAAATCAGAAATTTGTGATCAATAACATCTAGTTAACATCATTCAATTTTTGACAAGAAATATCTTCAACAATGCTATACCTGGGTCAAGCTGGGCTCCTCCACATCTTCTTCCTGGGTGGAAGGCCCAGGTTGGACCTCAGGAGCCTCAGCTGATGTTAAAGGAAGTGTTAAGAGCCATGGCCTGGGTTCTGTGTGATCGGACAAAAAACGCAGACTGTTGTAGTACCACAGCCTGGGGACATATACGTCATCTGCTGCTGCTCTGGATCTCAGGGAATCCTGGACTTTCTTGCGCTCCCTATTATATGTGCTCCTCAGGCTACCAATTTTGGCCTTCAAATAGATGATGTCTGCCGTGGGATAATCTTGTCCCAATATAGGCCTCAATCTATAAGCAGTATAGGCCACTAACCACTGATGCCCCAAGTTACAATTGTACCTTCGTTTGATCGATCGCCGATAACGATCCTCCGTCCTCCACTCACAGATCATACGTACGTCCGTTATATCACCCGCCTGTTATGCTTTATATACACTGCGCATGCATGAAACTCCACCCCTGTCCTTCTTTCTAGTGTATTCTCCACCTCTTCTCTTTCGGGGCAGTGGGAGAGCACATGGCAGAGACACAGCAGGTGTGTGCTGAGAGCAGCAATGAGGAAAGCCCTGAGTAAGGCAGTTCCAGATCCAGGAGGAGATATAAGGCCTCAAATATGTCCTTTGAAGAGATGGTGGAGATGGTGGACATCTTAAAGAGAACAGACTATGATGGGAATCATGGGCCGCACAGAAACCCTAATGTGAGAAAGGCCAAGATCATGGCTAAAGTTGTTAGAAGTCTGCGCAGGAATTTTGGGGTACGACGATCCAAGGCGCAATTGAGGAAACACTGGTTAGACCTGAAATTGAGAGAGCAAGATCAGTATAGAAAGATCAGGAAAGTGCTTCAAAAAAGTAAGTATTTGTGGAGTGTTCCTATTATTCCTTTCGTGCTGGTCCATGTGCTTTTCTTTGCTGTTGAACAGTTTAAAATGCCAAGTTTGAGGTTCGTGGACACAGGAATCGTTCGTATTAAACATTGTTTGTTCGACCACTAATACAACGTTTTTGGCAGATGCAGGTTAACTACATTTGTTCATGCCTATTTTGATTAAAATAAGTTTATTACATTGTTGTCTAGATGTGTTTCAAACTATAATGAAATGACAACTTTATTCAGTGTCAGGAGAGGACACTCAGCAGCTGTTTACACATCTGGACACAGGAGCACTAGTTTTGGAGACCATAACAACCTTGTTATGGTGTCCCACGCAGGTGCTCCAGTGGATACTAGGGGTCTCTCCATGTGTGAAACTTGCACAAAACAGGTAGTATTCCAGCTTTTGAAAGTGAAAAAATCATGTCTTCAGCTTGGAACTCTGCCAAAACAGACAATTGGACGACACTTCCAAGCAATGTTTCATATTACTATTTCTAGCCTAACATATCTGTCTGCTAAGTATACCTTTTTTGTATTCATATAAAAGAGAAAAGAATAGGGACATCTGAGGACACCAGTAACCCCACACCGAATGAAGAATGGGAACTCACCACACACCATGAACATGTGGATGCAGAGGTTCAGGAAGTGCTGGGTGAAGTGGTAGAAATTGTGACGACAACAGGTCAGTGTCTGAGACCACAGCTTCAGGTATTAGATGGATGCCTGCATATTTATAATACATGGTGTGTTTTTTTATTTTTAGGTGATGTGGATGTTGTGGAAGAAGAAACTCACTTCAGCAGTGCAAGTGCACAAATACTGATCAGTGAGAT
Organism: Lithobates septentrionalis; assembly: GCA_037952835.1. Taxonomy (NCBI): domain Eukaryota; kingdom Metazoa; phylum Chordata; class Amphibia; order Anura; family Ranidae; genus Lithobates; species Lithobates septentrionalis. The sequence goes on along the minus strand of JBBDGP010001819.1, from coordinate 251,153 downwards.
CATGGTGTGCAATCGTGATTTGGAAAAGATGAAACAAAACATCCATGATATTCAAAAAAGACTGAGCAACATCGATATTTTAGGCAAAATCTAAACCAAAAAAGCATTTTAAAGTTTTCGTTATGTTGTCCATGTTTTTACAGTTTTAAATGAATTGCAAAGCCAAATTTTGAAGATGCACATAGTGTGTCAACATGTGCTATCTCCCATCATGGGATATCAATGTACACGTTTTGTGGGTGCAACCCCTTCCTCCAAACTAAAGTAGGTGAGAGGAAGGGGTTTCACCCCCGAAACATGTCCATTGATCCCCCATGATGGGAGCTAGCACATGTTGACACATTGGGGCTTATTTTAAAAAGGCAAAACCACTTTGCCCTGCAAGTGCACTTGCAGAGCAAAGTGGATTGTCCTTTCTGAAATAAACTCCAGTGTGTCAACATGTGCTAGCTCCCATCATGGGGGATCAATGGATGTGTTTCAGGGGTGCAACCCCTTCCTCTCACCTACTTTGGTTTGTTCATAGTAACCCCATGGTAATCTCACATCCAAGAAAAAGCGTGCATATTAATTAATCGTAATTATTGGTATAATAGGTGTACCCAATCATAGTACACAATAAAGGACTTTACCTGCGGGCTAATACAGGCCATCTAGGGGTATGATCTGGTCACCTGGCAAGTATAGATGTAAATGTGAATGTAAACAATCTACACCAAGATGGGAATGTGCTTGGAGTAAAATGTTTTATACCCAACAATGTGTGGCTTCCTATTTCAGTGCTCAATACCAGTTTATTTTTTAAGTTGGTGTAGTTACAGTGACAATAGGGGTTATTTACTAAAGGCAAATCCACTTTACACTACAAGTGCACTGGCATTACATACATTAACAACAATAACATTGTGTGTGTGTGTATCAGAACCACGGCACAGCATAATAGTTAACTGAAGAAGAGATTGTCACCTCATGTATCAAATAAGTTATGTTTGCACTATTGAAGAAAATGGCCTAAATTAAAAGGCCATTTGAGAACCTAGAAGACAGATAAGAAACACAAACAGTAATCAAATGAAATATGAAAAAAAATATTCAACATCTGTAAGATTTGCTTGTAAATCAATTGCCCCCTACCCACTTAGTAATCGACATAGTTTCAACATAGTTTTGCCTGCGGGCGCTTTGGGGGGGCAAGCCAGGACGGCCACTTTCAAGCACTGTCATTGATGTAGGTTCTGCTGAAAAGTCGGCCTCAGTCGCAACTGAGGCCAGATAGCTGGCTGCATTCTTGTGAAGGTAGTTGTGCAGAATGCAGCAGCTCAACACAATGTGATTAAATTTGTATTCGGCCAGGTTGATTGATGTAAGGAAAAGCCTGAACCGGCTGGCCATTATGCCAAAGGCATTCTCAACCACTCGTCCAGCACGGGCCAGCTGGTAATTAAAAACCCTCTGCTCTGGGCTCATGTTCCTCATGGGGAACGGCCTCATCAGATGTTCCCCCAGAGCAAAGGCCTCATCCGCCACAAACACAAAATTGAGGCCCGCAACATTATCCTCCGGAGGTAGCAACCCCAACAGGTGCCATTTTGGAGACGCCGGTAAAACTCCGTCTGGGCGATAACTCCTCCATCCGAGTAACGGCCGTTCTTCCCCATGTCCAGGTAGATGAATTGGGTGGTGGGATGATCCTGACGTGCTTTCCATTGATAGCACCACCACAATTGGGAAAGTTCCACCTGTGGAGAAACTGGGAAGCCACAGTCTGCCATTCCTGTGGGTTGGAAGGAAACTGTTGAGTCAAACAAGAAAAAAAAATTACTACTTTTGCACATAACATTGCAAGCAAATTAGACACAAAGATTCTTGACCAATATAAGTATAACATTTATTGAAATGAGTATTTAAAGATAAAAGTATAAGGTCAACTTATCAGATTCCTCGCCCCCTCTGGTGGCCCATTGGAAAAATTTTATGGTGGGGGGTGGGTAGATGTTTTGGATAGGTAACCCTCTCCACTTCATTGAGAGCTGAATGCCTAAATAATGTTTGTTACTTTGGCCAGCCCCTCCTTACTTTACACTATTGGCAGCCCACTGGACAGGTAAGAAGTGTCATAATCCAAAAATATGAATACACACTGTCCAAATTGAAGCACATTTTTACATTCTGCAATTACCTATCAAGATATTAGGAGAACAAAACTTTAAATAGTATCATTTGAAAGTATTCAGGCAGGCACTTGCACTACATGCTTTGGTGAATTCATCCATAAATATAAACACAAAAGAGGTAGGTATAGTGTGTATGGGCTTGGCAAAGTCAGCAGATAGAGTATTGTTATCGGCTGAATTAGCGGTTGGGGGGGAGGGAGGGTTCCAAATGAGTTTGGGACCCCCCAAAAAAGCCTCTTGCACTCTGCCTGAATTTAAGGACAACAATAACATTTGGACACATTTTAGGGGGTGTTTAGGGCAAGCACTACAATGGAGTTGACAAAATACATTGTTAAATGACTAGGCTAGGTGTGTATGGGCCCAGGATAGCACCCGGGGAGGTTAGTGAAGGCAAATATAAGCTCTACGAGCAGGGCGCTCCTGTACCTATTGTATTGAACTGTACTGTAATTGTGTTGTCCCCCTTATACATTGTAAGGTGCTGAGTAAACTGTTGGCGCTATATAAATCTCGTATAATAATAATAATGAAGGACAAAAAAGGAGCATTAAAAGCTTACAGCATGCATGAGGACAAAGAGGACATTCACAGCATATTACAATCATGGTAATTATGTAATGATGAAATGAATACAATACATTAGCAAACATTAAATACATAGTATGTGATGTTAAAGGATAAAACTTACCCTAATTTAGTCCTTCTGCAGGACTTTAATCATGGCAAAACAGGTCTCTGGAATAATGATTCCCAGAGCCTGGGGGGGGATCCCAGTCGTGAACTTCAGGTGCTGGATACTTCTCCCCATCACCAAGTACCGCAAGGTGGCGACGAGCCTTTGCTCAGGAGAGATGGCTTGCCGCATGCAGGTGTCCTGCTTCGTAATATAAGGGGTCAGCAAAGCCAATAGATGGTGAAAAACGGGGTCTGTCATCCAGAGATAATTCCTGAAATCATCAGGATTATTGTCCTGGAGCTCCCGTAGCAAAGGCATATGACAGAATTGGTCACGATTAAGTAACCAATTCTTGGTCCAAGAAATCCTCCTCCCCCTGTTCATGGACTGGACTTGGGTCAAAGCAATAACACCAAGCCCAACAACAGCACAATCTCTCCGACGAGAATGCAACATGGCTAGATAACGAACGGCTGCTCAGAACGAACTGACAGAACGCACTTAAAATCAGAAAGGACCTGACAAGCACGACCTGAAAATCAGAAACGACTGGACAAGCACGCACTGAAAATCAGAAGCGAACTATCAATAGAACGCACTGAAAGACAGAAACGAACTGACAAGCACGCACTGAAGAACAGATATGAACCGACAAGCACAGCCTGAAAAGCAGAAACGAACTGAAAAGCATGAGGCTGAAAAGAGAGAATCGTCACTCACCAAACTTCTACTAACACGAGATAAACACAAGCAGAAAGAGCCCAAAGGGTGGTGCACGACTATTGAACTTCATTTTTATCAGCTCGTCGTACATCTTGTACATCACTACATTCGTAATTGTTGGCCAACATTTGTGTGACTGTGCGATCGTGTGTACGAGGCTTTAGTTTTACCTGACCATCTTCCTGGTAAGCAGAAACACCAAAAACTTTACTCTCTTCTAGTTCCAACCTAGGAGGGTGTTACATTTACATTCCTTGAATACTGCATGTCTAGACCACTACCTAACTGCATTCAAATCATTTTTTATTTCCTTCTGTGAATTGAGTTCAATGCCTTTTCGTGTAGTATTTACCAAACGTTTTCAACATTTTGTGGTAAATACTGCAAAACGGCATAGTGAATTCATAATTTCAGGATCGCATGCAATATTTAGGGAAAATCTGTCCTGACACGTAAATAATGCATGTAATATGCTTTAGTGAATGGAGCCCATTGTCATCTAAGTGATTAGTGGCCTGCATCTTCTCATGTGTTTTAGCAGCTGTTAAATATTGTTATTTATTCAATTTTGTCCTAAATGTTCTGTAGGTTTACTTGTTAGTTGCCTGGCAGCCCTTTTCCTTAACGTAGATGTGAATCCTAACTAAGTGAAATTTGTTGATGTGACTGATGATATTTATTAGTCCTTTATTACAGCTTAGTGCTGCAGATCTCCTGTAGACTCATTGGCCTTTTCCTGTCTACCTGCATACGCTCCAGTGATGGCTGCATGGCATTTATCAGGGGGGGCTTCCTGATTGTGACAAAATGGACCATGCCTGCATTTCGTGTGCCTGCATAGCATTTTGCAATGTTTAAAAGGGTGACAACACAGGATCCCAACTGGGAGAAAGGGACAGAGGACAGGGGGCAGGACAGGAAGGGCCTGAACAAAGACCTTTATTACAGGATCACCAGGTGCTATTTTAATGGAAGCTGCAGATTTAAAAATACCGAAGATGACTTTTGAAATTGCATTAACAAGTTAAAGTAAATATAAGATTGTAGTGATTTGGTTTAGATACGCTTTAAACTTTAGGTACTCTAAGTAAATAGAAGTATGTAATACTAATAGCTTTACTAGTTTTACTAGAAGAACAATTTAAACGTTTTGAGCTGTCGCATGGTATTGATGTGTGTAAAACACATTGTTAAAGGGTTGTTATTTGAGATGTTGAAACCTGTGTTGTCATGAATGTACAATGCATTTCTACATTTGTCAAAATTAAACTGTACACTCAATTATCATTATTTAAAAAAAAAGAAAATGACAGACTTCTGGTTCTGGCGCCGCATGGGTTGGAGGTGATCTGCTTACCTCCCACAGAGCCCGGCTGTACAGTGGTCCTTACAAGCCACAGCGATACGGCACATGCCCGCTCAGCTACCCGGTGACACTACCAGTCCCATGAAGTGTTTCAGAGCCTGATCCTGTGCCCACTCTCATTCCCTTCCATCGAGACTCCAGGACACAACAGCTGACACAGGCATGAAGATGGTCACCGCGCTGCTGCACAGGGACACAGAGCACACAGCTGCACAATCTCCCTCTCACTCTCCCCCTGCCCCTCCCACTCACAACTCAGGTGAGAACGTTGATTATACAAAGATTGCTCAAGCAGTAGTGGAACTGATTACATCAAAAATCACAGAGGCAGTTGATAAAGCAGCAGCGCATGGATTAGAGCAATTCCACAAAGAAATACAGGAGCATTCACAATGATTAACACAGGTCGAGAAGCAGATTTCTGAACTAGAAGATGAATTACTGGAAGCCTCACAATTAATCTCCCAGCATAGCGAACTCCAAAAATGACATAGATCGTAGAAGACTTAGAAAACTGATACAGACTAAATAACTTAAAAATTATTGGTCTTCCTGATATAAACCTAATTCTCTCATGACCATATGCTCCAAACAAATTCCAGAAGTTTTAGGAATTACTAACACATGCATAGCTGATTAAGCCCATAGAGTGGAGATACAACAGGAAGGATGCACATCTCCAAGACCAGTCATTGTGCGCTTCCTAAACTACACTAACAAGATAGCAATCCTTCAAAGCTATAGAAACACTAAATTGCTATCCTTAGATGGACACAAATTACTAATCTTTGTCGACTATTCAGTGGAAGTCACACAACATCGCAAAGCATTTCCTCCCAACTGTACGTTGCTATTCCAGAAGAGTATAAAATTTACATTCCAGCAACTTTATACCTTCAAAATCCCTCGGAAGAAAATCTTTCCTTCAAATCCTCATCTGAAGCTGAGGATTTTATAGAATCTTTGAAGTCCATCCCTCCAAGCCCTTCTAACAATCAGGGAAGCAGAGGATGCTCTTTTAACTCCCCCAAAAAACGGTCTCCAAAGGAGCAACGCAGCCCAAGAAAAAACCCCTCTAAACGTTTCTGTTCTGCGGGTCAATCAGGACGTCGTAGATCCCGCTGATTGGTCTGATGGCGGGCTTGTCCGTCCTCCTTCAAAGATACCAGAGTATTGGCTCTTACCATTACCTTAAAAAAAGAAATATAAAGAATACTTTCTATATACTATAACCCTGCCGAATCTATACGGTTATCGAAGTGTGAAAAACTCTCTACATCAAAACTATAGTTATATAGTCATATACTATATTTTATAAGCTGTTTGTTATACAATTGTGTGCCTGCTCTCGATTATATGTTTCATTTCACAGCCAAGTGCTCAAATGGATGTTAAGATCTGAAAAATGGCTTATTCCTTGCAGGAAAAAAGTGAAGTACCTACTGGTTTACGGTACAATTTTATTTACTGTTCTGTTGTTTTGGTTATGATAAAATAACTTTTGTTTGGTTTCGCCTAACGGAACACAAAATCACCAAATCAACCACCTATCTTAAGGGGGAAATAAAAATCTATTCAGTTAATAAAGGCCCAAAAGCAGTTACAAAACCCTTCTACATATATACAACACCTAACTAATCCTTTCATGAAACTAATATCATGGAATGAAAAAGGGCTCATATCACCTAACACAAGAATGAAAATGCCATGCCACTTAAAGCGAATTCATGCAGATATTGCATTACTCTGGCAGATGAAGACATTCAGCGTTTACTTAAATTGTGGGTAGGGGAGGTCATAGGATCTTCAGCAAAAGATTGGAACGCTGGAGTGGCCATTCTTTTACATAAAAAATTACCTTACAAACTTAACTCAATTAGGTCGCAAACTCACCATCCACATATCAATAGCCTGAAGAGACATAGCCATAATCAACATTTACACTATTAATTCACCAGAAAAACACTTTTCGAAAAAGAAATAACAGAATGGATATTGAAAGTGCCTGAAAATTTGCACATTGTAGGCTGAGATTTTAATTCAATAACGAACCTGGTAGAAGACAAATCTTCAAAAAGGAAATAATCCCAAACACCCTGATCTCCATGCTAAATTTCTCAGATACAGTGCCTTGAAAAAGTATTCTTACCCCTTGAAATTTTCCACATTTTGTCATACAACCAAAAACGTAAATGTATTTTATTGAGATTTTATGTGATAGACCAACACAAAGTGGCACATAATTGTAAAGTGGAAGGAAAAGGATAAATGGTTTTCAACATTTTTTAAAAATAAATATCTGAAAAGTGTGGCGTGCATTTGTATTCAACCCCCTTTACATCTGATACTCCTAACTAAAATCTAGTGAAACCAATTGTCTTTAGATGCCACTTAATTAGTAAATAGAGTTCACATGTGTGTAATTTAACTGCAGTATAATGCAGCTGTTCTGTGAAGCCCCCAGAGGTTTTTTATAGATCCTTAGTGAACAGACAGCATCATGAAGGCCAAGGAACACAGCAGAAAGGTCATGGATAACGTTGTGGAGAAGTTTAAAGCAGGGTTAGGTTATAAAAAAATATCCCAAGCTTTGAACATCTCATGGAGCACTGTTCAATCCATCATCCGAAAATGGAAAGAGTATGGCACAACTGCAAACCTACCAAGGCATGGCCGTCCACCTAAACTGACAGGCCGGGCAAGGGGAGCATTAATCAGAGAAGCAGCCAAGAGGCCCATGGTAACTCTGGAGGAGCTGTGGATCTCTGCATTCATGGCTCCAAAAAAAATTTGGTTTCTCAGGGTCTATCCTTAATTTCTTAAATAATATGTACTCCTCACCAACTGCGTGCCTAGTTACCTCAGGGAATATTTCAGACATCATTATGTTTGCAAAAGACACAGGACAGGGATGTCCACTATCCCCTCTTTTATTTCATTTGGCAATAGAAACTCTCTCCAGGTTTATTAATAATAACCTTACCTTATCTGGATTAAAGATAAATGACATGATACTACACTCTGCATTATTCGCAGGCAATATCCTAATATTTACTTCAAATCCAGCAGCTGACATGATAGCCATTATGGATATCTTTAAAAACTTTCAAACCTTTTCAGGTTTCATGATTAATTTCTCAAAAAGTAAGATATTACCATTAAATTCGACAAAATCAAAAAATTGGATTCCTACATCTGCTTTTTCTGTAGCTTCCCACTATATTACATATCTAGGCTTTAAAATAGGCAAAGAACCCTCAACAATCTACCACTTAAATTACCCACCCTTATTCTCTAAAATAAAAAAGGACTCGAAGCATGGATGAATTTACCAATTTTGCTATTTGGGAGCTGCCATCTATGTAAAATAATTTCCTTTGCAAGACTATTATATCCATTACAAACCATCTTTTGTGGAGATCCAAAAAAACTTGTAGTGCTTTAGCAAAATGTCATCTCCCAAAGAGTGAGGGTGGAACAGGATTACCAAGAAAATTAACTATAATCTCGCTTGTCTACTTAGATTTGGCTAACAAATAACTTTATATACCAAAAACACTTTATAAACAGCTTTTGCATCTCCTTATACCTTACCAGCAATTCTGCATAGCAAATTAAACAATCTATTCAATAATTTATAACAGAGTCTACTGTTTAAAATTACTTTAATTGCTTGGCATACTGTTAGGCCGAGTGATCTCCTATCAGCAAATATATCAAAATACAAGTGATCTCGCGCGTTCAAATCTAGAAATAATTAGTGTACAAAAAAATATATATATAGTGAATACAACACTGTGAGGTATTTGATCTAAAAAAGCAACAAAAAAAAGCTATATAAATAAATAAATAAGTGAATAAATAAAGCAGCCAAAGATAAATAAAATAATCAGCTAATCAATCAAATGTTCCGATAAAGTGCAAAACTAGTGCACTGGTGGTTTGTTTTGCCCTTTCAAGGTATCTCAATGTGGCAATGACTGGATGGGTCAAGCTTCTTGTAAAACTTCATGTATAGTTGTGCAATCACTTAAGGCTCTCAGAACTCTCACCTTAATAATGTTGGTAAATAAGCATCATAATATAATATCTGTTGGTTACGTCACTCTAGCCTCCTGGTTATTCTTCTCCACTGGGTAAGGTGTAATTCCATTTCTCTCCACCACTGATATAACTATCCACCTAATGCAGGATATATCTCCAGGGCACAGCGGCCCGGTGGGGGAAAGGAGAAGAAAAAACAGAGGGACTAGTCCCCAGATTAAGTCACGAGCAGTGACGTAACGCGTAGGGAGTGGCGGAGCACAGACGTAACCGGAAGTCTAGTAAGGAGGCGCTCTGAACGTCGCTTTTGCTGTATTTGCTTGTTTTTAAACATTTTAAATGTAAGAGACCACTTTTTACCTTTAATAAATTACTAATCTTAATGAACGTACTACACCATCGGAGCCCCTCTGTTTTTTCTTCTTTTTTCTAAAACATATCCATCTGTCTCCACTTGTTCCTGGTGCAGTTCCTTATGTCTAACTTTACTACACCATTTTTGGGAATGTCCTAAAATCTTTTTTTCTTCTTTTTTCTAAAACATATCCGTCTGTCTCCACTTGTTCCTGGTGCGGTTCCTTATGTCTAACTTTACTACACCATTTTTGGGAATGTCCTAAAATCTCAATGTTTTGGGACAAAATACTGAGATACATCAATGGAATTACATCAATACATATTCCCAAAAACACGACAACTTGCCTATTTGATTATATAGAAACTTGGATGTCAAAACTACAAACTAAAAACTTGGATGTCACCTACACCGTCAGCAATAACGGTAGTCAAAAACGGCCTAAAGGCTCTTTTATGTGTGGAAAGGCTAGACACGATAATCCAATCCTTTGGACCAACTAGTCGTTTCTTTTCAACATGGAAAATATGGAAAATATTTATAGAGCGAACGCTTTCACTCTTAAAAACTATACACTTTATGATTCTATTTCGATACACCTGGTACAGACTGGTACTTAAACGCAACCCTCACAAACTCCCTGGGCAATTTGAAAGTCAATTAATCCACCTTCCTCCAAAAAATCCACAAATTTACAAGTCCTCAAACTCAGAAACAACTAAATTCAATAACTGAAAATTATAGACTCAAATTAGAATTACTCCATTGCCTGTTTTCTTTTCTCTTGGGCAGACCATATTCACCTACTTAGGTTTACTTGATCTAGATTTTTTTTATTATTATTTCTTTCATTTACAGTCCCTACTTTTTTTTGGCTCTTGTTAAATATGTTATAATACAGCAACCTTAATATTTTTTCTTTGTAAATTTTCTTTATGTTTCATTTTATTTTATGTATGATTATATTATTTCATAATGTTTTTGATCGAAGGGGATTGGCCCCTTACTCCGATCTGTGATCAGCTGAGTGTCATAGACTCGGCGATCACAGAGCGGGCCGCGTTGACAGTGCATGCTTAGGAGGACGTCCATGGACGGCCCTCCCAGCAATTAAGGCCCGCACTGTAGCCGTCTTTCGGCTATAGCGTGGGCGGGAAGAAGTTAATGATTTGTAATACAAACGTAACTTTTTAAAATTTGGTATGGTTGTCCCTCTCTGGTACCAGTAAAGTCTAAACAAAGTGTTTTTTTGGTATATAGTAGTTAACATAGATGTGGTGTCCCTAATAGCCAAGTATTTCTATTTTGCTATATGTAAAGTATAACACTGATCACCACTGTTGATTTGTATAGTAGAGTATGGCCTAAAAGGGGATGTCCAGGAGAAAATACAGAAATAGCCTATTTTGGTTAAGATTCATTCCTTAACTTTTCAACCCCTGTAATAATATTTTTGTACACAACAGTGAGACTCACTTTCCAGTTTTTTAGAGTTTGGTGGACTAATGTCAGATCACTGAAGTGTAATTGTTCTTATAGAAAACCATCATAGCTTTTGGTGGTTTTACAATACCTGATTTTATCAGCATGTATTGCAGGGCAAGTCTCTAACTGCATCTCATATTCATGGTAAAACCAGGATTTTGGGAAGGTGAATACTACTAGTACTATTGTCTTGTCATGATGCGGAGCTTTTCAAAAAGGGTTTCCATTTTTTTGAAAACCCCTCTCAAAAACATGGTGTTAAAATTAGAGTTGAATGAAAAACAAAATCTATAATTCTTATAGACACCAAGTCAGATATTGTTTTTTACTGCCATGTTGGAGAAACCCCATCATGAACTGAACACTGCAATTAATGTTTTTTGGTTGTTGTTGTTTTTATGTCTGGTTTATGCATTAAGAAATTTTAAAAGAGAACAATGAAACATGATTGCTAACTGGTTAGCGCAGAGTAAGCACACTTGCATAATACATTTTGCTTTATTCAGTAAGTCAGTTTAGCTTCAAAAATCAGTTTAGCTTCAAACAGGTAGTACCTACTTTTACTTCATGCACACTTAAAAAGAGAAATAAAGGCAAAAAAAGTAATTTAGATAGTCTTCCATTTTTTAACCGATTCCTGACCGGCGCACGCCGATGTACGTCGGCAGAATGGCACGGCTGGGCAAATGAGCGTACCTGTACATCCATTTGAATTCCCCGCCGTGCCATTGCGTGCACGCCGCCGGCGGCGCATGACGGCCGGGAGCTCCGTGAGTCGGGTCGCGGGTCCCGTGGACTCAATCGCCATGGGGATACCCGCGATCGCCTCACGGAGAGGACGAACGGGGAGATGCTGATGTAAACAGCATCTCCCTGTTCTGCCTAGTGACAAGTGTCACTGATCACAGCTCCCTTTCATCGGGAGCTGTGATCAGAGTAATGACACTTAACCCCTCCCCGCCCCCTAGTGGTTAACCCCTTCACTGCCAGTGTCCTTTACACAGTAATCAGTGCATTTTTAATCGCACTGTTCGCTGTATAAATGACAATGGTCCCAAAAATGTGTCAAAAATGTCTGACATGTCCGCCATAACGTCGCAGTCACAATAAAAATCGCTGATCGCCACCATTACTAGTAAAAAAAAAATATTAAATAAAAATGCCATAAAACTATCCCCTATTTAGTAAACGCTATAACTTTTGCGCAAACCAATCAATAAACGATTTTTTTTTACCAAAGATATGTAGAAGAATACGATCGGCCTAAACTGAGGAAAAAAAAGTTTTTTTATATGTTTTTGGGGGATATTTATTATAGCAAAATGTAAAGAATAATGAGTTTTTTTCAAAATTGTCGCTCTTATGTTGTTTATAGCTCAAAAAATAAAAATCGCAGAGGCGATCAAATACCACCAAAAGAAAGCTCTATTTGTGGGAAAAAAAGGACGTCAATTTTGTTTGGGAGCCACGTCGTACGACCGCACAATTGTCAGTTAAAGCGACGCAGTGCCGAATCGCAAAAAACGCTCTGGTCAGGATGGGGGTAAAATCTTCCGGGGCTGAAGCGGTTAAACAACCTATCCAGGTCTTACCCCATCCAGGTCGTGGGAGGCTTCCCCGGCTTCCCTGGCTTCGCCTCCCGGCCAATCCTGTTTTAGGACCCGCCTCCTGTCCTGATTGGCTGGGAGGAGAAGCAGGACGACAATAGCAAATGTTGATTCGCTAATGTCATATGTGGGTGGGCTGCCCTGAGCCTAACCTCTTTAAAGCCAATTAGAGCCTTGGACTCTAATCATGTGCTTAAAAAAAAAAAAAACATAGAAATCCATGCGTCCCTTATGGACCGGCCGCCGTCGGTTTTGAAAAGGATACCTTTATTGTCAAAAAAGCATCACAGCATAACATAAATGCAATGACTATATATGCAATCACATGTTAAAAAAATATGTATGGTGAAATACAGTAATACAGCATGGCAGACCTATAATATGGTAAATGGTAAGATCTTCCATGTGGAAACAAAAAAAGATCACAGAAATCTAGTACAAACAGTATATTGAAATCAATAGATCATCTACATAGTAGGTGCATCCGTAGGTCTGACGCATTTTGTGTATATAAAATGTCACTCTTCAGGAGCAGGTGCACTTGGGTCTACAACAAAACATGAATAAATAAATATGTACCATGACAGGAAACGGTGTCTGAGCCTGATGTCATGGTGCAATGGAGCCGAGTAGAGTGGCCGGAGCCTCGTGTGCGGGTCTGCGGAACAGGAGCAAGGCAAACCGTGAGCGGGACTGTCAGTGCTGTTTAGACTGGAGTGGACTGAAGGGACCACCTGGCGTGGAGAGAGACAGTCACTGTGACTCGGGAGGGGATGTGTCATGTCAGTAATCTGAGCTGCTCCACACTGCTGACTGTCACTCTAATGCCCTGTACACACGATAGGATTTTCCGATGGAAAATGTGTGATAGGACCTTGTTGTCGGAAATTCTGACCGTGCGTAGGCTCCATCACACATTTTCCATAGGAATTTCCGACACACAAAGTTTGAGAGCTTGCTATAAAATTTTCTGACAACAAAATCCGTTGTCAGAAATTACGATCGTGTATACACAAATCCGACGCACAAAGCACCACGCATGCTCAGAATAAATTAAGAGATGAAAGCTATTGGCTACTGCCCCATTTCTAGTCCCAACATACCTGTTTTACGTCACCGAGTTCAGAACGATTGGATTTTCCGACAACTTTGTGTGACCGTGTGTATGCAAGACAAGTTTGAGCCAACATCCGTCTGAAAAAATCCATGGATTTTGTATCGGAATGTCTGATAAATGTCCGACCATGTGTACAGGGCATAAGAGTAAATTTCACGTCTATGACTAGTTTCTTAATTTCTTACCCTCCTGTTCTGTTCCTGAGCTACTATATCAAAAATAAAATAAGAAATAAGTTTGTTTTGCCTTAATATCCACCCTAAATCACATTGTTAATTGCATATTGTACTTTTTTGTAGCATAAATAATGAAATTTGCACTAAAAACTGTAATTCTGGAAATGGCGGTAAAAACTTGGCTGTGCCAGTAAATTTTGGGTGTCATGTCAGTGAATTTCAATTTGGTAGGTGGGCAAAACTGGGCAGCCCTCCCTGTCTGGATGCACAGACTCAGACGCTACAGGCTTGTAAGTATCCATAGGGATGAGTTTACACTTCTCTCCCTATATGTATATACTTCTCCCACATATGGTTTCAAACATGGTAAATATTTATTTATTCATGTTTTTTTGTAGACCCAAGTGCACCTGCCCCTGAAGAGTGTAATTTTATATACACAAAACGTGTCGGGCCTACTGGATGCACCTACAATGTAGATGATCCATTGATTTCAATATACTGTATGTACTAGATTTCTGTGATTTTTTTTGTTTCCACATGGATGATTTTACCATTTACCTTTGGAACTAAAGATTCACAGTGTGGCGCTATTGAGTGAATAAAATATGAATAAACTGGACATTAAATGACATCAAATAATAAAAAATCTCACGTGAGCACTTGTGATAGTAACTGGTGAAAAAATAATACATATATGTGCTTTAGATGAATATAACATCAAAGGACAAAATCAATAAGAAGTCCATAACACCAAGAAAAAAGAGTCTGTGATAGCAGTGTATAAATAGTATGCAGGTGTTCTTCTTATACATGCAGGAAGATCAAATAGACCCGGTAGCCTGGTAGATGGATGAACCATAAACGACCAGAGGTGCACAGAAATTTGAAAGCGGTGCCAGGACCATCAAAAGAACGTAATGTGTCAGGGGGTATTTAACTTGAGCAACACTGTTCTCACGCAGGAGGAGAAGAGTGTCCTGGATAAGGGGCTTAAATTTGCCCCCCCACATAGATTCAATAAATTTAATACGTTCATTGACATTCACAAATATATAAGAAAAATTCATGTCCAAAGATATATTATCTCGAACCCTACCAGAAATGTAGCCAGGGCGGCAACGTCAGGCACAGTACATTCTGATCTATCCAATCCCTCCCTCTTCAGCCCCCCAATGCAACTTCCACCCACCATTAATTTATTTAAAGAACTAGTGATACGAGATCTAGCGAAGATTCCACTTAAACGCAAATTTCACAATCCTTTACCTACAGCGGGCCTAAAAACCCTGTGTGAAAATAAAAACTTGGTCATCCGCCCCGCCGATAAAGGTGGAGGCATAGTCTTATTAAATAAAACAGATTATCTAGAAGAAATGCATTGCATTTTAGGAGATCGAGAGACCTATACCGAGCTACCAAATAATCCAACACATAAGTATAAGAAAGAATTGAAGAACCTTATAACCAAAGGTTATGATTCCTATATTTTAAACAAAAAAGAGAGATCATTTTTAGTTCCCCTTGCCCCACGTATCCCAGTTATGTATTATTTGCCCAAAGTTCATAAGGACCCCCTTCACCCCCCAGGTCGACCCATAATCAGTGGCATTGATTCAGTCACCTCCAGAATTGGGAAGTATATAGATTTTTTCCTCCAGCCTTCTGTACGCAAGATGCCATCCTATTTAAAGGACACGAAGGATGTGATCAGATTACTTACAGATGTTTCCCATTCTGGTGATCTAATTATGGCCACTGCGGACGTAGCGTCCCTATACACCTGCATTCCGCACCGTGAAGGTGTGGATGCGGTGAAATGCTTTTTAAATAGGGATATCTCCCTGGCCACACCCCAGATCAATTTTATTGTTGATTTAATCGAGTTTGCGACACAACGGAATTATTTCTGGTTTAATGGTAAATATTATCGCCAACATAGGGGGGTGGCCATGGGAGCAAAGTTTGCCCCCAGCCTGGCTAACTTGTTCATGGCCAAGTGGGAGGAGGATGTCGTCTATGCCATGAACAACCCACATCTCTTGCTGTGGGCTCGGTACATAGACGACATCCTCCTCCTGTGGACGGGTAGCCGTGCTGATCTGCTGGACTTTATGACAATTTTGAATACCAATGATAGGGGCATCGCCCTGACATTTGAGGCCAGCAACACCTCAGTCCATTTTTTGGACCTAGTCATTGACAGAAAAGAGGGTAGATTCAGCTTTAGTACATATTTTAAGTCCACTGACAGAAATAGCTATATATCGACTGATAGCTGTCACCACGGCTCTTGGATCAAATCAGTCCCCAGGAGCCAGTTCTTGAGGTTGCGCAGGAACTGTACCGATCAAGATACGTATATGGTTCAGGCTGGGCTACTTAAAGATAGGTTTGTCGAGAAGGGCTATAACCCGTCCGATCTAGACAGAGAAATTGTGAATGCTAGCAATGCAGATCGCCAGCTACTATTACAGGATAAACCTAAACAACCCAGTGATGAATTCAAGTGGTCATTCCTGACATCTTTTTCTATGCAACATAAAGACATTAAAAGGGTCTTTGAACACCATTGGAGCGTTTTAAAAACGGACAAAATATTGGGACCACTGCTACCCGACACCCCTAAGGTGGTTTTTAGAGGTGCTCCATCTCTCAGGAACAAGTTGGCACCTAATGTTATTGACCCACCAAATAAACCATCTTTTTTTCATAACATGACTGGCTATTTCCCTTGCAAGAAGTGTTTGGTCTGTCAATATAACACCTGTGGCAGAAGGGCAAGCCATGATTTTACCTCTACTGTAACCGGCCGTACATATGCAATCAAGCAATTTTGCACATGTGCCACTACCGGGATTGTTTACCTGCTAACCTGCCCTTGTGGCAAACAATATGTGGGCCGTACTATTAGATCCTTTACTGTACGTGTCTCGGAGCACATTAACCTTATCAAGGCAGGTAGCACTAAACATACCGTCCCGAGGCATTATAGGGAGTGCCATGATAGAAACCCTGCTGGCACCCAGTTCCATGTCATAGATAGATATACGGCTCCATGGCGGGGGGGGGGTCGACTCTTAGGGGTGTCTCCCGTTTGGAGACGTATTGGATTTATGAATTGGGGTCTCATTTTCCGCAGGGTATCAATGTAGAATGGGATATCAATTCCTTTATTAATCAGGCGTGAAATTAGATTTGATCTCTCTATGTTTTTTCTTTCTTTTTAATCTGCTTTTTTAATCTAAAATGTATGCCAATTCTGATATGAGATGTTTTTGGTGTTTTTTGTGTAGTATTATGTGATTTTTAGACTCTTTTTAACTGCATTCATACTAATATATTGTACTTGCTAATTTACCATTTTTGGTTGTACATAATGTTGGTCTGATGCCCCCTATTGGCAGTGTCCGGTAGGTTTTTTACCTGTATTTAATATTTAGATTATTAGATAAAGTATCATCGTTCTAGGATCTACATTTAAATAACTTGGTTCAACCTGTTTGATTTTTAGTATTTTTAATAGATTCAAGAAGTTTAGAAGTTCTCATACCCTCATCACTATATCTACCTTTGCTGACATTTTTTTGTCTCCTCCACCCCTCTATCGGGTGGCTGGGTTTCACTTCCTGTATCCTGGGTGGCTGGGTTTCACTCCCTGTATCCTGGGTATAGAGCTGGATGTACTGGGAACGAGACCTGGCTAAAGGCCTGGAACGCACCGCCATCGTCACTCGACCATGCGTGTGACGTCATTGCGTCATTCGACGCTGATCGAAAGCGAGGCTTGGTTGACATCTGTGGAGCGCACGGATGTCAACTACGGACGTGATGTCATCACGCCTCCGTGCCCAGAACGAGGCTTAGCACTGAGGGTGGAGCGCAGCTGTGATGATGCGCTCTCACCTATTGGATAGGGTGATCGAAAGTGAGGCTTGGTCACGGATCTAACCATCCGGACCAAAGCCAACTTATACAATAGTACACAGTGGCCCTATAGTTCGGAATTCGCACCAGATCATAGGTTTGTGATATCTAATCTATAGATGTGTGGTTTCTAGTAATTCCTATATGCCTCCGGACCAGAAATGAGGTCATTTCGATTACTTCCGGTTTCGGACACTTCCAGTGGGGGTCATTCTGTGCCTATAAATAGAGCGGTGGGGTGAGAGGGTTCCACACCCCAGAAGACGACTTTTTTAGTTGAAACATGTCGGGTGGACCCCTCACAACTACCGCTACACGATTCACATGCTTGTTTGATCTGCAAAAAATGTGAGTTTGTTTTTTAATGCTATTTTTAATAAATCCAAGTTAAAACGTTATTACGCTATGTGAGTGTTTTCATCCCTCACATGTTACATGAATCTCTCGCTTGGCTTATGGTGGTGTGATTACTATTGAGGAAGTCGTGCTGATTACTTCCCCCCTTCCCTCCGTTGATGTGGTGATGACATCTGACCAGACAATACATCTAGACCAATTGGTCATCAAGCCTTTTTGACCTGTTTTGGCATATGCTATTTCAGGCCACTATTTCCGGTAAGCCTCCATACTTTCTGGTGATGGTCCTGGCACCGCTTTCAAATTTCTGTGCACCTCTGGTCGTTTATGGTTCATCCATCTACCAGGCTACCGGGTCTATTTGATCTTCCTGCACGTATAAGAAGAACACCTGCATACTATTTATACACTGCTATCACAGACTCTTTTTTCTTGGTGTTATGGACTTCTTATTGATTTTGTCCTTTGATGTTATATTCATCTAAAGCACATATATGTATTATTTTTTCACCAGTTACTATCACAAGTACTCACGTGAGATTTTTTATTATTTGAATGAATGAATGAATGAATGAATGAATGAATGATTTGTAAAGCGCTGCAATTGCGAACTGAATCGCCTCAAGGCGCTAGATGTATTCTCTGTAGCCAGCTTCTAGAAAAGGAAGGTCTTTAGTTTTTTCCTGAAGGCCTGGTGGTTTTCTTCCATGCGGAGGTTGGTTGGGAGAGCATTCCATAGTCGAGGTCCTTGGACTGCAAATCTACGTTCTCCCTTTGCTTTGTAGCGGTATTTGGGAATGAGGAGGAGGTTTTGGTTAGCTGATCGAAGACTGCGATTCGGTGTGTAGTGTTTTATTTTTTCCCGGAGATATTGCGGAGCGTTTCCTTGTATGCATTTATGGGTGAGGCAGAGGGTCTTGAATATGATCCGATTCTTCACAGTTAGCCAATGTAGGCTTTTTAGGGATGGGGAGATGGATTCCCAGGGCTTTTTTCCTGTTAACAGTCTTGCCGCCGTATTTTGAATGAGTTGCAAGCGCGCAAGCTGATATTGGGGTAGACCTACGTAGAGGGAATTTGCGTAGTCAAGTCGGGAATTGATGATCGTTCCCACAACTGCCGCTTTGTCCTCTTCTGGGATGAAGGGGATGAGTCTGCGAAGCAGGCGGAGGAGGTGGTGGGATCCGCTCACCACCGATCCTATTTGTGCATCCATTGTCATTCCTGAGTCAAAGATGACTCCGAGACTCTTGACTTTGGTGCTGGGGGAGATGGTCTGTCCGAGGATGGAGGGTGGTGTCCACGGAGTCTTAATTTTGGAATTTTTGTTGGCTTGCAGAAGAAGAAGTTCTGTTTTTGATTCGTTGAGTTTGAGGGAGCTAGTGGTCATCCAGTCATTGATTAAAGTGAGGCATTTCTGTAGTTGCTGATGATGATCTTTTTGTCCGTTAATGCGAAGGTAGAGTTGGGTGTCGTCTGCGTATGAGTGGAAGCAGAGGTCCGTTTTCCTGATGATATTGAGAAGCGGGCGGATGTAGATGTTAAATAGCACTGGTGACAAGGGTGAGCCCTGAGGGACTCCACAGGAGACTGCCCGAGATTCCGAGGTGAATGTTCCCAGTTTCACTGTCTGAGAGCGATTCTCTAAGAAGGATGTAAACCATTTTAGGGCAGAATCTGTGGCTCCTGCAACTTCTGAGAGGCGGACAAGTAAAGTATTGTGGTCCACTGTATCGAATGCTGCGCTGAGGTCTAACAGTACCAGGAGACTCGGTTCTCCGTCATCTGCTGCTTCGAGGGCGTCGTCCCATATTTTGAGAAGTGCTGTTTCTGTGCCATGGCCTGGGCGGAAGCCTGATTGCAGAGGGTCCAGGAGGTGGTGTGTCTCCAGGTGGTGTTGTAGCTGCTGTACTACTGCTTTCTCTATAATCTTGGAGATGGTGTTGAGGCTTGTTATTGGTCTGCGGCAGTTAGGGTCTTTAGGGTCGAGATTAGGTTTCTTTAGCAGGGGTTTGACGATGCCTTGCTTGAGGGAGGTTGGCACAGTCCCTTCTTTGAATGATTGATTTATGAGATGAGTTAAGGTGGGGGCCAGGATGTCGGAACATTCTTTGAACAATTTGGTGGGGATGATGTCGTTTGGTGATGTGCTGTCGCGAAGGCTTCCGATGATGTTTTTAGTCGTGTCCGTAGTGATTGGGGACAGAAAGAACTTCGGTGGTTGAGTGATGTTCGTGTCGATATCCTCTTTTTGCATTGGTTGGGTGAGGTTGGTTGTTATTTTCTGGTGAATTGCTTTCCGAATGTTGTCGATTTTGTCGATGAAGAAATCTGATAACTCATTGCAGAATTCTTGAGTATCGTTTGCAGGGGGCTCTAGGCAGGTCGGGTTCATTGATTGAGCAACTATTTTGAAAAGTTCCCGTGGGCGGTTTAAGGCGGATGAGATGGTGTCTGCGAAATGTTCTTTTTTGGCTTTGAAGATTGCCTTGTGGTATTTCACCGTGAGTGCTTTGTAGTTAGCATGGTTTTCCTTGGTGGGATTTCTTCTCCAGGTTCTCTCAGCTCTTCTGCGTTTGATGTCATTTAATGTCCAGTTTATTCATATTTTATTCACTCAATAGCGCCACACTGTGAATCTTTAGTTGTTATTTTTCCCTGAGTCTACGGGTGTGTTGGCTGCTTCCTTAAATTTTAGTTTTTGTAGCGCAGCGCTGTATCATACTTTTTTAATAACCATTTACCTTTGGGCCTGCCATGCTGTATTACTGTTTTCACCATACATGTTTTTTACCTTGTAATTGCATATTTACTCATTGCATTTATGTTATGCTGTGATGCTTTTTTGACAATAAAGGTATCCTTTTCAAAACTGGCTTATCATTTAGCTAGTTATTTTTATCAGCTGCGGCTGGTCCATAAGGGATGCATGGATTTCTACAGGGTTCTACAGGCACATGATTAGAGCCTGAGGCTTTAATTGCCTTTAAAAAGGTTGGGCTCAAGGCAGCCCACCCACTTGTGACATTAGCGAATCAACATTTGCTATTGTCTTCCTGCTTCTCCTCCCGGCCAATGAGGACAGGAAGCGGGTCCTAAGACCGGATTGGCCGGGAAGGGAAGCCACCGTGGATGGGGTAAGTGCGGGTGGGCGAGCGGGCAGGAAAGTTTGTTTGCTGCCCCCCCAAAAAATGGAGCACCAGCCACCACTGATTTTTGTTTTTAAAAAAACGAGACCTTACAATCACTTTAACAGTCTATAAGTCAGTTTATTTAATTAAGTTATTAAACAACATTACCAGTTTATAACTACCTGTAGGTTATTTCCAGCCTAAAAAACATCTCTTTAACACCTTACAAATTAAATCAAATGGACCCAAATCCAGTGTACCTGAACCAATTCCTAAAGCTTACCCTATCACACCAATAGTAACACTGAAATAGAATTGCAAAACTTTGTGCAAAAGGCACCAAAGCTCAAATGCCAAAAATGTCACATCACAAACAACCAATCTATATAATTACATATCTAAAACAAAAGTAACTATGAACAGACATAATGCCAGTGGCTTTAACTAACATTTACAATTGGCAATAATTCAGTCATGAATCTGTATTGTATACTTGGAACCTCTTAAAAATAATATGATTTTTGTTTGTGCCGTTTACATTTATTAATTGATTTATACGGTTTAATTCTGTCAGTATGTCATGTTCCATTTGGATTAGCACATACTGCTTTGTGTAATGCTTGCAGAGCAAAAAGAATTTGTGGTTAGATTAAAAAAAAAGGACATAATGTTTGCTGTGAGTGCCAGATCTATGTTTCTTGTCAACAGGTGTACATATTAAAGCAGATCATTAGAAGGTCAGTGTGTTGAAAACAGAAGCAAACACAGCTGCCCATTATTACTATATCTCCATAGCGTGATTTAGAAACTGAAATGCATGAGTCTGATCTATGTAACACACAGCTGATGCATAAAAATGTCACAAAACACTTTCTATCACCACAGAGCTTCATAATCCAGTCCCCCATTGTTTTCATTAAAATATCGGAATGTCCTTTACCAGTAACGCAATCAAAATGAGAGTCTTCACCAAACATTTCAACCATGGCTAGTGCTGTGCAATCCAGGAGGCAATTATAGCAGTAATCTGAGACCCCATTAGATATACCCACCCTGGTACAAAAAAGGTCCAAGAAACAGTCATAGACAATTAAAAACAACATTAATAATTATGACTTCAAAATTGTCCAAGCAAAGTTAAAGGGGTTGTAAACCCTCGAGGTTTTTCACCTTAATGCATTCTGTGCAATAAGGTGAAAAACCTCCTGTGATGCAGCAGCCCCCCAGAGCCCCCTTTTTACTTACCTGAACCCGGTCTTTCCAGTGACTGGGGCAAGCACACCAGCTCTAGCCAGTGTCTTGGGTCCTGTTTGGATAGGTTGATAGCAACAAAGCCATTGGCTCACGCTGCTGTCAATCAAATCCAATGATGCGGGAGCAGGGGGGCGAGTCCTGCTGTCTGTGTCAATGGACACAGCAGCAGGACACGGGAGCGCGCCTGCACGAGTGCCCCTAGGGACAGCGCATCTCCGATGGGGCACTCGATGTAGGGAGGACCCAGGAGCACTGCTGGGGGGCCCCAGAAGAGGAGGATCCGGGCCACTCTGTGCAAAACCAACTGCACAGAGGAGGTACGTAAGACATGTTTGTTTATTTATTTATATTTTTAAACTGAACCTTTACATATCCTTTAACCTCCCTGGCGGTATGATTATTTTGGATTTTAGGTGCTGAAAGCGGTACAATTATTTTGCATGGAAATTTGGCGTTTTATATTGTAGGTCTGTAATTCTTAACAATAACACACTGAAGTCTGTCCAAACAAGAGTCTAGTGGATATCCCGGGTATGATAACGTTTGAAACACAAAAACATAAATTATAATATAATAAATAAAAATAAATAATTAAAAAAAAAAAATAATAATAATAAAATAAATTTCCCCACGATTCACTATCGTCCAATTCTGCAAGTGTTCTAATTTACTATCGCTGTTTTCTAGCTGGTCTAAAGCCACTTTTGACGTAAAGGGACACTTTTTGGTTGCTATGGACAATCTCCAGTTTCCAGGCAGAAAGAACAGTATATATAATATAAAACTGCATGCAGGGCATGGGCCAAAGCACTGGGGACAAAAGGGATGTGAAATTACAGTACTGTATGTGTAATGATTTTTACAATTTTTTGAATTTGCCGCCAGGCTCCGCCCCCGTGCGTCGCGACGCTCACAGGGAACGGAGCCTGGCAAGGAGAGGCTTCGGAGGAGGATGGAGCCCACGGACACAGCGGGGGACATCGCAGGATCCCGGGGACAAGGTAAGTAAAGCCACACCAGGATCCTGCGATGTAATCCCGAGTGTGGCTCGGGGTTACCGCTAATGGTCCTGAATTTTAACCCCGAGCCACACTCGGGAAAACCGCCAGGGAGGCTACAGTCTAATTCAAGGTTTTGTATTACATTAAAGAGTTTATTTGGGCCAAGCTGGCCCAGATGAAATATTTCTATTACTAAGAAATGTAGCTGTTGTCAGTGCTGTATAAATTGAATGTATCATCAACTACGTGTAGTATTCTGCAATGGGGTCCAACAGTAGGGATGAGCTTCGTGTTCGAGTCGAACCCATGTTCGACTCGAACATCGGCTGTTCGACCGTTCGTCGAATTGCGAACGATATGGGCCGTTCGCGCCAAATTCGTGTGGCGCGTCACGGCCCATAATTCACTGCGGCATCGCAGTGCATTGCTGGCTGATGATTGGCCAAGCATGCACTATGACCCGCATGCTTGGCCAATCACAGCGCCGCCTGAACAGAGAGCCGTAATTGGCCAAAGCCAAGGAGGCTTTGGCCAATTATGGCTCAGGGGATTTAGTACACGCCCAACACTATATAAGGCCGCCTGCACGGCGGCCCTGTGTAGTGTGTGTTCCGGTGTGCTGAGAGATAGAGAGAGAGAGAGACAGTGTCATTTGATTTGAGTTAGATAGATTAGGCAGAACAGTCAGTCAGTTAGCTGCACTTACAGTGTATTGTGTATATATATGCATCCCAGGTGTTGCATATATATATATACACTGTATTCAGTTTAGCTAGATCCGTTCCTGTTATCTTCTAGACTATTTACATTTAGTGCAGTGCGTCCTGCTCACAGTGTTCAGCTAGATCCGTTCCTGTTATCTTCTAGACTATTTACATTTAGTGCAGTGCGTCCTGCTCACAGTGTTCAGCTAGATCCGTTCCTGTTATCTTCTAGACCATTTACATTTAGTGCAGTGCGTCCTGCTCACAGTGTTCAGCTAGATCCGTTCCTGTTATCTTCTAGACCATTTACATTTAGTGCAGTGCGTCCTGCTCACAGTGTTCAGCTAGATCCGTTCCTGTTATCTTCTAGACTATTTACATTTAGTGCAGTGCGTCCTGCTCACAGTGTTCAGCTAGATCCGTTCCTGTTATCTTCTAGACTATTTACATTTAGTGTAGTGCGTCCTGCTCACAGTGTTCAGCTAGATCCGTTCCTGTTATTTTCTAGACTATTTACATTTAGTGCAGTGCGTCCTGCTCACAGTGTTCAGCTAGATCCGTTCCTGTTATCTTCTAGACTATTTACATTTAGTGCAGTGCGTCCTGCTCACAGTGTTCAGCTAGATCCGTTCCTGTTATCTTCTAGACTATTTACATTTAGTGCAGTGCGTCCTGCTCACAGTGTTCAGCTAGATCCGTTCCTGTTATCTTCTAGACTATTTACATTTAGTGCAGTGCGTCCTGCTCACAGTGTTCAGCTAGATCCGTTCCTGTTATCTTCTAGACTATTTACATTTAGTGCAGTGCGTCCTGCTCACAGTGTTCAGCTAGATCCGTTCCTGTTATCTTCTAGACTATTTACATTTAGTGCAGTGCGTCCTGCTCACAGTGTTCAGTTAGATCCGTTCCTGTTATCTTCCTACTGACAGGCAGGCTTGTCTGGTTACAGTATATAAAGCTACCTGAAGAAAATTACTGGTGTTCTATTTGATCCTATTAGTACCACGGTCAGGCAGCTAGACTATTTACATTTAGTACAGTGCGTCCTGCTCACAGTGTTCAGCTAGATCCGTTCCTGTTATCTTCCTACTGACAGGCAGGCTTGTCTGGTTACAGTATATAAAGCTACCTGAAGAAAATTACTGGTGTTCTATTTGATCCTATTAGTACCACGGTCAGGCAGCTAGACTATTTACATTTAGTACAGTGCGTCCTGCTCACAGTGTTCAGCTAGATCCGTTCCTGTTATCTTCCTACTGACAGGCAGGCTTGTCTGGTTACAGTATATAAAGCTACCTGAAGAAAATTACTGGTGTTCTATTTGATCCTATTAGTACCACGGTCAGGCAGCTAGACTATTTACATTTAGTACAGTGCGTCCTGCTCACAGTGTTCAGCTAGATCCGTTCCTGTTATCTTCCTACTGACAGGCAGGCTTGTCTGGTTACAGTATATAAAGCTACCTGAAGAAAATTACTGGTGTTCTATCCCAGCTTAGTGCAGCTACAGGCCATTAGTATGTCTGGAAGGCCAAGAAGGAGAGGCAGACAGTCACAAGCGAATAAGAGAGGGCAAGCAGGCTCTGTGTCTGGTGCTGGTCGTGGAGACGGTGCATCCTCATCAGCACATGGCCATGGGACACGCTTGGCCTTTTTTTCGGCAGCTGGCCGTGTTGAGCCGCAACATGCGGAAGACTTGGTCGAGTGGATGACCAAGCCGTCCTCATCCTCCTCATCCTCTCTCACCCATGCCCAGGGTGCTTTGTCTGGCAAAGCAGCGGCCTCTTCCCTCAGCTCAATGTCATCAGTGACTCCTTCCCTAGCTCCATCATGTCCTCCTGAGGAGTCCCTTGAACTGTTTGACCACAGTGTTGGGTACATGCTCCAGGAGGATGCCCAGCGTTTGGAAGGCTCTGATGATGATACTGAGTTCGATGAAGGCAGTAACATGAGCACGGACAGAGGGGGTGCCCAAGAAGGACAGCAATCTGGCAGTCATGCTCCCCCTGCTGCAGCATACTGCCAGGTTTGCTCCAGTGATGAGGAGGGAGGGGATGATGAGGTCACTGACTCAACGTGGGTGCCTGATAGGAGAGAGGAGGAGGAGGAGGAGGAGGAGGAGGAGGCAGCACATCACCAACGAGGCAGGATGCCCTCCAGGGGCCAGCCTAAGGGCAGCACATTGACTGCATCACACCCCAAAGCTCCACATGTGCAGGGCGCTGCAGTCTCTGCGCGTTATTCAAAAAGTTCTTTGGTGTGGGCCTTTTTTGAGACGAGTGCATCAGATCGCACCGCTGCTATTTGCAACATATGTCTCAAGCGTATCTCACGTGGCCAAAACATCTCCCGCTTGGGTACCACATGCTTGACCAGACATATGTTGACCTGCCATGCAGTTCGTTGGCAAGCATATCTAAAAGACCCACACCAAAGAACAAAGAGGATCTCTCCTTGCTCCTCATCAGCTGAGATTTCCAACCCCACTAGACCTCCAGTCCTCTCTGAGACCTGCAGTGAGAGGAATGAAGGTGTAGAATTAGGTGTGTCACAGCCAAGTACTTCTGGGCAATCTGCTTTTGGTACACCGACGTCAGATTGTACCAGGCAAATTTCCCTGCCCCAGCTGCTGGCAAAATTGCTAGCACTTCAACTGCTGCCTTTTCAGTTGGTAGACTCTGCCCCCTTCCGTGAGTTTGTGGAATGTGCGGTTCCTCAGTGGCAGGTAACCAAACGCCACTTTCTCTCACGGAAGGCGATTCCGGCTCTCTACCGGCATGTGGAAGGCAATGTCCATGCCTCGCTGGACAGGGCGGTCAGCGGTAAGGTGCATATTACCGCTGACTCATGGTCCAGCAGGCATGGACAGGGACGTTACCTAAGTTTCACGGCGCATTGGGTGACTCTGCTGGCAGCTGGGAAGGATGCAGGACAAGGTGCAGTAGTGTTGGAGGTTGTTCCACCACCACGCCTCCAAAATGCTGATTGTGACACACCTCTCTCCTCCACCCCCTCCTCTTCTTCTTCCTCCATGGCCTCTTCCTCGGAACCAGCGGTGCTCCGTAGTCGTTCAAGGGGCTACGCAAGTACGCAGGCCAAAAGATGCCATGCGGTGCTTGAGCTGGTGTGCTTGGGGGACAGGAGCCACACTGGGGCAGAGGTTCTGTCAGCTCTGCAGGGGCAGGTTCAGAGGTGGTTGACACCACGCCAACTTAAGGCAGGAATGGTGGTTTGCGACAATGGCACCAACCTCCTCTCTGCCCTCCGACAGGGACAAATGACCCATGTGCCCTGTTTGGCTCACGTCCTTAACTTGGTGGTACAGCGGTTCTTGGGCAGGTACCCGGGCTTACAGGATGTCCTGAGGCAGGCCAGGAAAGTCTGTGTGCATTTCCGCCAGTCATATAATGCCAGTGCTCGGCTGACGGACCTCCAAAAGGAGTTTAACCTGCCCAAGAACTGCCTAATCTGTGACATGCCCACCAGGTGGAACTCAACGTTGGCCATGCTGCAGCGGCTGCACATGCAGCAGAGGGTCATCAATGAGTACCTGTGCGACTATGGCACCAGGACAGGGTCAGGGGAGCTTGGTTTTTTTTCCCCACGCCAGTGGGCCATGATCAGGGATGCATGCACTGTCCTGTCACCATTCGAGGAGGCCACGAGGATGGTGAGCAGTGACAGTGCATGCATCAGTGACACTGTCCCCCTTGTCCACCTGTTGGAGCACACGCTGCGTGGAATAATGGACAGGGCACTTGAGGCAGAACAGAGGCAGGAAGAGGAGGACTTCCTTAGCTCTCAAGGCCCCCTTTATCCAGACAGTGTTCCTGCGTGCCCGCCGATCACACAGGAAGAGGACGAGGAGGAGGAGGAGGAAGATTGTGTCAGTATGGAGGTGGAGCCTGGCACTCAGCATCAGCAGCAGTCTTTAAGGGATCAGTCCCAAGAAACACATGGACTTGTACGTGGCTGGGAGGAGGTGGCTGCGGACGTTGTCGTCCTTAGTGACCCAGAGGACTCCGGACCGAATGCCTCAGCAAACCTACGCTGCATGGCCTCCCTGATCCTGCAAAGCCTGCGTAAGGATCCTCGTATTCGTGGTATCAAGGAGAAGGACCAATACTGGCTGGCAACCCTCCTTGATCCACGTTACAAGGGTAAGGTTGCGGACCTTATCTTGCCATCGCAGAGGGAGCAGAGGATGAAACATCTTCGGGAGGCCTTGCAGAAAGGTCTGTGCAATGCGTTCCCAGAGACTGGGAGGTTACAAACTCCTGTTTCTGGACAACGTGTTGCTGAGGCTTCGGTCAGTCAAAGAAGGAGCGGTGGAGAAGGTGGCCGTCTGACCGATGCGTTCAGACAATTTTTTGGTCCGCAGCCCCAAGGTATGATCGGTTCCAGCAACCATCGCCAGCGTCTGTTTTACATGGTGCAGGAATACCTAGAGGCAAGATCAGACTTGGACACCTTTCCCACCGAAAATCCTCTGGGTTACTGGGTCTTGAGGATGGATCACTGGCCAGAGCTTGCACAGTATGCAATTGAGCTACTGGCCTGTCCTGCATCCAGCGTTCTTTCGGAACGCACATTCAGTGCTGCTGGAGGCGTGGTAACCGATCACAGGGTGCGTCTGTCCACCGACTCGGTCGATCGGCTGACCTTCATAAAAATGAATCAGTCTTGGATCACCACCAGCTACCAAGCACCTGATGCTGATGTAACCGAATATTTTTTTTTGAAATCTCAGATCCCTTCAAAGACTGCCTATGCTGATGCTGAGTGACTATCCCTGAGTAATTATCCTCTTCCTCCTCAATCATCACGCTGATAGCTTGTAAGAACATTTTTGGTTCTGGGCGCCACCACCAGTGCCTAAGGCACAATTTTTCAGCCCCTGTTTAACAGGGGCGTGTAATTACAATTTTTGATGTAATACTTTGCAGCAGGGCTCGTTCCTGCATTCCAACTAGAGTGTCTGTGAGGGGTTGCAGTGTTGTGGCACCAGCACCAGTGCCTAAGGCCCAATTTTTCTGCCCCTGTCTAACAGGGGCGTGTAATTACAATTTTTGATGCAATACTTTGCAGCAGGGCTCGTTCCTGCATTCCAACTAGAGTGTCTGTGAGGGGTTGCAGTGTTGTGGCACCAGCACCAGTGCCTAAGGCCCAATTTTTCTGCCCCTGTCTAACAGGGGCGTGTAATTACAATTTTTGATGCAATACTTTGCAGCAGGGCTCGTTCCTGCATTCCAACTAGAGTGTCTGTGAGGGGTTGCAGTGTTGTGGCACCAGCACCAGTGCCTAAGGCCTAATTTTTCAGCTCCTGTTCAACAGGGGCATGTAATTACAATTCTTGATCTAATATTTCACAGCAGGGCCCTGTGAGGGCTTACAGTGTTGTGGCCACAGCAACACCTAAGGCCCAAATTTCTGCTGAGTATATAGGGCAGGACCCTACTTTCAAACATCTAACTTACAAACGACTCCTACTTGCAAATGGAAGGAGACAACAGGAAGTGAGATGAAATCTACCCCTAGGAAGGGAAATTCTCTCCTGTAAGAGTTAATATGGGAAAAAGAATTCTCCTTTCCACTGATGCTTTCCAATCCTTGTTCCACAAAAAAACCCAAATTTTCAAAAAACATTTTTCATTGGGACAAAAAGTGAGGTGAAATCTTCTGAAGAGTAGGAAAGACAGCAAAACAAATGTCACAGGGGTGATAACCCTTCCCTATGTTTTCCAAAAAGCTTAAAAAAGATTTTTTGGCTGGAGCTAAACACGTTAAAAATGTACCCGTTCAAAATTACAAAGAGATTCTACTTAACAACAAACCTACAGTCCCTGTCTTGTTTGCACCGCCTGTATACCGCTGTTCAGAGTATATAGGGCCTTTCCTTATTTTAATTTGGGTGCGGGGTTCCCCTTAATATCCATACAAGACCCAAAGGGCCTGGTAATGGACTGGGCGGTACCCATGCCGTTTGTCTCACTGATTTTCATCCATATTGCCATGACCCGACATGACATTAAACCCGCAAGCAGTTTTAAATGAGATTTTTTCCTTTAAAAATGACATTTGGTGCAGGGACTGTTCTAAACACGGGAAACACGCGTCACTTTACAGGCATACTATAGACACCCCCCAGGTACGATATTTAAAGGAATATTTCACTTTTTTTTTTTACTTTAACCACTTGCCGACCGCCTCACGCCTATATACGTGAGCAGAATGGCACGGGCAGGCAAAATCACGTACCTGAAACGTGATGCCTTCCCGCGGGCGGGGGGTCCGATCGGACCCCCCCCCGGTGCCAGCAGCGGTCGGCTTTGGTCTGGCAGCGATCACAGATGAGGGGGAGGCCTTCCGATCGTGGCCCCCCCCTCGCGATCGCTCCCAGCCAATGAGAAACATCCTCTGCCTCTGTATTGTACACAGAGGCAGAGGATGTGATGTCATCTCTCCTCGGCTCGGGAGTTTCCGTTCCGGGCCGAGGAGAGAAGACATGTAAGTGCACCAACACTCACATACAACACAGTAGAACATGCCAGGCACACTAAACACCCCGATCCCCCCCCCCCCGATCACCCCCCGATCCCCCCCCAATCACCCCCCCCCCCCTGTCACAAACTGACACCAAGCAGGTTTTTTTTTTTTTTTTTTTTCCTGATTACTGCATAGTGTCAGTTTGTGACAGTTAGAAGTGTTAGGACAGTGAGTATTACCCCCTGTAGGTCTAGGGTACCCCCCTAACCCCCCCTAATAAAGTTTTAACCCCTTGATCACCCCCCATCACCAGTGTCACTAAGCGATCATTTTTCTGATCGCTGTATTAGTGTCACTGGTGACGCTAGTTAGGGACGTAAATATTGAGGTTCGCTGTCAGCGTTTTATAGCGACAGGGACCCCCATATACTACCTAATAAATGTTTTAACCCCTTGATTGCCCCCTAGTTAACCCTTTCACCACTGATCACCGTATAAGTGTTACGGGTGACGCTGGTTAGTTCGTTTATTTTTTATAGTGTCAGGGCACCCGCCGTTTATTACCGAATAAAGGTTTAGCCCCCTGATCGCCCGGCGGTGATATGCGTCGCCCCAGGCAGCGTCAGATTAGCGCCAGTACCGCTAACACCCACGCACGCAGCATACACCTCCCTTAGTGGTATAGTATCTGAACGCATCAATATCTGATCCGATCAGATCTATACTAGCGTCCCCAGCAGTTTAGGGTTCCCAAAAACGCAGTGTTAGCGGGATCAGCCCAGATACCTGCTAGCACCTGCGTTTTGCCCCTCCGCCCGGCCAACCCAAGTGCAGTATCGATCGATCACTGTCACTTACAAAACACTAAACGCATAACTGCAGCGTTCGCAGAGTCAGGCCTGATCCCTGCGATCGCTAACAGTTTTTTTGGTAGCGTTTTGGTGAACTGGCAAGCACCAGCCCCAAGCAGCATCAGGTTAGCGCCAGTACCGCTAACACCCACGCACGCATGCACCGTACACCTCCCTTAGTGGTATAGTATCTGAACGGATCAATATCTGATCCGATCAGATCTATACTGGCGTCCCCAGCAGTTTAGGGTTCCCAAAAACGCAGTGTTAGGGGAATCAGCCCAGATACCTGCTAGCACCTGCGTTTTGCCCCTCCGCCCAGCCCAGCCCACCCAAGTGCAGTATCGATCGATCACTGTCACTTAAAAAACACATAACTGCATAACTGCAGCGTTCGCAGAGTCAGGCCTGATCCCTGCGATCGCTAACAGTTTTCTTGGTAGCGTTTTGGGGAACTGGCAAGCGCCAGCGGCCTAGTACACCCCGGTCATAGTCAAACCAGCACTGCAGTAACACTTGGTGACGTGGCGAGTCCCATAAGTGCAGTTCAAGCTGGTGAGGTGGCAAGCACAAGTAGTGTCCCGCTGCCACCAAAAAGACAAACACAGGCCCGTCGTGCCCATAGTGCCCTTCCTGCTGCATTCGCCAATCCTAATTGGGAACCCACCGCTTCTGCAGCGCCCGTACTTACCCCCCATTCACATTCCCAACCAAATGCAGTCGGCAGCATGAGAGGCATTTTTATGTCCTCCAGAGTACCCCTACCCAACAAACCCCCCCAAAAAAGATGTCGTGTCTGCAGCAAGCGCGGATATAGACGTGACACCCGCTATTATTGTCCCTCCTGTCCTGACAATCCTGGTCTTTGCATTGGTGAATGTTTTGAACGCTACCATGCACTACTTGAGTATTAGCGTAGGGTACAGCATTGCACAGACTAGGACACACTTTCACAGGGTCTCCCAAGATGCCATCGCATTTTGAGAGACCCGAACTTGGAACCGGTTACAGTTATAAAAGTTACAAGTTTGCAAAAAAAACACAAAAAAAAAAATAGTTGTCGTTTTATTGTTCTCTCTCTCTCTATTCTCTCTCTATTGTTCTGCTCTTTTTTACTGTGTTCTATTCTGCAATGTTTTATTGTTATTATGTTTTATCATGTTTGCTTTTCAGGTATGCAATTTTTTATACTTTACTGTTTACTGTGCTTTATTGTTAACCATTTTTTGTCTTCAGGTACGCCATTCACGACTTTGAGTGGTTATACCAGAATGATGCCTGCAGGTTTAGGTATCATCTTGGTATCATTCTTTTCAGCCAGCGGTCGGCTTTCATGTAAAAGCAATCCTAGCGGCTAATTAGCCTCTAGACTGCTTTTACAAGCAGTGGGAGGAAATGCCCCCCCCCCACCGTCTTCCGTGTTTTTCTCTGGCTCTCCTGTCTCAACAGGGAACCTGAGAAAGCAGCCGGTGATTCAGCCAGCTGACCATAGAGCTGATCAGAGACCAGAGTGGCTCCAAACATCTCTATGGCCTAAGAAACCGGAAGCTACGAGCATTTTATGACTTCGATTTCGCCGAATGTAAACAGCGCCATTGGGAAATTGGGGAAGCATTTTATCACACCGATCTTGGTGTGGTCAGATGCTTTGAGGGCAGAGGAGAGATCTAGGGTCTAATAGACCCCAATTTTTTCAAAAAAGAGTAGCTGTCACTACCTATTGCTATCATAAGGGATATTTACATTCCCTGAGATAACAATAAAAATGATTTAAAAAAAAAAAAAATGAAAGGAACAGTTTAAAAATAAGATAAAAAAGCAAAAAAATAATAAAGAAAAAAAAAAAAGCACCCCTGTCCCCCCTGCTGTCGCGCTAAGGCGAACGCAAGCGTCGGTCTGGCGTCAAATGTAAACAGCAATTGCACCATGCATGTGAGGTATCACCGCGAAGGTCAGATCGAGGGCAGTATTTTTAGCAGTAGACCTCCTTTGTAAATCTAAAGTGGTAACCTGTAAAGGCTTTTAAAGGCTTTTAAAAATGTATTAATTTTGTTGCCACTGCACGTTTGTGCGCAATTTTAAAGCATGTCATGTTTGGTATCCATGTACTCGGCTTAAGATCATCTTTTTTATTCCATCAAACATTTGGGCAATATAGTGTGTTTTAGTGCATTAAAATTTTAAAAAGTGTGTTTTTTCCACAAAAAATGCGTTTGAAAAATCGCTGCGCAAATACCGTGTGAAAAAAAAAATGAAACACCCACCATTTTAATCTGTAGGGCATTTGCTTTAAAAAAATATATAATGTTTGGTGGTTCAAAGTAATTTTCTTGCAAAAAAAAATAACTTTTTCATGTAAACAATAAGTGTCAGAAAGGGCTTTGTCTTCAAGTGGTTAGAAGAGTGGGTGATGTGTGACATAAGCTTCTAAAATGTTGTGCATAAAATGCCAGGATAGTTCAAACCCCCCCCAAATGACCCCATTTTGGAAAGTAGACACCCCAAGCTATTTGCTGAGAGGCATGTCGAGTCCATGGAATATTTTATATTGTGACACAAGTTGCGGGAAAGAGACAATTTTTTTTTTTTTTTTTTGCACAAAGTTGTCACTAAATGATATATTGCTCAAACATGCCATGGGGATATGTGAAATTACACCCCAAAATACATTCTGCTGCTTCTCCTGAGTACGGGGATACCACATGTGTGAGACTTTTTGAGAGCCTAGCCGCGCACGGGACCCCGAAAACCAAGCACCGCCTTCAGGCATTCTAAGGGCGTAAATTTTTGATTTCACTCTTTACTGCCTATCACAGTTTCGGAGGCCATGGAATGCCCAGGTGGCACAAACCCCCCCCAAATGACCCCATTTTGGAAAGTAGACACCCCAAGCTATTTTCTGAGAGGTATCGTGAATATTTTGCAGACCTCACTTTTTGTCACAAAGTTTTGAAAATTGAAAAAAGAAAAAAAAAAATTTCTGGTCTTTCTTCATTTTCAAAAACAAATGAGAGCTGAAAAATACTCACCATGCCTCTCAGCAAATAGCTTGGGGTGTCTACTTTCCAAAATGGGGTCATTTGGGGGGGTTTTGTGCCATCTTGGCATTTTATGGCCTTCAAAACTGTGATAGGTAGTGAGGAGTGAAATCAAAAATTTATGCCCTTAGAAATCCTGAAGGCGGTGCTTGGTTTTCGGGGCCCCATACGCGACTAGGCTCCCAAAAAGTCCCACACATGTGGTATCCCCGTACCCAGGAGAAGCAGCTGAATGTATTTTGGGGTGCAATTCCACATATGCCTATGGCCTGTGTGAGCAATATATCATTTAGTGACAACTTTTTGTAAATTTTTTTTTTTTTTTGTCATTATTCAATCACTTGGGACAAAAAAAAAGGAAAATTTATTGTCAAATACTTACCGTAATTTTCCTTTCCTGATGGACTCCATGGCAGCCTACGTGTGGGTTAACCCCGCCTCCTCTCCAATGCTATAGGACCCCATTCCCATAAATGAGTGCTCACCACTAGCTACTGTGTTCTGTAACTAGCCTACTCGTTGACCAATGGGTGGGAACTCCGTCTGCCATGGAGTCCATCAGGAAAGGAAAATTACGGTAAGTATTTGACAATAAATTTTCCTTTTTCCTGACAGACTCCATGGCAGCCTACTTGTGGGAAATAACTAGCCAACCACACGGGTGGGTATGCATGATCAAAACATAAATTTTAATTTGTCCTATCGGTCGATAGGATTTGTAACCCAAAATTTACAGAGGATAGTGAGGCAGGCTCTATACAATAATGCAACATGAAGGTATTAATAGAAGCCCATGAAGCTGCCTTGCAGATGGTATCTGGAGCCACATGTCGAGCCGCTGCCCACGAGGCTGCCATTCCTCTGGTGGAATGGGCTGTCACCGCCTTTGGAGGAGCCAAGCCCTTAGCCCTATATGCCTGTTGTATGGTCTGTACGATCCAGGACGCGATAGTCCTGGTTGAGGCTTTCTTCCCTATATTGCTGCCTGAGTGAAGCACGAAGAGATGACTAGAACGTCTAAAGGGAGAAGTAACTTTGAGATATTCTTTAATAGCTTCGCCCACATCTAGAGGGTGATTCTCAGTGGACCCTGGGGTCCTAAATGTAGGTAAAACGATCTCTTGATTGACGTGGAATACTGAAGACACTTTTGGGTTGGAACCCAGCATAGGAATGAGGACTACCCTGTCCGGGAAAAACGTTAGGAAGGGTTCTTCGTGACCAAGTGATGCAATTTCAGAGACCCTTTTGGCTGAGGTAATGGCCACTAAGAAGGCCACCTTTGCTGAAAAGACCTTGATAGGGAGCGGGGAGGGCCCCGACGTACTGAGTCCAGAGATTGAGTCAAGGACTAATGGAAGGTCCCATTTGGGGAACCTAGGCTTTCTCTGGGGCTTGAGTCTCGATGCACCTCTGAAAAATTGTCTAACAGAGGATGAACTGCCCATGAAGTGCCGGAGAAGGCCGAAAGTGCCGAAACTTGGACTCTCAGAGAGCTGACAGATAGATGTAAATCTAGGCCCGTTTGGAGGAAACTGAGAACGTCCTGGACTTTTGGATGTCTGAAAGACCTGCCCTGAGGAGAGCAGAACTCCACGAATTTGGACCAGATCCTTCCATAGACTTTATTTGTACTGGATCTTCTCGAGCTCATGAGAGTGGATATTACTTCTGAGGCACAACCTAGGGATTCCAGCCTCTCCCTCTCAAGAACCAGACCATCAGTCTCAGCACCGCAGGACAAGGGTGCAGGACTGACCCTTGAGAAAGAAGGTCCGGTCTGAGAGGGAGAGGCACTGGGTCCCGACAGCTGAGCTGGACCAGGAGAGGGAACCAAGGCCTGTTCGGCCAGTACGGAGCTATTGTCACCACCTCCACTGGCTCCGCTCGGAGCCTCTGCAGGAATCTCAGCATAACTGGCAGTGGCGGAAAGGCGTATGCCCGCTTGAACCTCCACTGATCCGTCAAGGCATCTGTCCCGATGGCTTGACTGCAGAGCCCCCGGGTGTAGAACTTCTTCAGCTTGCAATTGCAGGGGGAAGCAAACAGATCTACTTCGGGATCGGTCTTTAGTGACAAGATCCACCTGAACGTCTCTATGTGGAGAGACCACTCGTTGTTGTCCAACTCGGTCCGTGACAGGAAGTCTGCTTGAGTGTTTTGGACGCCTGGGACAAAGACTGCCGAGATGTTGGCAAGGTATTTCTGCGCCCAAGATAGGATGGGCTCGACTTCCCGAAGGAGTGTGGGACTCCGAGTACCCCCTTGCCTCTTCACATACGATACTGCTGTGGTGTTGTCCATTCTCAACAGCACTGACTCCCCCATCAGGAGATGAGAGAAGAACTGTAGGGCACACCAGGCCGCACGAAGTTCCAATACATTCGATCCAGGATTGGGGAGACATGTTTCCCACTTGCCCTGGGCCAGGTTCGACCCACAAAGGGCTCCCCAACCGGTACCGCTGGCATCGGTCGTGACCGTCACCCAGGAGATGGGAGCGATGGAGTGGCAAGTCAGGAGGTTCTTGCGCTGAAGCCACCAGAAGAGGCTGTTTCTCATTGTAGATGTTATGCGGATGACCTGATTCTTGTCCCCTGACTTCCATTGCCGTAGGAGGCCTGACTGGAAGGGACGCAATCTCCATAAGGCCCATTTGACCATGGGAGTCGTAGAAACCATCGTGCCGACGACTTTCAGGCACTGAGAGGCTTTCATTTGCCGTGCATGTAGAGCCCGGGAGACTCTGTCTCGAACTGTAGGAATTTTCTGTAGTGGAAGGGAGATAGTGTTTGCCACTGTATCGAACTGGGCTCCCAGATATATTAGACGCTGAGTTGGGCTCAGTTGACTCTTTTCTATGTTTAGGAGCCACCCGAAGTTGGACAGAGTGGAGATTACTTGATCCCGGTGGACCAGCAACTGCTCCCTGCTCTGGGACAGCACCAGCAGGTCGTCCAGGTAGTGGTAAAGACGTACCCCTTCGGATCTTATTAGTGCCACCGTAGCTAGGAGGACCTTTGAAAAGACCCGGGGGGACGTTGTCAGCCCGAAGGGGAGGCAAATAAATTGAAGATGATCTGACCCAATGTGAAAGCGGAGGTATTTGTGAAATTCTTTTTCCACTGGAACGTGGAAATAAGCGTCCTTCAGGTCGATTGATATCATCCAGTCGCCTGGTTGTATGGCTCTCTGAATGGTCACCAAGGTTTCCATCTTGAACCTTCCATTCTCTATGAATCCGTTGAGATATGTGAGGTCTATGACTGGGCGCCAAGAGCCCCCCTTTTTTTGAACTAGGAAGAGAGGGGAGTATATCCCCTGGAACCATTCGTCCTGTGGTACATGTACTACTGCTCCTTGAATTTTCAGGAGGTCCACATAGGACAGCAAAATTTGTTTCTGATCCTCTGCCCGAGGGAGAAGAGTGGAGACGAACCTTGGGTGCGGAGTCCTGGAAAAGGCCCATCTGTGGCCTGACGAGACCGTCCTTATGACCCAAAAGTCTGAGATTGAGGCCACCCAGACGTGCCGGAAGAGGAGCAGACGAGCCCCTACCCGGCCCGCCTGGGCGGGCGTAATCTCAAAAAGATTTAGCCTGATCACGAGCACTGGACGTTTGATTTTTAACGGGTTTGCGGAAGGATGACTGCCCTCTGCTCCAATTCTTCCTAAAGTCCCGGCCAGGCTTGTAGGAGCGTGCTTCCCTGGAGCGCTCCGGACTTCGTCTTCTGAACTGGGGCTTCTTTCGACCCAGCATGCGCCTGTCCTGGGGAAGAAAACCCGATTTGCCACCTGTGGCTCGCGTAATGGCATCGTCAAGCTTATTGCCAAACAGTGAGGACCCCTCAAACGGGATTTTACACCACGCTTGCTTAGAACCAGGGTCCGCAAGCCAGGGACGCAACCAGAGGGCTCTCTTGGCCGTAACTGAGGACAGCATAATACGAGCCAGAAGGCGGATCAGGTCAATGGACGCCTCCCCCAGGAAGACCGCTGCAAGCTTCAGCTCTGCGGCTGCTGAACTTCCAGCCAGTTCTTCTGACACGCCTTTAAGGAAGGATTCCACGTTCTCAGTCCAGGCCTCCATGGCCTTAGACATGGCCGCTAATGCCAGGGCTGGTTTACAGGCCATACCCGCGAGCCCATAGATTCTTTTTAGATCTAGGTCTATCTTCCTCTCGAGCCCATCTTTAAAAGATACTGCGTCTTCTAGAGGAAGAGTCACATGTTTGGCCAGACGCATAAGAGCTGCGTCCACAAGGGGAGTATTCTCCAAATTCTTTACTTCTTCTGACTTGAAGGGGTACAATCTGGAGGTTTTATTAGACATGGAGGATTTTTTCTCTGTTTTACTCCATTCTTCCTCAATGATTTCCTTTAGCTCTGAAAGGAGCGGAAAGTTTGCGCGTTCTCTCCCCAGGTGCTTGAAGAATTTTTTCTGCTTGGCTGGGGGAGTGGAAGGGTCTTCCCACTTCAAGGCTTCCTTGATCGCTTTGATTAAAGGGGAAACCATCGCGAAGTCGAACCCTCCAATGACCTCCTCATTAATAGACTCATCCTCTGAGGAGTCAGGAGAGGTAATATAGGGCTGCGAAGTACCCGGATCATCACGGGCCTCTTCCGCCAGCGGGCCAGACGCAGTGGTAGACTGGCTCAATGTGCGAGGTGCTTCCCTCTCCATTAGGGATTGCTGTACCACTCGTTTCACAAGAGACTCTAAACGCTGGTTTTCCGTCTCTTTTTCCCCAACCGCACGGGCAAAACAACGGTCACATAAGGACTTGCCCTCCGGAACTCGTGTCCTACATCCCCAGCAGGCTCTGTGGTCTGAGCGGCTGTCATGGCGGTGGGAGCGGTGTCTTGAGGAGGAACGAGAGCGTCTCCTCTGGTGGGATCCGGACTGTGAATCTCGTCTGGATGAAGATGAATTGTATTGTGGCTTGGCAAGGTCATTGGCATTCTGGACCGCATTTAGCGGGTCCGACCTAGAAGGGCTGGGAAGAGAAAAAATAGGGGAAGGGGAGAGAAGAAAGGTAGAACATGGTATCAGCACGACAATAATGTGCATAAATCTCATCCCCTCCCCTCACGAGCACATACCTTGTGCGTGAGGGCTGGCCACTTAAAGGCGGTGAATTGTCCATAACCAGGGACACGAAATGTCACTTTAATAGTCTGCAGGGATAATGGTCTAAGAAAACCTAGGCATCAAAATATGAGAAGGTTTTAGAGAAAAGAAAAAACTCTGCTTGCCTCAAGAAAATTTTTTTTTTTTTTTTTTTTTTTATATGCACAGGCATGTATCAATGTATATTCGAGGCAAAGGAAAAACAACTTCCAGCCGCCCAAGTATATATTTAGATAGACATATATAAAGATAAAAGAACATTTTCCATTATATATTTTTTTTTTTTTTTGCAGAGGTTGCCACCACTCACCTAGAGACCAGCAGGGATCCGCTCCTCCTTTCCCTACCAAGGGAGATCCCAACTCAGCAGGACAGGAGGGCGGAATTTAAATTCCCCGCCTGTGACATCATTATCCCCCTACTGTGCATGCGCAAAGGGGAACCACCGTACTGCGCCTGCGCGGACGACGAACGAGCCGCCGCACTGCGCATGCGCGAGCCAAACCTCGCTCTCGGAGTGGCTACAGCGCAGGTGCCAGCGGCGGAGACTGCCGCAACCCGGAAGTGCCGTGGCGGGCTGGAACGCACGCGAACCAGCCGCCATGAGGGGGATAGGACACACTGGACCACCAGGGAAAATACATACAACACATAGAAACACTGCCATGGAGTATGAGAAAACATCCACAGACCTTGCCAGCCGTTGATGAGAACTGTCCGCCGGGCATACAGAGGCGACCACCCATCCACCAAGGGGGAACATTCAAGCCTCTTCAAGCTACTCGCCCGCTCATAGCTGGGCTTTTGAGCTGCACCGCACAGGTATGCCAATCTTGGATTCAATCAATCTTGGATTCAATCAATCTTGATGCGAACAGCATGTGTAGGTCCATAGAGGAGGACAAAAAAGGAACACAGTAGCTAGTGGTGAGCACTCATTTATGGGAATGGGGTCCTATAGCATTGGAGAGGAGGCGGGGTTAACCCACACGTAGGCTGC
This sequence comes from Lithobates septentrionalis, assembly GCA_037952835.1. Lineage (NCBI taxonomy): Eukaryota > Metazoa > Chordata > Amphibia > Anura > Ranidae > Lithobates > Lithobates septentrionalis. The sequence goes on along the minus strand of JBBDGP010001819.1, from coordinate 210,548 downwards.
CATGGAGTCTGTCAGGAAAATAAATATTCAATGGGTTCAACATGCCTCTCAGCAATTTCCTTGGGGTGTCTACTTTCCAAAATGGGGTCATTTGGGGGGGTTTTGTACTGCCCTGCCATTTTAGCACCTCAAGAAATGACATAGGCAGTCATAAATTAAAAGCTGTGTAAATTCCAGAAAATGTACCCTAGTTTGTAGACGCTATAACTTTTGCGCAAACCAATAAATATACGCTTATTGACATTTTTTTTTTACCAAAGACATGTGGCCGAATACATTTTGGCCTAAATGTATGACTAAAATTTAGTTTATTGGATTTTTTTTCTAACAAAAAGTAGAAAATATCATTTTTTTTCAAAATTTTCGGTCTTTTTCCATTTATAGCGCAAAAAATAAAAACGGCAGAGGTGACCAAATACCATCAAAAGAAAGCTCTATTTGTGGGAAGAAATGGACGCAAATTTCGTTTGGGTACAGCATTGCATGACCGCGCAATTAGCAGTTAAAGCAACGAAGTGCCAAATTGTAAAAAGTGCTCTGGTCAGGAAGGGGGTAAAATCCTCCGGGGCTGAAGTGGTTAAGCATCATTAAAATCACTGCTCCCAAAAAACGGCCGTTTTTAAAAGTTTTTTTTGCATTGATACATGTCCCCTGGGGTAGGACCCGGGTCCCCAAACCCTTTTTAGGACAATACCATGCAAATTAGCCTTTAAAATGAGCACTTTTGATTTCGAACGTTTGAGTCCCATAGACGTCAATGGGGTTCTAACGTTCGTGCGAACTTTCGGTCCGTTCGCAGGTTCTGGTGCGAACCGAACCGGGGGGTGTTCGGCTCATCCCTATCCAACAGTGGTATGGGAAATTCCCATCTACTGCTGGAACAAAACTAACTGATTGCATTACAATCTCTACCTCAGTCAATTAGAGGAAGCCTTATATTTATTCATAAAAATATAAGGCTTCCCATTAATGACTAAACAGTGTTCAGCCTCACTCAATTTTTTTTTTAAGAAAGTGACAAGATGGAACACAGCACAGTATTGCTGTATGTAGTTGATGGTACATACAATTTATACAGCACTGACAGCAGCCGCATTTCATAGTTTGGACATTTTTATAGTGATTAAAATTAAGGTTGTTTTTATTTGTATCAGACTGTTTTTTTGCAAATAATAGGTCTAAGTTTCTAATGCAAAAAAATATTAAAATAACATATAGAACCTTGAAAACGACAACCTAAATTAGTTGTGGTGCTTAAACCCTAAAGCCCAACTCCAGCCAAAACGTTTTATCTCATTTTGGAGACTTCATGGAAACATTAGGGCCACTGTTTTTATTTTATTTTATGTTTTTTTTGTTGCCCCTGTGTCCCTACTGGGCAAATTGCCCTTCACTTCTTGTCAGAACATACATACCATATTGCTTGCATAGTGTCACTAGATCAGAAAGTAAGGGAAAAACTCCCTAATAGGTCCACAGACAGAAATAAAACCTGGAAACCTCTTCTTAGTTATATAACAAAAACAAATTGTCCAACGTTTGGCATTAAAGCAGAACTGAAACCAGCCTTTTCTATAATTTAAAAGCATCTTATTGTTATATAAATATCAGCTAAAACTACTTGCCTTCTATGTCATCCATTGCACACCACCTGTATCCCATACACAGTAGGACAGTTTGGCCCTCTCTATTTCTTCTCCTGCAAGTGTACATGTGTGCTGCTTCTCCTTTACTGGGATGTTAGAGGTACCTGTGCATAGGGTTGGAAGGTCAAGTTATTGAAAATCCAGGCCAGCAGAAATAGGCTCATTTTTAACATGCCAGTTTTTCTACCTAGTAATTTAGAATTGTGCTTTTTAATTTTTTAGGGAATCCCAATTAAATCACATGAATAGAGGCCCAAAATCAGAAATATTGCAAGACAACCTGATGTCAGTGGAATGACTACATCAGCCTGGAATGCCTGGAAGTCTGGAACTCTCCTTAATGCATCATGCCATTTTTGAGAGTGAGGGCTTTAACATGAATGAAAAGTAGACTACTTACAGATATAGACAGTTTATGGACAGATCACAGCATGCGTTGATGCCCTGCTGCTTTGCTAGAGATTTTAAAGGATAGTAAACCGTTTTGGAAAAAAATAATAACACAGGAGTTCCACACTTAGAAAGCTTACTGTTTCTCTTAAAAAAATGTTCATTTTGATCTGGGCTTAGCTGGTCTCAAACTGCTGCTGACAACATCCAATCTCCCCTTCCTGCTTGCAGGTGTCTCCTTTACCTAGCAGGCTGCATGTGTGCCAGGACTTGAGCCAAGCTGTGTGTACCCATTGAAACACTCAGCACCCGGTAAGCTATGCCACTGTTCCTTCCTCAGAGAATTTTGACAGACAGCTGAAGGAGTCCAAACATCTCTACCCTCAGTAGCCTCCTCTATAAACCAGAAGTTCAGGAAAGATCAAAGATTACCCTGGAGTTGCAGTGGTGAACATGGACTGTTGGTAAGAGTTTGGGGAGAGGGAGGCATGGAAAGGTTTTGATGCATTTTGAGGTATTTTTACTTTGATGCCGATAATGTGTTAAGGTAAAATTGCATAGCATTTATTCCTACTTTAAGCCTGAACCCATGTAGCATTCGTTGCAATCTATTTTTGACTAAAGTTGCACATTTGGGGGAAAGAAAACATTTCTAGTTTAAAAAAAGATATATCACTTATTAATGTATTCCAAATAGACTGTCTGTCATACAGGTGAACAATACAAAGTGCAATTTGCAAAGACTGTTTAAGGGAGAATGTAAGACATGTAGCAATACTCTATTTAAGGTGAATCTGTGATTTGCCCATATAGGGTAAAGAAACAAATTCACTCAAATGCAGATTTCCGCAGACACATTTATTAATTTTCCTTTTGCTCCTTTTGAGCTACACTTTCTAGAAATACACAGGGCCGAGGAGGGCCCATGACAGGTCCATGCAATATGCAGGACCAACATGGGAGAGCTCAAAGGGGATGCAGGTTTCCTTATGTTTCTTACAGGTTTGCTATTGGTTACAGCAGCAGCATCTGCTGCACAGCAACAAGCAGCTGATTGGAGGAAATTGGCGGTTTGCATACCCCGCGTTTCTGAAGGAGACAAAAGGGGCTGTCCGGCCGTTAACAAGCAGACCCTGTGGAACCGGACCGGGACTCAGGAGCATGAAGCGCCGCTCACCTGAGAGAAGAGAGAGCTTGCTCCGCTGCCTCATAGAAAAAGCCGAGGGCTCCGGAGGTGAGGAGTGGCTTATGCAGTGCCTGGAGGATGGACGTGCTGAGACTCCGCCCAGCCCGTCGAATGTCACACCTCAAGAAAAGATGGAGGAGCCAGAAGCGGTCATGCGCAGTCCGCGCCAGCAGCCAGGGAGGAAAAAGAAGAGACAGAGAACGGAGGCTTCTTCTCAGCCCAAAGGAAAGGAGAGAGCTGGCAGCGTTCCTCACAGGAATGCACCTCCAAGGAAAGAAAGTACTGCTACTCAGTCTGCAGCTGCTGCGGCCAGAAGTGAGCAAAATAGGAGTCTGCCTGATGGTGAGACATTCTCAGATGTTAATGTCACTGAATTTAATGCTCTTGTTAAATCTTTATCTGGTATGTTGCAAAAGCTTAAAGGGGCACACACAGTTGGTGCTTTTGCTGAGGAGGCTGAGGGTGCACAGTTTTCTGGTGCTTTGTATGATGCTGATACTGTTAATGATTTAAAAGGGGCACAGTTACATGGTGCTTTTTCACAGCAAGCTGAGAATTTTTTACAACAGTATGAAAGTGATGACATTAGTACAATTTGGCATAATGTGATAGAGAACCCCCTGGGTGAGAATTTTAAACATAATACAGGTGGTATGGCCCGCAAGCCGGTTCAGGTTCGCAAAGCTGTTATGCCTTCTGCACGCTCTGCGCATTCCATGGTTGCAGAGTCCTCCTTTAAGGCTCCTATGCCATGTGAAATATCACCGCTGGGCTTCCACTTATCCACTTCTGTCAAAGTTGTTGTCTTTATTGCCAGCTTCCAAGGATTTTCTAGTTAAATCTGACAAGAAATCAGATGAGCGCACAGAAGAGGATAGGCGCAGGGCTGTACCTAAAACCTTTCAGAACTGGCTGCAGGCCTTTTGCATTTTTGCATCCGTGTTGGGAGAACAATTTCCTGAGAAATGCTCAGGCCTTTTTCAACACGTGGATATAGTTTCTGAAGCATTTCATAATTTTGGTGGTTCAGCCTGGTTCACCTATGATGAGAATTTCAGGCAAAAATTAGCAGTTCACCCTTCTTTGCAATGGGGATGTAAGGATGTGGGTTTATGGTTGAATCTCATGCTTCCACAAAAACTGCAGTTCACACCTAGAGCTGGGCCTAGCCCACAAACTGCCTTTCGTAAAGGTTTCTGTTTTGCCTTTAATGAAGGACAGTGCAGATTCTTATCTAACTGCAGGTATAGGCATGAGTGCTCCTTCTGCAATGGGAACCATTCTGCGAATAGATGTTTCAAAAAATCATCAGTTGCTTCCCTCCCATCCTTTCCACGCGATGCTGGTGGAAAAGGCCAGGACTCCAGTGAGCCTACTAAGCATGCAACCCTGGCTAGATCTCTACCCAGACCGCTCGATGGCTCGGCTGCTATCTGATGGTTTCAAGGTCGGTTTCTTGATTCCCTCCTTTTCAGGGTCTGGATGCACTTTGGTTAAGAATTTGCGCTCTGCTAGGTGTCATCCCGAAATTGTACAAGAAAAAATCTTTAAAGAGGTGTCAGAAGGAAGAGTAGCTGGCCCCTTTTCCTGCCCACCTTTTAAAAATTTTCGCATATCCCCATTGGGCATTGTTCCTAAAAGAGAACGGGGTAGTTTCAGGCTTATTCACCATTTATCATATCCAGTGGATGCTTCACTCAATGATGAGGTTGCGGAAGTTATAGCTCCAGTATCATACTCTTCCTTTGATGAAGCACTAGAACTTTTACGTCACTTTGGGCACGGTGCGCTGTTGGCAAAAGCAGACATCAAATCTGCCTTTCGTCTGCTACCGGTGCATCCGCAAGGATTCAATTCCCTGGGTTTTCATTTTCAGGACCAATTTTATTTTGATAAATGTATGCCCATGGGTTTCTCGTTATCATGCTTTTGTTTTGAGTCCTTTTCAAAAATTTTTCATTGGGTTCTGTCTGAATGTTCCCCTGTTGGGGGTATTCTGCATTGTTTAGACGATTTTTTATTTTTAGGTCCAGCAGACTCCCCAGTATGTTCTGTATTGCTAGAAATTTTTTTTCATATTTGTGACTCCTTCGGTATTCCCATTGCCCATGAGAAGACGGTACTCCCTGTATCCTCTTTAGAATTTCTGGGCATCACTATTGACTCATTGTCAATGGAATTCAGATTGCCCGGGGATAAATTACACCGTATGAGAATAATGATCTCCGTATTTTTGTCAAAACGCAAAGTTTTATTAAAAGAGGCCCAATCCCTTTTGGGTCTGTTTGCCTTTGCAGCTAGGGTTATTCCCATAGCTAGAATTTTTTCCAGATGTTTTGCTCTAGATATTAGATGTTTTAAGAACCCTGGTTCTCATATCCGCATCTCTAAGAGTGTTAAGGAAGATCTGAAAATTTGGGATTCTTTTCTCTGCAACTTCAATGGGTCCACAGTATGGCAGCAGTCCTTTACTAATGATTTTCAATTAAACTTTTTTACAGACGCCGCTGGTTCATCTGGTTTTGGCGCTTTTCTTGATGGCCACTGGTGTGCCTCTAGATGGCATTCCAGTTGGTTGCAGCAAGACATTTTGCACAATATAGTCCTCCTTGAGTTATTCCCGGTTATAGTTTCTATTGTAATCTGGAAAGAACACTTTGTTAATCGTAGGATTATTGTTAATACGGATAATAAAGGTGTTCTATTTGCTATCAATATGCTTTCTTCCAAATCAGAGCTAGTCATCAAACTTTTAAGTTTTTTGGTTTTGCACTGCATGAGATTTAATATCTGGTTAAAAGCCAAGCATATTCCCGGGATTGATAATAACATAGCTGACGCCTTATCTCGTTTCCAGTTGCGGAGATTCTGGGAGTTGGCCCCATCGGCGGATCAGTGTGGAACCCCTTGCCCGGATTTCCTCTGGGGCTTGATCTGGGACTGATTTCTGCTCACCTTAGGAACTCGGTAGCACGTAAGACATGGCTGGAATATAGTTTGGCCTGGTCCAAACGGTGTTCTTTTTGCTCTAGCAGGATTATAGATGAATTGGAAGTGAACGCGTGTCTCTTTAGCCTTTGTGTCCTTTATGATTCAGTCTGGTCTTAGGCCTGCCTCCATTAGCAAAGTGTTGGCTGGTGTTTCCTTTTTTCTAAAATTTGCAGGCTTGCCAGCCCTATCTTCCTTTTTTCAAGTCAGCCAGGTCCTCAAAGGTTTCAAGAATTCGCACCCTACCCAGGATGTCAGACGTCCCATTTCAGTTAATTTATTAATCCAATTATTATCTATATTAGAAGAGATTTGTTTTGCCGAATTTGAACTTCTGCTTTTCAGGGCAGCCTTTTCTGTTACCTTTTTTGGTGCCCTCAGAGTTGGAGAACTTACTGCGCAAAACAGGTCATCTTCATCTATTCTGCTATTTTCTCATGTGTTGTTGGAATCCGATTGCTTAAGTTTGTTTATCTGCCGGTCCAAAACTTTTGGTTTGGGCAATGGTCAGTGGATATATCTAGGAAAATCCCCCAATAACTTGATTTGTCCGGTGTCACATACGGCTAGTTATATGTCTGTGAGGCCTTTCTCTAACAGTTCATTTTTTATCCACCAGGATTTGTCCCCTTTGACTCGTTACCAATTCTCAGCGGTACTTTCCGCATGTCTCAAGCGCCTCAACCTCGGGGGTCTCGGATTCTCTTCGCATTCATTTAGAATCGGGGCCGCCACCACAGCCAATTTGTTGGGCTTCTCTCCTGAAGGTCAAAAACGGGTTGGTAGGTGGGTTAGTAGTAGATATAAAATGTATGTTCGCCCTGAATTATTAATTGTGTGATTTTCTATTTTCAGATTCTTCTATATGCACAATCTGGATAGTAGGCCACTCCTACATTTTCTGGGCTGAAAATCAGGCTGCATCCAGGATCTATACGAACAATTTAGGTTTGGATAGTAATGTCTTTAAGGTGTTATGGTCTGGTGTTAGGGGCCTCAGATGGCGTAATCTTAAAGGCCACTTAATTCAATTATCCGCAATTTGGCCCTCTCCCCAAGTTCTAGTGCTTCATGTTGGAGCAAACGATGTTGGTAAAGTTAAAACATGGGAGCTCCTTTGTGAAATGAAGAGGGATATTTATTCCATTAAACTTTTGTTTCCATATACCAATTTGGCCTTCTCCGAAATGGTTCCTAGACTCCTTTGGTCCCCTTCTGGGAATTTATTTTATTTGGATAGGATTCGGAGACGGCTAAATAGGACAATACATAATTTCTTAGTGTCCTCGGGAGGTGTGTCCTTCCGCCACTTGGAGCTGGAAGGTTTCGTTCCGGGGTTATTTAGGAAGGATTTAGTCCACTTGTCAGACATAGGTCTGGACATTTTCAACATGGGACTGCAAACTTTAATTGAAAGGGCCGCGATGTTGGGGGGACCTCAGCCATAGGTTTCTCTATTGGCCTCGGTCGGTGGGGAATAGTCGTCCAGCATTGTCTGGATGGACACAGTGTAAATTTGAGTGATGTATTATAGCCAAGATGGCTTTATAATTATTTTAAGTTTATTTCTTTATAAGGTTACCCTTGAACAACATCGTGGCCAAAATTTAATTTCCAAAATAAATGAGTTGTTATAAAGAATTATCGGTGTGTTGGGTTTTTATTGTAGCATTGTCTCCTTTGTGCTAGCCCATGTGACAGCACTGACTGGTTAATCTTCTACATCCAGAATTTTCTCCTGCTTTTGGTGCTAACTAGGGTGGATGGGGAGCAAAAGAAACATAAGTATATTCCGCTGGGATAGGGAATTTAAGTAACCCCTTTGCTTTGTCCTAAATAAGTAGGCTTCCTATAAGACTTGGTAAGGAAGCCAGATCTAGAAAAAAAAATTAAATTATGATCGTGGGAGATCTATAAATAACTGTTAATATTATAGTAAGGGATAAGCCACAGAGTCAATAGTTTTGTAAATATAATATTTATTCTACATAATTTAGACATGACCAGAAATGAGGACCTTGTATATTAGATTATTTTTTCTGTAATTCTGTAAATTAAACAAGGCTTTTGGAGATTTCAGCTTTACAGGTTGCTAAATAATAATAAGAAAAATTTACAGTACCTGAACTACAGGTTTTTTACTATGGGTAATACCACCTTAGGTATTAGTTGGGTACCTGCCAGGATTGACATTGTGGGGTTGCCTAATCAAAGGCAAATAGGCTGTTCATTCTGAATGGGAAGTTACATAAAGGAGTTTTACCCAGAGCTTAATGAATGTGGTACAGTTTCACTTTGCAAAGAATACCCAATCACATGCAAAGAAAATAAAGAAAAAAAAACTTTTTTGCTTGCACTTGATTGGATGATGGGAGTCAGTGGAGCTTCACCATTTTTACTAAGCTCTGGGGAAAATTCCCTGGAAAGTGTGACTTCCCTTGCAAAGCAAACAAGGAGAGGTTTAGTAAAACGGGTGCACACAGATACTGGTGCAGCTGCGCATAGTAACCAATCAGCTTCCAGGTTTTTGTTTTTTTATCAAACCTTAATTCAACAAGCTGAAGTCAGCTGGCTTCAGCTTGTTGAATTAAGCTTTTACAATAAAACCTGGAAGCTAATTGGTTACTATGCACAGCTGCACCAGATTCTGTGTGCACCAGTTTTAGTAAATCTCCCCCAGTCTGTTTAGCATTGGTAAATTTTTAATCGACATTTGTCCTGGTCTGTATGCCATTACAATTACTATGCATATGCATGTGTATGTTTTCTGTACACATATGGTTGTCTTTCCACTGCAGCAAACATTTAGAAACTCCTGTAAGGATCATTCTTTTTTAGAAATTGTGATTCTTGATTACCGGTTCTATAGAAATTTTCTGGAATGTAGTGTTTCTCCCTACACCCCCAAACAAACCAAATTTAAGCAAGACGTTTTTGAGTCATTTGTCTGTATGACTATTATATTGCAACCTCTCTGTGGATTGGGATTGATAAAAATTGTTCTATATTGAAAATGAGGAATGTATGGGCTTTAGCTACATAAAATAGTACATATTTTTGAAAAATAAATGGGTGGTGAAGCAGGAATGATTTAATGGAATAAATGTGTGAGGGCCATGTTGCCACTGCCATCCTTTGTAGGTGTAAACAAACAGTGATGAAACAACCCAAGCTGTACAATGGAAGGAACACTTTCAGAACATGAGACACCAAAGAAGTTAATTAAGTGAAACCATATCCCATGGGGGCTTAAGTTCTTGTATTGCATTTATGCATTTCCCATTAACAAAGCTGGTTGTAGATTTTCTTTTTCACTGACACAGGCAGTTAAACAAAGGTCTACAACCAATTAGTTCATTAAACTTAAAGTGTAAGTAAACCCCCCTATCGTTTTCAGTCAAGGAAGCTGCCATCTTTGCCTCTGTTTAATCTACAACTGCCATGATGCTGCACATGTGATCAGTTATGACACCAGCCATTGGATGGTTTGACAGTTTGGTTGAGAGCACAACCAATGGTAGTGTTACATTTCCGGCACGTGCCGGAAATGAAACTGTTTTATGGATGGGTTTACTTCCGCTTTAACAGGCATTCAGAGGCACCATCATACAGATTAATAAGTGTTAATAGGAACCTTGGTCATTGTCTTGTTTTCAAATGCAATGGAATGTGTTGATTTAATAGTGAAATTATACACAAATGATCAAAATTTATGTAAGAATTGGTTTGTTATTCATGTATCTGAAATGCATGTGGTATTTTGGACACTTTTTGCCACCACAGTTTTATTTGGATATTAAAATGTTCAAATAGAAATTTGATTTCGATTAAACTTTAGTCAAATATTATAAAAACTAGGAATCATGTTATAAAAAGAAAAAACTTTTCTTAAAACTCTGAGAGGGATGAGGTGAATTGCACTCAGACCTTGTATAAGATACATAGCTGAGTTGTATAAAACAAGCCTCAGACAGCTTTGCTGAATCCTTTAAAGCAACATTCAGCTTAGGTTTGGGGACATTAAACACACTATTTAAAACACCGCTAACAGGTTTTGGCAGGCATTCATTAAGCTTCGGCACTACTTGAAACATGATAAAAGCCTGCTTATATCTGCCAGCAGCTTGTTTAAAGTGACTGTCACACTTCCATTAGACTCTGTGTTTAACACCCCCAAACTGAGATTGAATGATACTTTTAAACTCACATATTCATGTAGAAAAAGGTTTGTGTGGGCCAAATAGGCCTGTTCAAACCTGCTCTGGGCTAACAAGTACATAGTATGTAGATAGCTGTTGGCTTCTATCGAAGTCCCTTTAACCACCCTGGAAAAAGGAGCAGCTGCCCAAGAAACCCACCATACCCAGGTCAATTTCTAGCCTTCGGTGATTTACTTAGCCTAGGGGTGCCTGGTTCAGGAGGTCAGGAGAAACATTTATTTACTACATTGATAGCACAGTGATAGCCCAGTTTATGTATAACAGCCACCTGCTTCATCAGACATTAGATATGACCAAATTTACACCTCTTTTCAGAGCGAGAAGAGATGCAATTTTCTCACTTTCTTACATAAAATTGTGTTGCATATACAGTATCTCACAAAAGTGAGTACACCACTCACATTTTTGTAAATATTTTTATTCTATCTTTTCATGTGACAACACTGAAGAAATTACACTTTGCTACAATGTAAAGTAGTGAGTGTACAGCTTGTATAACTGTAAATTTGCTGTCCCCTCAAAATAACTCAACACACAGCCATTAATGTCTAAACCCCTCTCAACAAAAGTGAGTACTCCCCTAAGTGAAAATGTCCAAATTGGGCCCAAAGTGTCAATATTTTGTGTGGCCACCATTGTTTTCCAGCTCTGCCTTAACCCTTTTGGGCATGGAGCTCACCAGAGCTTCACAGGTCGCCACTGGAGCCCTCTTCCCCTCCTCCATGACAACATCATGGAGCTGGTGGATGTTAGAGACCTTGCGCTCCTCCATCTTACGTTTGAGGATGCCCCACAGATGTTCAAAAGGGTTTAGGTCTGAGGACATGCTTGGCCAGTCCATCACCTTTACCCTAAACTTCTTTAGCAAGGCAGTGGTCATCTTGGAGGTGTGTTTAGGGTCGTTATAATGTTGGAATACTGCCCTGCGGCCCGATCTCTGAAGGGAGGTGATCATGCTCTGCTTCAGTATGTCACAGTACATGTTGGCATTCATGGTTCCCTCAATGCTGGCAGCACTGATGCAGCCCCAGACCATGACACTCCCTCACCAAGGTCGACCAAAGAAGTTGAGTACACGTGCTCAGAGTCATATCCAAAGGCTGTCTTTGGGAAATAGATGTATGAGTGCTGCCAGCATTGCTGCAGAGATTGAAAGGGTTGGGGGTCAGCCTGTCAGTGCTCAGACCATACGCCGCACACTGTATCAAATTGGTCTGCATGGCTGTCATCCCAGAAGGAAGCCTCTTCTAAAGATGATGCACAAGAAAGCCTGGAAAAAGTTTGCTGAAGACAAGCAGACTAAGGACATAGATTGCTGGAACCATGTCCTGTGGTCTGATGAGACCAAGATAAACTTATTTGGTTCAGATGGTTTCAAGCGTGTGTGGCGGCAACCAGGTGAGGAGGAGTACAAAGACAAGTGTGTCTTGTCTACAGTCAAGCATGGTGGTGGAAATGTCATTGTCTGGGGCTGCATGAGTGCTGCCAGCACTGGGTAGCTACAGTTCATTGAGGGAACCATAAATGAAAAACATGTACTGTGACATACTGAAGAAGAGCATGATCCCCTCCCTTCAGAGACTGGGCCGCAGGGCAGTATTCCGACATGATAATGACTCCAAACACACCTCCAAGAGGACCACTGCCTTACTAAAGAAGTTGAGAGCATGTCCCCAGACCTAAACCCTATTGAGCATCTGTGGGGCATCCTCAAATGGCAGGTGGAGGAGAGCAAGGTCTCTAACATCCACCAGCTCCATGATATCGTCATGGAGGAGTGGAAGAGGACTCCAGTGGCAACCTGTGAAGCCCTGGTGAACTCCATGCCCAAGAGGGTTAGGGCAGTGCTGGAAAATAATGCTGGCCACACAAAATTTGGACACTTTGGGCCCAATTTGGACATTTTCACTTAGGGGTGTACTCACTTTTGTTGCCATCGTTTTAGACATTAATGGCTGTGTGTTGAGTTATTTTGAGGGGACAGAAAATTTACAATGTTATACAAGCTGTACACTCGCTACTTTACATTGTAGCAAAGTGTCATTTCTTCAGTGTTGTCACTTGAAAAGATATAATAAAATATTTACATAAATGTGAGTGGTTTATTCACTTTTTTGCTATACAGTATATAAGGTCTAGACATATATTAATCACTTGCCCATTGGGCACTTTCACCCCCTTCCTGCCCAGACCAATTTTCAGCTTTCAATGCTGTCACACTTTGAATTATGATTGCATGGTCATGCAACACTGTACCCAAACAAATTATTATTTTTTTTTAGACAGATAGAGTTTTCTTTTGGTGGTATTTAATCACCACTGGGGTTTTTACTTTTTGCTAAACAAATGAAATAAAACCGATAATTTTGAAAAAAAAAATGTTTTCCTTAGTTTCTGTCATAACATTTTGTAAAAAAGTACTTTTTTTCTTCGTCACTGACGTGCGCTGGTGAGGCTGCACTGATAGGCACTGATAGGTGGCACTGATGGGCACTGATAGGCGGCACTAATGGACACTGATAGGCGGCTCTGATAGGCAGCACTGATAAGCGGCAATGATAGCAGCACTGACAAGCATCACTGATGGGCACTGATTGGCAGCACTGGTGGGCACTGATTGGCAGCACTGGTGGGAACTGGCTGCACTGATTATCAGGACACTGATAGCCAGCAAATCCTGTTTACATTGTGATCAGCTGTGATTTTACACAGCTGATCATGTGGTAAAGATCTGCCTTGATTGGATCTTTACCACGATCTGTGATCAGCTGTGTCCGAAGGACAATGCACGCCGCAGCGATCGTGCTGTAGCCATCATTCGACAATAACACAGCCGTGAACAGGTTAAAAAGCAGTTTTCTTATTCTTTTGTAACTGATATCTTTCAAATGAACTTTGATTAGGATACTTCTACTGTCAGTAAGAAAAGTGAATTGTAAAAGAATAAAAGCATTTATTCCTCTGCTATTAAAGTATGTGGTCATTAATAATGTCCCTAAAACCAGTGCTGGTTACCCCCACCCCACTGTATTTATTTATTTATTTATTTTTTGCATCAGCATAGGTCTGCTACAGCAATATCCAACTTTTCAAACTATATTTTGGCAACAGCTTGCTAAGGTACCGTTCCAAAATCTACAATAATTCTTCAAAATTTGACTTCCATTGACTTTATTGCAAATTGCCTCAAAACTTCCCTTAGGCATTTTTTTGATGAATTCGGTGAAATTTGGGAGAACAGATTTTATGTAAAAAGGTATCAAATTACTTATTTTTTAAACTGTTATATGCCTGGAAGTGGTTGATTTATTACAATTTTGATTTTTCTTTTACATGTAATTTTAAAGTACTGGTGCCTGACAGCATGCTAGTTGCTTACACTGTAACAAATATAACTGTAATTGTTACATTTAAGCATTTTACATCCAAATAAGTAAACTATTTGCTATAGGATTATTTTATTCACTCTGGGTTTACAATTTTCTGATTGTTTCTGGCATCCAGTTGTATGTTGAGGAAATAATTTTTTTAAACCATTCACCATGACCATTTGAAGGCAACACAGTTTTGCTGGTTAAGCGAAAAATGTGTTCATTTAGTATACCAGCTCCTACTTCAGACACAATACAAAATTACCTGCCAGATGCTACCCTACTGTAGGTGTGGTTCGTTGAGATAATCATCTTCAGTTTTCCATATTTCATAGCAAATTGTCACTGAAGAATAACAAACTTGCACAAAGTGGTAAAAAAGAGTGTCCATGACGTTATAAAGTTCAGGAGAAGTATTTATAAGTTGATATAAATCTGTAAGTGGAGAAGTTAGAATGTCACTTCCAGGAAGAGGGCAATACCTGACATAACTTAGTAACTCTTCAATTAATTTTTTCTACACAAAAGAACTGATGACTGAGCTTCACCTCTCAGTCACTTGATAAAATTTTGCTGACAATATCCCAACCCTTCCCAACACCCCAACATACATTGTGAAAACAGATTTCTTTTGCTAAAACATCCAAATCAGGGGATTTGACTCTAGTCATTTTCAATTAATAAATGCAATGGCTTAAAAGTTAGTGTAACAAATGACACAGCTAAAAAAGTGAACATTTTAGCAGAGTGCATGGGTAAATTCATCTATTTATTTAGCTTAAGTAAATATTACTTTCTGGCATCTCTTTTCATATTTGCACGCAATATTATCGTCAAAATTGTTGCCGTCTTTCAGTTGGCTTTAAGCATGCATTTTCTTGATTGTAATTGGAAAATCATTGTTAACTTGACACATTTGTTTTACTCTGTTTATACAGTCCTGACAAATCTTAACTCTGGTGATTAGTTTTAAAATAGGCTATTATACTCTGCATGGAATATTTTGCATTTGTGAAAATGTATTATAGCAACTCATAATGCAATTGTAGCACGTTTTGTTGGAATCTCTCCAAAGAATATCTCTTGAAAATATATTACTTAGTAATCTCAAACATGCCCAAATCAATAAAGCCAATGTAAAACCCAAGGTAAAAAACATACATATGCACTTGTAGGGTGATGGGTGTAGTTTTTGTGCTCCCCCTGCATGGTTCCCATCTCAATGTTGAGGGCATGTGGCCTGGTATGGTTAACCACTTCAGCCCCGGAAGATTTGGCTGCTCAATGACCAGGCCATTTTTTGTGATACAGCACTGCATCACTTTAACTGACAATTGCGCGTTCGTGCAACGCTGTACCCAAACAAAATTGACGTCCTTTTTTTCCCACAAATAGATATTTCTTTTAGTGGTATTTGATCACCTATGCGTTTTCTATTTTTTGCGCTATAAACAATAGAAGAACGACAATTTTGAAAAAAAAAACACATCTTTTACTTTTTGTTATAATAATAATATCCCACATTTTTTTTTCAAAAAAAATTTTTTTTTCTTCAATTTTGGCCGATATGTATTCTTCTACATATCTTTGGTAAAAAAATTGCAATACACCAGTGCGCATGCGTGGAGCTCCGAAGATGGCCGCTTGAGCCGAGAGCTCTGCTCCAGACCGACACAGTGGCACCCACAGCACTAAGCACGGCAATCCCGGAGACACCATATTGCCACATCACCATCCCCTTACACCCGGGAACACCTCCATTTGCACAGAGCGGCGGTAAAGAGGGACCCAAGGCCACAATTTGAGTCCGCGGTCGCAGACAAGATATCCAAAATGGCCACCACAGCTCCATGTCTCCAGCACAGCAGGTCACACGGACTACAGGTCAGAGCCACCCCCAGCGACCCTGCACTTCACCCCAGGCCTACAGGTGGGATACCAGCAGGCTGTCACCCCCTCCCCTGCCTCCATGGAGTCCCTTATAGGCCGCACAATGGCGAACTACACTTTCTTCCCCCTGGGGACTAACACAGCTGCGCAGACCGACACACCTCCCCCTGATACCCAGACCAGGGACTCAGCCTATCAGATGGAGGAACTATTCCAAAAGTTCTCAGACCTTCTGGACAGAGGCCTAGCACAAACGGCAGCCAAAATCACTGGAGATTTAAAGGCTTACTTTCACAATCTGGGCACCAGGATAGACACGATCGAACCCAAAATGGAAGAAACTATCGCCGTGAAGAACCAAAACTCCAAACATATCCACACAGTGCAGGAACAACTTGATTTAGCCATGTCCTGAATCGATGACCTGGAGAACAGGTCCAGGAGGTACAACATCAGAATTAGGGCACTACCGGAGACCATACCCAATGCAAGACTTGATCAAGACTTGATCAATAACTTACTACCCAATATCCCACAACACCATCTTGAACTAGACAGAGACCACAGAGCCCTGGGGCCCTCAGGAAAGACGGCACACCCCGAGACATCATCGCCAAACCTAATTACTACTCCGTAAAGGAGGAAGTAATGAAACAAGCAAGATCTGCTCCCAATGTGATGTGCCAGGGCCACCAGTTGCAGGTCTTTGCGGACCTCTCACCCTCCCCTATACAGCAGAGAAGAGCACTGAAGCCGCAACTGTATGCACTATTGCAAAGAGACAAAATATAGATGGGCCTTCCTGTTCGCGGTCAAGTTCACTGACAAAGGGAGAAACTACGCCTTCTCCACCCTATCGGAAGGGGAAAAACTACTCCTGCACCAGAAGCTTATAACCCAGGAAGCTGATATGGGCACTTCCAATGCTGGTACAGGTTCTGTCAAAAGACCGACACCTACCAGCCCTCAATCTCCCCTGTGGACCAAAGGTAAAGCGAAGAAAGCTAAAGACAACGGGCCCACCTGAATTTAGTCCCTCTCACCAGACTCATTTACATCTCTCGGACCAAGAGTCCAGTTATGGGGCTCTGTTATCACATTGATTGGGGCTCTACCCAGCCCATGCCCCCACATGTTCCCCACATTTGGATTTAAAGTCAGCTTGGATTTGCTGTTTGCTGTTTCCAGTTCTTGTTTCGCCTTCCGACCCTCGAATAAACCATTGCTACTGGAACTCCCCGGGTAGGACCGGTCAACCTCCAAGGTATTCTCCATCTTCGACAGATGAGCAGTGACTATTTTTAATTGTAGAGAACTGCTTCCTATTCCATAATGGAGCCTCAGGAATCCCGGTTTCTTTTGCTAGGAGATCTTTCTCTACCTACTCTGCCCTCTCTCCCCTTCCCCCCTACTTCCCCCTCTCCAAAACTGTGCCTAATGCTTCCGTTTTTTGCAGACCATCGGCACGTCTCCCCGGAGATGGATGCCAGGGCTCTACCCAGCCATGAAGGAGATCCCCCCGAGATACTCAGAAGACTTCCAAGGGTGAGTGAGGATGGGGCAAGCAGCTTTCCATCTCCTGTAATCCATGGCTGACAGCTCAGACGTCAAGCTCCACATAGCTTCCCACAATGTCTGCCCTAACTCCCCGGTCAAAAAGGAGGAAAGTGTTAGACTACTATAAGTCTAAAACTACAATCAAAACTAAAACAATTGCAGATGACTAAAATGGGGCTAAAACTAAAATGCCATTTTAGACAAAAGACTAAGACTAAAACAAAATTGAAATTTGCTGCCAAAATTAACACTGATGAGCGGCAAGCAGGCGGCCGGTGCCAGAAGTGGCAGAACGCTGTTCCGCTGCGTTCCGGCAAAAAAAAAAAAAAAAAAAAAAAATATATATATATATATATATATATATATATATATATATATATATATGTACATATTGTGGCAGTGGGACACTGGGCTACCTTGAAGATTGCTGGTTTACGCCAGATTTTGGAGAGAAAGGCACGCTAATTGCACAGCTGGGTGCTGGGCTATTTAGTTGTGACCTGACTATGGCTCAGGGCCCCACCCAACAGACATTCCATTCCTCTGAGAGGACTCAGAGGCTGCATGGGGCAGCCAGAGCGTGCATGTCTGCAGGAGGCAGATGTACGGTAGGTGACCGTTATCGGTGAGATTTGACACCTGCGAGCCCCATCAGGAAAGGAAAAATGTGTTTTTTCCTTTCCCGATGAGCGACAAGCATTGCTGACAGGTGTTTGGTATGAATCATGAGGGGGAATTCCACGCCAACTTTTAAATAAAAAACCGGCATGGGTTCCCTTCCAAGAGCATACCAGGCCCTTAGGTCTGGTATGGATTTTAAGGGGAACCCCCTACGCCGAAAAAAACGGCGTGGGGGTCCCCCAAGATCCATACCAGACCCTTATCCGAGCACGCGGCCCGGCCGGTCAGGAAAGGGGGTGGGGACGAGCGAGCACCCCCCCTCCTGAACTGTACCAGGGCGCATGCCCTCAACATGGGGGGTGGGTGCTTTGGTGCAGGGGGGCGCCCTGCGGCCCCCCAACCCCAAAGCACCTTGTCCCCATGTTGATGAGGACAAGGGCCTCTTCCCGACAACCCTGGCCGTTGGTTGTCGGGGTCTGCGGGCGGAGGGCTTATCGAAATCTGGGAGCCCCCTTTAATAAGGGGGCCCCCAGATCCCGGCCCCCCACCCTATGTGAATGAGTATTGGGTACACGGTACCCCTACCCATTCACCTGGGGGGAAAAAAAAGTGTCAATAAAAAAACACACTAGACAGGTTTTTAAAGTAATTTATTAGGCAGCTCCGGGGGTCTTCCAACTTCGCTCTCTCTGGCCTCTTATCCCGGTGTGCGGTTCTTCCCCCGCTCTCCGGCCTCTTCTCCCAGTGTCCGGTTCTTCTCCCGCTCTCCGGCCTCTTCTGCCGGGCTCCTCCAATATCTTCTGCTCTTTTGCTAGCGGTGGCCCGGTCTTCTCTGTCATCTTGTTCCCTCTCTTCTCTTCTTCCGATGTTGACACAATGCTGTCTCCTGCTGTAATGCCATGTGCGAGGTGCGCAACGACTTATATAGGTATGGGGCGCGGTCACCGGGTAATGTCACCCGGTGACCCCCACCCCTTATGACGTCACAGTCCCATCATCATGTCCCATCATGCCCCGGGACTGTGACATCATAAGGGGCATTACAGCGGGAAACAGCGTTGTGTCAATCGGAAGAAGAGAAGAGAGGGAACAAGACGACGGAGAAGACCGGGCCACCGCTAGCAAAAGAGCGGCAAAAGAGCAGAAGATAGCGGAGGAGCCCTGCAGAAGAACTGGAGAGCGGGAGAAGAACCAGAGACCTGGAGAAGAGGTCGATGAGCGGGAGAAGAACCGGACACCGGGAGAAGAGGCCGGAAAGTGGGAAAAGAACAGGACACCGGGAGAAGAGGTCGGAAAGCGGGAGAAGAACCGGACACCGGGAGAAGAGGCCGGAGAGAGCGAA
Organism: Lithobates septentrionalis; assembly: GCA_037952835.1. Lineage (NCBI taxonomy): Eukaryota > Metazoa > Chordata > Amphibia > Anura > Ranidae > Lithobates > Lithobates septentrionalis. Next base: position 191,337 of record JBBDGP010001819.1, on the reverse strand, counting down.
GTTAGAAGAAGACCACAGGAGCTGCCTAATAATTTACTTTGAAAACCTGTCTAGTGTGTTTTTTTATTGACACTTTTTTTTCCCCCAGGTGAATGGGTAGGGGTACGATGTACCCCATACTCTTTCACATAGGGTGGGGGCCAGGATCTTGGGGTCCCCTTATTAAAGGGGGCTCCCGGATTTTGATAAGTCCTCCGCCCACAGACCCCGACAACCAACGGCAAGGGTTGTCGGGAAGAGGCTCTTGTCCTCATCAACATGGGGACAAGGTGCTTTGGGGTGGGAGGGGCCGCAGGGTGCCCCCCTACTCCAAAGCAACCAACCTCCCATGTTGAGGGCATGCGGCCTGGTACGGTTCAGGGAGGGGCGCTCGCTCGTCCCCACCCCCCTTCCTGACCGGCCGGGCTTTGTGCTCAGATAAGGTCTGGTATGGATTTTGGGGGGGGGGACCCACGTCGTTTTTTAGGCGTAGGGGGTTCCCCTTAAAATCCATACCAGACCTAAGGGCCTGGTATGCTCTTGGAGGGGAATTCTTTCTCGCGCTCGCTGCAATAGGAAAATGTGTTTTTCCTATTGCAGCCAGCGCGAGATGTACAGTACCCTGTCGCCGAGAACCAGCGCGATGGGATCACGCTGTAAAAACATTCTCGGGGGAAGGTACTGTACAGTACTTGATGACAGAGCAGCAAGGCACTGATCAGGAGTAAGCTAGGAGAGAGCTTAAAGTGGAAGTCCACCCTAACACTTAAATTCTCACCGTACAATCATTAATGTGAGCTAAGTTCAGCCTTTTGTCTCAAAATGAAAACATTTTTCTACCTTTATTTTGCAGAATCCAGTGCCATTCAATTCTACTTCTTTATGAGAGTAAAATCAGCCAGTGGGTGTGGTTTCTGAAAGATAGTGAGGGAGGGACACTGTTCCCGAATATCCAGTGGGCGTATACAAGATGGGAGGAGCTGATCATAGGTTCCTGCCCAGTGTTCTCTCATTGTACATCCTAATTCATGAGAAAATGAGGAAATAAAAAGCCCCATCCACATAGGACCCAAGGGGGAGGTGCAGTGCACATATACAGTATAGCGGTGCACAGGAGAAGGAAGCTTGACACAGGGGTGGCACCCGTTCCCATCTATGTGTCTTTGAAAATCAGCGACTTTGAAAAGGTACCTGCAATGCTTTGATGTGACTTTGATGCAGAGAGTGTAAAGTTTAATCACAGCTGCACTCAGTTGCATCAAAGTCGCACTCTAAATCTTGAAACTGTGTGGTCGCAATCATGGTAACGTGACTTGTCATGCGACTATGTGTCCAAAGTCGCATGACAAGTCACAGCTCATTGATTTTAATGGTAACCGTTCCCATCTATGCAACTTTGAAAATCAGCGACTTTGAGAAGGTATCTGCAATGCTTTTTTTTTGTACCTGCAATGCTTTGATGTGACTGATCCAGAGAGCGTTAAGTTGGATCAAAGCTGCATTCAAAGTCGCACTCTAAATCATGCGACTTTGTGGTTGCAATACTGAAAACGTGGAGGTTCCACTAGTAGGAATTGTCATGCGACTTTGGACACATAAAGTCACATGACAAATCACAGCCCATTGATTTCAATGGCACACGTTCCCATCTATGCAACTTTGAAAATCAGCAACTTTGAAAATGTACCTGCAATGCTTTTATGTGACTTTTGATGCGACTTTGATCCAGAAAGTGTAAAGTTGGATCAAAGCTACACTCAGTCGCATCAAAGTTGCACTTTAAATCGTGCAACTTTGTGGTTGCAATAGTGAAAACGTGACTTGTCATGCGACTATGTGTCAAAAGTAGCATGACAAGTCACAGCCTATTAAGTTTAATGGTACCCATTGCCATCTATGTGACTTTGAAAATCAGCAACTTTGAAAGGGTATCTGCAATGCTTTGATGAGACATTTATCCAGAGAGTGCAAAGTTGGATCAAAGCTGCACTCTAAATTGTGCAACTTTGTGGTTGCAATAGTGGAAACGTAGACTAAGGCTCCACTAGTATGAATTGTCATGTGACTTTGGACACAAAGTTGCATGACAAGTCACAGCCCATTGATTTCAATGGCAACCGTTCCCATCTATGCAACTTTAAAAATCAGTGACTATGAAAAGGTACCTTCCATGCCTTTATACAACTTTTGATGCGGCTTTGATCCAGAGTGTAAAGTTGGATCAAAGCTGCACTCAAAGTCGCATCAAAGTCGCACTCTAAATTGTGCAACTTTGGGGTCACATTAGTGGAAACGTAGACTAAGGCTCTGTTTCCACTAGTATCAATGGTCGTGCGACTTTGGACACACAAAGTCGCATGACAAGTCACAGACCTTTGATTTCAATGGCACCCGTTCCCATCTATGCGACTTTGAAAAGGTACCTGCAATGCTTTGATGTGACTTTTATCCAGAGAGTGTAAAGTTGGATCAAAGTTGGAGCAAAGTCACACTCCAAAAGTCGCACTCTAGCCTTAGGCTATGTTTCCACTAGTGCAACTCCAAAGCTGTGCGATATAAAGTGCGACTTTAAGTGCAGCTTTGATCCAATTTTACGCTCTGGATCAAAGCCGCATCAAAAGTCGCATAAAGGCATTGCAGGTACCTTTTCAATGTATAAAATCAAAGATGGGGTAACTGGCGCTCCCTAGCTAAGGGGGAAAAACTCTCTAATTAGACACCAACAGTGCTCACATAGACACACAAAAAAGCAAAAATTCACTAATGATAACCCCCTAAAACATGCACTATATCCAATCCAAAAAAGTCAGTGCTATACAAATAATAATATTAGTGACTAATCAGATCAATTAATAATACTATAAATCCCAAAAACTTATATAACAAAGTGATAAAAAGCAGTAGTGTATCAAATCATAAATAATACTTGGCGTGTGTTCAAAATTGCACCAATTATATGTCAAAATATGTGCATCATAACAAGTCCAACAGTAAAATATTGCAAAAAAATCGTCCAAGAAATGATAATATATGATATTATAGAAAAAGAAAATAGGTGAGAACAGGTGACTCTTGTGCTCTCCATAAGGGGAAACACAAGAGTCACCTGTTCTGCCTAAGCACAAGAGTCACCAGATTGTTTGGACACTTTTGCCATTTTAGAGCTTCACTATTTTTCTTTTTCTATAATATCATCATTTCTTGGACGATTTGTTTGCGATATTTTACTGTTGGACTTATGATGCACATATTTTGACATATGATTGGTGCAATTTTGAACACACGCCAAGTATTATTTATGATTTGATACACTACTGCTTTTTATCACTTTGTTATATAAGTTTTTGGTATTTATAGTATTATTAATTGATCTGATTAGTCACTAATATTATTATTTGTATAGCACTGACTTTTTTGGATTGGATGTAGTGCATGTTATAGGGGTTATCATTAGTGAATTTTCACTTTTTTTTGTTCAAATCAAAGTAGTGCAGGCACCTTTTCAAAGACGCATAGATGGGAACGTTTGCCATTGAAATCTTTCGAAAACCATATCTAAGAATTTTCGTATGAATTTCGCACCATTAGTGGGCTGCAGCAACGGCCGATTTTCGTGCAGCAATCAAATTTGAGGAATCGGACATGTTGGAAATTTTTAGAAAAACAAACAATTTTCTAATCAATTATGGGAGAATCGTGCGAGAAAATTTATGGAGAGAAAAGAAGATTCCCGGCCACGAAAATTATTTTCTGTAGCAACATGAGGTGAAATTGAAGGCTTGGTCGGCCGAATTTAGAAAATCAATGGTGGCGTCATCGGATCACAAAAAAAACGAACTTTCTGATTTTGAAAAGAAAATTTGTTCAAAATTCGACCATGTATGGCCTGCTTTAGTCATTAGTGTTTGAATTTACACTTGTCCATCTAATTTCCTTACTGGAATACTCATCTAACCCGTGGCAGACTGACCAAGGGCAGCAGGGTACATGGCTTATGATCACAGTGCCATGTTGATGGAAAAAAGATACCAGAGGGAAAACCCATTATGGTTCAGCAGCTGTATCCTAGAAAAAGAAGGATGGTCTTGACAATGACAAGTAATGAGTGAATCCACTCTGATTCTCTTTGCCAGTAAACTGGCAGATTCAAACTTGTGATCTGCTTAAAAAAAGTGGTAATGAAGCAGAACACTAGGCAAACATACATTTTATTATCTTTCTCAATAAACACAAATTGTATAAATTCAATTTGCTTGCAACTAATGCCTTTTAAGACAGATATTATCTTGTAAAGGTAGCAGTGACATCAGTGACAATAGCACATAGCATATAGTGTGTACAGAGAACAGGGCTGTGGGAGGGACCCAGCAGACACACTCCCTACAGGCTTCCTGCAAACAACTAAAAGGCAGGATACAAGATCAGGCACACAGCACAAAAAATGAGAGAGTAGCAGTTTCTGATCTTTAATATGGGAACCCTCTGCAAAAGACAAAGATTCACACTGATTACTACACAGATCTGGAAGAAATGCACAAGTTCCCCCACTATTTAAGTAAAAATATATATGTTTTTGTATTTAGACAATATTTGCATATCTTGGAGTTCAACTTTAAGTGAACTAGTTGAGATATTTTCAACAAACCGCTGTTGTAACCACCCACTGCAGGTTCCTTTACATCCTAAATAGGTGGGCTAGTAGGTGCATAGATCAGTAAGGGGTCAAAAGGACACTGCTGCTCCTGATGACATCATTATGGTGAAATGCGTAGGGCAGGGCTTGGAGCTCCATCGTGTCACTTCTGGTTTCCAGCTTCTCGGCACATGGAATGCAAGGCATTCCGGACGCAGTGTTTATTGCATGCATTTTTCTTACCTATTCATGTAAGTAACTTTTTGGCTTTACAAAAAATACATTTATACAAATGGATTTACACTCTGAGATGCCTTTTTTGTCCACCTGTTACCATATGGACATATCCATTGAGTGTATACGGTGAAGAGGAGGAGGAGATACCAGACACCATTTGAAGGATTTGGAGTACATATTCTTGGTACCCGTCGCTCCTCATCTGGTGAGTGCAGACCCGGAGGGGGAGAACGAGTGATTTCACTTATTCACCAGTTGCTTATACCTATACGAGTATCCCAGCAATTCCCACTTATGTCATTTCTTCAGTGTTGTCACATGAAAAGATATCATAAAATATTTACAAAAATGTGAGGGGTGTACTCACTTTTGTGAGACTCTATATATTAATAACGCAATATAATACCCAATTTTGTGGTAAAACAAAAAAGATGATATTACACTGAGTAAAAAGATGCCTAACATATCACTCTTTAAAACTGCGTATGCCTGTGGAATGGCATCAAACTATGATATCTAAAAATCTCCATAGACAACACTTTAAAAGCCTTTACAATTTACCAGTTTAGAGTTACACTTATTGCTCTTACTCAGACATACGTAAACGATACCTCACATGCATGGTGCGATCATTATTTAGATATGAGTGCTGGACCTACGTGCATGTTCTCATTTGCTCATGAGCATGGGGGAATGGGGGCACTTTAACATTTTGAAAAATTATTTCTTTCATTTTACTTTTTTTTTACACTGTACCTTTATTTATTTTTTTATTAAACTTGTTTGCTATCATAAGGGATGAACACCATCCCTTGTGATAGCATGTGCCATGATAGGTCCTTTTAATGGAGACATCTGGGGTCCAAGATTGGTTTGATCAGATGCTTTACAAGCCGGCAACAGCTTGTAGGCATCAAACCAAAACGGGAAGTGATGAAATCCTCATCGCTTCCGGTTTCTTACATCACAGAGGGAAGGCAAGGCGGTTATGGATGTACCTTCCTCCCCTCACTCCCCTCAGCATGATTGCGTGGGAAAACCTGGTAAGGGTGGCAGGCGCTGGCGGGTGGGGGGGTCTCCCTTCCGTTGACTGTAAAAGCGATCTAGCAGTCATTCAGATCACTTTTACCTTGTGCAGAGTTGCTGCATTGCATCGGGATGTCCAAGGACGTATACAGTACATATAGACATATACGAACAGCAGATGTTGGCATGGGATGGCATTTGAAATACCATCCCAAGGCAACTATCCATGACAATTTCCTTTTAACAATGGGAGTATTTACTATGTACGGATCCCCCTTGAACTTTTATTATTGAAAATAAAAAGAGGTTGTGGGGAGACCTATTTCCCTGTGCTGTTTGAGACTACCGTAATAGCAGTCACCAGGATCTGGTAAGCGCATTCGATTATCCATTCTGTGTGTGACAAGATTCGGAAGGCTTCTTCACCTGCATCCTTACCTGCATCTGTTTTTTTGGCACATCTTCTTTTTTCAAATCACGGATTACTTTTGATATTTTTTTTGGACTTTATATCTTGGGGTTTTTTTCTTCCTTTCCTTTAATATATATTTTTTATGTATTGTTATATATATTATTCTTTTGGATATCAGTGTTCATTCATATATATTCAATTGTCTTTTCATTGTAGCACTATTAATTTTGTGTGCATATTCACTTCACTTTATATTGGTTTGGATGGGGATTAGACCTGTTATTAGTTCTTGTTCCCTTTGCTTTTGGTTTTTGTTTCATAATAATTTTTAGCGCATCTTTTTTATTTTCATTGCATTGTGGGGTTTTTGGGACTAGACCTTTGGTGCTGGCTGCTTTTTGCGTGCTTTTTTTCACAAATTTCATTCTTTATCTAGTATCCTTTGAGCGCAGCTTTTATTTGGTTTTTCATCACAACTTTTATTATTGAACTTTTGCAAACATTTGTTTTTCAATTACACACCCGGTTGTAAAAATACTACTCACTCGTAGGGCTAACAGATAACAATATTCTCTACTGGTTTGTCATGGAACATGATTTGGCATTGCTGGTAAATTGGTCAAAGCAGTGGAAACTGCAGTTCAATGTTTCTAAATGTAAAATAATGCACCTAGGGAAAAAGCATCCCCTGAGAGAGAATAACATTGGGGGTCTAGTGTTGGCCAGCACTACAGAGGAAAAGGATTTTTTGGGTACTTATTTTAGATGATTGTAAAATGAGCAAACAGGCAGTGGGAAAACCAAATCAAATTCTAGGATGCATCACTAGAGGGATTACCAGCAGGAGGAAGGAGGTTCTGATTCCCCTATATAGATCTATAGTGAGACCTCATTTAGAATACTGTTTCCAGTTCTGGAGACCTCACTTACAGAAAGATATTGATAAAATAGAATGGGGTGAAAGGCTTTGGGGATAAAACATGTCAAGAGCGACTTCAGGAACTTAATATGTACAGTCTGGAGGAAAGAAGGGAATGGGGAGACATGATAGTAGTGAGACAGTCAACCGTAAATCGCTTCAAACATGCTTGGAACAAACATAGATCTATACTCAGACAAAAAAGTTAAATAAAAAAAAGAAGAAGCAAAAAAACCAAAAACAAACAATAAAATTAAAAAAAATTATAAATAAATAAAATAATAATAAAAATGGGCAGACTCGATGTGTTATGGAGTGTTATAAATCCTGTCCATGATAATCTCCATTTAAGGGATAAAATATTCATATTACATTTTAATTATGTACTTTCACTAGGCTGTAATTTGAATGACACCAGACGGAAGCGGATGTGGGAGTAGGTAGCTGTCAAAATCAGATACCCGCTCCCCCCCCCTCCTGCCCAAAAGCTCTATTTCACAAACAGGAGCTGGGGAGGAGGCCATAAGTGGAACTTCCCCTTTTGGGCGGAGCTACCCTTTAAGCACTTTTACTAGACAACATAAAAAGGAAAGAAACGAGGGAGATTTTAATAATAAAATCAACGTTAGAGCATGAATATTTTAAAGCAGGCAAAATATTTTACTTACTCCTTACGCAGTATATAAGTAGTTTGACTATGCTGCATTTTAAAATAGGGGGGCACCAGGAAGCTTTTAATCAAGAAATCAAAATTAGAGTGCAATTATTTCACAGAAAAAAGCCAGCAAAATATTCCGGCTCTTTCGGGTTAAGTGGGCGGGCCTCTCGAGGATGCGCTGATAGACACGCCCCCTCCTTCTGTTCTTCAATGAAAGGTTATGCTTCCTGGGTAGGGATGAGCCGAACACCCCCCGTTCGGTTCGCACGAGAACCTGCGAACGGACCAAAAATTTGCACGAACGTTAGAACCCCATTGACGTCTATGGGACTCGAACGTTCAAAATCAAAAGTGCTCATTTTAAAGGCTAATTTGCATGGTATTGTCCTAAAAAGGGTTTGGGGTCCTGCCCCAGGGGACATGTATCAATGCAAAAAAAACTTTTTCGGGAGCAGTGATTTTAATGATGCTTAAAGTTAAAAAAAAGTGTGAAATATTCCTTTAAATATTGTACCTGGGGGTGTCTATAGTATGCCTGTAAAGTGGCGCATGTTTCCCGTGCTTAGAACAGTCCCTGCACAAATTGTCATTTTTAAAGGAAAAAAAGTCATTTAAAACTGCTTGCGGCTTTAATGTAATGTCGGGTCCTGGCAATATCGATGAAAATCAGTGAGACAAAAGGCATGGGTACCCCCCAGTCCATTACCAGGCCCTTTGGGTCTTGTATGGATATTAAGGGGAACCCCGCACCCAAATTAAAAAAGGAAAGGTGTGGGGCCCCCAGGCCCTATATACTCTGAACAGCAGTATACAGATGGTGCAAACAAGACAGGGACTGTAGGTTTGTTGCTAAGTAGAATCTGTTTGTAATTTTGAACTGGTACATTTTTAACGTGTTTAGCTCCAGCCAAAAAATCTATTTTAAGCTTTTTGGAAAACATAGGGAAGGGTTATCACCCCTGTGACGTTTGTTTTGCTGTCTGTGCTCCTCTTCAGAAGATTTCACCTCTCTTTTTGTCCCAATGACAAATGTTTTTTGAAAATTTGGGTTTTTTTGTGAAACAAGGATTGGTGATAAAGCATCAGTGGAAAGGAGAAAAGTATTTCCCATATTAACTCTTACAGGAGAGAATTTCCCTTCCTAGGGGTAGATTTCATCTCACTTCCTGTTGTCTCCTTCCATTTGCAAGTAGGAGTCGTTTGTAAGTTGGATGTTTGAAAGTAGGGGCCTGCCCTATATGCTCAGCAGAAATTCAGGCCTTAGGTGTTGTTGTGGCCACAACACTGTAAGCCCTCACAGGGCAATGCTGTGAAATATTAGATCAAGAATTGTAATTACATGCCCCTGTTGAACAGGGGCAGAAAAATTGGGCCTTTGGTGGTGGTGGTGCTGGTGCCACAACACTGTAAGTCCTCACAGATACTCTTGGTGGGCGCAGAAACGGGCCCTGCTGTGAAATATTAGATCAAGAATTCTAATTACATGTCCCTGTTGAACAGGGGCTGAAAAATTGGGCATTAGGCACTGGTGCTGGTGCCACAACACTGCAACCCCTCACAGATACTCTAGTTGGAGCGCAGGAACTAGCCCTGCTGCAAAGAATTGCATCAAAAATTGTAATTACACGCCCCTGTTAAACAGGGGCTGAAAAATTGGGCCTTAGGCATTGGTGCTGGTGCCACAACACTACAACCCCTCACAGATACTCTAGTTGGAGTGCAGGAACTAGCCCTGCTGCAAAGAATTGCATCAAAAATTGTAATTACACGCTCCTGTTAAACAGGGGCTGAAAAATTGGGCCTTAGGCACTGGTGCTGGTGCCACAACACTGCAACCCCTCACAGATACTCTAGTTGGAGCGCAGAAACTAGCCATGCTGCAAAGAATTGCATCAAAAATTGTAATTACACGCCCCTGTAAAACAGGGGCTGAAAAATTGGGCCTTAGGCACTGGTGCTGGTGCCACAACACTGCAACCCCTCACAGATACTCTAGTTGGAGCGCAGGAACTAGCCCTGCTGCAAAGAATTGCATCAAAAATTGTAATTACACGCCCCTGTTAAACAGGGGCTGAAAAATTGGGCCTTAGGCATTGGTGCTGGTGCCACAACACTACAACCCCTCACAGATACTCTAGTTGGAGTGCAGGAACTAGCCCTGCTGCAAAGAATTGCATCAAAAATTGTAATTACACGCTCCTGTTAAACAGGGGCTGAAAAATTGGGCCTTAGGCACTGGTGCTGGTGCCACAACACTGCAACCCCTCACAGATACTCTAGTTGGAGCGCAGAAACTAGCCATGCTGCAAAGAATTGCATCAAAAATTGTAATTACACGCCCCTGTAAAACAGGGGCTGAAAAATTGGGCCTTAGGCACTGGTGCTGGTGCCACAACACTGCAACCCCTCACAGATACTCTAGTTGGAGTGCAGGAACTAGCCCTGCTGCAAAGAATTGCATCAAAAATTGTAATTACACGCCCCTGTTAAACAGGGGCTGAAAAATTGGGCCTTAGGCACTGGTGCTGGTGCCACAACACTACAACCCCTCACAGAAACTCTAGTTGGAGTGCAGGAACTAGCCCTGCTGCAAAGAATTGCATCAAAAATTGTAATTACACGCTCCTGTTAAACAGGGGCTGAAAAATTAGGCCTTAGGCACTGGTGCTGGTGCCACAACACTGCAACCCCTCACAGATACTCTAGTTGGAGTGCAGGAACTAGGCCTGCTGCAAAGAATTGCATCAAAAGTTGTAATTACATGCCCCTGTTAAACAGGGGCTGAAAAATTGGGCCTTAGGCACTGGTGGCGGGACTGGCAGCGTCCAGAACAAAAAATGTTCTTACAAGCTATCATAATGATCATTGAGGAGGAAGAGGATAATTACTCAGTATAACAGGATAGTCACTCAGCATAGGCAGTCTTTGAAGGGATCTGACATTTCAAAAAAATTTATTCGGTTACATCAGCATCAGGTGCTTGGTAGCTGGTGGTGATCCAAGACTGATTCATTTTTATGAAGGTCAGTCGATCAACCGAGTCGGTGGATAGACGCACCCTGTGATCGGTTACAAAGCCTCCAGCAGCACTGAATGTGCGTTCCGAAAGAACGCTGGATGCAGGACAGGCCAGTAGCTCAATTGCATACTGTGCAATCTCTGGCCAGTGATCCATCCTCAAGACCCAGTAACCCAGAGGATTTTCGGTGGGAAAGGTGTCCAAGTCAGATCTTGCCCTTAGGTATTCCTGCACCATGTAAAACAGACGCTGGCGATGGTTGCTGGAACCGATCATACCTTGGGGCTGCGGACTAAAAAATTGTCTGAACGCATCGGTCAGACGGCCACCTACTCCACCGCTCCTTCTTTGACTGACCAAAGCCTCAGCAACACGTTGTCCAGAAACAGGAGTTTGTAACCTCCCAGTCTCTGGGAACGCGTTGCACAGGCCTTTCTGCAAGGCCTCCCGAAGATGTTTCATCCTCTGCTCCCTCTGCAACGGCAAGATAAGGTCCGCAACCTTACCCTTGTAACGTGGATCAAGGAATGTTGCCAGGTAGTATTGCCAGGTACTATTGTTCCTTCTCCTTGATACCACGAATACGAGGATCCTTCCGCAGGCTTTGCAGGATCAGGGAGGCCATGCAGCGTAGGTTTGCTGAGGCATTCGGTTCGGAGTCCTCTGGGTCACTAAAGACGACATGATCCGCAGTCTCCTCCACGTACAAGTCCATGTGTTTCTTGGGACTGTAAATGATCCCTTAAAGACTGCTGCTGATGCTGAGAGCCAGGCTCCACCTCCATACTGACACAATCCTCCTCCTCGTCCTCTTCCTGTGTGATCTGCGGGCACACAGGAACACTGTCTGGATAAAGGGGGCCTTGAGAGCTAAGGAAGTCCTCCTTTTCCTGCCTCTGTTCTGCCTCAAGTGCCCTGTCCATTATTCCACGCAGCGTGTGCTCCAACAGGTGGACAAGAGGGACAGTGTCACTGATGCATGCACTGTCACTGCTCACCATCCTCGTGGCCTCCTCAAATGGTGACAGGACAGTGCATGCATCCCTGATCATGGCCCACTGGAGTGGGGAAAAAAAACCAAGCTCCCCTGACCCTGTCCTGGTGCCATAGTCGCACAGGTACTCATTGATGGCCCTCTGCTGTGTGTGCAGCCGCTGCAGCATGGCCAACGTTGAGTTCCACCTGGTGGGCATGTCACAGATTAAGCGGTTCTTGGGCAGGTTAAATTCCTTTTGGAGGTCTGCCAGCCGAGCACTGGCATTATATGACCGGCGGAAATGCACACAGACTTTCCTGGCCTGCCTCAGGTCATCCTGTAAGCCAGGTTACCTGCCCAAGAACCGCTGCACCACCAAGTTAAGGACGTGAGCCAAACAGGGCACATGGGTCATTTGTCCCTGTCGGAGGGCGGAGAGGAGGTTGTTGCCATTGTCGCAAACCACCATTCCTGCCTTAAGTTGGTGTGGCGTCAACCACCTCTGAACCTGCCCCTGCAGAGCTGACAGAACCTCTGCCCCAGTGTGGCTCCTGTCCCCCAAGCACACCAGCTCAAGCACCGCATGGCATCTTTTGGCCTGCATACTTGAGTAGCCCCTTGAACACCTACGGAGCACCGCTGGTTCCGAGGACAAAGCACAGGAAGAGGCCATGGAGGAAGAAGAAGAGGAGGGGTGGAGGAGAGAGGTGTGTCAGAATCATTAGTAGTGGCATTTTGGAGGCGTGGTGGCGGAACAACCTCCAACACTACTGCACCTTGTCCTGCATCCTTCCCAGCTGTCACCCAATGCGTCATGAAACTTAATGTCCTTGTCCATGCCTGCTGGACCATGAGTCAGCGGTAATATGCACCTTACCACTGACCGCCCTGTTCAGCGAGGCATGGACATTGCCTTCCAAATGCCGGTAGAGAGCCAGAATCGCCTTCCGTGAGAAAAAGTGGCGTTTGGGTACCTGCCACTGAGGAACCGCACATTCTACAAACTCACGGAAGGGGGCAGAGTCTACCAACTGAAAAGGTAGCAGTTGAAGTGCTAGCAATTTTCTCAAGCTAGCATTCCACCGATGGACATGTGGATGGCTGGGAGCAAACTTCTTTCGGCAGTGCAGCAGCTGGGGCAGGGAAATTTGCCCGGTACAATCTGAGGTCGGTGTACCGAAAGCAGATTGCCCACAAGTACTTGGCTGTGACACACCTAATTCTACACCTTCATTCCTCTCAGTGCAGGTCTCAGAGAGGACTGAAGGTATAGTGGGGTTGGAGATCTCAGCTGATGAGGAGCAAGGAGAGATCCTTTTTGTTCTTTGGTGTGGGTCTTTTAGATACGCTTGCCAACGAACTGCATGGCAGGTCAACATATGTCTGGTAAAGCATGTGGTGCCCAAGCAGGAGATGTTTTGGCCACGCAAGATACGCTTGAGACATATGTTGCAAATAGCAGCGGTGCGATCTGATGCACTTGTCTCAAAAAAGGCCCACAGCAAAGAACTTTTGGAATAACGCACAGAGACAGCAATGACCTGCACTGATGCAGTCAGTGTGCTGCCCTTAGGCTGGCCCCTGCAGAGCATCCTGCCTCATTGGTGATGTGCCTCCTCCTCCTCCTCTATCCTATCAGGCACCCACGTTGAGTCAGTGACCTCATCATCCCCTCCCTCCTCATCACTGGAGCAAACCTGGCAGTATGCTGCAGCAGGGGGAGCATGACTGCCAGATTGCTGTCCTTCTTGGGCACCCCCTCTGTCCGTGCTCACGTTACTGCCTTCATCTAGCTTAGTATCATCATCAGAGCCTTCTAAACGCTGGGCATCCTCCTGGAGCATGTACCCAACACTGTGGTCAAACGGTTCGAGGGACTCCTCAGGAGGACATGGTGGGTCTAGGGAAGGAGTCACTGATGCCATTGAGCCGAGGGAAGAGGCCGTTTGTAGCTGCTTTGCCAGACAAAGTGCCCTGAGCATGGGTGAGAGAGTATGAGAAGGTTGAGGACGGCTTGGTCATCCACTCGACCAAGTCTTCCGCATTTTGTGGCTCAACACGGCCAGCTGCCGAAAAAAAGGCCAAGCGTGTCCCATGGCCACGTGCTGATGAGGATGCACCGTCTCCACGACCAGCACTGTTGCCTCTAGACACAGAGCCTGCTGTCTGCCTCTCCTTGTTGGCCTTCCAGACATACTAATGGCCTGCAGTGAGATGTAGCTGCACTAAGCTGAGATATATATATATATATATATATATATATTAGGGGTGTTGAAAATGATCGCCGCATCGATGCATCACGATTCTGCCCTTCCCGATTTGGCATCGATGCGGTATCCGGCCGTAATCGATTATGCATGACGTCATTACAGCTCCTCCCCCTCCCCCGCACAGCAGTGTCTGCTGGAGATGACAGGCCACTGATCGGCTGGCTAAGCCTGGCGCCGTTCCCCATCAATGGGAGATGTATCCTCAGCTACTGCCCCCACCCAGGCTCTCCCCCTCCTCAGACACTGGACAACGTCCTCTCTTATCTCCCCGATGTGCGGGGCGCAGAGCCCCACGGAGCTGTGAGACAGATCACTGTAGCTGTCATCACATCCGTGGGAGCGGCGGAACAATCAGGGTTGCCGAAGTCCCTGGAGATCCTGCACTGTGGGGGGCATTGCAGTGTTTCCAGCCCCCCATTATCCCTGTGACAGTTTGAGGATACAGATTGACTTCTCCCGTCCGTAGGACAGGAGAATCAGTGTGTACATTTAGGGGCTGGTGGCTGCAGATGAGCAGAGTGTCTCTGACACTCGTCTCACACAGCCCAGCGAAGCTCACTCCCCCCTCCCAGCAACGGACAGAGATTACGATGCATACAGCTGCCCCCCCCTCCTCCTCCTCCTGTGTCTGCCCAGCCCGCCCACTCTCCTATCCCGACACAGCTGTGAAGGAGAGAGAGAGAGAGAGGAGGGGGGAGGGGGTGTGCGCGGGAGATATGAAGAACAGTCAGCAGCTCCACATTCCAAGCTGTGTGAACTTCCAGCCTCGTCCCTGAATAAGTGAGCATTGCATTGTTCATTACACATTCATCACTGAACTGTCCCTTTCTCTCCCCTATCTGTCTCCCTCCCCCACTCTGTTCTTCCAAGATCCAGTTAGCACTAAGCCACTTATGCAGCCCATATATTGATCTTTTTTTTTTTTTTCGTTTGGTCATTACACTGAAAAAAAAAAAAAGATCCAATTCCTCATCTACACATTCCAGGTGGATGGGGGAATCCTCCGACAGTGGACCAGTGGGCGAACAACCAGGGTTGCTGTCCTGGCACCGCTATTGACAGCGCTGGTCTCTGTCTCCATGGCAGCAGCGGCAGCGCATTATAACCCAATGCTGGCTACTTGGTGCATCATGTCTGCAGTCTCTGACCATCTCCTGTATCATGTCTGCAGTCTCTGACCATCTCCTGTATCATGTCTGCAGTCTCTGACCATCTCCTGTATCATGTCTGCAGTCTCTGACCATCTCCTGTATCATGTCTGCAGTCTCTGACCATCTCCTGTACTATATCTGCAGTCTCTGACCATCTCCTGTATCACGTCTGCAGTCTCTGACCATCTCCTGTATTATGTCTGCAGTCTCTGACCATCTCCTGTACTATGTCTGCAGTCTCTGACCATCTCCTGTATCACATCTGCAGTCTCTGACCATCTCCTGTATCACATCTGCAGTCTCTGACCATCTCCTGTACCATGTCTGCAGTCTCTGACTATCTCCTGTAATATGTCTGCAGTCTCTGACCATCTCCTGTATTATGTCTGCAGTCTCTGACCATCTCCTGTACTATATCTGCAGTCTCTGACCATCTCCTGTACTATGTCTGCAGTCTCTGACCATCTCCTGTACTATGTCTGCAGTCTCTGATCATCTCCTGTATCATGTCTGCAGTCTCTGTCCATCTCCTGTATCATGTCCCCAGTCTCTGACCACCTCCTGTATCATGTCTGCAGTCTCTGACCATCTCCTGTATCATGTCTGCAGTCTCTGACCATCTCCTGTATCATGTCTGTTGTGTTTTTTTTTTTTTTAAGAACAGATAAAAAAAAAAAATGGAGTTCTCCTGACTGCTTGAATTTTTTTTTATGAAAACCGCGCGCAGTAATCTTGATGCATCGTGATGCATCGCGGAATCGAATCGAATCGAATCGTTGACCTGATAATCGTAATCGAATCGAATCGTTAGGCAAGTGAAGATGCCCACTCTCCTATCCCGACACAGCTGTGAAGGAGAGAGAGAGAGAGAGGAGGGGGGAGGGGGTGTGCGCGGGAGATATGAAGAACAGTCAGCAGCTCCACATTCCAAGCTGTGTGAACTTCCAGCCTCGTCCCTGAATAAGTGAGCATTGCATTGTTCATTACACATTCATCACTGAACTGTCCCTTTCTCTCCCCTATCTGTCTCCCTCCCCCACTCTGTTCTTCCAAGATCCAGTTAGCACTAAGCCACTTATGCAGCCCATATATTGATCTTTTTTTTTTTTTTCGTTTGGTCATTACACTGAAAAAAAAAAAAGATCCAATTCCTCATCTACACATTCCAGGTGGATGGGGGAATCCTCCGACAGTGGACCAGTGGGCGAACAACCAGGGTTGCTGTCCTGGCACCGCTATTGACAGCGCTGGTCTCTGTCTCCATGGCAGCAGCGGCAGCGCATTATAACCCAATGCTGGCTACTTGGTGCATCATGTCTGCAGTCTCTGACCATCTCCTGTATCATGTCTGCAGTCTCTGACCATCTCCTGTATCATGTCTGCAGTCTCTGACCATCTCCTGTATCATGTCTGCAGTCTCTGACCATCTCCTGTATCATGTCTGCAGTCTCTGACCATCTCCTGTACTATATCTGCAGTCTCTGACCATCTCCTGTATCACGTCTGCAGTCTCTGACCATCTCCTGTATTATGTCTGCAGTCTCTGACCATCTCCTGTACTATGTCTGCAGTCTCTGACCATCTCCTGTATCACATCTGCAGTCTCTGACCATCTCCTGTATCACATCTGCAGTCTCTGACCATCTCCTGTACCATGTCTGCAGTCTCTGACTATCTCCTGTAATATGTCTGCAGTCTCTGACCATCTCCTGTATTATGTCTGCAGTCTCTGACCATCTCCTGTACTATATCTGCAGTCTCTGACCATCTCCTGTACTATGTCTGCAGTCTCTGACCATCTCCTGTACTATGTCTGCAGTCTCTGATCATCTCCTGTATCATGTCTGCAGTCTCTGTCCATCTCCTGTATCATGTCCCCAGTCTCTGACCACCTCCTGTATCATGTCTGCAGTCTCTGACCATCTCCTGTATCATGTCTGCAGTCTCTGACCATCTCCTGTATCATGTCTGTTGTGTTTTTTTTTTTTTTAAGAACAGATAAAAAAAAAAAAATGGAGTTCTCCTGACTGCTTGAATTTTTTTTTATGAAAACCGCGCGCAGTAATCTTGATGCATCGTGATGCATCGCGGAATCGAATCGAATCGAATCGTTGACCTGATAATCGTAATCGAATCGAATCGTTAGGCAAGTGAAGATGCCCACTCTCCTATCCCGACACAGCTGTGAAGGAGAGAGAGAGAGAGAGGAGGGGGGAGGGGGTGTGCGCGGGAGATATGAAGAACAGTCAGCAGCTCCACATTCCAAGCTGTGTGAACTTCCAGCCTCGTCCCTGAATAAGTGAGCATTGCATTGTTCATTACACATTCATCACTGAACTGTCCCTTTCTCTCCCCTATCTGTCTCCCTCCCCCACTCTGTTCTTCCAAGATCCAGTTAGCACTAAGCCACTTATGCAGCCCATATATTGATCTTTTTTTTTTTTTTCGTTTGGTCATTACACTGAAAAAAAAAAAAGATCCAATTCCTCATCTACACATTCCAGGTGGATGGGGGAATCCTCCGACAGTGGACCAGTGGGCGAACAACCAGGGTTGCTGTCCTGGCACCGCTATTGACAGCGCTGGTCTCTGTCTCCATGGCAGCAGCGGCAGCGCATTATAACCCAATGCTGGCTACTTGGTGCATCATGTCTGCAGTCTCTGACCATCTCCTGTATCATGTCTGCAGTCTCTGACCATCTCCTGTATCATGTCTGCAGTCTCTGACCATCTCCTGTATCATGTCTGCAGTCTCTGACCATCTCCTGTATCATGTCTGCAGTCTCTGACCATCTCCTGTACTATATCTGCAGTCTCTGACCATCTCCTGTATCACGTCTGCAGTCTCTGACCATCTCCTGTATTATGTCTGCAGTCTCTGACCATCTCCTGTACTATGTCTGCAGTCTCTGACCATCTCCTGTATCACATCTGCAGTCTCTGACCATCTCCTGTACCATGTCTGCAGTCTCTGACTATCTCCTGTAATATGTCTGCAGTCTCTGACCATCTCCTGTATTATGTCTGCAGTCTCTGACCATCTCCTGTACTATATCTGCAGTCTCTGACCATCTCCTGTACTATGTCTGCAGTCTCTGACCATCTCCTGTACTATGTCTGCAGTCTCTGATCATCTCCTGTATCATGTCTGCAGTCTCTGTCCATCTCCTGTATCATGTCCCCAGTCTCTGACCACCTCCTGTATCATGTCTGCAGTCTCTGACCATCTCCTGTATCATGTCTGCAGTCTCTGACCATCTCCTGTATCATGTCTGTTGTGTTTTTTTTTTTTTTAAGAACAGATAAAAAAAAAAAAAATGGAGTTCTCCTGACTGCTTGAATTTTTTTTTATGAAAACCGCGCGCAGTAATCTTGATGCATCGTGATGCATCGCGGAATCGAATCGAATCGAATCGAATCGTTGACCTGATAATCGTAATCGAATCGAATCGTTAGGCAAGTGAAGATGCGCACCTCTAATATATATATATATATGTATATATATACAGTGGCTTGCGAAAGTATTCGGCCCCCTTGAACTTTTCAACCTTTTGCCACATTTCAGGCTTCAAACATAAAGATATAAAATTTTTATTTTTTGTGAAGAATCACCAACAAGTGGGACACAATTGTGAAGTGGAACGAAATCTTTTGGATTTTTGAAACTTTTTTAACTAATAAAAAAATGAAAAGTGGGGCGTGCAAAATTATTCGGCCCCCTTGCGTTAATACTTTGTAGAGCCACCTTTTGCTGCGATTACAGCTGCAAGTCGCTTGGGGTATGTCTCTATCAGTTTTGCACATCGAGAGACTGAAATTCTTGCCCATTCTTCCTTGCAAAACAGCTCGAGCTCAGTGAGGTTGGATGGAGAGCGTTTGTGAACAGCAGTTTTCAGCTCTTTCCACAGATTCTCGATTGGATTCAGGTCTGGACTTTGACTTTGCCATTCTAACACCTGGATACGTTTATTTGTGAACCATTCCTTTGTAGATTTTGCTGTATGTTTGGGATCATTGTCTTGTTGGAAGATAAATCTCCGTCCCAGTTTCAGGTCTTTTGCAGACTCCAACAGGTTTTCATCCAGAATGGTCCTGTATTTGGCTGCATCCATCTTCCCCTCAATTTTAACCATCTTCCCTGTCCCTGCTGAAGAAAAGCAGGCCCAAACCATGATGCTGCCACCACCATGTTTGACAGTGGGGATGGTGTGTTGAGTGTGATGAGCTGTGTTGCTTTTACGCCAAACATATCGTTTTGCATTGTGGCCAAAAAGTTCGATTTTGGTTTCATCGGACCAGAGCACCTTCTTCCACATGTTTGGTGTGTCTCCCAGGTGGCTTGTGGCAAACTTTAGATGAGACTTTTTATGGATATCTTTGAGAAATGGCTTTCTTCTTGCCACTCTTCCATAAAGGCCAGATTTGTGCACTGTACGACTGATTGTTGTCCTATGGACAGACTCTCCCACCTCAGCTGTAGTTCTCTGCAGTTCATCCAGAGTGATCATGGGCCTCTTGGCTGCATCTCTGATCAGTCTTCTCCTTGTCTGAGCTGAAAGTTTAGAGGGACAGCCAGGTCTTGGTAGATTTGCAGTGGTCTGATACTCCTTCCATTTCAAAATGCTTGCACAGTGTTCCTTGGGATGTTTAAAGCTTGGGAAATCTTTTTGTATCCAAATCCGGCTTTAAACTTCTCCACAACAGTACTACGGACCTGCCTGGTGTGTTCCTTGGTCTTCATGATGCTCTCTGCGCTTTCAACAGAACCCTGAGACTATCACAGAGCAGGTGCATTCATACAGAGACTTGATTACACACAGGTGGATTCTATTTATCACCATCAGTCATTTAGGACAACATTGGATCATTCAGAGATCCTCGCTGAACTTCTGGAGTGAGTTTTCTGCACTGAAAGTAAAGGGGCCGAATAATTTTGCACGCACCACTTTTCAGTTTTTTAATTGCTAAAAAAGTTTAAAATATCCAATAGATTTCGTTCCACTTCACAATTGTGTCCCACTTGTTGGTGATTCTTCACAAAAAATTATATATCTTTATGTTTGAAGCCTGAAATGTGGCAAAAGGTTGAAAAGTTCAAGGGGGGCGAATACTTTCGCAAGCCACTGTATATATATATATATATATATATATATATTGGTACTGCAGCTAGCAAAATCAACTGCCTGTAGTATGAGAACACCACCAATCTTCTACAGCTGGCTTTAGATGAACACTGTGCAGAGGTCGCACTGCACTAACTTGGTTTAAAGTGTTTTATTGGTTTTTCAAAAGGATAACAGGTAATCCACTGGAAAATAGAGTCATTGTACAGAATAATTAAATAAATTCTTATTCAATAATTTTCACCAAGGGAAAGACAGTCTTTAGGAAGACCTTGTGCGACCCGAGGGGTTTAAAGAGGCGATTACTAAGCCGTCCCGGATCTATAAATGTCTGATGGCTTTATATTCCACCTCGTCTCCTAACACCCCAGTAGGGAACTCACTGTGTCAGGAGAGGAGGACAACATCTTGCTACTAGAGGCCTCGAGTCGGACAAGGTGTTAGTTATGTCTTCTAGTCTTCTGGTGTGGACTGTCTGAGTTATCAACATTCAAAACCGGATGCAGAGATCAATCCAGCATTAACTCCAGGTAAAATAACTGAATACAATGAAAGTAGTATATAATTAAAACAACGAAAATATGTCCCGAAATCAACTTAACATACGTTCTGATGCCGGTTGTAGTTACCATGAGACATGACCCGAATTATCCCGTAAGGGGATAAGGAGGTAAGTGGGGGGGGGAGGGTAAGAAGGAAAAGAGGTGAAAGAGAGACAGAGAGAGAGCGATAAGAGTTAGTCGTCTGCCTGTCCGTTCCTGAGTTTATTCGGTACTATGAACTTGAGAGTGAGGAAACACCCACTCCGACGTAATTAGCCCATGGTTCCCAAGTCTTCTCAAACTGTGCTGAGGTGTCTAGTATGGAACTCACCATCTTCTCTTGGGCCATTATCCATGAGATTTTCCGTTTCGCTGCTATAATAGAGACCTTAGGGAGCTTCCATGCTTTGGCCAAAGTAAGTTTGGCACCAAGCAGGATAAAAAATATTAGTTTAAGCTTATATTTCGGGGCCCCTGGAATTTGGTGATTGAGAAGAGCCGTCAGAGGAGACTTGGGGACCGTCAGGGCTGTGACTTTGGAGATGATTTGAAAAATTTTAGTCCAAAAGCTTCTGATTTTAGGACATTCCCACCAAATGTGTATCATGGTGCCCTTCATATGACAACCGCGGAAGCATAGTGGAGATACCAAGGGATACATGAGGGAAAGTCTGGAGGGGGTTAGATACCATCTTGTGATGACCTTCAAGCTAGCTTCAATTAAGGAAATATTTAGTATGCCTTTAAAGGATCTAAAGAAGGTTTTGTGCCAGTGTTCCAGGTCCCAGGATTCCTGAAGATCCCTCTCCCACTCCAGCATGAATTTTGTTTTCCTATCGTTTGTTGCAAGCGAGGAGTAGATTATGGAGATCCCCCCCCTCTGCTCCAGAAGCTGCCCACACCATAGTTCATATGGGGTAAATTGAGGAGGGTCCGGTTTGGAGACCCAAATGGATGCACTGCACTAACTTGTAGCTTTAACTGAACACTGTGCAGAGAACGCACTACAGCAACGTGTAAATAATGTAGCTGCCTGCGGTAGTGATAGGATCTGGAAAACACCACCAACCTTCTACAGGTAGCTTTAGCTGAACACTGTGAAGAGGACGCACTACACTAACGTTAAAATAATGTAGCTGCCTGCGGTAGTGATAGGATCAGGAAAACACCACCAACCTTCTACAGGTAGCTTTAGCTGAACACTGTGCAGAGGTCGCACTACACTAACATGTAAATAATGTAGCTGCCTGCGGTAGTGATAGGATCAGGAAAACACCACCAACCTTCTACAGATAGCTTTAGCTGAACACTGTGCAGAGGTCGCACTACACTAACGTGTAAATAATGTAGCTGCCTGCGGTAGTGATAGGATCAGGAAAACACCACCAACCTTCTACAGGTAGCTTGGGGTGATGGCAGCGGCCGGAGCTCACGCTCACAGGAACGCCCGAGGGAGCCACACGGTGGCCGCCATGTCTGGCGGCATGGCCAATCAGGGGAGGAGGGGGGAGAAGGAGTTGACACCTGACGCTTATAGGCATAGATCCTATTTAAGCATAAACCTCACCCGGATCCTACAGTGATTCCGGCTGAGTCCCTCCTATACACATATATAGGATTGGAACCCATGTAAGTACTACATCCAGCATACTTTATTTTTCTATCAGTGTACAAATGCCTGATTTATATCTTCACAATTATCAAGGCCATTAGTATTGTTGCTTTCCCTCACTATTGCATATGGCTATTCAACTTACATCATTACTATATGGGGTATATGTATATACTGATTAACGTTTTCACACACATCTTATTTCATTCCATATATTTTCACTCATCTCAGTCATTTTATTTGTCACTCTTTTGTTACACTTTTCATCATCCCTTTTTATGCTTGTGTTGCACTTCACTGGTTCATTTTATTTTGATCTGTTCACCCCACACACATTCCACACACACATTCACATACACATCTTACACACATACTCACACACACACATAATATACACTCAGTCACAGTTTCTTTCATATTCTTCCATACATTCTTTCACATTTTCAATTTTTATTTACATTCTTATTTATTTTTTCACATTTTTCATATTTTTTTCACATTCACATTTTTTCCACCCTTCTGTTATCAATATATTATGGATCCCAGTAATTTCAATTATTATCCACCACTTCTCAATGGCGTTTAATGGTCATGGCACATCAAACTAAATATATAACCACCACATGATTATTTGACAGTCTATTAATATACTCAATTTACATTGTCCCAACACATGTTGGAGTTGTGAAGTGGCATACTCTCCAGCATGTGGGTGTAGAAAAAAATGTATCTGATACTAGTCAAATGCTGTTAAAATACATTATCATTCTAGATGATTGAATTACTCATTTAATCATCATAGGTGTCCTCCACTCTCTCTCCCATCCCTGGGGGCCCCCATGTGTGACTCCTTGCAAGCCCCTCCTCTTCGGCTGGTTCCCGCCCGGGCGGGAGGAGGGTGGTTCTACACGAGGATTCCGGATCTGTGCACTTATGTTCACACTCTCTGGTTACGAGTCATTTCCCCTCTCTTGAGTGGTAAATATATTTTAATTTCTATTCATAATAGATGTTGGTACCTTGGTAGAAGGTCAGAATTATATTATTTTTCTACTATGTTTCACCAGAGTTCAAATTCCCCTGAAGAAACCACGATTGGTCGAAACGCATCGGGGTACTCATATGGATGACAACCTACCTTTTGTAATATAATGTATCTTATCATTGACCATTTTTATGGTATTTGTCATTACTGTCTGTAACCAGAATGTACATAATTTTTACAACTCCTTCATTGAAGTATATTTTTTCTGTGATTATTAACCAGAGACTACAAACTTGATGATTTTAGAATTTGATCCGATTGTATATTTATTGTATAATAAAACAAGAATCAATTGTATAACATTGTCATTGCCTTGACTTACACACTTTGTCGCCTAAACCCCCCCCCCCCGGGAAAACTTTTTCTTTTTCTTTCAGGAAAACACCACCAACCTTCTACAGGTAGCTTTAGCTGAACACTGTGCAGAGGTTGCACTACACTAACGTGTAAATAATGTAGCTGCCTGAGGTAGTGATAGGATCAGGAAAACACCACCAACCTTCTACAGGTAGTTTTAGCTGAACACTGTGCAGAGGTTGCACTACACTAACATGTAAATAATGTAGCTGCCTGAGGTAGTGATAGGATCAGGAAAACACCACCAACCTTCTACAGGTAGTTTTAGCTGAACACTGTGCAGAGGTCGCACTACACTAACGTGTAAATAATGTAGCTGCCTGCGGTAGTGATAGGATCAGGAAAACACCACCAACCTTCTACAGGTAGCTTTAGCTGAACACTGTGCAGAGGTCGCACTACACTAACGTGTAAATAATGTAGCTGCCTGCAGTAGTGATAGGATCAGGAAAAAACCACCAACCTTCTACAGGTAGCTTAGCTTTAGCTGAACACTGTGCCAAGGTCGCACTACACTAACGTGTAAATAATGTAGCTACCTGCGGTAGTGATAGGATCAGGAAAACACCACCAACCTTCTACAGATATCTTTAGCTAAACACTGTGCAGAGGACGCACTACACTAACATTAAAATAATGTAGCTGCCTGCGGTAGTGATAGGATCAGGAAAATACCACCAACCTTCTACAGGTAGCTTTAGCTGAACATTGTGCAGAGGACGCACTACACTAACGTGTAAATAATGTAGCTACCTGCGGTAGTGTTAGGATCAGGAAAACACCACCAACCTTCTACAGGTAGCTTTAGCTGAACACTGTGCAGAGGTCACACTACACTAACTTGTAGCTTTAGCTGAACACTGTTTAGAGGACGCACTGCACTAACTTGTAGCTTTAGCTTAACACTGTGAGGAGGACGCACTACACTGACTTGTAGCTTTAGCTGAACACTGTGCACTACACTAACTTGTAGCTTTAGCTGAACACTGTTCAGAGGACGCACTACACTAACTTGTAGCTTTAGCTGAACACTGTGAGGAGGACGCACTACACTAACTTGTAGCTTTAGCTGAACACTGTGCACTACACTAACTTGTAGCTTTAGCTGAACACTGTGAGGAGGGCGCACTACAATAACTTGTAGCTTAAGCTGAACACTGTGAGGAGGATGCACTACACTAATTTGTAGCTTTAGCTGAACACTGTGCCGAGGTCGCACTACACTAATGTGTAAATAATGTAGCTGCCTGCGGTAGTGATAGGATCAGGAAAACACCACCAACCTTCTACAGGTAGCTTTAGCTGAACACTGTGCAGAGGACGCACCACACTAACGTTAAAATAATGTAGCTGCCTGCGGTAGTGATAGGATCAGGAAAACACCACCAACCTTCTACAGGTATATGGAAAAATGCAGCGCATGTACAAATGAACATAGGTCTTTAAAATGGTGAAACAGTAAAAAAATCACTAATTGACCACAGGTGCCTTGAAACACAAACGTCCATAGATGGATGTGAATGTCCAACCGCACAGGAGGTGTAAGTACTCCAAGGGGTGGTGATGGTCTGATGGTTGTCAGAAAACACCTGGCATCATACAGCGACTTCCCAACCGAGAAACTGGGTCCCAATGGGTCATTCAGAGAAAGTGCAAAAAAGCCTCTTACCAGATCCTGTGGATTCCCATGTCAGCGACAGGGAATCGCATGCGCAGTTTGTCACAAATGACGTGGAATGGGAGCTCAGGAATCGCCAATCTCTTGGATTGTGGTCTGTATGGATCTCGGCCGGCAACCGGATGGGTCCTCACAATGAACCGTCCTCACACCGAACCGTCCCAGCGTGCATCGGAAGTTTCACAAACGGTCCCCCGAAAGGAGCAGTTGGAGGGACTGGATCTCATGTGGTAAATGTGGAAACAAAAAGAATGTGCCTCCACATGGTGCAGATAAAAAAGGGTGTTTTTATTGACAAAAACGACCATACACAAATAAAAGCGTGATCACGGTGGATAAAAACAAATGGGCAACAAAGAGAGTGGTGTATGTACCCGACGCGTTTCGACCTAGGGGTCTTCAACAGGGGCATAGACCACTCACTCCAAGTTGCCAAATATATATAATAAAATTATTTAGAGAAGGACCAATCACAAGGGCTGAAAAACCAGGAGATTTGATTGGGTGAATACAATCACATGACTTGCTTGAATGTCTAGACATGAAAATCATACACAATTTCTATATAAATGAATGAATGACATTAAGGTGAAGCCCAGGAGACTGTATAAAGGTCTACCAGCAGAAAAATATATAACTCTATGATCTCTCTAACAAAAATAAAGCATTTAAAGATTTAATGAAAACAGCACTCCTCTGCTGACAGTCCGGCAGAATGTACCACCCTGTCGGCCAGAGGAGCCAATCCTCAATAAGAAGACAAAAGGTGTTAAGTGGAGCTGACCAATAGGCCGCTATGTATGAGCCGGCCTCTATCCCTGAACGCCCACATGACCAGTCTGTGTAGAAAATGATGTCACGTCCGTGGGCGTGTCCGACGTCTCCCTCTCACATGACTCACTGGGCCAATCAGAGAGCAAACGTCCCACTCAACTCTGCTGTACGTACAATCCGTACACCGCAGAGGGATGGGACTTAAATAAATACACCTAGCGTCCCG
Organism: Lithobates septentrionalis; assembly: GCA_037952835.1. Lineage (NCBI taxonomy): Eukaryota > Metazoa > Chordata > Amphibia > Anura > Ranidae > Lithobates > Lithobates septentrionalis. Next base: position 164,700 of record JBBDGP010001819.1, on the reverse strand, counting down.
GCAATGCAATCCAGCAAGCAACGGACGCTAAATGAGACAAAACAGCATCCCTATGGTGTATGGGGAAAAATGGTGTATGGGTAAAAATGTGCTATGCAGCAGACCGGGACCCGATGACCCGGAAGTGTGCATAGAACTCCTGTGAACCGGAAGTGTATTGGAAGTGGGGACACATATAGTGAAATATAATGTGTTGGGAAATGACTAGCTGAAGTGAAATCGCATAAGTGTGTAAAAAATTTACTGGAGTGGCATTGTAAATGTCTCTTAAGGTCCATGTGTGTTTTGGTGGGACTGAAATAAAAAATTAAAAAATTAAAAACTTATGTGAACACAAAATCTCCGGAACGCCCATTGTAAAATGTGTTAAAATGAATATATATGTGGAGGGAATGTGTGGATTTGTAAAGTGACCCAAATATCTGGCAGTTATCCTTATGATCCCTTGACTGAAAAAAATCATCAGCATAGACCGAATGGGTCAATTTTGATTGGACCAATTTCAATTGGGTGAATAGATAACCCTCTAAGGTGCACCATATATAAGCTGTGTACCAACTTGTGAATATAGGTGAAAAAAAGGAAAGGGGGAGGGGGGAGAAAAAATGTTGAAATAATGAAATAAAAAATAAAAAAATAAAAAAAAATAAAAAAATTAAAAAATAAAAAGGAGAGGGAGGGACATGCATAGAGATGTGGAAGGAATTTAGGATTGGTTGATAAAGGAGTTGAGGTCCCACTCCACGTTTTTTTTTTTTTTTTTAATTTTTTATTTCTGCTTGGAACAGGGCCACGCGGGCCTACATTATACAAAGTAACATTCAATACAGAGAGTAAATCAACATTGCTATATACCAGCTTATATTAATGGACCTGCCTCCTAAATCACTATCGTTATATATTATATATCATTAACAGGAGGATTTTGTGTTCAATAGTGAGGTTATCGTCTGTATTTAGTAATCTCTAGTTGTGTTTTCGAGGAGCGCGTGCCCCATCCCACTTTTTTTTTTTTTTTTCCTTCCCCCCCCCCCATTATAGTGTCGGGGGAAAATAGAGAAAGAGATGAAGAATAGTGAGTTAAAAAGAGAGAAAAAAAAAAAAAAAAATATATAAAGGGGGGGGGGGGGGGGGGAGAGGCGTGAAAGAGATGTGGAGGGTAGACTAGTGTGGAGATCCCCTCGAGCATGGAATGTCACAGGGATTTTCTCTTGGTTTCTTGGTGAAGTAGCTTTGACTGCTTCTGTAGGGAGCCTATGTCCCTCTGAGTGTCTGACCTTCGTCTGAGTATATAAAGATATTCCATTGTTGCCAGGTGTTAGTGAAGGCTTCCTGCCTGTTCTGTGCTGTGAGAATTAGGTCTTCCATTTGTTTTATTTCTTCTACTTTCTGTAGCCAAAGTTTTATGGATGGTGGGCATACAGATTTCCATTGAAGTGGTATGCAAGCTTTGGCTGCGTCTAAGAGATGTCTTATCAGTGATTTTTTGTAGATTTTCTCAGGTATATTAGTCGCATGTAATAGGAAGAACGCGGGGTCTTCCGGGATTATGCGTTCTGTAAATTTTTGGGTTATTCTTCTAATTTCTTGCCAGTACTGGGACAGTTTCGGGCAGGACCAGAAAATGTGTAGGAGTGTCCCTTTGTCAGTCATGCATCGCCAGCAAGTATCAGGTGTTGTCGGAAAGAATTTGTGAAGTATTGTCGGGGTTCTATACCATCGTGTAAGTATCTTGTAGTTGGTCTCCTGGATTTTACTACAGATTGAGGATTTATGTGTGAACTTTAAAATGTATTGCCGTTTGGGTGTATTGAACTGACAGTTCAGTTCTGTTTCCCATTTGGCTAGGCCCGGTGGGACGAAATCCGTCTTTGGTGTGTTTAATAGGTTATATGCCAGTGAGAGTGTGTGTGTAGTGGGTCCTGCGCTGTCGCAAAGATCCTCCAACACTGTAAGGGGTTTGTCGTTGGTGTTGGGTGGTTTTAAAGTGTGTAGAAAGTGGCCCAGTTGCCGGGATCTCCAGAAGTCTAGGCCGAACCGACCTCTAGGATCGGATAATTCAGCTATCGTGTACCAACGTCCTCCTGTACTAAAGTGTGCTGCTTGATGAACCCCTGCTTCTCTCAGTCTCCGGAAAGTAGTATCTTGCATGCCTGGTGGGAATTTGGGATTACCTAAGATTGGGTATAGAGGTGTGTTAGGTGAGGACAGCGACGTTTTGGAAAATAACCCAGCACAGACCTTGGTCGTGTTACCAATCAGTGGGTGGTGTTTCATCTCTGTTGGTAGGGTATCATGGCACCATGGGGATCTATTCAGTGGGACTGCGCTTTGGTTTTGTTCTAGTTGTGTCCACAACTTGGTCTCTTGATGTCGGAACCAGTCTATTAGTCTCCCTATATGTACTGCTTGGTTATATGTCCTAATGTCAGGTACCGCAAGGCCGCCGTGTTGTTTGGGGAGTACCAGTAGTTGATGTGAAAGTCGAGGTCTCTTTTTGGCCCATATGAATTCCGTGAAAGTAGTTTGTATTTGTTTGAAATATGATGCGGGTATATGAATTGGTAGCGCCTGCATTAAGTATAAGAACTTCGGGAGTATTGTCATTTTTAGAATGTTACATCTTCCTATCCATGAATGTAATCCCGTGTGCCATTGGTTGAGTAGTGTTCTTACTGTCCGAAGTAGTGGTGGGAAGTTCAGTTCATATAGTCTTGAGAATGTGCAGGGTATGAATGTGCCTAAATATTTCAGGGCCGTCTTTGTCCATTTTAGTTTAAAGCTAGATTGTAGGTGTGTGAGTTGGGAGTGCGGGATTTCCACCCCCATCGCTTCTGACTTAGTAAAGTTTATTTTTAGGTTAGAGAGCGTTCCATATATTTTAAATTCTCTTAACAAATTCGGGAGAGAGGTCGTTGGGTTGGTGAGTGAGAACATGAGGTCGTCCGCATACGCCGATACTTTATATTGATTTTGTTTTACTGCTACTCCAGTGATATTGGGGTTTAATCGTATGTGACATAAAAAGGGTTCTAAGGAGAGTGCAAAGAGGAGGGGTGACAAAGGGCATCCCTGTCTGGTCCCGTTAGTAATTAGGAATGGTTTTGATAGTATTCCGTTAGCTTTGACTCTAGCTGACGGTGATTCATATGCCGCTGCAATCCACCTAATCATATTGGGGCCTAGTCCCACATGTTTTAGTGTAGCGAACATGAAGGCCCAATTAACACGGTCAAACGCTTTTTCCGCGTCCGTTCCTATGAATACGCTAGGAGTTTTGGTGTGTATGGCCGTGTAGAGCAGGTTCAGGACTTTGGTGGTATTGTCTCTGGCCTCTCTGAAGGGCACGAAGCCTACCTGGTCTAGGTGGACTAGCTGAGGTATATGGGATTGGAGTCTCATGGCTATAATCTTGGTGAACAGTTTTAGGTCGGTGTTCAGCAGTGAAATGGGGCGGTAACTTCCACAATAACTTGGGTCTTTCCCTTCCTTCTGGATGACCGATATTTGGGCTTGTAGGGTGGTGGTGTGTAGTCTCCCTCCGCTAATTAGTGTATTGAGTAGTTTCACTAAGTGGTCCCCCAGTGTTGGTAGTAGTGTCTTATAATATTGCAACGTAAGCCCGTCTGGCCCGGGGGCCTTCCCTGGTTTGGTGTTTTTAATGGCCAGTTGCAGTTCAGAGAGTGTGATAGGTTCTTCTAGTAAGTCTCGTGTCTCTGTTGGTAAGGTGGGCATGCAAGATTCGGTAATGTATTCGGATATCTGGTCAGGTGTTGGCGTTGCTTCCTGTAGGTTGTATAGCGATTCGTAAAAGGATTGGAATTCCTGTGTTATGTGTTGGGGTAGAGTTGCCTTTTGGTTCGATGCCGAGTGAATAAAAGGTATATAGGAAGCTAATCTTTGGGATTGTAGGGATTGCGCCAACAGTTTACCACACTTGTTTCCCGATTCGTAAACCTTCTTTCGCGTGATCTGGAGTGCTATTTTAGCTCTATAATTAAGTAGGTCAGTTACCTGTGCACGTAGTACGTCAAGTTCGTTTCCTATTTGATTAGTCGGGGTTCGCTTGTGTCTTGTTTCAAGGTCTCTTAGTTTGTCTAGCAGTAAGGTTAATTGTGTCATTTTTTGTTTTTTGAGTCTTGCCCCGTGTTTGATTAATGTACCGCGTATTACTGCCTTGTGGGCTTCCCACACCAGTCCCACGTCGCAGTCAGTGTCATAATTGGTCTGAAAATAGTTATTGATTTCTTTTGTCACGTCTGTGAGTACATCAGGGTTTTGGAGCAGGCTCTCGTTGAGTCTCCATATTTTCCTTTGGGCTCTGTACAGATCTGTCAGGGAATACGTCAGGGTGATCGGGGCATGGTCCGACCACGTGATGGAACCCAGGGAGGTGTCTTTCACTGCATGTAGCTGGTCATGGGGGAGTAGAAAATAATCTATACGTGTGTACACGTTGTGTGGTCGAGAAAAGAAAGTATAGTCGCGTTCTCCGGCGTGAAAAAGCCGCCAGACATCGATTAGCTGTAGTGAGTGTAGTGCCAGTTGAATGGCTTTACGCATGCCCCGTGTGGTAGAGGATGTGCCTGTTGAAGTATCAATCTCAGGGTATAAGGGGGTATTAAGGTCCCCTCCCACAATCAGCTGCCCCTCGGAGAATTTCCTCAATGTAGTTAAGTGTTTTTTGACAAAGGCATCTTGTTGAGTGTTCGGGGCATATAAATTCGCAATGGTTACCCCTATACCTCCTATCCGGCCCTTAAGGAATAGAGACCTACCTGAGGGATCTGATTTGACATCAGTCAAAGACCATGGTATTTGAGCCGAGATCAAAATTGAGACTCCCCTGGATTTGCCCTCCGGGTTGGTGGAGTGGTATACAGTCGGGTAGTATCTGTTTTTCAGGATTGGGAATGTGTTTTTGCGGAAATGAGTTTCCTGTAGCAGAACTATGTCCGCTCTCAGGCGTCTCATATCATGAAGTAACATCCGCCTTTTTTCTGGTACATTCAAGCCTTTTGCATTTAAAGAAACAATCTTGATCTCAGCCATGCTCGAGGGGATTAAAATATAATTAGTAGAGGAGGATTTAAAGGTAGGAGATGGTAGTAGAAGAAGAAAAGGGAGAACAGGGGGGTATGGGAAAGTGGAGGCAGAGATGAACTAGTCTCTATAAAACGACCAGCTCTCTACCTGTGAGCCAAGCATGCACCGAAGAAGTGATCTCTCCTCGACACTTCAGCTCACTTGAGTGCAAATCTAAATTTTTTAGCAAAAGATATTTGCTATCACGCTCCCCAGGTCTCTGGGGGAATGAGCGTTGTCCTAGGTGGGGGTGTGTCTAGCAAGGGCTACCAGTGAACTCCCGGAACCCACCCGACCACTTTGCCTAATTCGTGTAGGTGTGTGTGGGTAATGACAAGACAGATATTTAGAAGTGATGCCTGTACGTTTGTGTTGTATGTTGCTGAGGGGAAAAAGCCCCCCCCTTCCCAAAGGCGATCACCTCGTGTATAAACATTCTTAAATTTAACAGAGTAAAACTTTTTCTTCAACATAACTTATTGAAAAGGACAGACTAAGCACAAAACGATAATACATTGCAGTTGTCATACATTCCCCCTTGAAAACCCCGGCCCCCCCCGCCCCCCCCCCCCCCCCCCCGCCCGGGTCCCCCCCAGAGCACCCATCCGTGAGCAAAGGTATAGACAGTGTCTCGCCCATCTCTTTGTTTGGTTATCTGAAGTCCCAGTTCTCTGCCCCCCCATCTCACTCCTACATCTATTTGTAACTCATGGTTCCCCTAGGAAAATTCATCTTATGTGTATCATCAGTTATAGTCCCGATTCACTGCATTCCATGGTAGTCTTTCATCTCCGGTTACACACTTGACCTGCTGTGAGTTGGCACTGTGTTGCCTGGGGTCTCTTGTTTGTATGATGGGGGCAAGAGTATGGTTCCGTCTTCTAAGGTCTGGGTGTTAGACCCAGAGCGTGGAATATTATAATGCCAGCAGGAACTGGAGAGACTCCAATGCTGTTTTGAAAAAGACAGGTCTCAGGGGGAGGGCTGTGTCCCCCGCTCTCCGATAAGGGTGTCGAGTTTTTGCTGGTAACTCGGCCTCCGGATCCGCTAAGTCCAGTCTTCAGCAAACAGATTGCCTGAGCTAACTCCGTCTTAAGCTCTACGGGGTCCCGGTAAGCCTCTATTGGTGTTGAGATTCCCCTGTAAGCGTCCCGACTGGAAAAGTAGGGGGACAGGGAGCGGGGGGGGGGGGACACGTCCGGCAAGATCCAAAACCAACCGATGGAGTGTTTCTTGTGTATTGGACTGCTGGGGACCTCCGGGCACCTCATAAAGTATAAACCTTAAATAGCTCTTAGCTGCCTCTCCCCGCAACGGGTCCCCGAGCAGAGTAAGAGTAGCAATCCAGGCGTGTAGGCAGAGGCGTCCCCCGGAGCTCCCCCCCGCCCACCCACCACATAGCAGCAGTGATCTGCCGCTATCCATCTGCTTATACCGGTTAGCGGTGCAATGAACGACGAGGGGGCAACTGTCTGTCTAACATAATATGTTCTGGTAATAGTATGACAATAAAGGTGCTGTCTGCCTTAAACTGAGATTGGAAAGTCAGCATAACAGTCAAGACTCATGTGTTCCATCTCTGGTGATAGTGTGAGAGCGGCCCCGATTCCTTTGCTGGCGTGGAGGTTGGGAGACTCTGCCGGCGGACGGACCTGCCCGGCCCATTGGCTTTGGGAGTCTCTGTAGCCAGTTTGGCACCTGAAAGGGTTCTGTCTCCAGGAAAATAAAGAGTTCCGGAAGATCCGCTGGTGTTCTCAGGGTGAAGGAGGACTGTGCAGACCGAAAAATCACCGCCAGGGGGTATCCCCAGCGGTAAGTACATCCCCGTCGTCTCGCCGTTTCCAGTAATGGCTTCAGCATTGCCCTGCGTTGCAGTGTTGCCCTGGAAATATCCGGTAGAATCTGAATTCTCGCGCCGTCAAAGTCAAGTTCCCCATGTTCCCAGGCTTTCTTCAATATAGCTTCTTTCTGAACGTACCTGTGCAAGCGGCACAGGACATCTCGCGGTCTGGCTGGGTCTGCTGGTTTAGGGCCCAGTGTGCGGTGTATGCGGTCGAATTCCAGCGTGGGCGGTTGGGCTCCCAGAACGTTATGAAAAATTGCTGTGACCGTCGCCACGAGATCTTCAGAGCCTGTCGCTTCAGGGATTCCTCGCAGTCTCAAATTGTTGCGTAGGCTGCGGTCTTCCATTTCTTCGAGGTGAAGCTGCATCTCTTGGGTGACCATATCTTGGGCTGCCTGCGTTCTTTCTATTGCCTGCATTCGAGTGTCCAGTGATGCTACCGACGTTTCACCTGTTGTAACCCGTTCCGTTATGGAATGCAATTCAGTCCGTATTTCTTGTAAGTCTCTGCTGTGTGCTTCCTCTATACGGACAATGAGAGCCTCTATATCTGCCCTCGTGGGGAGAGCTTCAATGTCCGTCCCTCGTGGGGAGAGCTCTCAGCATGGTCCGGAGGTCTGCATCTAAACTGTTTTGGCTGTGGGTTTGTTCTGCCATCGTTGGCCTGAAGGCTGCTGGCGTCTCCGTAAAGGGATCTTGTGTCAGTGATTGAGGCAGTGTATTCCCTTGCGATGGGTTGTGAAGCCGTTCCATATGTGACTCACGTGGTCCAGCTACAATGGCGCCTGGTGTTCGCCGTGGAGAGTCTCTGAAATACCGCTGTATGCTGGGCTGAGAGGTCCGATTTCGGGTTCCCCTAGTAGACGATCTTGTCCTGTACTGATTAGGGGTGCTCATGCCGTGCCCACCTAGATCTTGTGTAGTTAGTGGCTTCCGTAGAACGGGTCGGGCCGGGAGCTCTGCTCTAACACGTCTCTACTCGGCCATTGCTAAGCCACGCCCCTTCCCCACTCCACGTTTAAACCTAACGGGAAATAGGACCTCAACTCCCATATCCAATAAGTCTTGAGGCGTGACACTCCTCGGAGGCGGGACTCTCCTCTCCAATGTGGGACAAATTTGTCGATCACCTGGAATAAAGTCCCGGTAGGGTCTTTATTATGGTGTTCCAGATAATGACGGGGTACTGTATGTTTGTCCTTGCCTTTCTTGATACCTGCCACATGTTCATTAACTCGTATAGAGAAAGTTCTGATGGTACGCCCAACATACTGTTTGTGGCAGGGGCAAGTAATGAGGTAGACAATGTATTGTGATGTACAAGTTGTGAAGTGTTTCATCTGGTAAGTGAGGGAGGTGACTGTGGATTGGAAAGTGGTACTTTTTTGTCTGCCTCGAATGTTGTGGAGGCAGACATTGCATCTACGGCAGGGGTAATAACCCTGACATTCCTGAAAAAATGAAACTCTTTTGGGGGGGTCTATTATATTCGGAGCAATCTGTCCTTGAATGGACTGTGCTCCCCTGAATACAACAGCCGCCCGTTCAGGAAGAACTGACCCAAGTAGATTGTCATTTAAAAGTACCTTCCAGTGCTTTTTGAATATAGCTTTTACTTGTTTGGACTGAATGGAGTGAGTTGTGAAGAAAGCCCATTTGTGCATAGGTTCAGCTGTGGATTTGGGGCGTTCTATCAAAGTGGATTCTCTATCAGTGGATAGTGCCCTATTGAGTTCCTCGTCTAGATGTCTGGGATCATAACCTTTTTCAATAAATCAATCTCTCAGAACTAGTGATTGTGACTGGAAATCAATAGCATTGGTACAGTTGCGTCGTAGTCTCAAAAATTGGCTACGGGGAACAGACTTGAGCCACTGCTCCTGATGGCAACTGTCAATGGGAATTAATCCGTTCCGGTCGGTGGCCTTGAAATACGTGCGGAACTCCAAATGTTTGTCCACCACAAATATTTCAAGGTCCAAAAAATGTACACTGGTAGAGCTGGCCTCATAGCTCAAAGATATTCCTCTATCATTAGAATTGAGACTGGTCATGAAACTGTCAAGTGATGTACAGTCACCATCCCATAGGAAGAGGATGTCGTCTATGTACCTGGCCCAGAGGATCAACTCGGATCTCTGGGCCGCATAGACGACATCCTCCTCCCACTGGGCCATGAAGAGGTTGGCGAGGCTGGGGGCGAACTTGGCCCCCATAGCCACGCCCCTCTTCTGTAGAAAAAATTGATTCTGGAACCAAAAATAATTGTGTTCCGTTGCAAATATGAGTAATTGCATGATAAAATTACGCTGAAGGGAAGGGAGCTTGTTGTCTCTAGATAGGTGTTTCTCCACCGCCTCAAAGCCCAAGTGATGTGGGATGCACGTATAAAGTGCCGCCACATCTGCTGTGACTAAAAGCATCCCTTCTGAAACCGAAACAGGTTCCAGTAATCTAATGGTGTCTCTAGTGTCCTTGAGATAGGACTGCGTGGAACGAACCAACGGCTGTAAATAAAAATCTACATATTTACCAATACGGGCTGTGACTGAGTCAATCCCGCTGACAATAGGTCTGCCAGGGGGATTGACTGAGTCCTTATGGACTTTAGGAAGATAATAGATAGCTGGAATGCGTGGGACTTGTGGGACTAGAAAACTTTTTTCCTTTTTGTTTAAAATCCCTAGCGCATAACCTTCCTCAATAAGTTTGACCAGAGCCTTTTTGAAAGGTGTAGTGGGGTCCGTGGGAATAGGGCTGTAAGTGTTCGAATCGTTAAGAATTCTATACATCTCTTTAAGGTAATCGACCTTATCAAGAACTACAATCCCGCCCCCCTTATCCGCAGGGCGGATTATAAGGCTCTTTTTCTCACAAAGAGATCTGAGGCCATTTTTTATGTCAGATTGAATGTAGACACGTTTTTTCTGTTTGTTTAATTTGTCCAGATCCCCCAGAACAAGGTTTTTAAAAACCTGTATGGAGGGAGCTAGAGAGCCTGGGGGGTTAAATGTAGATGGATTGGATAATCCTGAATGTGTAACTTGTACATCAGACAAGCTGGAATCTACGGGTTCAGAACCTGTATGTGTATTGGCTGGAGCCGGGGGGATTGTAGTGGATGAAGTCCCCTTATTGTTGAATCCCATAGGGGGTTTGGTCAGAAAGTGTCTTTGTATGCTCAATTTACGTGTGAACTTGAGGACATCAATAAAGGTGGAAAATTTGTTAAGGGGTTTGGGCGGAACAAATTTGAGTCCTCTGTCAAGGACAGATTTCTCTGCCTCCGTCAGAGTGGCCGAACTCAAATTAAAGATACCTTTTCCTTTTATGTTCTTTTTCTTTTGGGATTGTGCCCTCCTCCCCCCTCTGGACCCTCTTTTCTTTCTGTATATCCCAGATGTCCCTCCATGGTTCTCTGAAAATCCAAAGAGTAACTAGGGCCAGGTTGATTTTGATTATAGTTGTAAGGAGATCTGTGGTAGTAATCCTCCTCCCTCTCAGAATAGCCATAGGTATCTCCATGTGTTTCATAAGGAGTATTTTCTCTGAGGGGAGTGAAACGGTTAGTCACCCGAAGAGGGGTATGGTACCCATATTCCTGATTTGGATGTTGTGGTCTGTGGTGGCCCTGAGGGGGACCATAGTGTGGGGGAGGACCCCTGGTGTTGTTCCTCTGTTGTGGATCGGTGGGGAGTCCCCTGGGTGGACCTCTCCACCCCGGGTCTTTCCCCCTTGGTCCCCGGAATGGAGGGGGACCTCGAGGTGGTCGGTAGGGACCCTGTTCAGGGCCTTGCTTCTTAACCGTGACCTCTTTGGTAGTTGGTTGGGATGTTGGTTGGTATACCAACGTTCTATCGGTATGGGTCATAGTGACTGTAGAAGTTTCCATATTGGTAGGTTCCCCGTTACAAGAGGAAGAAGAAGGGTTGAGCTTCTTCTGCCAATTGAAAACTGAATGTGTAGTATAGTCTGTATAATCCCTATTGTATTTTTTTTGTTTTTTATTTCGTTGGTCCTTCTCTTCTTTTTCTAAAACATTTCTTAAATTATTGGAAAGTGCAATGTATTCAGCGGAAGTTTTGAAAGGATTCAGTTTGTCCCTCAAATCTTTAATTTCTGTATCTATAAGGGACAACCTGATCCTCTTCTTTTCAACGAGGTAGCCCAGTAACTTAATACCGACCTCGTTGAAATACTTGTACCATGATTCAAGGTCCAATTCGTCCTGTTGAGGATGAATGTCCCATCTAAGGCCACGGGGGACCATCTGTTCCTTGATGTATTGTTCCAGGAATGCTGTGTCCCACTGGAGATGCCAGGTGTTTTCTGACAACCATCAGACCATCACCACCCCTTGGAGTACTTACACCTCCTGTGCGGTTGGACATTCACATCCATCTATGGACGTTTGTGTTTCAAGGCACCTGTGGTCAATTAGTGATTGTTTTACTGTTTCACCATTTTAAAGACCTATGTTCATTTGTACATGTGCTGCATTTTTCCATATGCCTATTTTGTTGTTTTTGTCAAACTGTATGCAGCAGCTTTTATTTATTTCACTGGTTAGCGCGGTGTTTTCTATTTACCTCTTCTATTATTATTTTATTATTATTATACGAGATTTATATAGCGCCAACAGTTTACTCAGCGCTTTACAATGTATAAGGGGGACAACACAATTACAGTACAGTTCAATACAAAAGGTACAGGAGGGCCCTGCTCGTAGAGCTTACATTCTAAAGGGAGGGGGTGGTGGTACAAAAGGTAATAGCTGCAAAAAATGATTTGATGGGGGTGGCTCAGGGACAGTTATGTGGGTTTGGGATAGGCTTCCCTGAATAAATGAGTTTTCAAGGATCTCCTAAAGGTGGACAGGGTAGGGGCTGATCGGACATACTGGGGCAGGGAATTCCAGAGGATGGGAGAGGCTCTGGAGAAGTCCTTCTACAGGTAGCTTTGGCTGAAGACTGTGCAGAGGTCGCACTACACTAGCGTGTAAATAATGTAGCTGCCTGCGGTAGTGATAGGATCAGGAAAACACCACCAACCTTCTACAGGTAGCTTTACACTGTGCAGAGGACGCACTACACTATCGTTAAAATAATGTAGCTGCCTGCGGTAGTGATAGGATCAGGAAAACACCACCAACCTTCTACAGGTAGCTTTAGCTGAACACTGTGCAGAGGTCGCACTACACTAACGTGTAAATAATGTAGCTGCCTGCTGTAGTGATAGGATCAGGAAAACACCACCAACCTTCTACAGGTAGCTTTAGCTGAACACTGTGCAGAGGACGCACTACACTATCGTTAAAATAATGTAGCTGCCTGCGGTAGTGATAGGATCAGGAAAACACCACCAACCTTCTACAGGTAGCTTTAGCTAAACACTGTGCAGGGGTCGCACTACACTAACGTGTAAATAATGTAGCTGCCTGCTGTAGTGATAGGATCAGGAAAACACCACCAACCTTCTACCGATAGCTTTAGCTGAACACTGTGCAGAGGACGCACTACACTAACGTTAAAATAATGTAGCTGCCTGCGGTAGTGATATGATCAGGAAAACACCACCAACCTTCTACAGGTAGCTTTAGCTGAACACTGTGAAGATGACGCACTACACTAACGTTAAAATAATGTAGCTGCCAGCGGTAGTGATAGGATCAGGAAAACACCACCAACCTTCTACAGGTAACTTTAGCTGAACATTGTGCAGAGGACGCACTACACTAACTTGTAGCTTTAGCTGAACACTGTTCAGTGGACGCACTACACTGACTTGTAGCTTTAGCTGAACACTGTGCACTACACTAACTTGTAGCTTTAGCTTAACACTGTTCAGAGAACGCACTACACTAACTTGTAGCTTTAGCTGAACACTGTGAGGAGGACGCACTACACTAACTTGTAACTTTAGCTGAACACTGTGCACTACACTAACTTGTAGCTTTAGCTGAACACTGTTCAGAGGACGCACTACACCAACTTGTAGCTTTAGCTGAACACTGTGAGGAGGATTCACTACACTAATTTGTAGCTTTAGCTGAACACTGCGCACTACACTAACTTGTAGCTTTAGCTGAACACTGTAAGGAGGACGCACTACACTAACTTGTAGCTTTAGCTGAACACTGTAAGGAGGACGCACTACACTAACTTGTAGCTTTAGCTGAACACTGTGCACTACACTAACTTGTAGCTTTAGCTGAAAACTGTGCAGAGGTCGCAGTACACTAACTTGTAGCTTTAGCTGAACACTGTGCAGAGGTCACACTAAACTAACTTATAGCTTTAGCTGAACACTGTTCAGAGGATGCACTACACTAACTTGTAGCTTTAGCTGAACACTGTGCAGAGGTCGCACTACACTAACTTGTAGCTGTAGCTGAACACTGTGAGGAGGACGCACTACACTAACTTGTAGCTTTAGCTGAACACTGTGCACTACACTAACTTGTAGCTTTAGCTGAACACTGTTCAGAGCACACACTACACTAACTTGTAGCTTTAGCTAAACACTGTGCAGAAGTTGCACTACACTAACTTGTAGCTTTAGCTGAACACTGTGAGGAGGACGCACTACACTAACTTGTAGCTTTAGCTGAACACTGTGAGGAGGACGCACTACACTAACTTGTAGCTTTAGCTGAACACTGTGCACTACACTAACTTGTAGCTTTAGCTGAACACTGTTCAGAGGACGCACTACACTAACTTGTAGCTTTAGCTGAACACTGTGCAGAGGTCTCACTACACTAACTTGTAGCTTTAGCTGAACACTCTGCAGAGGTCACACTAAACAAACTTGTAGCTTTAGCTGAACACTGTGAGGAGGACGCACTACACTAACTTGTAGCTTTAGCTGAACACTGTGCACTACACTAACTTGTAGCTTTAGCTGAACACTGTTCAAAGGACACACTACACCAACTTGTAGCTTTAGCTGAACACTGTGAGGAGGACGCACTACACTAACTTGTAACTTTAGCTGAGCACTATGCTCTACACTAACTTGTAGCTTTAGCTGAACACTCTTCAGAGGACGCACTACACTAACTTGTAGCTTTAGCTGAACACTGTGAGGAGGATGCACTACACTAATTTGTAGCTTTAGCTGAACACTGTGCACTACACTAACTTGTAGCTTTAGCTGAACACTGTGAGGAGGACGCACTACACTAACTTGTAGCTTTAGCTGAACACTGTGAGGATGCACTACACTAACTTGTAGCTTTAGCTGAACACTGTGCACTAAACTAACTTGTAGCTTTAGCTGAACACTGTGCAGAGGTCGCACTACACTAACTTGTAGCTTTAGCTGAACACTGTGCAGAAGTCACACTAAACTAACTTATAGCTTTAGCTGAACACTGTTCAGAGGATGCACTACACTAACTTGTAGCTTTAGCTGAACACTGTGCAGAGGTCGCACTACACTAACTTGTAGCTTTAGCTGAACACTGTGAGGAGGACGCACTACACTAACTTGTAGCTTTTGCTGAACACTGTGCACTACATTAACTTGTAGCTTTAGCTGAACACTGTTCCGAGGACGCACTACACTAACTTGTAGCTTTAGCTGAACACTGTGCAGAGGTCGCACTACACTAACTTGTAGCTTTAGCTGACCACTGTGAGGAGGACGCACTACACTAACTTGTAGCTTTAGCTGAACACTGTGCACTATGCTAACTTGTAGCTTTAGATGAACACTGTTCAGAGGATGCACTACACTAACTTGTAGCTTTAGCTGAACACTGTGCAGAGGTCGCACTACACTAACTTGTAGCTTTAGCTGAACACTGTGAGGAGGACGCACTACACTAACTTGTAGCTTTAGCTGAACACTGTGCACTACACTAACTTGTAGCTTTAGCTGAACACTGTGCAGAGGTCACACTACACTAACTTGTAGCTTTAGCTGAACACTGTGCAGAGGTTACACTAAACTATCTTGTAGCTTTAGCTGAACACTGTGAGGAGGACGCACTGCACTAACCGTAAATAGTCTAGCTGCCTGACTGTGGTACTAATAGGTTTAGAAGAACACCAGCAATTTTCTTCAGGTAGCTGTAAATACTGTAACAAAACAAGCCTGCTTGTCAGTAGGAAGATAATAACAGGAACAGATCTAGCTAAACTGAATACAATGTATATATATATATATATATATATATATATATATATATATATATATATATATATATATATATATATATATATATATATATATATACAGAACACCTGGGATGCATATATATACACAATACACTGTAAGTGCAGCTAACTGACTGACTGTCCTGCCTAATCTATCTAACTTAAAACAAATGACACTGTCTCTCTGTCTCTCAACGCCGGAACACACTACACAGGGCCGCCGTGCAGGCGGCCTTATATAGTGTGGGGCATGTACTAAACCCCCTGAGCCATAATTGGCCAAAGCCACCCTGGCTTTGGCCAATTACAGCTCTTTCTACAGACGGCACTGTGATTGGCCAAGCATGCTTGGCCAATCATCACTGCCGCAGTGAATTATGGGCTGTGACGCGCCATACGAATTTGGAGCGAACGGCCCATAGCTTTAGCTGAACACTGTGCAGAGGTCGCACTACACTAACTTGTAGCTTTAGCTGAACACTGTTCAGTGGACGTACTACACTGACTTGTAGCTTTAGCTGAACACTGTGCACTACACTAACTGGTAGCTTTAGCTGAACACTGTTCAGAGGACGCACTACACTAACTTGTAGCTTTAGCTGAGCACTGTGAGGAGGACGCAATACACTAACTTGTAGCTTTAGCTGAACACTGTGCACTACACTAAATTGTAGCTTTAGCTGAACACTGTTCAGAGGACGCACTACACTAACTTGTAGCTTTAGCTGAACACTGTGAGGAGGACGCACTACACTAACTTGTAACTTTAGCTGAACACTGTGCACTACACTAACTTGTAGCGTTAGCTGAACACTGTTCAGAGGACGCACTACACCAACTTGTAGCTTTAGCTGAACACTGTGAGGAGGATTCACTACACTAATTTGTAGCTTTAGCTGAACACTGTGCACTACACTAACTTGTAGCTTTAGCTGAACACTGTAAGGAGGACGCACTACACTAACTTGTAGCTTTAGCTGAACACTGTAAGGAGGACGCACTACACTAAATTGTAGCTTTAGCTGAACACTGTGCACTACACTAACTTGTAGCTTTAGCTGAGCACTGTTCAAAGGACGCACTACACTAACTTGTAGCTTTAGCTGAAAACTGTGCAGAGGTCGCAGTACACTAACTTGTAGCTTTAGCTGAACACTGTGCAGAGGTCACACTAAACTGACTTATAGCTTTAGCTGAACACTGTTCAGAGGATGCACTACACTAACTTGTAGCTTTAGCTGAACACTGTGCAGAGGTCGCACTACACTAACTTGTAGCTGTAGCTGAACACTGTGAGGAGGACGCACTACACTAACTTGTAGCTTTAGCTGAACACTGTGCACTACACTAACTTGTAGCTTTAGCTGAACACTGTTCAGAGGACGCACTACACTAACTTGTAGCTTTAGCTAAACACTGTGCAGAAGTCGCACTACACTAACTTGTAGCTTTAGCTGAACACTGTGAGGAGGACGCACTACACTAACTTGTAGCTTTAGCTGAACACTGTGAGGAGGACGCACTACACTAACTTGTAGCTTTAGCTGAACACTGTGCACTACACTAACTTGTAGCTTTAGCTGAACACTGTTCAGAGGACGCACTACACTAACTTGTAGCTTTAGCTGAACACTGTGCAGAGGTCACACTACACTAACTTGTAGCTTTAGCTGAACACTCTGCAGAGGTCACACTAAACAAACTTGTAGCTTTAGCTGAACACTGTGAGGAGGACGCACTACACTAACTTGTAGCTTTAGCTGAACACTGTGCACTACACTAACTTGTAGCTTTAGCTGAACACTGTTCAGAGGACACACTACACCAACTTGTAGCTTTAGCTGAACACTGTGAGGAGGACGCACTACACTAACTTGTAACTTTAGCTGAGCACTATGCACTACACTAACTTGTAGCTTTAGCTGAACACTCTTCAGAGGACGCACTACACTAACTTGTAGCTTTAGCTGAACACTGTGAGGAGGATGCACTACACTAACTTGTAGCTTTAGCTGAACACTGTAAGGAGGACGCACTACACTAATTTGTAGCTTTAGCTGAACACTGTGCACTACACTAACTTGTAGCTTTAGCTGAACACTGTGAGGTGGACGCACTACACTAACTTGTAGCTTTAGCTGAACACTGTGAGGAGGACGCACTACACTAACTTGTAGCTTTAGCTGAACACTATGCACTACACTAACTTGTAGCTTTAGCTGAACACTGTGCAGAGGTCGCACTACACTAACTTGTAGCTTTAGCTGAACACTGTGCAGAGGTCACACTAAACTAACTTATAGCTTTAGCTGAACACTGTTCAGAGGATGCACTACACTAACTTGTAGCTTTAGCTGAACACTGTGCAGAGGTCGCACTACACTAACTTGTAGCTTTAGCTGAACACTGTGAGGAGGACGCACTACACTAACTTGTAGCTTTTGCTGAACACTGTGCACTACATTAACTTGTAGCTTTAGCTGAACACTGTTCCGAGGACACACTACACTAACTTGTAACTTTAGCTGAACACTGTGCAGAGGTCGCACTACACTAACTTGTAGCTTTAGCTGACCACTGTGAGGAGGACGCACTACACTAACTTATAGCTTTAGCTGAACAATGTGCACTACACTAACTTGTAGCTTTAGCTGAACACTGTTCCAAGGACGCACTACACTAACTTGTAGCTTTAGCTGAACACTGTGCAGAGGTCGCACTACACTAACTTGTAGCTTTAGCTGAACACTGTGAGGAGGGCGCACTACACTAACTTGTAGCTTTAGCTGAACACTGTGCACTACACTAACTTGTAGCTTTAGCTGAACACTGTTCAGAGGACGCACTACACTAACTTATAGCTTTAGCTAAACACTGTGTAGAAGTCGCACTACACTAACTTGTAGCTTTAGCTGAACACTGTTCCGAGGACGCACTACACTAACTTGTAGCTTTAGCTGAACACTGTGCAGAGGTTGCACTACACTAACTTGTAGCTTTAGCTGACCACTGTGAGGAGGACGCACTACACTAACTTGTAGCTTTAGCTGAACACTGTGCACTACACTAACTTGTAGCTTTAGCTGAACACTGTTCCGAGGACGCACTACACTAACTTGTAGCTTTAGCTGAACACTGTGCAGAGGTCGCACTACACTAACTTGTAGCTTTAGCTGAACGCTGTGAGGAGGGCGCACTACACTAACTTGTAGCTTTAGCTGAACACTGTGAGGAGGACGCACTACACTAACTTGTAGCTTTAGCTGAACACTGTGCAGAGGTCACACTACACTAACTTGTAGCTTTAGCTGAACACTGTGCAGAGGTTACACTAAACTATCTTGTAGCTTTAGCTGAACACTGTGAGGAGGACGCACTGCACTAACTGTAAATAGTCTAGCTGCCTGTCTGTGGTACTAATAGGTTTAGAAGAACACCAGCAATTTTCTTCAGGTAGCTGTAAATACTGTAACAACACAAGCCTGCCTGTCAGTAGGAAGATAATAACAGGAACGGATCTAGCTAAACTGAATACAGTGTATATATATATATATATATACAGAACACCTGGGATGCATATATATATACACAATACACTGTAAGTGCAGCTAACTGGCTGACTGTCCTGCCTAATCTATCTAACTTAAAACAAATGACACTGTCTCTCTGTCTCTCAACGCCGGAACACACTACACAGGGCCGCCGTGCAGGCGGCCTTATATAGTGTGGGGCATGTACTAAACCCCCTAAGCCATAATTGGCCAAAGCCACCCTGGCTTTGGTCAATTACAGCTCTTTCTACAGACGGCACTGTGATTGGCCAAGCATGCTTGGCCAATCATCACTGCCGCAGTGAATTATGGGCCGTGATGCGCCACACGAATTTGGAGCGAACGGCCCATAGCTTTAGCTGAACACTGTGCAGAGGTCGCACTACACTAACTTGTAGCTTTAGCTGAACACTGTTCAGTGGACGTACTACACTGACTTGTAGCTTTAGCTGAACACTGTGCACTACACTAACTAGTAGCTTTAGCTGAACACTGTTCAGAGGACGCACTACACTAACTTGTAGCTTTAGCTGAGCACTGTGAGGAGGACGCAATACACTAACTTGTAGCTTTAGCTGAACACTGTGCACTACACTAAATTGTAGCTTTAGCTGAACACTGTTCAGAGGACGCACTACACTAACTTGTAGCTTTAGCTGAACACTGTGAGGAGGACGCACTACACTAACTTGTAACTTTAGCTGAACACTGTGCACTACACTAACTTGTAGCTTTAGCTGAACACTGTTCAGAGGATGCACTACACCAACTTGTAGCTTTAGCTGAACACTGTGAGGAGGATTCACTACACTAATTTGTAGCTTTAGCTGAACACTGTGCACTACACTAACTTGTAGCTTTAGCTGAACACTGTAAGGAGGACGCACTACACTAACTTGTAGCTTTAGCTGAACACTGTAAGGAGGACGCACTACACTAACTTGTAGCTTTAGCTGAACACTGTGCACTACACTAACTTGTAGCTTTAGCTGAGCACTGTTCAAAGGACGCACTACACTAACTTGTAGCTTTAGCTGAAAACTGTGCAGAGGTCGCAGTACACTAACTTGTAGCTTTAGCTGAACACTGTGCAGAGGTCACACTAAACTGACTTATAGCTTTAGCTGAACACTGTTCAGAGGATGCACTACACTAACTTGTAGCTTTAGCTGAACACTGTGCAGAGGTCGCACTACACTAACTTGTAGCTGTAGCTGAACACTGTGAGGAGGACGCACTACACTAACTTGTAGCTTTAGCTGAACACTGTGCACTACACTAACTTGTAGCTTTAGCTGAACACTGTTCAGAGGACGCACTACACTAACTTATAGCTTTAGCTAAACACTGTGCAGAAGTCGCACTACACTAACTTGTAGCTTTAGCTGAACACTGTGCAGAGGTCACACTACACTAACTTGTAGCTTTAGCTGAACACTCTGCAGAGGTCACACTAAACAAACTTGTAGCTTTAGCTGAACACTGTGAGGAGGGCGCACTACACTAACTTGTAGCTTTAGCTGAACGCTGTGAGGAGGACGCACTACACTAACTTGTAGCTTTAGCTGAACACTGTGAGGAGGACGCACTACACTAACTTGTAGCTTTAGCTGAACACTGTGCAGAGGTCACACTACACTAACTTGTAGCTTTAGCTGAACACTGTGCAGAGGTTACACTAAACTATCTTGTAGCTTTAGCTGAACACTGTGAGGAGGACGCACTGCACTAACCGTAAATAGTCTAGCTGCCTGACTGTGGTACTAATAGGTTTAGAAGAACACCAGCAATTTTCTTCAGGTAGCTGTAAATACTGTAACAACACAAGCCTGCCTGTCAGTAGGAAGATAATAACAGGAACGGATCTAGCTAAACTGAATACAGTGTATATATATATATATATATATATATATATATATACAGAACACCTGGGATGCATATATATACACAATACACTGTAAGTGCAGCTAACTGACTGACTGTCCTGCCTAATCTATCTAACTTAAAACAAATGACACTGTCTCTCTGTCTCTCAACGCCGGAACACACTACACAGGGCCGCCGTGCAGGCGGCCTTATATAGTGTGGGGCATGTACTAAACCCCCTGAGCCATAATTGGCCAAAGCCACCCTGGCTTTGGCCAATTACAGCTCTTTCTACAGACGGCACTGTGATTGGCCAAGCATGCTTGGCCAATCATCACTGCCGCAGTGAATTATGGGCCGTGACGCGCCACACGAATTTGGAGCGAACGGCCCATAGCTTTAGCTGAACACTGTGCAGAGTTCGCACTACACTAACTTGTAAATAACAAAAATTACCGCGCTACTCACTATATTGAACACTCAGTTAAAAAAATGAAAAAGCTGCAGTCATAATGTGAGGCGTGCACATACTAAACAGAAATATTCAAGAACAACCGCGCTAAAAACAGTATCATAAATGTGACTAATCAAATATAAAGTGTGTGAGAAATACAATACATCAAAAAATGAAAATGTGTTTATAAATATAAAACACCAGAACCCTAATGAAAGAGTGACTGGAAATGATAAGTCCCAAATACAGGTAAAAAAAATCCCAATTGAAGTAGGAAAATGACTGACGTCACAAAAACACACAGTCCCTGGAGTCAAGGCAGATGCAAACAGTGACCGTAGACATATAACACAATCCTTGGAGCCAAGGGTGGATGTATTCAATAGTTACAGACGTGAAACACCCAGTGAAAAATCCTCCACCTAATAAGATGTCCGCTTACCAGAGGTAAGCTGTGAATCAGCTTAATAGTAAACCTCCACTCAGGGGAAATCTGCTCCTCAGGTCATCAACCAATGAAGGGGGTGGACGGGATCTTTCAGTGTATCGAACTCAATCCGTATAGCAGGAGAACCCAAAAGGACAAAACAAATTCTCCATAGCGTAAAACTGTATCACATTTATTGAGGTAAAAGAAATGGTCGCACTTACATGTAAAATGACGATAATAAGGCACATAGGATATAAAACAGCCGGCCGGCTCGCATGCACCCGTTCAAACGAAAAACGATGACGTCAGCGCGTCAACCTTCCGACGTACGTTTCGTCCTATTGGACGTCGTCATGGGAACGGGCGACGCACTGACTCATCGCTATTTATAGACCAGAAACGAAAACCAAACCTCGCTTTGAAGCTCAGATGGCGTCACCGCACCATCCTACACGGAAGTAGGAAGTCTGTGACCTATAGTTTTTTCGATGGGCAGACGCCACTTCCGCCCCTACACTGGAATCCTTCAAGAGCTGAAAAAATTAAATTGGAAAGATGGCCACATCGAATATAATCAAAACCCGAATATATTATTATTAGAGTGTTTTATAATATACATATACAGGGATAAAAATTGAAAACAAACAAAACAAAAACTCTCCTCCATGTAAAAGAGGGGCGAATGGGAGTTATGCTGAGGATGTTCAAACCACAATATGAACATAACTATGATTGGTGAGAAACTAGGATGTCGTTCCAAAAGTGGTTGGGGATGTAAAAATATCTACCACCACTAGAGATTCAAAGCGAGTGAACAGAATATAGTATATATAACATAATATTAAGAACATCTATATATGATAAAAAATGTCAAAATTAAACCACACTTCACTATTGGTTAAATAACATGAAGATAAAAGAATAATGACAAGGGAATTTCTAAACTTAAAAATAAAAATTAGAATAAAAAAAGACAAAAATTTTTTTGAAAAGTATTATAAAGATAGCATAGAATAATTCTTAAATAAAATTATCATGAATTGTCTAGAAATGCATTAAGATCCACATCCACATTGGGTCCAAAGGGAGTATAGCACTTTAATCTGTGTATCCATGTCATTTCAAGCCTGGAGATCCCACGTATAATAGACCCCCCCCTCCAATGTGGGGTATATCTATCAATGCCTAGAAAGATAGTTTTCCTAGGGTCCCGGTTGTGTACCTCAAGATAGTGTCTGGAGACCGGATGCTTTGGGAAACCAGTAAGAATGTTGGTGATATGCTCGTTGAGTCTTACAGATAGGGGGCGTTTCGTCCTCCCCACGTATTGTAATCCACAAGGACATTGAAGAAGGTACACCACCCGTTCTGTGGAGCAAGTAATAAATGATCTAATTTCGAACTCTGTTGTAGTGCTGGTGGAAATGAACTTATGAGTTCTTCTATGAGTGCATCCACTAAGGGTGCACACCCTACATTTTCTGCATTGATAGAATCCAATCATATATTCAAAGAATCCCCTCTTGGTCGGAGGGGGATCGAGAATATTAGGGGCCACTCTACCTCTCAACGAGGGGGCACCTTTATATATCACCTGTGGCTTAGCTGGAAGGATGGTACCCAATATTTGATCATTCTTAAGAACATGCCAGTGCTTCCCTATCAGCTTAGCTATATTTCTGTGTTGTAGGGAATACGTGGTGATGAAGGGAACTGAAGGTGTTCTACCACCATTAGGTGTCTTAGTTTTAAGTAGACTACTCCTATCAATGGTGGTCACTTCATCCAATGTGTTCATTAAAGAAGTCTTGGAGTATCCCTTTTCCAAAAAGCGTTCTATCAAAACATTTGCTTGGACCAAGAACTCCTCATGGTCGGAGCAATTACGTTTTAGGCGAATAAGTTGACTTTTCGGCACAGACCTCAGCCATGTCTCATGATGGCAACTATCGGTCGGTATATAAGAATTTCTATCTGTATTTTTGAAGAAAGTTGCCGTAGTAAACTGCCCTTCCTTAATGCCAATCTTGAGGTCAAGAAAATTGATTATCAATCAATTTTCTTGACCTCAA
Organism: Lithobates septentrionalis; assembly: GCA_037952835.1. Taxonomy (NCBI): domain Eukaryota; kingdom Metazoa; phylum Chordata; class Amphibia; order Anura; family Ranidae; genus Lithobates; species Lithobates septentrionalis. The sequence goes on along the minus strand of JBBDGP010001819.1, from coordinate 141,237 downwards.
GATTGGCATTAAGGAAGGGCAGTTTACTACGGCAACTTTCTTCAAAAATGCAGATAGAAATTCTTATATACCGACCGATAGTTGCCATCATGAGACATGGCTGAGGTCTGTGCCGAAAAGTCAACTTATTCGCCTAAAACGTAATTGCTCCGACCATGAGGAGTTCTTGGTCCAAGCAAATGTTTTGATAGAACGCTTTTTGGAAAAGGGATACTCCAAGACTTCTTTAATGAACACATTGGATGAAGTGACCACCATTGATAGGAGTAGTCTACTTAAAACTAAGACACCTAATGGTGGTAGAACACCTTCAGTTCCCTTCATCACCACGTATTCCCTACAACACAGAAATATAGCTAAGCTGATAGGGAAGCACTGGCATGTTCTTAAGAATGATCAAATATTGGGTACCATCCTTCCAGCTAAGCCACAGGTGATATATAAAGGTGCCCCCTCGTTGAGAGGTAGAGTGGCCCCTAATATTCTCGATCCCCCTCCGACCAAGAGGGGATTCTTTGAATATATGATTGGATTCTATCAATGCAGAAAATGTAGGGTGTGCACCCTTAGTGGATGCACTCATAGAAGAACTCATAAGTTCATTTCCACCAGCACTACAACAGAGTTCGAAATTAGATCATTTATTACTTGCTCCACAGAACGGGTGGTGTACCTTCTTCAATGTCCTTGTGGATTACAATACGTGGGGAGGACGAAACGCCCCCTATCTGTAAGACTCAACGAGCATATCACCAACATTCTTACTGGTTTCCCAAAGCATCCGGTCTCCAGACACTATCTTGAGGTACACAACCGGGACCCTAGGAAAACTATCTTTCTAGGCATTGATAGATATACCCCACATTGGAGGGGGGGGTCTATTATACGTGGGATCTCCAGGCTTGAAATGACATGGATACACAGATTAAAGTGCTATACTCCCTTTGGACCCAATGTGGATGTGGATCTTAATGCATTTCTAGACAATTCATGATAATTTTATTTAAGAATTATTCTATGCTATCTTTATAATACTTTTCAAAAAAATTTTTGTCTTTTTTTATTCTAATTTTTATTTTTAAGTTTAGAAATTCCCTTGTCATTATTCTTTTATCTTCATGTTATTTAACCAATAGTGAAGTGTGGTTTAATTTTGACATTTTTTATCATATATAGATGTTCTTAATATTATGTTATATATACTATATTCTGTTCACTCGCTTTGAATCTCTAGTGGTGGTAGATATATTTACATCCCCAACCACTTTTGGAACGACATCCTAGTTTCTCACCAATCATAGTTATGTTCATATTGTGGTTTGAACATCCTCAGCATAACTCCCATTCGCCCCTCTTTTACATGGAGGAGAGTTTTTGTTTTGTTTGTTTTCAATTTTTATCCCTGTATATGTATATTATAAAACACTCTAATAATAATATATTCGGGTTTTGATTATATTCGATGTGGCCATCTTTCCAATTTAATTTTTTCAGCTCTTGAAGGATTCCAGTGTAGGGGCGGAAGTGGCGTCTGCCCATCGAAAAAACTATAGGTCACAGACTTCCTACTTCCGTGTAGGATGGTGCGGTGACGCCATCTGAGCTTCAAAGCGAGGTTTGGTTTTCGTTTCTGGTCTATAAATAGCGATGAGTCAGTGCGTCGCCCGTTCCCATGACGACGTCCAATAGGACGAAACGTACGTCGGAAGGTTGACGCGCTGACGTCATCGTTTTTCGTTTGAACGGGTGCATGCGAGCCGGCTGGCTGTTTTATATCCTATGTGCCTTATTATCGTCATTTTACATGTAAGTGCGACCATTTCTTTTACCTCAATAAATGTGATACAGTTTTACGCTATGGAGAATTTGTTTTGTCCTTTTGGGTTCTCCTGCTATACGGATTGAGTTCGATACACTGAAAGATCCCGTCCACCCCCTTCATTGGTTGATGACCTGAGGAGCAGATTTCCCCTGAGTGGAGGTTTACTATTAAGCTGATTCACAGCTTACCTCTGGTAAGCGGACATCTTATTAGGTGGAGGATTTTTCACTGGGTGTTTCACGTCTGTAACTATTGAATACACTAACTTGTAGCTTTAGCTGAACACTGTTCAGTGGACGTACTACACTAACTTGTAGCTTTAGCGGAACACTGTGCACTACACTAACTGGTAGCTTTAGCTGAACACTGTTCAGAGGACGCACTACACTAACTTGTAGCTTTAGCTGAGCACTGTGAGGAGGACGCAATACACTAACTTGTAACTTTAGCTGAACACTGTGCACTACACTAAATTGTAGCTTTAGCTGAACACTGTTCAGAGGACGCACTACACTAACTTGTAGCTTTAGCTGAACACTGTGAGGAAGACGCACTACACTAACTTGTAACTTTAGCTGAACACTGTGCACTACACTAACTTGTAGCTTTAGCTGAACACTGTTCAGAGGACGCACTACACCAACTTGTAGCTTTAGCTGAACACTGTGAGGAGGATTCACTACACTAATTTGTAGCTTTAGCTGAACACTGTGCACTACACTAACTTGTAGCTTTAGCTGAACACTGTAAGGAGGACGCACTACACTAACTTGTAGCTTTAGCTGAACACTGTAAGGAGGACGCACTACACTAACTTGTAGCTTTAGCTGAACACTGTGCACTACACTAACTTGTAGCTTTAGCTGAGCACTGTTCAAAGGACGCACTACACTAACTTGTAGCTTTAGCTGAAAACTGTGCAGAGGTCGCAGTACACTAACTTGTAGCTTTAGCTGAATACTGTGCAGAGGTCACACTAAACTGACTTATAGCTTTAGCTGAACACTGTTCAGAGGATGCACTACACTAATTGTAGCTTTAGCTGAACACTGTGCAGAGGTCGCACTACACTAACTTGTAGCTGTAGCTGAACACTGTGAGGAGCATGCACTACACTAACTTGTAGCTTTAGCTGAACACTGTGCACTACACTAACTTGTAGCTTTAGCTGAACACTGTTCAGAGGACGCACTACACTAACTTATAGCTTTAGCTAAACTCTGTGCAGAAGTCGCACTACACTAACTTGTAGCTTTAGCTGAACACTGTGAGGAGGACGCACTACACTAACTTGTAGCTTTAGCTGAACACTGTGAGGAGGACGCACTACAATAACTTGTAGCTTTAGCTGAACACTGTGCACTACACTAACTTGTAGCTTTAGCTGAACACTTTTCACAGTGCGCACTACACTAACTTGTAGCTTTAGCTGAACACTGTGCAGAGGTCACACTAAACAAACTTGTAGCTTTAGCTGAACACTGTGAGGAGGACGCACTACACTAACTTGTAGCTTTAGCTGAACACTGTGCACTACACTAACTTGTAGCTTTAGCTGAACACTGTTCAGAGGACACACTACACCAACTTGTAGCTTTAGCTGAACACTGTGAGGAGGACGCACTACACTAACTTGTAACTTTAGCTGAGCACTATGCACTACACTAACTTGTAGCTTTAGCTGAACACTCTTCAGAGGATGCACTACACTAACTTGTAGCTTTAGCTGAACACTGTGAGGAGGATGCACTACACTAATTTGTAGCTTTAGCTGAACACTGTGCACTACACTAACTTGTAGCTTTAGCTGAACACTGTGAGGAGGACGCACTACACTAACTTGTAGCTTTAGCTGAACACTGTGAGGAGGACGCACTACACTAACTTGTAGCTTTAGCTGAACACTGTGCACTACACTAACTTGTAGCTTTAGCTGAACACTGTGCAGAGGTCGCACTACACTAACATGTAGCTTTAGCTGAACACTGTGCAGAGGTCACACTAAACTAACTTATAGCTTTAGCTGAACACTGTTCAGAGGATGCACTACACTAACTTGTAGCTTTAGCTGAACACTGTGCAGAGGTCGCACTACACTAACTTGTAGCTTTAGCTGAACACTGTGAGGAGGACGCACTACACTAACTTGTAGCTTTTGCTGAACACTGTGCACTACATTAACTTGTAGCTTTAGCTGAACACTGTTCCGAGGACGCACTACACTAACTTGTAGCTTTAGCTGAACCCTGTGCAGAGGTCGCACTACACTAACTTGTAGCTTTAGCTGACCACTGTGAGGAGGACGCACTACACTAACTTGTAGCTTTAGCTGAACATTGTGCACCACACTAACTTGTAGCTTTAGCTGAACACTGTTCCGAGGACGCACTACACTAACTTGTAGCTTTAGCTGAACACTGTGCAGAGGTCGCACTACACTAACTTGTAGCTTTAGCTGAACACTGTGAGGAGGGCGCACTACACTAACTTGTAGCTTTAGCTGAACACTGTGAGGAGGACGCACTACACTAACTTGTAGCTTTAGCTGAACACTGTGCACTACACTAACTTGTAGCTTTAGCTGAACACTGTTCCGAGGACGCACTACACTAACTTGTAGCTTTAGCTGAACACTGTGCAGAGGTCACACTACACTAACTTGTAGCTTTAGCTGAACACTGTGCAGAGGTCACACTAAACTATCTTGTAGCTTTAGCTGAACACTGTGAGGAGGACGCACTGCACTAACTGTAAATAGTCTAGCTGCCTGACTGTGGTACTAATAGGTTTAGAAGAACACCAGCAATTTTCTTCAGGTAGCTGTAAATACTGTAACAACACAAGCCTGCCTGTCAGTAGGAAGATAATAACAGGAACGGATCTAGCTAAACTGAATACAGTGTATATATATATATATATATATACAGAACACCTGGGATGCATATATATACACAATACACTGTAAGTGCAGCTAACTGACTGACTGTCCTGCCTAATCTATCTAACTTAAATCAAATGACACTGTCTCTCTGTCTCTCAACGCCGGAACACACTACACAGGGCCGCCGTGCAGGCGGCCTTATATAGTGTGGGGCGTGTACTAAACCCCCTGAGCCATAATTGGCCAAAGCCACCCTGGCTTTGGCCAATTACAGCTCTTTCTACAGACGGCACTGTGATTGGCCAAGCATGCTTGGCCAATCATCACTGCCGCAGTGAATTATGGGCCGTGACGCGCCACACGAATTTGGAGCGAACGGCCCATAGCTTTAGCTGAACACTGTGCAAAGGTCGCACTACACTAACTTGTAGCTTTAGCTGAACACTGTGCAGAGGTCACACTAAACTAACTTATAGCTTTAGCTGAACACTGTTCAGAGGAGGCACTACACTAACTTGTAGCTTTAGCTGAACACTGTCTAGAGGTCGCACTACACTAACTTGTAGCTTTAGCTGAACACTGTGAGGAGGACGCACTACACTAACTTGTAGCTTTTGCTGAACACTGTGCACTACATTAACTTGTAGCTTTAGCTGAACACTCTTCCGAGGACGCACTACACTAACTTGTAGCTTTAGCTGAACACTGTGCAGAGGTCGCACTACACTAACTTGTAGCTTTAGCTGACCACTGTGAGGAGGACGCACTACACTAACTTGTAGCTTTAGCTGAACACTGTGCACTACACTAACTTGTAGCTTTAGCTGAACACTGTTCCGAGGACGCACTACACTAACTTGTAGCTTTAGCTGAACACTGTGCAGAGGCCGCACTACACTAACTTGTAGCTTTAGCTGAGCACTGTGAGGAGGGCGCACTACACTAACTTGTAGCTTTAGCTGAACACTGTGAGGAGGATGCACTACACTAACTTGTAGCTTTAGCTGAACACTGTGCACTACACTAACTTGTAGCTTTAGCTGAACACTGTGCAGAGGTCACACTAAACTAACTTGTAGCTTTAGCTGAACACTGTGAGGAGGACGCACTGCACTAACCGTAAATAGTCTAGCTGCCTGACTGTGGTACTAATAGGTTTAGAAGAACACCAGCAATTTTCTTCAGGTAGCTGTAAATACTGTAACAACACAAGCCTGCCTGTCAGTAGGAAGATAATAACAGGAACGGATCTAGCTAAACTGAATACAGTGTATATATATATATATACACAACACCTGGGATGCATATATATATACACAATACACTGTAAGTGCAGCTAACTGGCTGACTGTCCTGCCTAATCTATCTAACTTAAATCAAATGACACTGTCTCTCTGTCTCTCAACGCCGGAACACACTACACAGGGCCGCCGTGCAGGCAGCCTTATATAGTGTGGGGCGTGTACTAAACCCCCTGAGCCATAATTGGCCAAAGCCACAATGGCTTTGGCCAATTACAGCTCTTTCTACAGACGGCGCTGTGATTGGTCAAGCATGCTTGGCCAATCATCACTGCCGCAGTGAATTATGAGCCGTGATGCGCCACACGAATTTGGAGCGAACGGCCCATATCGTTCGCAATTTGGCGAACGGGCGAACAGACGATGTTCAAGTCGATCATGGGTTTGACTCGAACACGAAGCTCACCCCTACTCCTGGGATATGTGACATACATATCCCGGAAGGCTCAGTGGTCAGCATGCGTGTCATTCGCCTAAGGCAAGTGACATGCATGGGGAAGCAGGCAGACGTTCAATAAGAAAAGAAAAAAAAAGCCCTATTCTTGCAGAGAAAGGGAGGAGGGGTGGAGAGGAGGGATCTTCCTCTGGAGGGTGAAGGTCCGCTTTAAGCAGTTTTTCTTGATTGTATTTTCAAAAGGAGAGACATTAGGCAGCCTTTAATTAAAAAATTGACATTAAAGTGTAATTATTTCACAAAAAAGCCAGGAAAAATATGTTACTGACTCATTGTACAGTAGTTAAGCACTTTCAGTAGGCAGCTTTAACCGCTTCAGCCCCGGAAGCCCCTTATGAAGATACAATTACCCTGTATGCAGCACGTGTAGGGGAGAGGCCAGGACTGAACGACAGGCAGTCTATCTGCCTAGGAAGAAGCATACATCATTCCAAAGCCAGCCGCTGTAATATTTCATGCCATATACAGAGTGGTGCAGTGACGCACCTGGTACATGTGAATACCTTGTTGGGGGATTGTTATTATCTGTTTAAAAAAATGTTTAAAGCAATATCACACTATCGCGGCTTTTTATTCCCCATTATTCCCGAGATACTGCGTGGGAAGCCCAGGATCCTGTTACCATTATAGAACCCAGGGGTGGTTCACAAGCATGTATTGACTGAGCTTAATTGCTAACTCACACACTCCAAGGTGAGCATTTAATACCTAGGGGGTCACTGGAATAAGAGCACCAATGCATGATTTGCAACACCTGTCAATCATTTTTAGACACATGGATTTATAAGCATGTCAGCAGTGCTACTACTGGATACCACGCATATGCACTTTTTTCAACAGGACTTTCACAGCATTGCTTTATAAAAAGACTTGTTTTTTGCACAATAGCACTTTTTGCAATTCAGAGACATTTTGCTGTGTTATTAATGTGGGGTTGGCTCCCTCTAGTGTTTGCTGGACTCTATGTGTCATTTCCTTTTTCTTGTGACAAAACTCAGAGCAAAGCATCATGGGATGTGTAGTTCAGAATGCTGAAGTTTCAATGCCAGCAGGACTGATCTGAACTACGACTACCAAAATGCTGAGTGGACAGAACAGACTGCTGGGGTAGTAGATAAAAGGAGCTGGCGCGCCCTAGATCTTCCTCTTGGGACACCGTTTGACTCTGCCAGCAGGAGGTCTGTGTGACAGTGAGCTGCTGTTAATTTGCGGCCTACACAGCGGGGAGCCATTCAGCTATACCCAGAGGGACCTCTGTGGACAGCATCGCTTCTTCCCTACAGCAAACCGGAGGGTGTTCCTGGTTATCCAGAGATGCCTGCACTTTAGATCCAAGTATGCCGCAGTGTGGCGCGGCGAGTGCTATTTGCCAGAGCAAGGATACAGAGAGAGTTCCTGATAGAGTTTTCTTCATCACCTACATCGCCAGCTGTATCTGAGTCCAGTGTGGTGAGCGGGCATAGCCCATTTAGTTGCTATAAGATACTGCTTACAGACATCATTTACTCAGCTCAGCTTGGTGGTACTTGTAGTGCCACCGGAAGTCAGTTCTTATACTACAACGAACACTGTAAGCAGACATCTATGCCTTGTTCACATCATTGCAGATCTGCCAAATTTGCTTACCCTATCATCAAGGATTACCTTAATCACATTACATCAAAGCTAGCTGAAGACATCTGGATTTTAACCACTTGAGCCCCGGACCATTATGCTGCCTAAGGACCAGAGGTCTTTTTCCAATTTGGCACTGCGTTGCTTTAACTGCTAATTGCGCGGTCATGCAATGCTGTACCCAAACGAAATTTGCGTCCTTTTCTTCCCACAAATAGAGCTTTCTTTTTATGGTATTTGATCACCTCTGCGGTTTTTATTTTTTGCGCTATAAACGGAAAAATACCGAAAATTTTGAAAAAAAAATGATATTTTCTATTTTTGTTATAAAAAAAATCCAATAAACTCAATTTTAGTCATACATTTAGGCCAAAATGTATTCGGCCACATGTCTTTGGTAAAAAAAATGTCAATAAGCGTATATTTATTGTTTTACGCAAAAGTTATAGCGTCTACAAACTAGGGTACATTTTCTGGAATTTACACAGCTTTTAGCTTATGACTGCCTATGTCATTTCTTGAGGTGCTAAAATGGCAGGGCAGTACAAACACCCCCCCAAATGACCCCATTTTGGAAAGTAGACACCCCAAGGAAATTGCTGAGAGGCATGTTGAACCCATTGAATATTTTTTTTTTTGTCCCAAGTGATTGAATAATGACAAAAAAAAAAATATTTACAAAAAGTTGTCACTAAATGATATATTGCTCACACAGGCCATGGGCCTATGTGGAATTGCACCCCAAAATGCATTCAGCTGCTTCTCCTGAGTATGGGGATACCACATGTGTGGGACTTTTTGGGAGCCTAGCTGCGTACGGGGCCCTGAAAACCAATCACCGCCTTCAGGATTTCTTTTTTTTTTTTTTTGTTTACAAACTTTTTTATTGAGTATAAAACAGAAAGAAAAACGGTACAGTACAAAATGTTGATTATCAAAGGTTTAACATCGATAAATAATCATCAGTACAGAAGAAACAAAATAGCAATTTTGCATACAATGGTTGTGCAAATTTGGTAATACCACTATTAGAATATATTTTAGAAAGGTAGAGGTAGATAAAAAGTTATTCCACATTTATAAAACTATTTGCATGATTTCTAAGGGTGTAAATTTTTGATTTCACTCTTCACTGCCTATCAGTTTCGGAGGCCATGGAATGCCCAGGTGGCACAAACCCCCCCCAAATGACCCCATTTTGGAAAGTAGACACCCCAAGCTATTTGCTGAGAGGTATGTTGAGTCCATGGAATATTTTATATTTTGACACAAGTTGCGGGAAAGTGACACTTTTTTTTTTTTTTTTTTTTTGCACAAAGTTGTCACTAAAGGATATATTGCTCACACAGGCCCTGAAGGCGGTGCTTGGTTTTGGGGTCCCGTACGCGGCTAGGCTCCCAAAAAGTCTCACACATGTGGTATCCCCGTACTCAGGAGAAGCAGCAGAATGTATTTTGGGGTGTAATTTCACATATTCCCATGGCATGTTTGAGCAATATATCATTTAGTGACAATTTTGTGTAAAAAAAAAAAAAAAATTTGTCTCTTTCCCGCAACTTGTGTCACAATATAAAATATTCCATGGACTCGACATGACTCTCAGCAAATAGCTTGGGGTGTCTACTTTTCAAAATGGGGTCATTTGGGGGGTTTTGAACTGTCCTGGCATTTTATGCACAACATTTAGAAGCTTATGTCACACATCACCCACTCTTCTAACCACTTGAAGACCAAGCCCTTTCTGACACTTTTTGTTTACATGAAAAAGTTTTTTTTTTTGCAAGAAAATTACTTTGAACCCCCAAACCTTATATATTTTTTTTAAAGCAAATCCCCTACAGATTAAAATGGTGGGTTTCACACAGTATTTGCGCAGCGATTTTTCAAATGCATTTTTTGGGGAAAAAAACACACTTTTTTAAAATTTAATGCACTAAAACACACTATATTACCCAAATGTTTGATGACATAAAAAAGATGATCTTAGGCCGAGTACATGGATACCAAACATGACATGCTTTACAATTGCGCACAAACGTGCAGTGGCAACAAAATAAATACATTTTTAAAAGCCTTTAAAAGCCTTTACAGGTTACCACTTTAGATTTACAGAGGAGGTCTACTGCTAAAATTACTGCCCTCGATCTGACCTTCGCGGTGATACCTCACATGCATGGTGCAATTGCTGTTTACGTTTGATGACAGACCGCCGCTTGCGTTCGCCTTAGCGCGAGAGCAGGGGGCGACAGAGGTTCTTTATTTTTTTTTTTTTCTTTATTATTTTTTTGCTTTTTTATCCTATTTTTAAACTGTTCCTTTCATTTTTTTTTTTTTATTGTTATCTCAGGGAATGTAAATATCCCCTATGATAGCAATAGGTAGTGACAGGTACTCTTTTAAAAAAAAAAATTGGGGTCTATTAGACCCTAGATCTCTCCTCTGCCCTCAAAGCATCTGACCACACCAAGATCGGTGTGATAAAATGCTTTCCCAATTTCCCAATGGCGCTGTTTACATCCGGCGAAATCTAAGTCATGAAATGCTCGTAGCTTCCGGTTTCTTAGGCCATAGAGATGTTTGGAGCCACTCTGGTCTCTGATCAGCTCTATGGTCAGCTGGCTGAATCACCGGCTGCATTCTCAGGTTCCCTGTTGAGACAGGAGAGCCAGAGAAAAACACGGAAGACGGTGGGGGGCATTCCCTACCACGGCTTGTAAAAGCAGTCTAGAGGCTAATTAGCCGCTAGGATTGCTTTTACATGAAAGCCGACCGCTGGCTGAAAAGAATGATACCAAGATGATACCTAAACCTGCAGGCATCATTCTGGTATAACCACTCAAAGTCGTGAATGGCGTACCTGAAGACAAAAAAATGGTTAACAATAAAACACAGTAAACAGTAAAGTATAAAAAATTGCATAACTGAAAAGCAAACATGATAAAACATAATACCAATAAAACATTGCAGAATAGAATACAGTAAAAAAGAGCAGAACAATAGAGAGAGAGAATAGAGAGAGAGAGAACAATAAAACGACAACTATTTTTTTTTAGTTTATTTTTTATTTTTATTTTTCTTTTACACTTTTTTGTAACTAACTTTTATAACTGTAACCGGTTCCAGGTTCGGGTCTCTCAAAATGCGATGGCATCTTGGGAGACCCTGTGAAAGTGTGCCTAGTCTGTGCAATGCTGTACCCTACGCTAATACTCAACTAGTGAATGGTAGCGTTCAAAACATTCACCAATGCAAAGACCAGGATTGTCAGGACAGGAGGGACAATAATAGTGGGTGTCACGCCTATATCCGCGCTTGCTGCAGACACAACATCTTTTTTGAGCGGGTTTGTTGGGTAGGAGTACTCGGGAGGACATAAAGAAAATGCCTCTCATGCAGCTGACTGCATTTGGTTGGGGATGTGAATGGGGGAAGTACGGGCGCTGCAGAAGTGGTGAGTTCCCAATTAGGATTGTCGAATGCAGCAGGAAGGGCATTATGGGCATGACGGCCTGTGTTTGTCTTCTTGGTGGCAGCGGGACACTACTTGTGCTTGCCACCTCACCAGCTTGAACTGCACTTATGGGACTCGCCACGTCACTAAGTGTTACTGCAGTGCTGGTTTGACTACGACCGGGGTGTACTAGGCCGCTGGTGCTTGCCAGTTCACCAAAACGCTACCAAAAAATCTGTTAGCGATCGCAGGGATCAGGCCTGACTCTGCGAACGCTGCAGTTATGTGTTTAGTGTTTTGTAAGTGACAGTGATCGATCGATACTGCACTTGGGTGGGCTGGGCTGGGCCGGGCGGAGGGGCAAAACGCAGGTGCTAGCAGGTATCTGGGCTGATCCCACTAACACTGCATTTTTGGGAACACTAAACTGCTGGGGACGCTAGTATAGATCTGATCGGATCAGATATTGATCCGTACAGATACTATACCACTAAGGGAGGTGTACGGTGCGTGCGTGGGTGTTAGCGGTACTGGCGCTAACCTGACGCTGCCTGGGGCTGGTGCTTGCCAGTTCACCAAAATGCTACCAAAAAAACTGTTAGCGATCGCAGGGATCAGGCCTGACTCTGCGAACGCTGCAGTTATGTGTTTAGTGTTTTGTAAGTGACAGCGAGCGATCGATACTGCACTTGGGTGGGCTGGGCTGGGCCGGGCGGAGGAGCAAAACGCAGGTGCTAGCGGGTATCTGGGCTGATCCCTCTAACACTGCGTTTTTGGGAACCCTAAACTGCTGGGGACGCTAGTATAGATCTGATCGGATCAGATATTGATCCGTACAGATACTATACCACTAAGGGAGGCGTATGCTGCGCGCGTGGGTGTTAGCGGTACTGGCGCTAATCTGACGCTGCCTGGGGCGACGCATATCACCGCCGGGCGATCAGGGGGCTAAACCTTTATTCGGTAATAAACGGCGGGTGCCCTGACACTATAAAAAATAAACAAACTAACCAGCGTCACCCGTAACAGTTATACGGTGATCAGTGGTGAAAGGGTTAACTAGGGGGCAATCAAGGGTTTAAAACATTTATTAGGTAGTATATGGGGGTCCCTGTCGCTATAAAACGCTGACGGCGAACCTAAATATTTACCTCCCTAACTAGCATTACCAGCGACACTAATACAGCGATCAGAAAAATGATCCCTTAGTGACACTGGCAACAGGGGGTGATCAAGGGGTTAAAACTTTATTAGGGGGGGTTAGGGGGGTACCCTAGACCTAAAGGGGGCTAACCCTAACTGCCCTAACACAGTAACTGTCACAAACTGACACCATGCAGTAATCAGAAAAAAAAACTGCTTGGTGTCAGTTTGTGACAGGGGGGGGGTAATTGGGGGGTGATCGGGGGGGGGGGGGCGATCGGGGGTGTTTTGTGTGCCTGGCATGTTCTACTGTGTGTGTAGTGTTTGTGCACTCACATAGATGTCTTCTCTCCTTGGCGCCGGAACGGAAAATACCGAGCCGAGGAGAGATGACATAATTTCCTTTGCTGCTGTTTAGCATACAGCAGCAAAGGAATGTTGTGATTGGCTGGCGGCGATCGCGAGGGGGGCCATGAACGGATGGCCTCCCCCTCACCTCGGGGGACAAAAGAGGACCGCCTCGGGCACCCCACCCGCTGACATAGGAAATACAGTGTCAGTTCTCTACCCTTCTGCTGACCTGTTCACATAGGTTTTTGTGATTGGGTTAATATCTAATTGAATTGAATCATACTGTGTTGATCTGTGTTCACTTACAGTTAAAGAAGCTCTAAATCACTATATTGCCTTTTTCATAAATAGAGTCAAAGTGTAGATATACGTGTACCCTTTTCATATTGTACAGTGTTGAAATATACTTATATCTGTGTTTTGTTAATATTGGGTGAGTCTCTCATTATTAGTATAGTTGGTAAGATGACTGAACCCAGGGTGTCAGAGGTGATGGAGGATTTGCAACCAGTGGGGTACAGAGTCTATTAGCAGCCCTTAGGGGGGTACCTCTACACCGATTTACAAAATTCAGGGAAATAAAAATTTTAGGGCATATACAGTATATGACTGTATATGATATAATAGTTATTACTGTTATGTGTGATTTAACAGTACTTTTATTTTGAAATGGTTTGTCCTCTACTTGTCTTTAACTATTCTGATTTCAAGTGAGTTTCTGGACAGAAATTTTAATACACTATTTTAGTTTTAAGGTAATGTGTAGCTGAAACTTCATTTGTGATGTGGGGTTGTATGACGTAGAACCAGTTAATATTAGACTAAGAATAGGTGATGGAATACCACGGCTGCCATAATTCCTACTTAGTATAGCCCAGATGAACAGAATGAAGGAGCAAATTTCTCAGTTACTAGAAGCAAGGGTAAAAATGAAATTTTAAAATCAACAACCCATCTTTGCCTGTAAAGATAAAGGTAGCTAATTGTGCCCAATTACCATGTTACACATAACAACACTGTTTGTTTGCCTCTAATAATTTTGTCCTCACCTCACTCTGTAGCTAGTAGATGCTCTATATAGTTGATCCCATCCTTCTTCTTCATTATTTAGCCTCCATTCATCACATGTACTGTATTCTGCTGAAGCTAGACACATTATGATTTTATGACCTATCTGATGTTCTACAGTTAGGATCTGCACAAGTTTTTAGATTTAAGCTTTCTATAATTGCAAGACTGCATTTGATTCGATTCACTGTCTGCAGTGTTACTGAGACTGTAAGTTAAGCTATCTCACCACAACTGGATCAGTTATAGAGATAACACTTTCAGTGCTTAGATTGCAGAAGCAGAACACCATTCCACACTGTTGGGTCAAATACCTTCAACAGCCAAATGTTTTACTGTGATTGACTTGGCTAATGCCTTTCAGATTGTTGGTATCTGTTTGTCTACATTTTTCAATCCAATCAGTATTTGTGGACCCAGCTAGCACAGGGTTGTGTCCCCCTCTCTCTCTGAGTACAGTGTTAAGCTAAAGGAAGTCCTAGAATCTATATCAATGGAGTCAAATTCAGGAATATATGCTATTGTTGCAATAAGCTGAAGGAAGCTGAAAGAAGTTGTAGATCAATGAAACCCCATTCAGGTATATAATGTATTGATGAAATATGTTGATGATTTGTTATTTTGCTGTGAGACCCATGAAATCTGTGTTGATAAAACCAAAAGTCTGTTTTTCCATCTATCAGCTACAAACAACAGGTTTCCAATGAAGAAAAAAGCTTCAACAAATCGCTGGGACTTTGATGTGAGTTCATACAAAGTAGTGAGAGGGCAAAAACAGTTGATGAGCTCACTGGCTCAGGTTAGGCTGCTAACAACACACAAGACTACCCTCCAGTCGCTAGCCCAGAAGCTTACCAGTAAAAAAAACCAAAAAACAAGCACAAATGGAAGACTGTTTCATTGATGGTTGTTATATTAGCATTTTGTTGTACCATTTATGACATTTTTCTTTTTTAGACATCTGTGCATTTATGACAAATTTTATTTTATTTTAATTTTATCTCGTGTATTATTTTAGTTATATGTACAATGGTATAATTGTATGTACTAATCATGCAGCATATGATAATGATAATTCCAAAAATTAACCTATTACACATCATCACTTACTATCTAAAGTTTATTTATCCTAATTTCTATGCATGTGTACATGTACAGTATGTGTATATGTGTGTAAATATGTATGCATATACTGTATATGTACACATATGTATATGTTTGTTATCCATAATGTTCTATGATTATTAGACTTATGATTTGAGTCAATGACTGGTATGTCATTGTTGGGAGTGGATTCCTAATGTTTCCCAGTCAATAGGCCAAAAAAACAAAAAAATGCAACAAATGATTGAGGCAGTTTCTACTATTTCAACCATAGCACTGCCAGACTACAGTAAGTCATTTTGCTTGCTTTGTCATGAAACACAAGGACATGCCACAGGAGTACTAACACAGAAACATGGAGGGGAGCAGCACCCTCTGATATGTATATCATGCCATCTAAACTCAATAATTCCTGGCTCAAGTAGCTGTGTCTGAGTAGTGTCAGCCTGTGCCCATTTATTTGATAAAATAGAAGATATTGTTTGGGACACCTGCTCACACTTTTTGTCCCTTATGCAGTACAAAAAAAATTACACAGAGCACAAAGCAAACACCTGTCCAATACCTGTTTTCTAAATCAGGTGGGCATTGCTCACAACTAGACACTTGATGACAAAGAGGTGTCCTACACTCAGCCCAGCAACATTGTTGCCGATACACTTACACGTTCCAAAAGCTCGGGCCAAGTAAAGCTGGGATTACTAAGGAGAATGCAAGAGTAAGCCCCCCAGATTAAGAAGACCAAGTAATCCATACACACAGTACATGGAAATCGGCCATATGGGGACACGAACTGTACCTCCCTTCTCTGTTTACCCCAAGCTAGCACAGCTTACTCACAGCCTGTGTCACCAGACCAAGACTATTATGACCACCCAAGTATCATTGAATAGCACCAGGTTTATCTATATTTGCAACCACTTTTAGAGATTCTTGCCTTGCCTGTGCACTGCATAACCCAGGGCGACCAGTCAACACTCCCACTAGAAGCCTTCCTAAAGCCAAATATCCATTTCAAAAACTATAAATTGATCATGTATAATTACTAAAATTAGGGCGGAATATGTGCTGGCCTGTGTAGATGTGTTTTCAGGGTGACCTGAGACATGGCTAGTAACTTAAGGCCACTGTAAAGACAACAATACAAAAAATTTACCGTAGTTTGCAGGTACAGGGTCCCAGAGACTAAAGAGAATGATTAAGACACACTTCACAGGGGAGGTACTAAAGGAAATTCTTGGTGCCTTTGGTATCCAACAAGATTTCCACACCCTTCTCCATTTAAGAGCAGTGGCAAGGTAGACAGAATCTAAAAACAGTCAACAATTCCCATCACTCACAGAGTGTGCTGGAACAAATAGGGTGAAGTAGCTCCTAAATGTACTAAGGAGATCTGCTAAAAAATGGAACCAAGGAACAAAGTCTTATTGCTCACGATACTGGTCCTGTGGGGCAACGTCCAACTAGAGTCCACACAAGATAGTAGGTAGGGATGAGCTTGATGTTCAAGTCGAATGTAAGTTACCATGCTACTTGGTGATGGTGACAGCCCAGTAGCCTCTACCCCCTCCTCCTCATTAGCCTGAATCCTCAGAGCCACCCGTCTTACCCAGGTGTCTAAGAGCCTATGCAAATGGTATACATTTTCTAGGGAAGGTAGCCATGGAAATTATATGTAAACCTGGATTATATTTTTTACACCTCCGTGTGTGTGTATTTTTTGGTGCACACACATAGGTTTTAATTGGGGGTAATACAATGAAATCTAACTAAATATTTTTATAACACTAAGAATAAGTCATTTTGATTTTATTTAATTCTTATATATTATGAGGTTGATACATTGTATTTAATCTAATTCAATCCAACCTAAATTGTTTTATTGATTACATCTGAAGGATATTGGGTAACTATCATTTTGAGAATTTTAGCAATATTGTTTTAATGGTTGTTATTACATTTATGTCTAAAATTTGATATTATTAATTTTATTAATTTATTTATCTATTAGAACTAATTGAAAATGTTCATAATAGTCCTTTTACTGTATAAGGATTCTGATATGTGTAAGATTACAGCGTGGGCTTAAAATGCCGGGAGGGAATACATGGATGTCCTCCCATTCTCGCGCTGGCCTGCCTCTCCCCCCTTCTCTCAAGCACACAACAGCTGATTGACATACTCAGATGTGCTTGTTTCCAAATGAGACTGTGTAGGGGGATGTCCATTCCCTCCACTCAGCTCTCTACTCTGTGATGTGCAGTGTGTGATGTCAGATTCCTGCCCCTGCCACCTGGCAGCTGAGAAATACCATCTAATATGTGCACTGTGGAGGGTTCTGAAAGATAAATAGGGAGGATTTGGTTCATTACTACCCTGTTTCCCCGAAAATAAGACCTAGCGTGAGTGTCAGTGATGGCTGCAATATAAGCCCTACCCCCCAAATAAGCCCTAGCCTGTTTCCCCGAAAATTAGCCCTACCCTGAAAATTGACCTACAAGGACTTTTACTAGGGCTTTTTTGGGGGGTAGGGCTTATATTGCAGCCATCACCGACAATCACGCTAGGTCTTATTTTCGGGGAAACAGGGTATGTCTCACCTCGGGCTAGTAACTTCAGCAATCTTTTATAAGGGTTTATTATCATTTTAAAGTTCACTTTCCCACTTCCCTTTGCAGTTTGTCAGCTTTCCCTGTCCTTTCCCTACAGCAGCTTCCAATATATTAACACTGTGGGGTCTATGTATAAAAAAAAAAAAATATGTACACAGCCATCACAAATAATCCCTGTAACTTGCCTAATATGTTTATGTTCTATGATCATTATATCTATCTAGTTTCCATAATGCAGTATTTCCTGAAATACTTCAATCGGGAAAATACCACAGTGTGGCCACTAGAAGGAGCTGATGATCATAAAAAATAAACATAGGTTTATTCATGATGACTGTGCAAATGCTTAAAGCATTCTCACAAGGATTTTGTTACAAACAGACCCCTATGTTTTCTCTGTGCCGCCAATTTTTAACGTGGGGGCTGGCAAATCCAAAAGCCTCCTTATTGATCCTTCTAAACCTACCAACCTTAGTTCAAAGACCATGCAGTGCAATATGGAATAAAAAGAATTCTCCCCAATGAATGAGCAAATAATTTGCTGGGATCATGAATCTTGAACACTCATTATTTGCCTTGAATCTAAGGTAACAGTAAACTCATCCTTGAAGAAAAACTTTAAACAGGCTTTTCTGTAAGACATTCAACCGATAAACACATGAAAAGAATCAAATAGCTCCTCCTGCTGGCTGGACATGAAATTACTAAATATTCACTAAAATGTATTTAAATATTTAAATACCTAAAAAAAAAAATGCTTAAAACACTCTAACCAAAGATTGTCTTTAAATTTAGTCCTGACAATAATAAAGACAAATATATATACAACCACTATATATTCCCCTTTAACATTTGTACATATTAGCAATCTTATGAAAAATCCAGTTCATTGCTTGACTTATACCTTGTGGTTCAGTTTTGCAGATTGTCTTTTTTTATGCTAAAGTTAGAAGAGAGAATTGGCATAAATGAAAAAAAAAGTAAAAAAATCAGCCAATTTATCAATTTATTGTGGAGGTTAGCATTGCTAACTTTTCAGTTGATAGAAATGAGGTTTGAAATTGTGGGATGTTCTATCTTTCCTCCTTGTCAAATTATAATGGGGATTGATAGAGAGGCGTGGAATGCAGGCAGACGCCATATTGGAACACCTTGGACCTACACATCCAGGTGTCTCCTTTTGCAAATTTGGACACATTTCTTTCATTGGAAGACTAGTTTATATATATTGCAATGACTGTATATGATCCTCACACCCCAGATGAAGTCCAATAGGACGAAACGTGTCAGTTGACACTCAAGGTGTCATTGGACTTTACCTATACCACTGAAGGATCTTTTAGCTTGATTTTATTTCAATTTTTGTAAGTGTACACCCCCCTTTCTTTATAATAAATACCTGTCAATCAGAGTTCAAATGTGCATTTTTTTGCTTTTTATATAGCATTATGAACCACCTCAACATCTGATGCGGTCCTTCTGCACATCTTGGAGCGTGATTTCTGAAGTTGGAACCTCTCCTTCAACATAGGATGGGGCTTATTCTCCAAACATCGACCTTGCTGTGTCGAATTTCATTGAGGTGATTCCTCACTACTAGCGATGAGCCAAACACCCCCCAGTTCGGTTCACAGCAGAACATGCAAAAAATTTGTGTGAACACGCGAACACTGTTAAAGTCTATGGGACGCAAATGTGAAAAATCAAAAGTGCTCATTTTAAAGGCTTATATGCAAGTTATTGCCATAAAAAGTGTTTGGTGACCTGGGTCCTGCCCCAGGGGACTTGTATCAATGCAAAAACAGGTTTTAAAAACTGCAGTTTTTTCAGGAGCAATGATTTTAATAATGCTTAAAGTGAAAAAATAAAAATGAAATCTGCTTAGTCTGCCTGTAAAGTAGCACATCTTTCCCATGTTTATAAAAATACCACAGCAAAAAACACTTCTAAAGGAAAAAATTTAATTTAAAACTGCTCTCAGCTGTAATCTATTGCCACATCCCGGCAATATAGATAAAAATCATTGAAAAAAATGGTGTGGGCCCCCCCAGTCCATTACCAGGCCCCTTGGGTCTGTTATGAATATTAAGGGGAAGAAAATTTGGGCTTTTGGTTTTGGTGGTGCCAAAACACTGTAAGCCCTCAGTTACTCTTGTTGGGCACAGGAACGGTCCCTGCTGTGAAATATTGTATCAAAATTTTTAATTATATGTCCCTGTTAAATAGGGGCAGAAAAATTGGGCCTTGGGTTGTGGTGGTAGTGCCACAACACTGTAACCCCTCACAGTTACTCTTGTTGGGTGCAGGAACGGGCCCTGCTGTGAAATATTATATCAAAAATTGTAATAACATGCCCCTGTTAAACAGGGGCTGAAAAATTGGGCCTTGGGTGGAGGTGCTGGTGACCTAAACCAAAAATATTGTTGGAAGCTAGCATCATCAAGATTGAGGAGGAATAGGATAGGCAGCATAGGCAGTGTTCAAGGGATCCCAGATCCATAGCAAATTCAATAAGTTACATCAGCATCAGGTGCTTGACAGCTGCTGATCCAGGACTGATTCATTTTTATAAATGTGAGCCTATCAACGGAGTCTGTTGACAGGCACACTCTTTGATCCGTTACAAAACCTCCAGCAGCACTGAATTTGCATTCAGATAGCATGCTGGATGCAGGACAGGCCAGTAGCTGGATTGCATATTGATTGCAAGTTCTGGCCATTGGTCCATCCTCAAGACCCGTAACCCAGTGGATGCTTTGTTGGAAAGGTCTCCAAGTCTGCTCTTGCCCCTAGATATTCTTGTACCATATAATGCAGATGCTGGCGATGGTTCCTTGAACCGATCAGACCTTGGTGAATAGGACTGAAAAATAGTTTAAAGGCATTGGTCAGCTGGCCACTTTCTCCATCGCTCATCCTCGTACTGAACGAAGCCTCAGCAACATGTTGTCCAGCACTAGGAAATGGTAACCTCCCAGGGTCTGGAAATGCGTTACACAAACCTTTCTTCAAGGTCTCCTGAAGATGTTTCATCCTCTGCTCCCGCTGCGAAGGCAGGATGAGTTCTGCAACTTTACCCTTGCAACGTGGATCAAGAAGGGTTGCCAGCCAGTTATGAGTCCTTTCCTTGATACCACAAATCCTTGGGTCCTTTTGCAGACTTTGCAGAATCAGGGAGGCCATGCAGCCTAAGTTCGATTCTGAGTCCTCTGGGTCATTAAGGATCACATTATCCATAACTACCTCCTCCCAGCCATGTACAACTCCTTGGATTTCTGGGGACTGAAAACCATCCCTTGAAGACTGCTGCTGAGTGTTATCCTGTATATATATATATATATATATATATATATATATATATATATATATATATATATATATATATATATATTAATACACCACCTGAAGTGCATTAGAAACAGTACACCACCGAATGTACTGTATATATAGGCTACACTGAATGCAAAGTATATACATTATCTCACAAAAGTGAGTACACCCCTCACAGATTTGTAAATATTTTATTATATCTTTTCATGTGACAACACTGAAGAAATTACACTTTGCTACAATGTAAAGTAGTGAGTGTACAGCTTGTATAACAGTGTAAATTTGCTGTCCCCTCAAGATAACTCAACACACAGCCATTAATGTCTAAACCGCTGGCAACAAAAGTGAGTACACTCCTAAGTGAAAATGTCCAAATTGGGCCCAATTGGCCATTTTTCCTCCCCGGTGTCATGTGACTCAATAGTGTTACAAGGTCTCAGGTGTGAATGGGGAGCAGGTGTGTTAAATTTGGTGTTATCGCTCACACTCTCTCATACTGGTCACTGGGAGTTCAACATGGCACGTCATGGCAAAGAATTCTCTGAGAAGTTAAGTGCACGTGCTCAGCGTCATATCCAGATGTTGTCTTTGGGAAATAGTTGTATGAGTGCTGCCAGCATTGCTGCAGAGGTTGAAGCGGTGGGGGAGTCAGCCTGTTAGTACTCAGACCATATGCCACACACTGCATCAAATTGGTCTGCATGGCTGTCATCCCAAAAGGAAGCCTCTTCAAAAGGTGATGCACAAGAAAGCCCACAAACTGTTTGCTGAAGACAAGCAGACTAAGGACGTGGATTACTGGAACCTCGTCCTGTGATCTGATGAGACCAAGATAAACTTATTTGGTTCAGATGATGTCAAGCATGTGTGGCGGCAACCAGGTGAGCAGTACAAAGACAAGTGTGTCTTGCCTACAGTCAAGCATGGTGGTGGGAGTGTCATGGTCTGGGACTGCATGAGTGCTGCCGGCACTGGGGAGCTACAGTTCATTCAGTGAACTGTGAATGCCAACATGTACTTTGACATACTGAAGCAGAGCACAATCCCCTCCCTTTGGAGACTGGGCCTCAGGGCAGTATTCCAACATGATAACGACTTCACACACACCTCCAAGGCGACCATTGCTGAGGGTAAAGGTGATGGACTGGCCAAGCATCTCTCCAGACCTAAACCATATTGAGCATCTGTGGGGCATCCTTAAACGGAAGGTGGAGGAGCGCAAGGTCTCTAACATCCACCAACTCTATGATGTCATCATGGAGGAGTGAAAGAGGACTCCAGTGGCAACCTGTGAAGCTCTGGTAAACTCTATGCCCAAGAGGGTTACGGCAATGCTGGAAAATAATGGTGACCACACAAAATATTGACCCTTTGGGCCCAATTTGGACATTTTCACTTAGGGGTGTGCTCACTTTTGTTGCCACTGGTTTAGACATTAATGGCTGTGTGTTGAGTTATTTTGAGGGGACAGCAAATTTGCACGGTTATACAAGCTGTACACTCACTACTTTACATTATAGCAAAGTGTCGCTTCTTCAGTGTTGTCACATAAAAAGATAGAATAAATTTTTTTTCAAAAATGTGAGGGGGTGTACTCACTATTGTGAGATACTGTGTATATATACTAGACAATATATATATATATATATATATATATATATATATATATATATATATATATATAACACACTGCCTGCACTGACTGAATAACCTGCCTGCTTAATCTAACTCAAACTATCTCTCTGTCCACGTCAACATAACTACACGCGGCCGCTATGTAAGCAGCCTTATATAGTGTGGGGCGTGGACTTAGTCACCCTGAGCCATGATTGGCCAAAGCCACCCTGTCTTTGGCCAATTATGGCTCTCTCAGCAGAGCGTGCTGTGATTAGCCAAAGCATGCAGGTCAGGTGCATGCTTTGGCCAATCATCATACAGCAATGCACTGCGATCTCGCAGTGCAATATGGGGCATTCTGCGGTGCTCAAATTTCCTGCTAACGCCCCATATTGTTCGCTGCTCTGCGGACGAGTGAACACCCGATGTTCGACTCGAACATCGAGCTCAGCCCTACTCACTACTACCTGTTTTGCCCTGTACACACGATCGGACATTGATCGGACGTTCCGACAACAAAATCCATGGATTTTTTCCGACGGATGTTGGCTCAAACTTGTTTTGCATACACACGGTCGCACAAAGCTGTCAGAATTTCCGATCACCAAGAACGCGGTCACGTACACCACATACGACGAGACTAGAAAAGGGCAGTTCCGAACCAAGCGCGGCACCCTTTGGGCTCCTTTTGCTAATCTCGTGTTAGTAAAAGTTTGGTGAGAGACGATTCGCGCTTTTTCAGACTCGTGGTTTTCAGATCGTTTTCTGCTGTTCAGTTTGTGCTTGTGGGTTTGTATCTGGTCTTCAGTGCGTGCTGTGAGTACAATTGACTTGTCATTGTATTCGTGTTAGATCGTTACTGATTTTCAGGTCGCTCTTCACAGGCCTTGCTGTTCTTCAGTGCGTTCTGTTACTTCGTTCTGAGCAGCCGATTGTTTTCTAGCCATGTTGCGTATACGTACTCCTCGTAGAGTTCGTGCTGTGAGGGGGCTTGGTGTTGGGGTCCTTACCTTGACACAAGTCCAGTCCATGAACAGGGTGGGGAGGAGTTCATGGACCAAGAATTGGTTGCTACAGCGTAACCAGTTCTGTCATATGCCTTTGCTCCGTGAGATCCGTCAGAATAATCCTGATGATTTCAGGAACTTTCTCCGGATGGCAGACCCCGTATTTCACCGTTTGTTGGCTTTGCTGATCCCTTATATTAGCAGGCAGGATACCTGCATGAGACAAGCCATCACTCCGGAGCAGAGGCTCGTCGCCACCCTGCGGTACTTGGCGATGGGGAGAAGCCTGCAGGACCTCAAGTTCTCGACAGGCATCTCCCCCCCAGGCTCTGGGGATCATTATCCCGGAGACCTGTTCTGCCATTATCCAGGTCCTGCAGAAGGAGTATATTAAAGTGGATGTAAACACAATGTCGTCCTTTCTAAACTACTGCCATGGGGGTTATCTATAAGGATATACATGCCTCCTGCATGTATCTTTACCTGTCAAATGTCTCCCCTCTGTCTGTTATTAGACCCGAAAAACTGCATATTCTGTGGGTGGGTCTGTTGTCTGGAGCTCGGTGGGTGGAGTCGTGATGTCAGTAGACTCCCCGCCCACCTCTACACTCCTTGTCAATATGCATTTTCTCCTGTGTATTTCTTACACTGAACTTCTGCTGAACTTCTGCTATGATCTCTAACATTCAGTGAAAAGACAGGAAAGTAACCACATGACTTCAGCATGCCAAATCATTCTGAGGTGTGGAACAGCCAATCCTTGCAGAGCTGCTGAAGAAAGGAGTGGGGGAGGGAATTAAAAAATAATGCCTGTGTCTTAGGCTGTCACTCACAGCAAGGGGGAGTATTTGAAAAAGTTTTTCTCAGTTTGTCAAGATTTTTCTCACTGAACAATAAAAGAGGATTGCTCAGAGATGGATTAACTCTGTGTGGCAAGACTGGGCTCAAATGATAGGAAATCTTATATACTACAGTATGATATAAAAAAAAATAAAACATTTTTTGAGTTTACATCCACTTTAACCACTTGATCCCCGGACCATTATGCTGCCTAAGGACCAGAGGTCTTTTTCCAATTTGGCACTGCGTCGCTTTAACTGCTAATTGCGCGGTCATGCAATGCTGTACCCAAACAAAATTTGTGTCGTTTTCTTCCCACAAATAGAGCTTTCTTTTGATGGTATTTGATCACCTCTGCGGTTTTTATTTTTTGCGCTATAAATGGAAAAAGACCGAAAATTTTGAAAAAAAATGATATTTTCTACTTTTTGTTATAAAAAAAATCCAATAAACTCAATTTTAGTCATACATTTAGGCCAAAATGTATTCGGCCACATGTCTTTGGCAAAAAAAAATGTCAATAAGCGTATATTTATTGGTTTGCGCAAAAGTTATAGCGTCTACAAACTAGGGTACATTTTCTGTAATTTACACAGCTTTTAGTTTATGACTGCCTATGTCATTTCTTGAGGTGCTAAAATGGCAGGGCAGTACAAAACCCCCCCAAATGACCCCATTTTGGAAAGTAGACACCCCAAGGAAATTGCTGAGAGGCATGTTGAACCCATTGAATATTTATTTTTTTTGTCCCAAGTGATTGAATAATGACAAAAAAAAAAAATATTTACAAAAAGTTGTCACTAAATGATATATTGCTCACACAGGCCATGGGCCTATGTGGAATTGCACCCCAAAATACATTCTGCTGCTTCTCCTGAGTATGGGGATACCACATGTGTGGGACTTTTTGGGAGCCTAGCCGCGTACGGGGCCCCGAAAACCAATCACCGCCTTCAGGATTTCTAAGGGTGTAAATTTATGATTTCACTCTTTACTGCCTATCACAGTTTCGGAGGCCATGGAATGCCCAGGTGGCACAAACCCCCCCCCCCAAATGACCCCATTTTGGAAAGTAGACACCCCAAGCTATTTCCAGAGAGGCATATTGAGTCCATGGAATATTTTATATTTTGACACAAGTTGCGGGAAAGTGACACATTTTTTTTTTTTTTTTTTGCACAAAGTTGTCACTAAATGATATATTGCTCACACAGGCCATGGGCATATGTGGAATTGCACCTCAAAATACATTTAGCTACTTCTCCTGTGTACGGGGATACCACATGTGTGGGACTTTTTGGGAGCCTAGCCATGCACGGGACCCCGAAAACCAATCACCGCCTTCAGGATTTCTAAGGGTGAAAATTTTTGATTTCACTCTTCACTGCCTATCACAGTTTCGGAGGCCATGGAATGCCCAGGTGGCACAAAACCACCCCAAATTACCCCATTTTGGAAAGTAGACACCCCAAGCTATTTGCTGAGAGGCATGGTGAGTATTTTGCAGCTCTCAATTGTTTTTGAAAATGAAGAAAGACAAGAAAAAACTTTTTTTTTTTCTTTTTTCAATTTTCAAAACTTTGTGACAAAAAGTGAGGTCTGCAAAATACTCACTATACCTCTCAGCAAATAGCTTTGGGTGTCTACTTTCCAAAATGGGGTCATTTGGGGGGGTTTTGTGCCACCTGGGCATTCCATGGCCTCCGAAACTGTGATAGGCAGTCAAGAGAGAAATCAAAAATTCACGCCCTTAGAAAGCCTGAAGGCGGTGCTTGGTTTTCGGGGTTCCGTACGCGGCTAGGCTTCCAAAAAGTCTCACACATGTGGTATCCCCGTACTCAGGAGAAGCAGCAGAATGTATTTTGGGGTGTAATTTCACATATTCCCATGGCATGTTTGAGCAATATATCATTTAGTGACAATTTTGTGCAAAAAAAAAAAAATTTGTCTCTTTCCCGCAACTTGTGTCGCAATATAAAATATTCCATGGACTCGACATGCCTCTCAGCAAATAGCTTGGGGTGTCTACTTTCCAAAATGGGGTAATTTGGGGGGGTTTTGAACTGTCCTGGCATTTTATGCACAACATTTAGAAGCTTATGTCACACATCACCCACTCTTCTAACCACTTGAAGACAAAGCCCTTTCTGACACTTATTGTTTACATGAAAAAGTTATTTTTTTTTTGCAAGAAAATTACTTTGAACCCCCAAACATTATATATTTTTTTAAAGCAAATGCCCTACAGATTAAAATGGTGGGTGTTTCATTTTTTTTTTTCACACAGTATTTGCGCAGCGATTTTTCAAACGCATTTTTTGGGGAAAAAACACACTTTTTTAAATTTTAATGCACTAAAACACACTATATTGCCCAAATGTTTGATGAAATAAAAAAGATGATCTTAGGCCTAGTACATGGATACCAAACATGACATGCTTTACAATTGCGCACAAACGTGCAGTGGCAACAAAATAAATACATTTTTAAAAGCCTTTAAAAGCCTTTACAGGTTACCACTTTAGATTTACAGAGGAGGTCTACTGCAAAAATTACTGGCCTCGATCTAACCTTCGCGGTGATACCTCACATGCATGGTGCAATTGCTGTTTACGTTTGACGACAGACCGCCGCTTGCGTTCGCCTTAACGCGAGAGCAGGGGGCGACAGGGGTGCTTTTTTCTTTTTTTTTTTTTCTTTATTATTTTTTTGCTTTTTTATCTTATTTTTAAACTGTTCCTTTCATTTTTATTTTTTTTTAATCATTTTTATTGTTATCTCGGGGAATGTAAATATCCCCTATGATAGCAATAGGTAGTGACAGGTACTCTTTTTTGAAAAAATTGGGGTCTATTAGACCCTAGATCTCTCCTCTGCCCTCAAAGCATCTGACCACACCAAGATCGGTGTGATAAAATGCTTCCCCAATTTCCCAATGGCGCTATTTACATCCGGCAAAATCTAAGTCATAAAATGCTCGTAGCTTCCGGTTTCTTAGGCCATAGAGATGTTTGGAGCCACTCTGGTCTCTGATCAGCTCTATGGTCAGCTGGCTGAATCACCGGCTGCATTTTCAGGTTCCCTGTTGAGACAGGAGAGCCAGAGAAAAACACGGAAGACGGTGGGGGGGGGGCATTCCCTCCCACGGCTTGTAAAAGCAGTCTGGAGGCTAATTAGCCGCTAGGATTGCTTTTACATGAAAGCCGACCGCTGGCTGAAAAGAATGATACCAAGATGATACCTAAACCTGCAGGCATCATTCTGGTATAACCACTCAAAGTTGTGAATGGCGTACCTGAAGACAAAAAAATTGTTAACAATAAAGCACAGTAAACGGTAAAGTACAAAAAATTGCATACCTGAAAAGCAAACATGATAAAACATAATAACAATAAAACATTGCAGAATAGAATACAGTAAAAAAGAGCAGAACAATAGAGAGAATAGAGAGAGAGAACAATAAAACGACAACTATTTTTTTTATTTTATATCTTTTTTTTTTTTTTTTTTTACACTTTTTTTGTAACTAACTTTTATAACTGTAACCGGTTCCAGGTTCGGGTCTCTCAAAATGCGATGGCATCTTGGGAGACCCTGTGAAAGTGTGCCTAGTCTGTGGAATGCTGTATCCTACGCTAATACTCAACTAGTGCATAGTAGCGTTCAAAACATTCACCAATGCAAAGACCAGGATTGTCAGCACAGGAGGGACAATAATAGCGGGTGTCACGCCTATATCCGCGCTTGCTGCAGACACGACATCTTTTTTGGGGGGGTTCGCTGGGTAGGGGTACTCGGGAGGACATAAAGAAAATGCCTCTCATGCAGCCGACTGCATTTGGTTGGGGATGTGAATGGGGGAAGTACGGGCGCTGCAGAAGCGGTGGGTTCCCAATTAGGATTGGCGAATGCAGCAGGAAGGGCATTATGGGCACGACCGGCCTGTGTTTGTCTTTTTGGTGGCAGCGGGACACTACTTGTGCTTGCCACCTCACCAGCTTGAACTGCACTTATGGGACTCGCCACGTCACCAAGTGTTACTGCAGTGCGGGTTTGACTACGACCGGGGTGTACTAGGCCGCTGGTGCTTGCCAGTTCACCAAAACGCTACCAAAAATCTGTTGGCGATCGCAGGGATCAGGCCTGACTCTGCGAACGCTGCAGTTATGCGTTTAGTCTTTTGTAAGTGACAGTGATCGATCGATACTGCACTTGGGTGGGCTGGGCTGGGCCGGGCGGAGGGGCAAAACGCAGGTGCTAGCAGGTATCTGGGCTGATCCCGCTAACACTGCGTTTTTGGGAACCCTAAACTGCTGGGGACGCTAGTATAGATCTGATCGGATCAGATATTGATGCGTTCAGATACTATACCACTAAGGGTGGTGTACGGTGCGTGCGTGGGTGTTAGCACTACTGGCGCTAACCTGACGCTGCCTGGGGCTGGTGCTTGCCAGTTCACCAAAATACTACCAAAAAAACTGTTAGCGATCGCAGGGATCAGGCCTGACTCTGCGAACGCTGCAGTTATGCGTTTAGTGTTTTGTAAGTGACAGTGATCGATCGATACTGCACTTGGGTGGGCTGGGCCAGGTGGAGGGGCAAAACGCAGGTGCTAGCAGGTATCTAACACTGCGTTTTTGGGAACCCTAAACTGCTGGGGACGCTAGTATAGATCTGATCGGATCAGATATTGATCCGTACAGATACTATACCACTAAGGGAGGTGTATGCTGCGTGCGTGGGTGTTAGCGGTACTGGCGCTAATCTGACGCTGCCTGGGGCGACGCATATCACCGCCGGGCGATCAGGGGGCTAAACCTTTATTCGGTAATAAACGGCGGGTGCCCTGACACTATAAAAAATAAACAAACTAACCAGCGTCACCCGTAACACTTATACGGTGATCAGTGGTGAAAGGGTTAACTAGGGGGCAATCAAGGGGTTAAAACATTTATTAGGTAGTATATGGGGGTCCCTGACGCTATAAAACGCTGATGGCAAACCTAAATATTTACCTCCCTAACTAGCGTCACCAGCGACACTAATACAGCGATCAGAAAAATGATCGCTTAGCGACACTGGTGACAGGGGGTGATCAAGGGGTTAAAACTTTATTAGGGGGGTTAGGGGGGTACCCTAGACCTAAAGGGGGGGTAACAGTAACTGTCCCAACACTGTAACTGTCACAAACTGACACTATGCAGTAATCAGAAAAAAAAAAAAAACAGAAAAAAAAAACTGCTGGTGTCAGTTTGTGACAGGGGGGGGTGATCGGGGGGGGATCGGGGGGCGATCGGGGGGGGGGATCGGGGTGTTTAGTGTGCCTGGCATGTTCTACTGAGTGTGTAGTGTGTTGTGCACTCACAGTGATGTCTTCTCTCCTCGGGCCGGAACGGAAATTACCGAGCCGAAGGGAGATGACATAATTTCCTTTGCTGCTGTTTAGCATACAGCAGCAAAGGAATGATTCGATTGGCCGGCGGCGATCGCGAGGGGGGGGCCACGAACAGATGGTCTCCCCCTCACCTCTGATCGCCGCCGGACAAAAGACGACCGTCTCGGGCACCGGGGGGGGGGTCCGATCGGACCCCCCACCCGCGGAAGGCAAATCACGTACATGTACGTGATTTTGCCTGTCCGTGCCACCTTGCCGACATACATCGGCATGAGGCGGTCGTCAAGTGGTTAAGGTAAGATTTATCCTTTAACATCACATTTTATTGTATTGAATGTTTGATAATATATTGTATTTCTTTCCTCATTCCCTAATTACCATGGTTGTAATATGCTGTGAAGTGCTTTACCCCAAACACCCCCTAAAATGTGTAAAAATGTGATTTGTGCTTTAAATTCAGGCAGAGTGGCAGAGGCTTTTTTTTTGGTGTTCCAAAATCATTTGGAACCCTCCCTCCCCCCAACTGCTAACTCAGCTGATAACAATCCTCTATCTGCTGACTTTGCCAAACCCATACACACTATACCCACCTCTTTAGTGGTCAGATTTATGGATGAATTCCCCAAAGCATGTAGTGCAAGGGCCTGCCTGAATACTTTCAAGTGGTACTGTTTAAAGTTTTTGTATCCTATTATTATCTTGATAGGTAATAGCAGAATGTAAAAATGTGCTAAAATGTGTACAGTGTGTATTTATCTCTTTGTATTATGACACTTCTTACCTGGGAGGGGCTGGCCAAAGTAATACACATTATTTAGGCATTCATCTCTCAATGAAGTGGAGATGGTTACCTTTCCAAAACACCCCCCCCCCATAAAATTTTACAAATGGCCCATGAAAGGGGGGAGGAGGAATCTGATAGGTGGACCTTATACCTTTGTCTTTAACCACTTCCCGCCCGCCCTATGGCGGATTGACGTCCGGGAAGTGGTTGTGTTATCCTGACTGGGCGTCATATGACGTCCTTCAGGATAACATGCCGCAGCGTGCCCCCGGGGGCGCGCATCGCGGCGATCGGTGGAGCGGTGTGTCAGTCTGACACACCGCTACACTGATCTTGGTAAAAAGCCTCCGGCGGAGGCTCTTTACCACGTGATCAGCCGTGTCCAATCACGGCTGATCACGCTGTCAATAGGAAGAGCCGTTGATCGGCTCTTCCTCACTCGCGTCTGACAGACGCAAGTAGAGGAGAGCCGATCGGCGGCTCTCCTGGCAGGGGGGGTCTGCGCTGATTGTTTATCAGCGCAGCCCCCCCGCAGATCACCACACTGGACCACCAGGGATCACCACTAGGACCACCAGGGAAGGGGCAACATGTGGATGGCCAGGTATGTACCCCATGGCCATCCACATGTGCCCAGTATGCCAAATCTGTGCCAATCAGTGCCCACAAATGGGCACTGATTGGCACAATTATGTTGCAGTGATGCCCAGCAATGCCACCCTTAGGGGCATCACTGCAAACAAGTAATGCCACCAGTGCCACCCATCAGTGTCCATTCATGCCACCTGTCAGTGCCCATCCGTGCCCATCTATCAGTGCCCATCCGTGCCCATCTGTGCCAACTATCAGTGCCACCCATAAGTAACCATCAATGCCACCTACAAGTGCCATCAATGCCACCTATGAGTGCCCATCAGTGCCGCCTATTAGTGCCCATCCGTGCCACCTATGAGTGCCCATCAGTGCCGCATACCAGTGCCACCTATCAGTGCCCATCAGTGCCACCTATCAGTGCCCATCAGTGCCGCCTATCAGTGCCCATCATCAGTGCCCGTCAGTGCCACCTCATCAGTGCCACCTCATCGGTGCCACCTCATCGGTGCCCATCAGTGCCGCCATATCAGTGCCCGTCAGTGCAGCCATATCAGTGCCCGTCATTGAAGAAAAAAACGTACTTATTTACAAAAAGTTTTAACAGAAACAAAGAAAAACTTGTTTTTTTTCAAAATTTTCGGTCTTTTTTTATTTGTTGCGCAAAAAATAAAAACCGCAGAGGTGATCAAATACCACCAAAAGAAAGCTCTATTTGTGGGAACAAAATGATAAAAAATTTGTTTGGGTACAGTGTAGCATGACCGCGCAATTGTCATTCAAATTGCGACAGCGCTGAAAGCTGAAAATTGGGCTGGGCGGGAAGGTGTCTAAGTGCCTGGTATTGAAGTGGTTAAATACTCCCTAAAATAAATGTTATACTGATGTTGGCCAAGAATGTTTGTGTCTAATCTGCTTTCCCTGTTTATGTGCAAAATGATTAATTTACTTTTCTTGTTTGACTCCACAATTTCCTTCTAACCCACAGAAATGGCAGACTGTGGCCTCCCACTTTGCCCAGCGGTGGGACTTTCCTAACTGCGGAGGGGCAATTGATGGGAAACACATCCACATCATCCCACCACCCAACTGGGGGTCATACTATTATAATTATAGGGGTTCAATAGTATTGTGATGTTGGCAGTGGTGTGGCTACTTATGAGTTCCTGTATGTGGACTTGGGGAAGAATGGCCGGATGTCCGATGGTGGAGTCAGTGCCCAGACGGAGTTCTACAGGCATCTCCAGAATGGCAGCTTGGACTTGCCACCTCCAGAAGACAATGTGGAAGGACTCCCATTCGTCTTCGTTGCTGATGAAACGTTTGCGCTGGGGGACCATCTTATGCGGCCATTCCCGATGTAGACCCTCACCCCGGACCAGAGGGTTTTTAATTACTGGCTGGCCAGAGCCAGACGAGTGGGGGAGAACACATTTGGAATCATGACCAGCTGGTTCCGCCTATTTCTTACACCCATACACATGGCGGAGTATAAACTGAATCATATCATCCTGGCGTGCTGTGTTCTCCACAACTTTTTAAGGCGAAATTCTGACAACTATGCTGCCTCAGTTGGGCCTGAGGCCGGAATTCAAGTAAATGAACCAACCCTGACGGCGCTTGAAAGTGGCCGTCCTGGCTTGCGCCCCCTGAGTGCCCGCAAGGTTCATCTTAGATACCTTGATTACTTTGCGGGTAGGGGGCCATCAATATGCCAGACTATGTCTGATACATTTTGAAAATAAAAAAATAATTTTAACTACTAAAATCTTTGGTGACATTTACTGCTTTTGTTTCTTTTAGCTGACCCTGACAGAAATGTGGGGAGTCCTAAAAATGTCGTGATTGTGTAACCTTAAAAAGCCTTGTTGGGTGTTATTTACTAAAGGAAAATACACTTTGCACTACAGGTGCACTTGAACCTGCACTGAAACTGCACTTGTAGTGCAAAGTGGATTTTGCCCTTAGGAAATAACCCCCATTGTCACTGAAGACACCAATTTTACCGTAACAAAATTTTAGGAGCATTGAAACAATAATCCACACATTCTTGAGTATCAATCTTTTTAATACCAGCACAATCACATGTGCATTTCTAAAAGGTTTTTAAAACAAACCAACATGTTTGTTGTATAACAATTTTTTGGGTCACATTAATAAAAGTAGAAATGTCCATTTAAGGTAAAACAGACATGTTTCAAACAAACAAGAAATACACAAATCTGGAACTTACAAAGTTCAACTTTTGTAGAAACTGAAGGCAATATCAGACATGAGTATTTATAAACTGTGTTTGATATTGCGTTTAGATGGGGTGAAGTCACCCCTGGAAAAGCCAAATTTTGAAGATGCACACAAATTGCCAAATGTCAACATGTGCTAGCTGCCATCACGGGGGATCAAGGGACGTGTTTTATGGGTGCAACCCCTTCCTCACAGCTACGTTATTATTGAGGAAGGGGTTACACCCACAAAATGCCTACATTGATCTCCTGTGATGGCAGATAGCACATGTTGACACACTGTGTGCATCTTCAAAATTTGGCTTTTCTCCCCTATATAAAAAAAAATAGGTATACTTAGCACACAGATATTTGATGACAGAAAGAGGAATATGAAAAATTGCTTGGAAGTGGGGTACAATTGTCTATTTTGGCCAAGATGAAGAAATATTGTTTTCCTTTGTCAAGCTTGAATACTTACCTGTTTTGTACAAGCTTTACAGATGGAGATACCCCTATAGTATACACTGGAGCACTTGTGTGGGACCCCCTAATAAAAAGGGTGTTCTTGTGTCCCCCACTAGTGCTCCAGTGTCCAGATGTGTAAACAGCTGCTGAGTGTCCTTTCCTTACACAGAATCTAGTTTGCATTAAATTCTAGTTACAAACCCATCTAGACTCCAAAATTATTTTAAGAGAAGTAGGCTAGAAAAAATGTATTCAAATGCATATGGCCAAAACAATGGTGTTTTCAATGCCGAACGAACAATGTTTCATACGAACGAACAATGTGCCCATGAACATGAAAGTTGCCATATTAAACTGTACAACAGTAAAGAAAAGCACATGGAGCAGCACGAACGTAATAAAAATAAAGAATAGGAACACAGGACAACTACTTACTTTTTTGCAGCACTCTCCTGATCCTTCTGTACTGCTCATGCTCCCTTAATTTCAGGTCCGACCACCGCTTCCTGAGCTGATACTTGGATCATCGTACCCCGAAATTCCTGTGAAGACTCCTGACTTCTGCAGACTTTTGACTACTTTTGTCATGGCCTTTCTGACATTGGGGTTGGGGTAAGGTCCATACTTCCCGTCATAGTCGGCCCTCTTCAAGATGTCGACCATCTCCAACATCTCCTCAAAGGACATATTTGAGGCCTTAAATCGTCTCTTCCGGGATCGGGACGTTTCTGGCTCTGGGCTTTCCTCCTCCTCGTTGCTGTAATTAGCACGCACCTGCTGTGTCGCCATGTGCTCTTCCCCCACTGCGCCGAACGAGAAGGGGCAGGGAATAGACTAGAAAGAACGTCAGGGGCAGGCGGAGTTTCACGTATGCGCAGTGTATATAAAGCGTAACACGCGTGCGTAGTACGTACGATCTGTGAGCGGAGGAAAGAGTATCGGAGGCGCCGATCGTGATAACGAAGGTAAGATCTAAACTTGGGCCTATACTGCTTCTAGATTGAGGCCTATATTGTAACAAGATTAGGAGAGTTTCACCTGACATTAGGGTTTGTCTTGTATTGTGTCTTGCAGATA
Source organism: Lithobates septentrionalis (assembly GCA_037952835.1). Lineage (NCBI taxonomy): Eukaryota > Metazoa > Chordata > Amphibia > Anura > Ranidae > Lithobates > Lithobates septentrionalis. The sequence continues at coordinate 106,105 of JBBDGP010001819.1, read as the reverse complement.
AAATGGATGGCTTCAATGACCACAATTTCCTCCCCCTGTTCATAGACAAATACAGGGAGCTGCCCTGTCTGTGGCAGGTCAAACACCCGCATTATAATCATAAACAAAAGAGGCAGGCAGCGCTGGAGAAACTGCTGGAGTTGGTGAAGCCGGTGGTCCCCACGGCAACCATCCCCTATTTAAAAGCCAAAATTGGTGGCCTGAGGAGCACTTATCTTAGTGAGCACAAGAAGGTCACGGATTCCCAGAGATCCGGAGCTGCAGCAGATGACGTTTATGTCCCCAGGCTGTGGTACTATGAGAGACTGCGATTTCTGTCCGACCAGACTGGAGTCAGGGAATCCCTCTCAACCCTTCCTTCCACTCTTCCTTCCACCCCAGCTGAGGCTTCCGATGTCCAACCTGGGACTTCCAGCCAGGAAGAAGTGGAGGAGCCCACCTGGAGCCAGGTATAGCATTCTTCTACAGATTTCTGGTCAATAAATAAATTATGTTTACTAGATGTTATTATTGATCACTAATTGCTGATTTAATAAAGTGTTTTACATATCAATAGACAGTAGTGGGCAAAAATAATTGGGACAAGAATGAAAAATGCTGGGCTCAGAATGGTCATCAGTTATATTTGTTAACATTCAATTTGCAACAGTCATGAGGTGAAAATTGTGTGTGATTGATGAATAAACTAAAACTATGTCCCTTTTTCATACACAGGAAGACCTCAGCCAGGAGGAGGCTGTGGAATGTGGCAGCCAGGAGGAGGCTGTGGAATGTGGCAGCCAGGAGGAGGCGGGGGTTAGCGGCAGCCAGGAGAAGGCCGGGCCCAGTAGGACCCTGACAGAATCGCAGGTTCCTCCCCTCCGCCTTCCAACCAAAAGACCCAGGAAGGGGAGTAACGTGCAGGATTCAGCACTCAGGCTGATTCAGGAGGCTTCTGCGTCCCTCAGAGCCTTCCCCACTCCTGAAGAGGCCTTTGCCTGCATGGCTGCCACAAAATTGCAGGGCATGCAGGAGGGTCAACGCCTCCTGTGTGAGGACCTTCTTTACAAAACACTAACTAAGGGGGTGAGGGGCGAAATCACACACAAAACCCACCTGTGTGAATTGGACCGTCCTCCTCCTCCTGCCACAACTCCACCACCACAGCCACAGCATGGAAGGAAGCATCTAAGGAAGACCAGAGAGTGATGACCTGGGTTCAGTCTGGTCTGACAAAAGATGCAGCCTCTTGTATGACCACAGCCTGGGGACATACATGTCATCTGCAGCTGTTCAGGATCTCTTGGACTTCTGGACCAGACTGCACTCCCTTAGATATGGACTCCTCAGGCCACCAATTTTGCAGTAAAATAATTGATGTGTGCCCTGGGGGCCAAAGACTTCACCAGTTTCTGCTGTTTCTCCAGCGTTGCCTCCCTCTTTGTTTGGTTCTGATCCCTTAATAAAGGATTTTGTGTTTCAATTATAATTGCCTATGTGTGTTTTCCATCAAAAAGGACAGTTTGTTTGTGAGGAGGCAGGTACATTTCAAAAATACAATGTGAAATTAAAAAGAGACACCAACACCAAGAAATCTCCTTGAGATTAAATAATACAAGATAATAATGGTGTGGTGGTAACTTGACACACAAAACACACCCAAAAATATTCAGGATGTAAAATCAAAAAATTAAAAAAATTAAAAACAGGATCAGGCTTGAAAACAATACAAACCAAAAAAAAAACATATCTTTTTTCTCAGATGTGACAAATCAAAATATATTGATGAAATCACGATAAATAATAAAGAAAGATGTTTGTGAGAAGTCTGTGTGAATATCAGCAGCAAAACTACTTCATTCTTCTAGCATTATAAAGAAGAACAGAGTGCGCTGTATTAAACAATTTTAAACATTGCAGCCTGACGAAAGTGCTATATCCATTCCGAACGCTAATTTTACCAGACCGAGCTGTTCCGTCTCTGAATTTCTTCTGAGCATGCGTGGCACTTTGTGCGTCGGAATTGTCCACACACGGTCGGAATTGACGCGATCGGATTTTGTTGTCAGAAAATTTTATAGCCTGCTCTCAAACTTTGTGTGTCGGAAAATCCGATGGAAAAAGTCCGATGGAGCCCACACACGGTCGGAATTTCCGACAACAAGTTCCGATCGCACATTTTCCGTCGGAAAATCCGACCGTGTGTACAGGGCATTTGACTCTTATGCTATATAGTATATGAGTTCACCATCTCTGGTAAGCGTGCCAACCTTATCATTTGCACCATATTATCAAGTTTCATTCTATTGAACAGTACAGGAGTCTCCTCTACGTTTATAAGATTACAGTCAGGTCCATAAATATTGGGACATCGACACAATTCTAATCTAAGACTTTCAGCTTTAATTTGAGGGTATTTACATCCAAATCAGGTGAACGGTGTAGGAATTACAACAGTTTGTATATGTGCCTCCCACTTTTTAAGGGACCAAAAGTAATGGGACAGATTAACAATCATCCATCCAACTTTCACTTTTTAATACTTGGTTGCAAATCCTTTGCAGTCAATTACAGCCTGAAGTCTGGAATGCATAGACATCACCAGACGCTGGATTTCATCCCTGGTGATGCTCTGCCAGGCCTCTACGGCAAATGTCTTCAGTTCCTGCTTGTTCTTGGGGCATTTTCCCTTCAGTTTTGTCTTCAGCAAGTGAAATGCATGCTCAATCGGATTCAGCTCAGGTGATTGACTTGGCTATTGCATAACATTCCACTTCTTTCCCTTAAAAAACTCTTTGGTTGCTTTCACAGTATGCTTCGGGTCATTGTCCATCTGCAGTGTGAAGCGACATCCAATGAGTTCTGAAGCATTTTGCTGAATATGAGCAGATAATATTGCCCAAAACACTTCAGAACTCATCCTGCTGCTTTTGTCAGCAGTCACATCATCAATAAATACAAGAGAACCAGTTCCATTGGCAGCCATACATGCCCACGCCATGACACTACCACCATGCTTCACTGATGAGGTGGTATGCTTTGGATCATGAGCAGTTCCTTTCCTTCTCCATACTCTTCTCTTCCCATCACTCTGGTACAAGTTGATCTTGGTCTCATCTGTCCATAGGATGTTGTTCCAGAACTGTGAAGGCTTTTTTAGATGTTGTTTGTAAAACTCTAATCTGGCCTTCCTGTTTTTGTGGCTCACTAATGGTTTATATCTTGTGGTGAACCCTCTGTATTCACTCTGGTGAAGTCTTCTCTTGATTGTTGACTTTGACACACATACACCTACCTCCTGGAGAGTGTTCTTGATCTGGCCAACTGTTGTGAAGGGTGTTTTCTTCACCAGGGAAAGAATACTTTGATCATCCACCACAGTTGTTTTCCGTGGTCTTCTGGGTCTTTTGGTGTTGCTGTGCTCACCGGTGCGAAACAGTTGAATTGGCCACACCTAATATTTTTGCTATCTCTCTGATGGGTTTGTTTTGTTTTTTCAGCCTAATGATGGCTTGCTTCACTGATAGTGACTGCTCTTTGGGTCTCATATTGAGAGTTGACAGCAACAGATTCCAAATGCAAATAGCACACTTGAAATGAACTCTGGACCTTTTATCTGCTCCTTGTAAATGGGATAATGAGGAAATAACACACACCTGGCCATGGAACAGCTGAGCAGCCAATTGTCCCATTACTTTTGGTCCCTTAAAAAGTGGGAGGCACATATACAAACTGTTGTAATTCCTGCACCGTTTACCTGATTTGGATGTAAATACCCTCAAATTAAAGCTGAAAGTCTGCAGTTAAAGCACATCTTGTTCATTTAATTTCAAATCCATTGTGGTGGTGTATAGAGCCAAAAAGATTAGAATTGTGTTGATGTCCCAATATTTATGGACCTGACTGTAACTGTTTAAAAAGGACTACCACATGATATTTACTTACAAACTTTAAATAATTTTCACTATTATTAATTCACTCATATTTTATGCATTTTTTCAGTATTTTTATTCACTTATACACAATTTTGTGAGATCTAAAAAGGAGAAGCAGAGAGGATAGGGATTATTACGGTGCCAAAACTACTCAATCAAAAATAATTTAAAATGATCAATTTTATTACATTATATCAAAAACAGATAATGCATACACAAATTCATATTCAAATTAAACATATAAGGAGGGAGCACATAGAGTTTGCTAAAGGCCAGAATGGTGTTGGCCTAATATGATTGTGGGTCAGGTCTTCCATAGCTGTTTCGCCAAGACATTAGCTATTTCAGGGGAATAGGACGTGACCGATGTACTAAATATAACTCTACAAAGAGAAAAGTAAAAGACATAACATAAGTAAAAAGTTACAGTGAAACAAACTAGAAACATGATGCGTGATATTAAAAATTGAGGCAACACGGTACTAAAAATCTAACCCCTCCCACTAATATGTGGGAATCAACACCGTATTACCCCAAGGAGTCCCCATACCTACCCTGGTGCACCCAGCTGGCAAGGTCGGCACGAGGTCCGCCCCCACCACTATACTGTGGCTGCAGGGGGCAAGAGGCAACCAGTAAAAACTAGAAAGAAAAGAAATATTGAGTAGAGGCAAAAAATCCTCTCAGAGCCAAGATTTGTCCCAGTAATTAGAGCCAACATGGCCTCAATACGTACCAAAATTAGATATAGAAAGGTTTGAAGCAGGGTCGCTGAGAAACCCAGAAATATCCAATCAATCAAGGGAAAACTTTATTTTATTACTTATGACTGATATAGGATAGCTGGATATAAAACAAGAAATAGCAAATAATGAATAAATAAAACTAATAAAGGGTATTTATTAGAAATAAATCAGGCTAAACTTAGGGGGAATATCAAATAAATGATAACTGTGGCTTACCCATTATAGGTAATGGAAGTTCCTGGGCTCCAAAAAAAACAGCTCAGATATGCAGGATGTAAAGCATACAATAGAGTGCCTAGGCAGGAAGCCAAGCACTCCAGATATGTCCAACCACAGAGATCCTGCAGCAAAGAGTGAAAGAAGGATGTGATAGAACAAGAGAATGACAAGATTAAAATAGCCTGTATAGCTAAGTAGAGGAGATATATATTGAGCGAAAAGCCCCCCAACCTTAATACTGACCTTGAAAGAAAAGCTCAGAAATAACAGTGCCCCTGTAGAGCCAGCGATGAGCTGCTGGCTTGGTCAGCCTTTATACCCCCCCCCCACCCAGTCGGCATGTGATGGCTCCGTCCAGGAGCAGACGAAAAGCGGCCACCGCGCCTGCGCGATATCCGCATCCAGAAGCCTACCATGCCCAGAATGCCTACCATCGCGTTATACGACCGAGGTCGCACGGCACGAGGGCCAGGCATGGATACACTATCCAATAGGATGAAAATAAGGGGATAGGAAATGCACCAATGAAGGCTGATGATACAAGAGGGGGATAGGGGGCGATGGATGGCCGATAGGCCGATAGGCGGGCCCAGTGTCAATATTTATTTGATATTCCCCCTAAGTTTAGCCTGATTTATTTTTAATAATTACCCTTTATTAGTTTTATTTACTCATTATTTTCTATTTCTTGTCTTATATCCAGCTATCCTATATTTCTGGGTTTCTCAGCGCCCCTGCTTCAAACCTTTCTATATCTAATTTTGGTACGTATTGAAGCCATGTTGGCCCTATTTACTGTGACAAATATTGGCTCCGAGAGGATTATTTGCCTCTACTCAATATTTCTTTTCTGTCTAGTTTTTACTGTTTGCCTCTTGCCCCCTGCAGCCACACTACGGTGGTGGTGGGTCGCCACCCTTGGGGCGGACCTCATGCCGACCTTGCCAGCTGGGTGCACCGGGGTAGGTATGGGGACTCCTTAGGGTATTGGGGTATTGATTCCCACAAATTAGTGGGAGGGGTGGGATTTTTAGCACCTTGTCGCCTCTATTTTCAATATCACGCATTGTGTTTCTAGTTTGTTACATTGTAACTTTTTACTTATGTTATGTCTTTTACTTTTTCTCCTTGTAGATTTATATTTAGTACATCTGAAACAACCTATTCCCCTGAAGAAGCCAATGTCTCGGTGAAACATGTGGGGAAGACCTGACTCGCAATCATATTAGGCCAACACCATTCTGGCCATTAGCAAACTCTATGTGCTCCCTCCTTATATGTTTAATTTGAATATAAATTTGTGTATGCATTATCTGTTTTTGATATAATGTAATAAAACTGATCATTTTAAATAATTTTTGATTGCATAGTTTTGGCACCATAATAATCCCTATCCTCTCTGCTTCTCCTTTTTAACAATCATTGGGATGAGGTGTCTTATCTAAATACGGACATATTTGCCACTCTCTCCAAATTTTTATCGATTATGGTGTTTTAATACACCATTATTCGTGGCTGATTGTCCCTTTAGATAAACTAATTTAAACATTGTCCTTGTTATTATCTCAATTCATTATTCTGTTTTTCTCAATTTGTGCTTATCTCTATATTGTTCATCTTTTTCTACTATCTATTTTGTGTTATTTGAACATTGACCTGACATGTATTTGTATATGTAAACAAAAATTTGATTCACCATAAAACTAGCCCCTACCAATAATGAACCAAATAGTGGCGCTAAACAAATTAAACTGAATAAACAAGTGGATAACTGGATAAACAATATAGATATCGTAAAGTGTAAATATAAAATAGTGATGGATCCACAACACAGTGCACCAAATAATACAGTGTCCTGGAAAAATGTATGATCAATTATGTGAATAAGTGATCTGTAAAAACAATGAATAATATAATAAATATATAAAGTCCTTTAGATGAACAACCAAAAGTGTGAAAAATTCAAAAAATGGTGATAAACAGATAGTGATATATATATGTATATGTAAATGTGTATGTATATATGTGTGTGTGTGTGTGTGTGTGTGTGTATATATATATATATATATATATATATATATATATATATATATATATATATATATATTCCTTTAACGTTAATCCGTGACGTGATATAATGAAGATCTTCAATAACATAAATCTTCCATCTTCCACTACACCTCTGTGACCGTGATTCCACTCCCCTTAGGCGACAAACTCACCAGCTCCTATTGCCTCACACTCTCGTGTTTGGCTAAATGGCTTTAACCCACACAGAAGGGGGTAAAATAATGACCTCTGATGGTCCAACGTTTAGCATTCAGAGTTTTCAACAAAAGTGCTCTCTCCACATGTAAAAAAGAAGTGATCCAATAGTGTAGTACCGTAATGAAATTTATTTAAAATATCAAACTCTTCCACCATTAAACTCACATCTCAAAAAATCACATCAGGCAGAGAAAACAGCACAGCAGATTGTCACAGCAACAACTCCAAAGGAAAGAACCAGCGTATGGTGGTCACGGCGGACCCAAGGAGTACACTCTTTGGTGACAGTCTCACCCGTCCCTTGGAACCGCTTCCCCACTTCCTAGTGTGGCGCTCTCCGTCACAGCGTACTCCGTCACACCTATTCGATTGCCGTACAGCCACGCCCCTAGCCTACGGCACCTGGTATTCCCAGGCGGTCTCCCATCCAGGTACTAACCAGGCCCCACCCTGCTTATGATATGCCTAATAATGCCTCTGTCTCCTTTTCTTCTACCACCTCTACATCATATCGGGATCATTCCCAGGATAGGATTCCTAAAAAAAGAAAGGGGTATCATACCACCACTTCTACGGATTCACTCCATCGCACTTTTGGACCCACCCCCACACGTTGGCCCTCGGTAGTTCGTACCAATATGACTACTGCATACTTGTCCACACCTTTTTCCAGTAGACCGTCCACCACATCTTCTATGCCCAACTCACTATTACATCCTGCACTAAGCACCACTTTACCTGCACCTTCTTCCCTCTCTTCTGCTACTACACGTAGGGTAAGTGAACCTATTTTAACTACTATGTTTCCTCATTAGTGCTCAATCCATTGATCCAAAAATTGCACCAATTTTTTTTAGTGAAAACCCCAGAACAAGCATTGAGTCCAACGTTACCTCCCCCAATCAGGGAACCTCAGGTTTAGAAGCAATAAACCTTTCCTCTGTACTGCTTACTGATGAACAGGTCTATGTGCTTCAACTGGGTCTCACTTTCTGTCCTTCTACTGATATCGATAGATTTCAACTAATCAAAGAGATACATTTGTTTGCCAGAAGGCTTATGTTCAAGGTTATCTATGATAAACCTTCTACACTGGAACAGCCTGACTTTCCATCCACCCATGGAATTTTCCCAGATTGAACTTCAGGCCATGGAGGACCTGATGTCGCTCTGGGAGGAGGGACACACTAGCGACGAGGAGTCACCGGTGCTCACTTTGCCTGGTGTCACCGTCCCCGGTGTGTCCCCCCCACTTCCTTTAAAACAAAATCTCGGGCATTACTCAAAGCAAACCCAAATATTTGGGCATTTGTAGAACAGATTACCTCTGAGATAAAATATCTGGACCTGGATAACCTATCTTTCAAACATTGTAAGGCTCTCAAGGACCTCCAATGCCATCCATGATTGGTCATCAAGCTGGCTGACAAAGGGGGTAATGTCGTTGTCATGGATGTCAAGGTATATGAAAGCATGTGTCTCAATATCCTTGACAACAGACAATAGTACGGCCCTATTTCCAAGACCCTAGTTGAAAATTTCACTCGTGAATACTATGGCTTAATTTTTAAGGCTTACCAACAGGGCATTATTGATTCAAATACTTGGAGCTATCTTAGTGTCAAAGATCCTAGGACACCCACATTTTATTCTTTACCCAAAGTGCACAAATTATTGGAGCATCCCCCCGGAAGGCCTGTTGTAAACAACTTCCTCCCAACAAATGGTTGGTAGCTCTCGATGTCGAGAGCCTGTATAACTCTATTCCACATAAAAAGGGAATCGAGGTTATCCATACCCAACTCAAAGAACGTAGACCTATGTCCGATCTTTATAGCCAGTTCGTCCTTCAGCTATTGGTGTTCATCCTAACACACAATATATTTATGTTTGGTTCCTCCCACTTCCTCCAGGTACAGGGGGTGGCTCTGGGGACCAAGTGTGCCCCTTCCTATGCCAACCTGTACTTGAGGGGGTGGGAGAGGGAACTATTCGCTAATGATCATCTATCGGGCCTATTACAGCATGTCTTAGCCTGGCATAGGTATATAGATGGCATTTTAATTTTTTGGAACGGTACGCGGGATGAACTCTCACTGCTGATGGACTTACTGGGTATCAATAACTATAACCTGAGGTTCACAATGGAGTTCAGCCAATCAAAGATCAATTTCCTTGACCTACAAACTCATGCTGATGCTGAGGGAACTCTTCACTCTATCGTAAGCCTTCTGCAGGCAATACGTTTTTGCATGCCAGCAGTGCACATCCACGGTCACTGCTGGACAGCATTCCCTACAGTCAGTTTCTACGACTACTCTAGAGGAAGACTTTCACCATGCAGCCAATGACCTGTATCATAGATTACATCAAAGAGGATATAGTAGATCTCTTTTGAAAAAAACATTTAATAAAGTAGTCAAATTGAACAGAAAAGGATCTCATCCATTCTAAAAGACCCCCAGTTGTTAACCAATCGCTTCGAATTATTACCCAGTTTTCCCAACAACATACTCAGATGAGAGGCATTCTAACCAAATATTGGCCCTTACTCACTGTAGACAGCACTATTCAGAAATACATTAAATCCTACCCAGAGATCACGTATCAACGGGCTCCCTCTGTGAGGGACCGCCTGGTAACCAGCCATCATATGCCCAGGAATTTCGATAATTCCATACCTGTAGGTACATTCCCATGTGGGAGATGCGATATTTGCTCCTTTATTTCCAACTCCAGAGATGTCATTTTTCCCAATGGCTTTGTGTATACAGTTAAACATAGAGTCACGTGTAAAACTGTGGGAGTGCGGATGCTTTTAAGTTGGAAAGACGAAACACCCTTTTTTCATCAGGGATCAGGGACCATATTATGCCTTATGAGACATTGCTATAAATAGCCTCTAATTACTGTATAAATGTCACTGGCTAGGAAGGGGTTAACAATAGGGGGTGATCAAGGGGTTAAATGTGTTCCCTATGTGTGTTCTAACTGTAGGGGGAATGTGGCTGACTAGAGGAGGAGTCAGATCATTAGTCCTACTTGGTAGTAACACACAATCTGTCTCCTCTCCCCTGACAGAACCAGGATGAGTCTTTTTTTATAGCTATGGCAGCGTTTATATATTTATATTATTATTATTAACTTCTTTTTTAGGGCCCTTTCACACTGGGGCAGAAGTGCCGCTGCTTTGATTCCAGTGTGAAAGCCCCGAGGGCTGCTAGCGGGGCGGCTTTACCGACGGTAAAGCACCGCTTACAATAGCAGCGCTTTACTGCCGATGCCGCCCCCGCCCCAATGTGAAAGGGGCCATACTGATATATACTTTATTATATCTCAAACCCAGTAACTTACTGTGCCCCCGCTTGACGTAATTTGGTTCTTGTTTTAGGGCCCCTGGCATATATTCGATCTTATTGGCCCACTAAAATCTTTTTCCCCCCTCCTCCCCCTTTTACTCTTGATTTGGCTACTCACTGCCCTCTTTAGGATCCCTTGACCATCTTTGGATCCACATATATAATTCCCAGGTCATATATTGTTTGATTAGGCTTTATTATCCTATTCTAATTTTCTTAACTGCTATATATACATATAACAATATAAATAGTAATCTATACTGTCTTAATTTGTTGTATTGTTGTTTATTTTTTTATTTTGTGCATCATTGCTTCTCTATCTCCTATACATGCTGCGTGTATTGATGGGGCGACATGGTATGAATGGGATGGGCCGTGCCTGAATTGAGCTCTGCATGGCATTTCCCTGCCCCATTATTTTATCTCCCCTCTTTCGACTCATATTTCAATCTCCCCGCTTTTTTTCCCCATCCTCCTCTGTTTTTTTCTGGCTATGGAAAGCATGGGGTTCGCCCTTCTGGGGGATGATTCGATCACTACCCGTGGCTGTATGGACACCCAAGGGCCTATTGTCTATTGACACTGGGCCCGCCTATTGGCCATCCATCACCCCTATCCCCCTTTCGTATCATCTGCCTCTGTTTACATCGGCCCTCAGTGGTGTGTGTCCTAACCCCTTATTTTCATCCTATTGGATAGTGTATCCGTGCCCGCCCTCGTCTTTTCGCGCCGTGCGACCTCGATTGTATGACGCGATTGACGCTTGGCATTCTGGGCATGGTAGGCTTCTGGATGCGGATATCGTGCAAGCGCAGTGGGCGCTTTTCGTCCACTCTATACCGCTTTAAACCCCGTGGGGGGTATAAAGGCTGACCGAGCCAGCGGCTCATCGCTGGCTCTATAGGGGCAGTGTTATTTTTGAGCATTCCTTTCAAGGTCAGTAGTAAGTTTGGGGGGCTTTTCGCTCCATATATCTCCTCTACTTAGCTATTCAGGCTATTTTAATCTTGTCATTCTCTTGTTCTATCACTCTTCTATCACTCTTATCACTCTTTGCTGCAGGATCTCTGTGGCTGGACATCTCTGGAGTGCTTGGATATGCTTTGCATCCTGCATATCTGAGCTGTTTTTTTTTTGGAGCCCAGGAACGTCCATTTCCTATAATGGGTAAGCCGCAGTTACCATTTATTTGATATTCCCTCTAAGTTTAGCCTGATTTATTTTTAATAAATACCCTTTATTATTTTTATTTATTCATTATTTGCTATCTCTTGTTTTATATCCAGCTATCCTATATCAGTCATAAGCAATAAAATAAAGTTTTCCCTTGATTGATTGGATATTTCTGGGTTTCTCAGCGCTCCTGCTTCAAACCTTTCTATATCTAATTTTGGTACGTATTGAGGCCATGTTGGCCCTATTTACTGGGACAAATATTGGCTCTGGGAGGGTGATTTGTCTCTACTCAATATTTCTTTTCTTTCCAGTTTTTACTGGTTGCCTCTGGCCCAGTGCAGCCACACTACGGTGGTGGTGGGTCACCACCCTTGGGGAGGACCTCGTGCCGACCTTGCCAGCTGGGTGCACCAGGGTAGGTATGGAGACTCCTTGGGGTATTGCGGTGTTGATTCCCACAAATTAGTGGGAGGGATGGGATTTTTAGTACCTTGTCGCCTCAATTTTCAATATCAAGCATCATGTTTCTAGTTTGTTACATTGTAACTTTTTACTTATGTTATGTCTTCTACTTTTTCTCTTTGTAGAGTTATATTTAGTACATCGATCACGTCCTATTCCCTGGAAGAAGCCAATGTCTTGGCGAAACATGTAGGGAAGACCTGACCCGCAATCATATTAGGCCAACACCATTCTGCAAACTCTATGTGCTCCCTCCTTATATGTTTAATTTGAATATGAATTTGTGTATGCATTATCTGTTTTTGATTTAATGTAATAAAATTGATCATTTTGAATAATTTTTGATTGAGTAGTTTTGGCACTGTAATAATCCCTATCCTCTCTGCTTCTCCTTTTTAACAATCATTGGGATGAGGTGCCTTATGTAAATACGAACATATCTGCCACTCTCTCCAAATTTTGTGAGATCATTCATCCACCATTGTATACACCTTGGGTCATCCAGGTGTTTATTTTTCATTTATTTTATTTGTTTTACAATTTTGAGCCCTACACTAATTATTGTTGATAGAAATAGAGAACTAGTCTTTTATTTATTCTTCATCTTCTCCTTCTTCTTTACTATTTTTGTTAATATTACAGTATCTCACAAAAGTGAGTACACCCCTCTCATTTTTGTAAATATTTTATTATATCTTTTCATGTGACAACACAACAAGAAATTACACTTTGCTACAATGTAAGGTAGTGAGTGTACAGCTTGTATAACAGTGTAAATTTGTCGACCCCTCAAAATAACTCAACACACAGCCATTAATGTCTAAACCACTGGCAAAAAAAGTGAGTACACCCCTAAGTGAAAATGTCCAAATTGGGCCCAATTAGCCATTTTCCCTCCCCAGTGTCATGTGACTCGTTAGTGTTACAAGGTTTTAGGTGTAATGGGGAGCAGGTGTGTTAAATTTGGCACCTCGTGGCAAAGAACTCTCTGAGGATCTGAAAAGAAGAATTGTTGGTCTACATAAAAATGGTCTAGGCTATAAGAAGATTGCTAAGACCCTGAAACTGAGCTGCAGCATGGTGGCCCAGGCCATACAGCAGTTTAACAGGACAGGTTCCACTCAGAACTGGCCTCGTCTTGGTCGACCAAAGAAGTTGAATGCACGTGCTCAGCACCATATCCAGAGGTTGTCTTTGGGAAATAGATGTATGAGTGCTGCCAGCATTGCTGCAGAGGTTGAAGGGGTTGGCGGTTAGCCTGTCAGTGCTCAGACCATACGCTGCACACTGCATCAAATTGGTCTGCATGTCTGTCATCCCAAAAGGAAGCCTTTTCTGAAGATGATGCACAGATTGCCTACTGTCAAGCATGGTGGTTGGAGTGTCATGGTCTGGGGCTGCATAAGTGCTGCCTGCACTGGGGAGCTACAGTTCATTGAGGGAACCATGAATGCCAACATGTACTGTGACATACTGAAGCAGAGCATGATGCCCTCCCTTCGGAGACTGGGCTGCAGGGCAGTATATCAACATGATAACAACCCCAAACACACCTCCAAGACGACCACTACCTTGCTAAAGAAGGTGGAGGTAAAGGTGATGGACTGGCCAAGCATGTCTACAGACCTAAACCCTCTTGAGCATCTGTGGGGCAACCTCAAATGGAAGGTGGAGGAGCACAAGGTCTCTAACATCCACCAGCTCTGTGATGTCATCATGGTGGAGTGGAACAGGACCCGAGTGGCAACCTGTGAAGCTCTGGTGAACTCCATGCCCAAGAGGGTTAAGGCAGTGATGGAAAATAATGGTGGCCACACAAAATATTGACACTTTGGGCCCAATTTGGACATTTTCACTTAGGGATGTACTCACTTTTGTTGCCAGTGGTTTAGACATTAATGGCTGTGTGTTGAGTTAATTTGAGGGGACAGCAAATTTACACTGTTATACAAGCTGTACACTCACTACTTTACATTGTAGAAAAGTGTAATTTCTTCAGTGTTGTTACATGAAAATATATAATAAAATATTTACAAAAATGTGAGGGGTGTACCCGCTTTCATGAAATACTGTATTTATTGTTTTTGTTTATACATAGTTATAAACATACTAGGCAAGGTTGAATAAATACAATAGTCCATCCAGTTCAGCCTGTGTAGGTGTACGTGTGTCAGTGTTGGTAATTCTTTCCAATATCCTGTATGTTTTGTTATTTAACCACTTCAGCCCCGGAAGGATTTGCCCCCTTCCTGACCATTTTTTGCGATACAACACTGCGTCGCTTTAACTGACAATTGTGCGGTCATGCAACGTTGTACCCAAACAAAATGCATGTCCTTTTTCCCACAAATAGAACTTTCTTTTGGTGGTATTTAATCACCTCTGCGGTTTTTATTTTTTGCACTATAAACAAAAAAAGAGTGACAATTTTGAAAAAAAAAACACAATATTTTGTACTTTTTGCTATAATAAATATCCAAAAAAAGAAAAAAAATGTCTTCATCGGGCTAGGCCGATATGTATTCTTCTACATATTTTTGGTAAAAAAAAAATCGCAATAAGCGTATTTTGATTGGTTTGTGCAAAAGTTATGGCGTCTACAAAATAGAGGATAGATTTATGGCATTTTTATATTTATTATTTTTTTTACTAGTAATGGTGGTGATCTGCAATTTTTATCTTGACTGAAACATTGCGGCAAACAAATTGGACACTTTTTTGAGACCATTGACATTTATACAGCGATCAGTGCTATAAATAGCCTCTAATTACTGTATAAATGTCACTGGCTAGGAAGAGGTTAACAATAGGGGGCGATCAAGGGGTTAAATGTGTTCCCTATGTGTGTTCTAACTGTGGGGAGAATGTGGCTGACTAGAACAGGAGTCAGATCATTGGTCCTACTTGGTAGGAACACACAATCTGTCTCCTCTCCCCTGACAGAACCAGGATCTGTATGTTTACACACACAGATCCCGGTTCTCGCTCTGTCATGAGCGACCGCAGGTGCCCGGCGGTCATTGCGCCCGCCGGGCACATGCATCGGCTCCGGGGACATGCTGCGGGCACACGCGCGTGCCTCCAGTGGCCCACGCGCGCCTGCTACAGTAAATACAACAAATAAAGGAGGAAAACCACCGCGCTATATGCTCTATACAGTTAACAATCAAGTAAGTAAGTGACAGGCAATTGAAAAAGGAGCAGCCGCTTAAAGGTGAGATACACACACTACACAGTAAATAAACAAAGGAAGCAGCGCTATAAATCAAATAAAATCACAAATAATGAATAGTGATAAATAAAGTTCATGAACAATCAAGTGACACAATAAAGTTCAATCAGTGGAAGGAAGTCTTCAAAGGTGCAATGGATGAACCGGACAACTGAGTCCCTTATTAGGCAAATACAGATGGGACTGGATAGACCTTCACCACACCACAGTGTTATGAATAAAATGGGCGCTTACCAAATGGCAAGCTTAAAAAAGCTTGTGACCTTAACCCGGTCGGGGCCTTTCCTGAGATGGGAACACCGTTAGACACTCCTCAGACCGTGGATGGCTCGCTATCCTCCACATAGGGGAACCAGGGTGCAAAGAGTACTATACTCCTATCTTGGAGTTGTTCTCACAAACAATGCCCCAAAAAAAAGGAAGGAAGAGCAACATAGCGTAATCCTGGATGGATATTTATTTAAAAGACATTAAAAGTACACTTACAGTGTGTTGAATAAAAACAGCATGGAAAGCCGGCCGGCTAGCACGAACACCCGTCCTACAGACGGTGGATACGGCACGTCAGCACGTCAGCACGCCCGACGTATGTTTCGTCACACTTCTGACGTCGTCTGGGGCACGGGCGACGCACTGACGTGTCGCTCATATATAGCAAACAAATATAACCAAGCCTCGAAATGAACAAAGCCGGAAGTCACCTTGCGCTCCACCGAGTAAGGGCGGAAGGTATGGGAACGCCATCTTAACTAAGGGATCCCATGTTAACATGGATACCAATTTTGTTATTGTGGTAAACGTTGTGAATTAATGAGAAAGGAAAGGGGAAGGGGGGAAAAGAAAAAAAGGGGGGGGGAAACACAATGGGTTCACTCGTATCAAATATGAAAACGAATGCCAAGTTAAATTAAAGAGTCTTAAAGAGCCGGCATACAGCTTTTAAAAATATAAATACTCCCCACTGCCACCACCAATTGTGGAAGGGAGATCCACATCCTTATTGCCCTGACAGTGAAAAAACCCCTGCACAGTTTAAGGTTAAACCGCTTATCCTCCAATCTCATTGTGTGTGCCCTCTTACACTCCGAGACTGAATCACTTTTCTCCTATGTTGGAATTGCCGTTGAGGTATTTGTAAATCGCTATCATATCTCCTCTCAAACGTCTCTTCTCCAGCGAGAACAAATTTAGTGCCTGTAGTCGTTCCTCGTAATTGAGGTCCTTCAGTCCCCTTATTAATTTTGTTGGTCTTCTCTGGACTCTCTCCAGCTCCAGCATATCTCTTCTTAGGACTGGTGACCAGAACTGGACAGATTACTCCAGATGGGGCCTAACCAGAGTTTTATAAAGTGACAGGATTTTTTTTCTATTTCCATATATAATTTTCTAAACCACACATACGTCATTGATTAGCTAAATCACATTTTCCATCCTTTCATTTTGATTTGGTTGTCATTGGTCCTAGAGACTAGAGCTGCCTATGCAGCTTTTTTTTTCAACATTCACATGTGAGAACATGCTTTAAGCTGCAGGTGAGGTGGAAGTCCTCTGAGCCTTGTGTAGGAGGCAGACAAGATCTCCACCAAGAGTCTAATACATACATCCGTCTACTCAGAAAATACTTTAGGACACAAAGCATTTTCAATTAGTGATCACTGTGAGCCACATGAAAAATGCATTAAGATTTATGAGACACTGGTTGCCATTTAGCTTGTGATTAAATGGATTATCATGGTGGTGTAAACAAAAGGTGACAGGTTCCATGTGTTTCTTAACAACAGCAACAACACGCGCTGAAGTGTAGCCTATTTTCAGCAGTGTTTGATTTGTCTTTCTCCTAACTGTAGTGTTACATATTGAATTGTTCTTTACGAAAGAAACTCAAGTAACACTTGTGCAATTCTATTGCATAGAGATCTTATGACTCAGAGAATCACTCTAAAGAATGTTTCATTATTTTCCATAAAAAAAAAAAAAAAATCATTAGATGATTCCACTCTTAAATACTAACATACACTCTTTAATCAGGGATGATGGCAGGGTATTTGCATAGCGTCTGCTGACACTGCTGGCTTTCATGTCTATAACAATTTGGATTAGCTAATTAACAGTGTCTATTGCTTTTCATTAGGGATGAGCCGAACACCCCCCGGTTCGGTTCGCACCAGAACCCGCGAACGGACCGAAAGTTCGCACGAACGTTAGAACCCCATTGACGTCTATGGGACTCGAACGTTCGAAATCAAAAGTGCTCATTTTAAAGGCTAATTTGCATGGTATTGTCCTAAAAAGGGTTTGGGGACCCGGGTCCTACCCCAGGGGACATGTATCAATGCAAAAAAAACTTTTAAAAACGGACGTTTTTTCGGGAGCAGTGATTTTAATGATGCTTAAAGTAAAAAAAAAAAAGTGAAATATTCCTTTAAATATCGTACCTGGGGGGTGTCTATAGTATGCCTGTAAAGTGACGCGTGTTTCCCATGTTTAGAACAGTCCCTGCACCAAATGTCATTTTTAAAGGAAAAAATCTCATTTAAAACTGCTTGCGGGTTTAATGTCATGTCGGGTCATGGCAATATGGATGAAAATCAGTGAGACAAACGGCATGGGTACCCCCCAGTCCATTACCAGGCCCTTTGGGTCTTGTATGGATATTAAGGGGAACCCCACACCCAAATTAAAATAAGGAAAGGTGTGGGGCCACCAGGCCCTATATACTCTGAACAGCAGTATACAGGCGGTGCAAACAAGACAGGGACTGTAGGTTTGTTGTTAAGTAGAATCTGTTTGTAATTTTGAACATTTTTAATGTGTTTAGCTCCAGCCAAAAAATCTTTTCTAAGCTTTTTGGAAAACATAGGGAAGGGTTATCACCCCTGTGACATTTGTTTTGCGTCTTTCCTCCTCTTCAGAAGATTTCACCTCACTTTTTTGTCCCAATGAAAAATGTTTTTTGAAAATTTGGGTTTTTTTGTGGAACAAGGATTGGAAAGCATCAGTGGAAAGGAGAAATTGTTTTCCCATATTAACTCTTACAGGAGAGAATTTCCCTTCCTTAGGGGTAGATTTCATCTCACTTCCTGTTGTCTCCTACCGTTTGCAAGTAGGAGTCGTTTGTAAGTTAGATGTTTGAAGGTAGGGTCCTGCCCTATATACTCAGCAGAAATTTGGGCCTTAGGTGTTGCTGTGGCCAAAACGCTGTAAGCCCTCACAGGGCCCTGCTGTGAAATATTAGATCAAGAATTGTAATTACATGCCCCTGTTGAACAGGAGCTGAAAAATTAGGCCTTAGGCACTGGTGCTGGTGCCACAACACTGCAACCCCTCACAGACACTCTAGTTGGAACGCAGGAACGAGCCCTGCTGCAAAGTATTGCATCAAAAATTGTAATTACACGCCCCTGTTAGACAGGGGCAGAAAAATTGGGTCTTAGGCACTGGTGCTGGTGCCACAACACTGCAACCCCTCACAGACACTCTAGTTGAAACGCAGGAACAAGCCCTGCTGCAAAGTATTGCATCAAAAATTGTAATTACACGCCCCTGTTAAACAGGGGCTGAAAAATTGTGCCTTAGGCACTGGTGGTGGCGCCCAGAACCAAAAATGTTCTTACAAGCTATCAGCGTGATGATTGAGGAGGAAGAGGATAATTACTCAGGGATAGTCACTCAGCATCAGCATAGGCAGTCTTTGAAGGGATCTGAGATTTCAAAAAAAATTATTCGGTTACATCTGCATCAGGTGCTTGGTAGCTGGTGGTGATCCAAGACTGATTCATTTTTATGAAGGTCAGCCGATCGACCGAGTCGGTGGACAGACGCACCCTGTGATCGGTTACCACGCCTCCAGCAGCACTGAATGTGCGTTCCGAAAGAACGCTGGATGCAGGACAGGCCAGTAGCTCAATTGCATACTGTGCAAGCTCTGGCCAGTGATCCATCCTCAAGACCCAGTAACCCAGAGGATTTTCGGTGGGAAAGGTGTCCAAGTCTGATCTTGCCCCTAGGTATTCCTGCACCATGTAAAACAGACGCTGGCGATGGTTGCTGGAACCGATCATACCTTGGGGCTGCGGACCAAAAAATTGTCTGAACGCATCGGTCAGACGGCCACCTTCTCCACCGCTCCTTCTTTGACTGACCGAAGCCTCAGCAACACGTTGTCCAGAAACAGGAGTTTGTAACCTCCCAGCCTCTGGGAACGCATTGCACAGACCTTTCTGCAAGGCCTCCCGAAGATGTTTCATCCTCTGCTCCCTCTGCGATGGCAAGATAAGGTCCGCAACCTTACCCTTGTAACGTGGATCAAGGAGGGTTGCCAGCCAGTATTGGTCCTTCTCCTTGATACCACGAATACGAGGATCCTTACGCAGGCTTTGCAGGATCAGGGAGGCCATGCAGCGTAGGTTTGCTGAGGCATTCGGTCCGGAGTCCTCTGGGTCACTAAGGACAACAACGTCCGCAGCCACCTCCTCCCAGCCACGTACAAGTCCATGTGTTCCTTGGGACTGATCCCTTAAAGACTGCTGATGCTGAGTGCCAGGCTCCACCTCCATACTGACACAATCTTCCTCCTCCTCCTCCTCCTCCTCCTCGTCCTCTTCCTGTGTGATCGGCGGGCACGCAGGAACACTGTCTGGATAAAGGGGGCCTTGAGAGCTAAGGAAGTCCTCCTCTTCCTGCCTCTGTTCTGCCTCAAGTGCCCTGTCCATTATTCCACGCAGCGTGTGCTCCAACAGGTGGACAAGGGGGACAGTGTCACTGATGCATGCACTGTCAGTGCTCACCATCCTCGTGGCCTCCTCGAATGGTGACAGGACAGTGCATGCATCCCTGATCATGGCCCACTGGCGTGGGGAAAAAAAACCAAGGTCCCCTGACCCTGTCCTGGTGCCATAGTCGCACAGGTACTCATTGATGGCCCTCTGCTGCGTGTGCAGCCGCTGCAGCATGGCCAACGTCGAGTTCCACCTGGTGGGCATGTCACAGATTAGGCGGTTCTTGGGCAGGTTAAACTCCTTTTGGAGGTCCGTCAGCCGAGCACTGGCATTATATGACCGGCGGAAATGCACAGAGACTTTCCTGGCCTGCCTCAGGACATCCTGTAAGCCCGGGTACCTGCCCAAGAACCGCTGCACCACCAAGTTAAGGACGTGAGCCAAACAGGGCACATGGGTCAGTTGTCCCTGTCGGAGGGCAGAGAGGAGGTTGGTGCCATTGTCGCAAACCACCATTCCTGCCTTAAGTTGGCATGGCGTCAACCACCTCTGAACCTGCCCCTGCAGAGCTGACAGAACCTCTGCCCCAGTGTGGCTCCTGTCCCCCAAGCACACCAGCTCAAGCACCGCATGGCATCTTTTGGCCTGCGTACTTGCGTAGCCCCTTGAACGCCTACGGAGCACCGCTGGTTCCGAGGAAGAGGCCATGGAGGAAGAAGAAGAGGAGGGGGTGGAGGAGAGAGGTGTGTCACAATCAGTATTTTGGAGGCGTGGTGGCGGAACAACCTCCAACACTACTGCACCTTGTCCTGCATCCTTCCCAGCTGCCAGCAGAGTCACCCAATGCGCCGTGAAACTTAAGTAACGTCCCTGTCCATGCCTGCTGGACCATGAGTCAGCGGTAATATGCACCTTACCGCTGACCGCCCTGTCCAGCGAGGCATGGACATTGCCTTCCACATGCCGGTAGAGAGCCGGAATCGCCTTCCGTGAGAAAAAGTGGCGTTTGGGTACCTGCCACTGAGGAACCGCACATTCCACAAACTCACGGAAGGGGGCAGAGTCTACCAACTGAAAAGGCAGCAGTTGAAGTGCTAGCAATTTTGCCAAGCTAGCATTCAACCGCTGGGCATGTGGATGGCTGGGAGCAAACTTCTTTCGGCGGTGCAGCAGCTGGGGCAGGGAAATTTGCCTGGTACAATCTGACGTCGGTGTACCAAAAGCAGATTGCCCACAAGTACTTGGCTGTGACACACCTAATTCTACACCTTCATTCCTCTCACTGCAGGTCTCAGAGAGGACTGAAGGTCTAGTGGGGTTGGAAATCTCAGCTGATGAGGAGCAAGGAGAGATCGTCTTTGTTCTTTGGTGTGGGTCTTTCAGATACGCTTGCCAACGAACTGCATGGCAGGTCAACATATGTCTGGTCAAGCATGTGGTACCCAAGCGGGAGATGTTTTGGCCACGCGAGATACGCTTGAGACATATGTTGCAAATAGCAGCGGTGCGATCTGATGCACTCGTCTCAAAAAAGGCCCACACCAAAGAACTTTTTGAATAACGCGCAGAGACTGCAGCGCCCTGCACATGTGGAGCTTTGGGGTGTGATGCAGTCAATGTGCTGCCCTTAGGCTGGCCCCTGGAAGGCATCCTGCCTCGTTGGTGATGTGCCGCCTCCTCCTCCTCCTCCTCCTCCTCTCTCCTATCAGGCACCCACGTTGAGTCAGTGACCTCATCATCCCCTCCCTCCTCATCACTGGAGCAAACCTGGCAGTATGCTGCAGCAGGGGGAGCATGACTGCCAGATTGCTGTCCTTCTTGGGCACCCCCTCTGTCCGTGCTCATGTTACTGCCTTCATTGAGCTCAGTATCATCATCAGAGCCTTCCAAACGCTGGGCATCCTCCTGGAGCATGTACCCAACACTGTGGTCAAACAGTTCGAGGGAATCCTCATGAGGACATGGTGGAGCTAGGGAAGGAGTCACTGATGACATTGAGCTGAGGGAAGAGGCCGCTGCTTTGCCAGACAAAGCACCCTGGGCATGGGTGAGAGAGGATGAGGAGGATGAGGACGGCTTGGTCATCCACTCGACCAAGTCTTCCGCATGTTGCGGCTCAACACGGCCAGCTGCCGAAAAAAAGGCCAAGCGTGTCCCATGGCCACGTGCTGATGAGGATGCACCGTCTCCACGACCAGCACTAGACACAGAGCCTGCTTGCCCTCTCTTATTGGCTTGTGACTGTCTGCCTCTCCTTCTTGGCCTTCCAGACATACTAATGGCCTGTAGCTGCACTAAGCTGGGATAGAACACCTGTAATTTTCTTCAGGTAGCTTTATATACTGTAACCAGACAAGCCTGCCTGTCAGTAGGAAGATAACAGGAACGGATCTAGCTGAACACTGTGAGCAGGACGTACTGCACTAAATGTATATAGCAGGAACGGATCTAGCTGAACACTGTGAGCAGGACGCACTGTACTAAATGTAAATAGTCTAGCTGCCTGACCGTGGTACTAATAGGATCAAAAAGAACACCTGTAATTTTCTTAAGGTAGCTTTATATACTGTAACCAGACAAACCTGCCTGTCAGTAGGAAGATAACAGGAACGGATCTAGCTGAACACTGTGAGCAGGACACACTGTACTAAATGTAAATAGTCTAGCTGCCTGACCGTGGTACTAATAGGATCAAAAAGAACACCTGTAATTTTCTTAAGGTAGCTTTATATACTGTAACCAGACAAGCCTGCCTGTCAGTAGGAAGATAACAGGAACGGATCTAGCTGAACACTGTGAGCAGGACACACTGTACTAAATGTAAATAGTCTAGCTGCCTGACCGTGGTACTAATAGGATCAAAAAGAACACCTGTAATTTTCTTCAGGTAGCTTTATATACTGTAATCAGACAAGCCTGCCTGTCAGTAGGAAGATAACAGGAACGGATCTAGCTGAACACTGTGAGCAGGACACACTGTACTAAATGTAAATAGTCTAGCTGCCTGACCGTGGTACTAATAGGATCAAAAAGAACACCTGTAATTTTCTTCAGGTAGCTTTATATACTGTAACCAGACAAGCCTGCCTGTCAGTAGGAAGATAACAGGAACGGATCTAGCTGAACACTGTGAGCAGGACGCACTGTACTAAATGTAAATAGTCTAGCTGCCTGACCGTGGTACTAATAGGATCAAAAAGAACACCTGTAATTTTCTTAAGGTAGCTTTATATACTGTAACCAGACAAGCCTGCCTGTCAGTAGGAAGATAACAGGAACGGATCTAGCTGAACACTGTGAGCAGGACACACTGTACTAAATGTAAATAGTCTAGCTGCCTGACCGTGGTACTAATAGGATCAAAAAGAACACCTGTAATTTTCTTCAGGTAGCTTTATATACTGTAACCAGACAAGCCTGCCTGTCAGTAGGAAGATAACAGGAACGGATCTAGCTGAACACTGTGAGCAGGACGTACTGCACTAAATGTATATAGCAGGAACGGATCTAGCTGAACACTGTGAGCAGGACGCACTGCACTGAATGTAAATAGCAGGAACGGATCTAGCTGAACACTGTGAGCAGGACGCACTGCACTAAATGTAAATACCAGGAACGGATCTAGCTGAACACTGTGAGCAGGACGCACTGCACTGAATGTAAATAGCAGGAACGGATCTAGCTGAACACTGTGAGCAGGACGCACTGCACTGAATGTAAATAGCAGGAACGGATCTAGCTGAACACTGTGAGCAGGACGCACTGCACTGAATGTAAATAGCAGGAACGGATGTAGCTGAACACTGTGAGCAGGACGCACTGCACTAAATGTAAATACCAGGAACGGATCTAGCTGAACACTGTGAGCAGGACGCACTGCACTGAATGTAAATAGCAGGAACGGATCTAGCTGAACACTGTGAGCAGGACGCACTGCACTGAATGTAAATAGCAGGAACGGATCTAGCTGAACACTGTGAGCAGGACGCACTGCACTGAATGTAAATAGCAGGAACGGATCTAGCTGAACACTGTGAGCAGGACGTACTGCACTAAATGTATATAGCAGGAACGGATCTAGCTGAACACTGTGAGCAGGACGCACTGCACTGAATGTAAATAGCAGGAACGGATCTAGCTGAACACTGTGAGCAGGACGCACTGCACTAAATGTAAATACCAGGAACGGATCTAGCTGAACACTGTGAGCAGGCCGCACTGCACTGAATGTAAATAGCAGGAACGGATCTAGCTGAACACTGTGAGCAGGACGCACTGCACTGAATGTAAATAGCAGGAACGGATCTAGCTGAACACTGTGAGCAGGACGCACTGCACTGAATGTAAATAGCAGGAACGGATGTAGCTGAACACTGTGAGCAGGACGCACTGCACTAAATGTAAATACCAGGAACGGATCTAGCTGAACACTGTGAGCAGGACGCACTGCACTGAATGTAAATAGCAGGAACGGATCTAGCTGAACACTGTGAGCAGGACGCACTGCACTGAATGTAAATAGCAGGAACGGATCTAGCTGAACACTGTGAGCAGGACGCACTGCACTAAATGTAAATACCAGGAACGGATCTAGCTGAACACTGTGAGCAGGACGCACTGCACTGAATGTAAATAGCAGGAACGGATCTAGCTGAACACTGTGAGCAGGACACACTGCACTAAATGTAAATAGTCTAGATAGAAGATAACAGGAACGGATCTAGCTAAACTGAATACAGTGTATATATATATATGCAACACCTGGGATGCATATATATACACAATACACTGTAAGTGCAGCTAACTGACTGACTGTTCTGCCTAATCTATCTAACTCAAATCAAATGACACTGTCTCTCTCTCTCTCTATCTCTCAGCACACCGGAACACACACTACACAGGGCCGCCGTGCAGGCGGCCTTATATAGTGTGGGGTGTGTACTAAATCCCCTGAGCCATAATTGGCCAAAGCCACCCTGGCTTTGGCCAATTACAGCTCTCTCTACTGACGGCGCTGTGATTGGCCAAGCATGCGGGTCATAGTGCATGCTTGGCCAATCATCAGCCAGCAATGCACTGCGATGCCGCAGTGAATTATGGGCCGTGACGCGCCACACGAATTTGGCGCGAACGGCCCATATCGTTCGCAATTCGGCGAACGACCGAACAGCCGATGTTCGAGTCGAACATGGGTTCGACTCGAACACGAAGCTCATCCCTACTTTTCATTGAAGTAAACCTTTCCCAACAGAAATATACCTGCTTTTCTTGCGGAAAATACCAGTTGCCGGGCTGTTAACAGCCTTTCTTTGGGAGGATCAGTGGGCTGCTATTTCTCCTCTCCTAGCTCTTATGCAGCTGACAACAGGCCAGGACTGACCATAGAGCACACCAGGGCTAGTCCACATGTGACCAAACCGATAGTTTCACATGTGATCAGGACTGGTGCCCAGGTGACATTGCACGGGCTGCAGAGATACAAGGGCAGCACACCCCTCTCACCATCCAGAGCAGCTCTCGCCGGTGACACAGGCAGCACCTTGGACAGGGGCAATGGTGATGATGTAAACAGGAGGTGGGGGAAGCCATCATTTCTGGCAACTGAAACAGTAGCTTGTTCCCGGCCATCAGCAGGACAGAGCAAGCAGCCATTGTGCAGTGGGCGGCACTGAGCAGGCCTGTGAAACACACTGTGTGTTATATGGGCCATCAGATCTGCAGGACTGTCCACACAACAACCATCACCTGTCAGAGTCATAGAGGGATCTGATCAGAGGCGTAGCTTGAAGCTTGTGGGCCCTGATGCAAAAATTGACCTAGTTCCCCCACCCCCCACTTCCACTGTGCGTACTGATACACCCACCGCACACCAAGATACTCAAAGTGGCTTAAGAGTTTTGAGTTCCCAGAGTTACTCCTTACATCAGAGGACACGAATCACTGCTGGAGAATCAGAGGACAGGAATCACTGCTGAAGAATTAGAGGACATAGACCCCCTGGAAGGTCACTTGGCAGAGCTCCTTTCCCATCTCTGCACTTTATTCAGCTCCCCCCCCCCCCCACACTACACAGGACTGAAATTACATTCCTTTACACACAGTCTGTTAGCCTTCACAGGGTGTATCTGGCTTTTATGTTGCCATTCAGACCTGTGAAATTCTCTGGTCGGAACCGCAGCGTAGTTGCAGTAGGCAGATAACCCTGTGCAGATCATGGCTGACTGGCTGTGTTGTAAAGGAATGTGATTTCAGCCCTGCTGAGGAGGACCAGTATAGAGTGCCGTAATGGGAAAGGAGCTCAGCGGCCAGGCATAGCATCCAGGGTGGAGGGGGTGGTCAGGGGGCTTTGGGGGGATGCAACTTAGATATAGGGGGGCTAAGCAATGTGACACAACATCTGGAGCCTGCAGACCCTCAGGGGCCCCTCAGGAGGTGTTAAGGGATTTTGTTTAGCAATTTCTGAAGGTTTTTCTGTCACTGTTGGCAGGTGTTTAGGAAGGTCACTTACCGGAGCTGGACTTTGTTGACGATATGATAATATGACAGGGAGGCTGCAGGGGCCCCCTGGAGCTAGGGGCAGGGTTGCGATTGTGACCCCTGCAACCCCTTATGCTACACCCATGACTTCAATACCAGGCACTTACCCCCCTTCCTGCCCAAGCCAATTAAATGACAATTGCACGGTCATGCTACACACCAAACAACATTTTTAACATTTTGTTCACACAAATAGAGCTTTCTTTTGGTGGTATTTGGTCCCCTCTGCGGTTTTTATTTTTTGCCAAACAAATT
The DNA here is from genome assembly GCA_037952835.1 of Lithobates septentrionalis. NCBI lineage: Eukaryota > Metazoa > Chordata > Amphibia > Anura > Ranidae > Lithobates > Lithobates septentrionalis. The sequence continues at coordinate 79,219 of JBBDGP010001819.1, read as the reverse complement.
TTAAAAAAAAGAACATTTTGAAAACAAAAAAACGTTTTTCTTTGTTTCTGTTATAAAATTTTGTAAAAAAAAAGTTTTCTCCTTCACTGATGGGCACTGATAAGGTGGCACTGATTAGGTGGTACCAATGAGATGGCACTGATGGGCACTAACAATGGGCATTATTAGGCGGCAGTGATGGGCGACACTGATGGGTGGCACTGATATGCATCACAGATGGGCATTGATAGGCGGCACTGATGTGCACTGAAAGCCTGCACTGATAGGTACTTATGGGGGGTGGGGGGGCCTAGGTCAATTTTTGCATCAGGGCCCACAAGCTTCAAGCTACGCCTCTGATTGAAGTGGTTAAAGAATTCAATGATAAATGTGCATGTAGCCATTCACTAGAGAAAAAGAGTAATAAAGGGAGAAAAAGAGGGAAAGAGAGAGAGAGAGAGAGAGAGAGAGAGAGAGAGAGAGAGAGAGAGAGAGAGAGAGAGAGAGAAGGGGGGAAAAGAAAGGAGGCAAGAGAGAGAAAACAAAGAGAGAGAGAGAAAAACAAGAGGGAGAAAGAGAAGGAATAAAAATAGAGAATACTTGCAAGAGAGAGGAACAGAGAGAGAGGGTGGGAAGGGGAGGAACAAAGAAAAGGGAGAGAAAGAAGAAGAGATAGAAAGAACAAGAAAGCAGATAGAGAGAGAGAAAAAATGAAAAGATAGAAGGAGAGATGAAAAAACAAGAAATAGAGAGAGATAAACGGGAAACAAAGGAGAACAGAGAGTAAAAGAGAGAGTGAGAGAGAGAGTGAGCAAAAAAGAGGGATAAAGTGTGAGAAAGAAGAAAACAAAAAGATAGAGAAAGAGAAATAGAACAAGAGAGCGATAGAGAAAAGAAAGTGAAAAGAGAGAATAAATGATAGAGAGGGAAAGAGAAAGAAAAGGGGTGAGAAGAAGTAATAGAATAACAAAGAAAGAGGGATAGAGGGAGGAAAGAGAAAGAAAGGATGGGAGAGAGAGAAAGGGCGAGAGAGATGCCGGTGCTCAATAGAGATGCCAGCGTTCAGGGAGGGCTGAATATAACTAAAAGACAGAGAAAGAGGTAGTTGTCATTATTTGTAATTTAGTTTAAAAAAAAAAATGGGCCGCTCAGTCTAAAATGCCGGGCCTCCCTTTTAGCCCAGCCTGGGCCTGATAGAGGGTATGTAATTACTTAGAAAAAATGGGGAAAAGGTGTATATAATGTTTGTCTATGTAATGTAAAGTAATGTAATGTGTATCTATACACAAATGTTTTGCCTTTCATTTCTATTTTAAACTGAATTGGTTGTTTTACAAGATGAGGGCTTACAATTACTTTAGGCTCACCCCACATGTACAATCTGACTGTACAACCTCCTTTAGATCTACCAACAACTATGTTGTGCAAGGGCCTGCCTTGCTGGATATAAATTTATTGGATAGTTAGATAATCATATCCCACTAATTTTGTTCTAAAAGAGATATTACAGTCAGACTGTAACGTGTGTAGAGAGATTTAGACTGACACCTGTCTGCAATATTTTCTTAGACCCTGCCCAGAACAGGAAAGTTAGAGAAAAGCCAGAATTCTAAATGCAAAACTTGTTCTGGGTGGCTCACTCAAAAAAATAAAAAAAAAATCAAGCAATGCGCAGCTCAAATTACATTCCGGCACAGTGCCTGTGTGCCAAGATGACTGAACTTCTGTGCATACACAGGAGCAACGTCATCCTGCGCCAGGCCAGTGTTGCCAACCTACCAGATTGAAATTTACTGACACAACACCCACAATTTACTGGCAAAGTCAAGTTTTTACTGGCATATCCAAAAGTGAAAACATTTACAGTTTTATTTGCAATTTTCAGTATTTAGGCTACAAACAAGTACAATATGCAATTAGCAATGTGATTTAAGGTAGATATTAAGGCAAAAACATATTTCTTATTTTATTTTCAATATAGTAAGTAGCTCAGGGACAGGACTGGAGGGCAAGAAATTAGAATGCGCGGCACACAAGAAATTGACTCTCAAAATGACACTGACAGCAGTGTGCAGCAGCACAGATGATGATGGCACCTCACTAACATGACACACAGTGGTGTCGCCTTTAGGGGGAATTACACGGGGGGGGGGAGGGTTATATTAGGAGGATTACACAGGGGGGAGAGCTGTGCTGATGCGCTAGCCTGCTCAGTGCCCCCGGGGGGTTGACACCAAATTTTACGGCACCAGGTGACACCAACCCTAGTGACGCCACTAATGACACGTCCCCTCCTGAGTCACAGTGACCCACTCTCTGCATGCCAGGTGGTCCCTTCAGTCCACTCCCGGCTTGCCTTCCTTCCCGTTCCACAGACCTGCACATCAGGCTGCTCTGTTCCCTTGCACTATGACGTCCCGGGACACACTGCCGGCACAATCCGAACACACTGTAGCAGGCACTCGGATGGTCTCGGCCAAGTGTCACAGCCATATTTTTTACTGGCAACATTTTTCTTTTACTGGCATTTACTGGCAGCAGAAAAGTACCCATTTTTTACTGGCTGTCAGTAAAAATACTGGCGGTTGGCAACACTGCGCCAGACAATCAAGATGGCCAAAGACCGTCAGCTAGATGAGGCCAGGAAGAAGATGATTAAAAACCAGAAGTACTATTTGGCTGAAATTATTTGTACTGTATACTGGAAAAGACAAGTATTTGGACACTATTAGAGATCTTGTTACATTCTTCATTCATATTACACAGCATTAAACAAATTTACATTAGTGGCAGCAGTGGAACTATTTCTAATAGTTGTAGCAGTAAAATACATTTTTTTATTTTGGTCTGGTTTAAAATTTTCAACTTTAAAGTGGTTGTAAACCCTTACAACACACTTTTTGCTACAGGTAAGCTACAGGTAAGCCTATAATAAGGCTTACCTGTAGCTACCCTGAATATCTCCTAAACCTGAACAATTAAGGAGATATCCCCTGTATTTGCATGTGCCGACGTCATCGGCACAAACGCACTGAAGCTCCCGCGCGCATGCGTGGGAGTGACGTTATCGCGGCTCCGGCCAATCACAGCGATGGAGCCAGCGATACCCAGAAGTAACTCCGGGAGCGATGTTGGCCACCGGATCGGTGTACGAGGATGGCTGCAGGGGCTTCGATCTCAAGTAAGTAATTCATAATGAGCTAGTATGCTATGCATACTAGCTCATTATGCCTTTGTATTGCAGGGTTTTTTTTTGTCCTAGGGTTTACAACCACTTTAACTTTTTTACTGTGACCAGGAAACAACAAATATGTTTAAATTCCTTAGTTGAGGATATACCATTTAAGCAATTTCATGTACTTTTAGCAGTGATTTAGGTAACATGTTACACATTCCTCATTTCGTCTACCTCTCATGACCACTTCCCCGACACACAACATGAGTCCTTACAACAATTTGGGTTTGGTAGTTACATACTGTGAAAAAAAAAAAAAGACATTCTTATGATGTCACTGGATACATTGGAGTCATCTGAGAAATCCCAGAGGGCATCATCGAGGTGTGTCTGCACTTAGAATTTCACCCTGCATGTTGTCAGTTTGTGCTGTGGCATTTGGACGACACCCTTTGAAGCAGTGAAACAAGTTCAGGCTAAATAATGAAGACTTTTTAAACCTGGGGTCATTTACAATGCATGTAATTATTTACACCTAGCAAATCAACTACTTTTTATACTCTCAACAAACAGACAGTATATGTTGTAGTGACTATTGAACACTGATTAAGAAAAGTGACTACTGTACTGTGTTACTAAAATAAACTAGGTGTGTATGAACTAGTAACACCTGGCTATACACCGATCAGCCATAACTTTATGACCACTGACAGGTTAAGTGAATAGTATTGATTATCTATTGATTATTGCAATGACATCTGAAAGTTGGTGGGATATATAAGGCAGCAAGTACACATGTTTTCCCTGAAGTTGATTTGTTGAAAGCAGAAAAAATGGGCATCACAGTTTGTTCTATATGGGGTTGCATAGTTGCAGACCAATCAGGCAGCCCATGCTGACTCCACATTCTGTGTCCACAGCCAAAAGCGACTACAATGGGCATGTGAGCATCAAAAATGGACCACAGAGAAATGGAAGAAGGTGGTCTGGTCTGATGAAACACATTTTCTTTTACATCATGTGGGTGGCTGGGTGCGTGTCCATCACTGACCTTGGGAAGAGATGGCGGATAAAGTATGGGAAAAAGGCAAGCCAGCAGAGGCAGTGTGAGGCTTTGGGCAATTTTCTGTTTGGAGAGCTTGGGTCCTGCCATTCATGTGGATGTTACTTGGCACATGCCACCTAACTTAATATTGTTGCTGACTAAGTACACTCCTTCATGAAACTGTATTCTCTAATGGTAGTGCCCTCTTTCTGCAGTATAATGCATCCTCCACACTGCAAAAATGGTTCAAGATTGAATGGAGGAACACAACAACCAGTTTGAAGTGTTAACTTGGCCTCCAAATTCTCCATATCTCCAATAGAGCTTCTGTTGGATTTTGTGGGAAAAACAAGTCAGATCCATGGAGACCCCACCTCACAACTTACAGGATTTAAAGTGGTTGTAAACCGTCACATATACCCAGTGAAGTGTACGGCCTCAGATGATACACGGAGATAAAACAAGTCCTCCTACATAGGTTTACTTGTTTATCTGCAGTCTTCTCTTCCCTACACCCCTTCAAAAGGGCAGAAAAGTATTAAAATCCTTCTTCACCTGTCAGGAGCACAGAGGAGGGGGCAAAGAGGCTGCAGATACAGTGTGTGAGAGCTGATTGGAGGAAAGAAACATGCACCCCTTCACACAGCAGAAGAACTATGTTGTGAATAGGCAAGCTCGATTCTGAGCTCCCTCCCCGACACAAATGTATCTCATGTGTCGGGAAAACTGCTCAGAGGTGACTCATGCTGATAACAGAAGAACCAAGCACCAGAGAGAAACGACACATTAAGAGCTTTGGAGAGAGATAAGTAAACACTATAGATATATTTCAGGGAACTAGCCGCAGGACAGTCACCCGCAAACCTGGCACATTAGCCAATCCCCAATATTGTCGCATCCCCAATATTGTCACACCCGTATTGCAAACACACCTTTGCCATGGCAAAGACGTGTGTGCGCTGGCGCACACAATCCACGGCAGATCCCGGCACCCTCAGGCCTTTAAAATGATGACTGTGGCACATGGGCATTGCTGACTGGTCTTCAGCTTTCTGTTCTTGCGTTTGCTTCTGTTTCTGATCACCTGTTATTGACCCAGCTTGCCCTTAAATACCTCTTGTCTTGCTCCCAGCTCTGACCTCGGATTGCTCACAGATCTTCACTTGTCTTCTGCCCTGTGTATGACCCGGCTTGCCTAACCACGACTCTGCTACCCGATCTGCTGACCACTGGCTTACTGACCTCTGCTTCCGTCCCCGACTACGCCTTCTGCTGTTCCTTGTCTGCTGTGATCCACCTTGGTGTCTATGTGTTGTACCCAGCCTGCTGTACCTGCCTTCAGTACTCACCTGTTGATCCTGCCTGCTGCACCATTGAAACCTGCTTCCAGCTGTGTGCAGTCTGCACCATCATCAGCGCTCCTGGGTCCAACTGCTCAACTCATTTGGTGTCAGAGTGATCTCCATACCACCAACCCTCATCTGTGGCACAGCTGGCAATCCCTGCTACTTTGGGCTTTGTGTTTCGTGTTACCACCTTCAGGGACACCGGGCATTTAGTCGCAAGGAGAGCCCTCTCAGCATTTTGGTTTCAGGACCAGGTACATGACATATACCCTGTTTCCCCGAACATAAGACCTAGCGTGATTGTCGGTGATGGCTGCAATATAAGCCATACCTCCAAATAAGCCCTAGGTAAAGTCATTGTAGGTCTTATTTTCAGGGTAGGGCTTATTTTTGGGGAAACGGGGTAGGGCTTATTTGGGGGGTATAGCTTATATTGCAGCCATCACCGACAGTCACGCTAGGTCTTATTTTCGGGGAAACAGGGTATGTGCTTTGCTCAGATTTCATGACTGAGGCTTACAATCACTTTAAAAGATCAGCTACTGACAACGTGGTGCCAAATACCACGCCATGCCTTTAGAGGACTAGTGTTGTCCTTGCCTCTACAGGTCAGGGCTGTTGTGGTGGCAAAAGGGGCTGTTTTAGCAGCCAAAAGGGAACCTACTCAATATTAGGTGGGTGCTCATAAAGTTATGGGTGATCAGTATATAAATCAATGGTTTGGAAATTAATTAGTTCTTGGGAAAAGGCTGACTGGAGCTGCAATGAGACAAAAATATTTTAATCATACACTTAACATTAGTCCCACTAAATAATATAAAATCTGTTTCAAAGATATTGATTTTTTCTGTGCAAATCTGTTCATGTTGTGTTACACTATGTGATTTATTATGCTCTGTGTCTTTAAGATTTGTTCCCTCTGTCTATCTGAACTCTTTCTCTCACCGTAGTTCTGTATATTCTCCTCCCCTTCCTCTCTCTGATTCATTGTGCACAGTATACCTCATTGCTGTAACATCTTACATGTGGCTTACAACTGCAACGTTTTTCTACCTATGAATATCCTTCACTAAACGGAACATTCGAGAGGATGCATCGTCTGTCTTTCCATACAGTGAGTTATTCATTGAGTTAAGCTGCCTGAATTGATGCAAGGGATAAATAGATCACCAGGTCATGTAAGCTCTATGTGAAGCTGAGGATAACATTTATAGCCTTGTAGTTGAGTCAGAACAGTTCACAAATGCAAATTGACTAGCTCAATACTGGACACTTTCAGTGCTCTCACATTTTTGCTACACTGTACCCAAATTAAATATTTATTTTAGAGCTTTCAATTTTGAAAAAAAAAGCGACAATTTTGAAAAAAAAAAAAAAAACGATACTTTCTACTTTCTGTTATAAAAAATATCCAATATAATCAGGTTTAGCCATAAATTTAGGTCAGATTATATTCCGCTATATGTCTTTGGCAAAAAAAAGAAAAAAAATACCAATAAGTGTATATTAACCACTTCAGCCTCCGGTAACGGCACACTCACTGAAGGTAAGGATTTACCCCCTTCCTGACCGGTCCATTTTTTGCAATACAGCACAGCGTAGCTTGAACTGACAATTGCGCGGTCATACGATGATGTACCCAAATTAACGTCCTTTTTTCCCACAAATAGCGCTTTCTTTTGGTGGTATTTGATAACCTCTGCGGTTTTTATTTTTTGCGCTATAAACAAAAAAAATATAGCCAATTTTGAAAAAAAAAAAAACAATATTTTTTACTTTTTGCTTCTTTTTTTGCTTAGTAGGAACAGACAATCTGTCTTTCCTCCCTTGTCAGAACATGGATTTGTGTGTTTACACACACAAATCCCCATTCTGGCTCTCATGCCTGCGATGTACAGGAGTCGGTCTGAAAGTGGTTAATTGGTTTGTGTGAAAGGTATAGTGTGTACAAGTTAGGCTACGGATCATTGAAAATTGATCAATCCTGAATCCTGGCTGCTTATCTCATTTGCCCCCCCAAAATATCAGGGCAGTCCAAATATGCCCAAAATGACCCCTTTTTGTAAAGTAGACAGTGCAAGGTATTTAGTAAGAGGCATGGTAAGTTTTTTGAAGTTGTAATTTTTTTGAATTGTTTGGAAAATGAATTTATTACATTTTTTTCACAAAATCGTTATATATATACAAGTTATTTCTCAAGCACGACATAAGAACGCGGTATTCTGCTAGTCCTGTTGAGTATACCACAAGTGTGAGAGACTTTTTCACAGCCTAGCCACATAGAGAGGCCCACAATCCAAGGAGCACCTTCAAGCATTCTAGGGGCATAAATTACACATTTAATTTCCTGACTACCTATCACATTTTTTTTTTAATCAGATAATTTTCGTTACCAGAGTTTTAGTTTTTTGCTGTACAAACAATAAAGTAAAATTTTAATATTGTTATATGGCATATTTGATCCTTTGCTAGGTTGTTACAGCAGCCCAATTTCAACATGTGTCAGCAATAAGGTGGATTTTACGGCTGACTGCCTTGCCCAACCATTCCAGAACATTCCCTTCCACGTGATGGTAGAGAGATGGAATGGCCTTACGTGAAAAGTAGTAGTGACTGGGAACCTGCCATTGTGGTACAGCTCATGGAAGGGGGTAGAATCCACCAGGCTGAAAGGCAGAAGTTGGAGATCCAACAGCTTTGACAATCTTGCATTTAGACACTGGGCATGTGGGTGGCAGGGACTGTATTTTTTTTCCCGCTGCCGCAAATGGGGCAGAGAAATTTGCCAAGTACAGTCTACAGCTGGTGGTGTGCTGCTGGCAGATGTGCTGCTAGGACCTGGGGCACCCTGTGCTATACCATCATCCCTGTCAGTGGAGGCTGCTGAGTGGTAATGACTCGCTATAGCATGGGCAGACTGAAGTGGGTAAGGAGGAGGAGGAGGGACAGATTTGTGCCCCTTTTGTGTGGCTTTTAGGTGATCTTGCCAACGGGCTGAGTGGTTGGACGTTAAATGCCTTGTTAGGCAAGTGGTACACAAATGGCTGTTGTTTTTGCCAAGTTTGATGTGCCTGAGACACAATTTGCAGATAGCAACAGTGCGATCTCCTGCAGATGTGCTGAAAAAGGCCCAGACAGCTGAGCTTTGGGGAGTGGGCCGGGAGATAACAGCTGCAGAATGTAATGGAATAGGGTGGCTGCTCTCTACTCTTTCTTGATGTTGGCCTCCTTGGGGTTGTGCCGCCTCACCTTCAGTTTCCTCCTCTGCTCTATATGGCACCCAAGTCGCATCAGTGACCTCATCATCATCATCTCCATCTCCTCCATCTTCATCATTAGCACTAAAGACAACTTGGCAATACGCTGCCGCTGGGGGAACATGAATGCCAATTTGTCTACCAGTGTTCTTTCTACTCTCTAGGCTGTTATTCCTATCATCCTCAACCTCAGAACCAACATCTGAATCCAGTAATGGCTGGGCATCATCAAGGAGCAAGTGGCTGACGCTGTGGTCAAATAACTCAGCTGACTCCTCCATGGCTAATGTTGGGGCTATGGCAGGAATGGATGTGGACAAGGAGGCAGGTTTATCCACTCTGGCAACTGCAGGGGACTGCATACTTGTCTCTGCTTGCGTGACAAAGGATGAGGAGGATAAGGAAGGTTTAGTAACTCAGTCCACCACCTCCTCTGCATGCTGTGGCTGGATAGCATGGGCAAACTCACTTAACCCTGCCCTGCCTAAGGACTGACGACCACGTCCACCTTTGCCTGTGGACACATTTGTTGCTGGCCCCCTTACAGTGCCAAGGGAACGTCTGCCTCTCCTTGTTGTCCTCCCAGACATTATTGGGAGGGAGGGGGTGGTGCTTATAAGCAAATGTAAAGAAGAAGTGGAAATCTGTACGTAGATGCACTTTAATCAATGTAAAGTGGTGTTTGGTGCACTTTAATTTGAGTACTCACACTACACAGACACGCTCCACAAATACACTATAATATACTGCAATACAATGCGCCAAACGTACAGTGACACACAGAACTATATGGCATTAAACTTGCTGTAACGCACACATAACTATATGGCGTTAAACTGCCAGTAACGCACACAGAAGTAAATGTTGTTAAACTTGCAGTAACGCACAAAACAATATGGCGTTAAACTGGCAGTAACGCACACAGACCTATATGGCGTTAAACTGGCAGTAACGCACACAAAACAATGACGACTGACACTATCTGAACTATCCCTACTCTAGCTATATACTAATGTAAAGATTACTGACACGGTCTCACCACACTACACTGAAACTATCTGAGCTGTCCCTACTCGGTCCCTACACTAGCTGCACACTATGCAAAGGTGAATGATGGTCCTCCTCACTACACTCACACTATCTCTAGACTGACACTAAACTAATATTCTACACTGACAATTGATGCAAAATAGCACAGTATAGCACACTAACTGATAGTACTGAACAGAGCCCTGTTCTATCTCTCTCCATGGCAAAATCACACTAAAAATGGCTGCCATTGAAAGAATACTTTTATACTGTGGGGGCGGGATTGAGCCATGATTGGATAAAGTCATGATGACAGTGAATATACACGTGAAATTGCAACTGACGTGTACACTACATAGCTTTACATGTGTCCTTTCTCCAAGAGAAGGAAAATTATAATAATTATCAAAATATACAAACAAATATAAATAAAGTACCAATAGCTTAAATAACCTCTGTGCAAATATACCAAGTACTAGACCGATAAAAAACAAAAAACAAAAAAACTTTATGCATTAGACATTAAAAACATGATATGTGTGCTGTCCCAACTTTAAATATCAAAAATAAAGTGCTTCTGTGCTGGTGAAAACAATAATTGTGTTGGTATTTTCACTTTGCAAAGGTGATCACAGCATGCGTGCTTTATCCGTGCTCTTATTGTGGCTGCACTCACCGGAATTTACCTCCCCTCTTGGGGTATGGAACATTCACAGTATCTGCCACTGTCCCGGCGATCGGAGACGAGGGGGAGGCCATCCGTTCGTGGCCCCCCCTCGCGATCGCCGCAGGCCAATGGGAACACTCCTTTGCTGCTGTATGCTAAACAGCAGCAAAGGAAATGATGTCATCTCCCATCGGGTCGGTAGTTTCCGTTCCGGCCCGAGGAGAGACGACAAGTGAGTGACTGCACCAACACACACACACACAGTAGAACATGCCAGGCACACATTACACCCCGATCCCCCCCCCCCCCCGATCGCCCCCCGATCCCCCCCCAATCACCCCCCCCCCCCCCTGTCACAAACTGACACCAGCAGTTTTTTTTTTTTTTTTTTTCTGATTACTGCATAGTGTCAGTTTGTGACAGTTACAGTGTTAGCACAGTTACTGTTACCCCCCTGTAGGGCTAGGGTACCCCCCTAACCCCCCCTAATAAAGTTTTAACCCCTTGATCACCCCCCCTCACCAGTGTCACTAAGCGATCATTTTTCTGATCGCTGTATTAGTGTCGCTGGTGACGCTAGTTAGTGAGGTAAATATTTGGGTTCGCCGTCAGCGTTTTATAGCGTCGGGGACCCCCATATACTACCTAATAAATGTTTTAACCCCTTGATTGCCCCCTAGTTAACCCTTTCACCACTGATCACCGTATAACTGTTACGGTTGACGCTGGTTAGTTTGTTTATTTTTTATAGTGTCAGGACACCGCCGTTTATTACCGAATAAAGGTTTAGCCCCCTAATCGCCCGGCGGTGATATGCGTCGCCCCAGGCAGCGTCAGATTAGCGCCAGTACCGCTAACACCCACGCACGCAGCATACGCCTCCCTTAGTGGTATAGTATCTGAACGCATCAATATCTGATCCGATCAGATCTATACTAGCGTCCCCAGCAGTTTAGGGTTCCCAAAAACGCAGTGTTAGCGGGATCAGCCCAGATACCTGCTAGCACCTGCGTTTTGCCCCTCCGCCCGGCCCAGCCCACCCAAGTGCAGTATCGATCGATCACTGTCACTTACAGAACACTAAACGCATAACTGCAGCGTTCACAGAGTCAGGCCTGATCCCTGCGATCGCTAACAGTTTTTTTGGTAGCGTTTTGGTGAACTGGCAAGCACCAGCCCCAGGCAGCGTCAGGTTAGCGCCAGTACCGCTAACACCCACGCACGCAGCGTACACCTCCCTTAGTGGTATAGTATCTGAACGGATCAATATCTGATCCGATCAGATCTATACTAGCGTCCCCAGCAGTTTAGGGTTCCCAAAAACGCAGTGTTAGCGGGATCAGCCCAGATACCTGCTAGCACCTGCGTTTTGCCCCTCCGCCCGGCCCGGCCCAGCCCACCCAAGTGCAGTATCGATCGATCACTGTCACTTACAAAACTCTAAACGCATAAGTGCAGCGTTCGCAGAGTCAGGCCTGATCCCTGCGATCGCTAACAGTTTTTTTGGTAGCGTTTTGGGGAACTGGCAAGCGCCAGCGGCGTAGTACACCCCGGTCGTAGTCAAACCAGCACTGCAGTAACACTTGGTGACGTGGCGAGTCCCATAAGTGCAGTTCAAGCTGGTGAGGTGGCAAGCACAAGTAGTGTCCCGCTGACACCAAAAAGACAAACACAGGCCCGTCGTGCCCATAATGCCCTTCCTGCTGCATTCGCCAATCCTAATTGGGAACCCACCGCTTCTGCAGCGCCCGTACTTCCCCCATTCACATCCCCAACCAAATGCAGTCGGCTGCATGAGAGGCATTTTTATGTCCTCCCGAGTACCACTACCCAGCGAACCCCCCAAAAAAGATGTTGTGTCTGCAGCAAGCGCGGATATAGGCGTGACACCCGCTATTATTGTCCCTCCTGTCCTGACAATCCTGGTCTTTGCATTGGTGAATGTTTTGAACGCTACCATGCACTAGTTGAGTATTAGCGTAGGGTACAGCATTCCACAGACTAGGACACACTTTCACAGGGTCTCCCAAGATGCCATCGCATTTTGAGAGACCCGAACCTGGAACCGGTTACAGTTATAAAAGTTAGTTACAAAAAAAGTGTAAAAAAAAAAAAATATATAAAATAAAAAAAAATAGTTGTCGTTTTATTGTTCTCTCTCTCTCTATTCTCTCTCTATTGTTCTGCTCTTTTTTTTACTGTATTCTATTCTGCAATGTTTTATTGTTATTGTTATTGTTATTATGTTTTATCATGTTTGTTTTTCAGGTATGTAATTATTTATACTTTACTGTTTACTGTGCTTTATTGTTAACCATTGTTAACCATTTTTTTGTCTTCAGGTACGCCATGCACGACTTTGAGTGGTTATACCAGAATGATGCCTGCAGGTTTAGGTATCATCTTGGTATCATTCTTTTCAGCCAGCGGTCGGCTTTCATGTAAAAGCAATCCTAGCGGCTAATTAGCCTCTAGACTGCTTTTACAAGCCGTGGGAGGGAATGCCCCCCCCCACCGTCTTCCGTGTTTTTCTCTGGCTCTCCTGTCTCAACAGGGAACCTGAGAATGCAGCCGGTGATTCAGCCTGCTGACCATAGAGCTGATCAGAGACCAGAGTGGCTCCAAACATCTCTATGGCCTAAGAAACCGGAAGCTACGAGCATTTCATGGCTTAGATTTCGCCGGATGTAAATAGCGCCATTGGGAAATTGGGGAAGCATTTTATCACACCGATCTTGGTGTGGTCAGATGCTTTGAGGGCAGAGGAGAGATCTAGGGTCTAATAGACCCCAATTTTTTCAAAAAAGAGTACCTGTCACTACCTATTGCTATCATAGGGGATATTTACATTCCCCGAGATAACAATAAAAATGATTAAAAAAAAAATATGAAAGGAACAGTTTAAAAGTAAGATTAAAAAAGCAAAAAAATAATTAAGAAAAAAAAAAAAAGCACCCCTGTCGCCCCCTGCTCTCGCGCTAAGGCGAACGCAAGCGGCGGTCTGTCGTCAAACGTAAACAGCAATTGCACCATGCATGTGAGGTATCACCGCGAAGGCCAGATCGAGTGCAGTAATTTTTCCAGTAGACCTCCTCTGTAAATCTAAAGTGGTAACCTGTAAAGGCTTTTAAAGGCTTTTAAACATGTATTTATTTTGTTGCCACTGCACGTTTGTGCGCAATTTTAAAGCATGTCATGTTTGGTATCCATGTACTCCGCCTAAGATCATCTTTTTTATTTCATCAAATATTTGGGCAATATAGTGTGTTTTAGTGCATTAAAATTTAAAAAAGTGTGTTTTTTCCCCAAAAAATGCGTTTGAAAAATCGCTGCGCAATTACTGTGTGAAAAAAAAAAATGAAACACCCACCATTTTAATCTGTAGGGCATTTGCTTTAAAAAAATATATAATGTTTGGGGGTTCAAAGTAATTTTTTTGCAAAAAAAAATAACTTTTTCATGTAAACAATAAGTGTCAGAAAGGGCTTTGTCTTCAAGTGGTTAGAAGAGTGGGTGATGTGTGACATAAGCTTCTAAATGTTGTGCATAAAATGCCAGGACAGTTCAAAACCCCCCTAAATGACCCCATTTTGGAAAGTAGACACCCCAAGCTATTTGCTGAGAGTCATGTCGAGTCCATGGAATATTTTATATTGCGACACAAGTTGCGGGAAAGAGACAATTTTTTTTTTTTTTTTTTTTTTTTGCACAAAGTTGTCACTAAATGATATATTGCTCAAACATGCCATGGAAATATGTGAAATTACACCCCAAAATACATTCTGCTGCTTCTCCTGAGTACGGGGATACCACATGTGTGAGACTTTTTGGGAGCCTAGCCGCGTACGGGACCCCGAAAACCAAGCACCGCCTTCAGGCTTTCTAAGGGCGTGAATTTTTGATTTCACTCTTCACTGCCTATCACAGTTTCGGAGGCCATAGAATGCCCAGGTGGCACAAAACCCCCCCAAATGACCCCATTTTGGAAAGTAGACACCCCAAGCTATTTGCTGAGAGGTATAGTGAGTATTTTGCAGACCTCACTTTTTGTCACAAAGTTTTGAAAATTGAAAAAAGAAAAAAAAAAATGTTTTTTCTTGTCTTTCTTCATTTTCAAAAACAAATGAGAGCTGCAAAATACTCACCATGCCTCTCAGCAAATAGCTTGGGGTGTCTACTTTCCAAAATGGGGTCATTTGGGGGGGGTTTGTGCCACCTGGGCATTCCATGGCCTCCGAACCTGTGATAGGCAGTAAAGAGTGAAATCAAAAATTTTCACCCTTAGAAATCCTGAAGGCAGTGATTGGTTTTCGGGGTCCCGTACGCAGAAAGGCTCCCAAAAAGTCCCACACATGTGGTATCCCCATACTCAGGAGAAGCAGCTAAATGTATTTTGGGGTGCAATTCCACATATGCCCATGGCCTGTGTGAGCAATATATCATTTAGTGACAACTTTATGAAAAAAAAAAAAAATAAAAAAATAAGTGTCACTTTCCCGCAACTTGTGTCAAAATATAAAATATTCCATGGACTCAATATGCCTCTCAGCAAATAGCTTGGGGTGTCTACTTTCCAAAATGGGGTCATTTTGGGGGGTTTTGTGCCACCTGGGCATTCCATGGCCTCCGAAACTGTGATAGGCAGAGAAGAGTGAAATCATAAATTTACACTCTTAGAAATCCTGAAGGCGGTGATTGGTTTTCGGGGCCCCGTACGCGGCTAGGCTCCCAAAAAGTCCCACACATGTGGTATCCCCATACTCAGGAGAAGCAGCTGAATGTATTTTGGGGTGCAATTCCACATAGGCCCATGGCCTGTGTGAGCAATATATCATTTAGTGACAACTTTTTGTAAATATTTTTTTTTTTTTTTTTTTGTCATTTTTCAATCACTTGGGACAAAAAAAATAAATATTCAATGGGTTCAACATGCCTCTCAGCAATTTCCTTGGGGTGTCTACTTTCCAAAATGGGGTCATTTGGGGGGGTTTTGTACTGCCCTGCCATTTTAGCACCTCAAGAAATGACATAGGCAGTCATAAACTAAAAGCTGTGTAAATTACAGAAAATGTACCCTAGTTTGTAGACGCTATAACTTTTGCGCAAACCAATAAATATACGCTTATTGACATTTTTTTTACCAAAGACATGTGGCCGAATACATTTTGGCCTAAATGTATGACTAAAATTTAGTTTATTGGATTTTTTTTATAACAAAAAGTAGAAAATATCCTTTTTTTTCAAAATTTTCGGTCTTTTTCCGTTTATAGCGCAAAAAATAAAAACCGCAGAGGTGATCAAATACCATCAAAAGAAAGCTCTATTTGTGGGAAGAAAAGGACGCAAATTTCGTTTGGGTACAGCATTGCATGACCGCGCAATTAGCAGTTAAAGCGACGCAGTGCCAAATTGGAAAAAGACCTCTGGTCCTTAGGCAGCATAATGGTCCGGGGCTCAAGTGGTTAAAAAGCATAAAAAGTCCTTACTGAATTACTTATTGAATTAGATCAGGAACTCATAAATAAAGGGAACTCCCTAATCTGGCAAGTCATTATAATTGAACTGGCTATGTTCAATTATAAAAATGCATACTGTGTGTACATGGAAGTTTGGTGCTATTAGTAGGCAAAGTTTTTTCAATATCATCAAAATTGTTTATGACCAAGGTCTATGTGCAATGTGTTCTATTTCTATTTTTTATTTCACTTTTTTACTGTTCTATGGTACCTGATAAAGTAACAAAAAACATGTACCACTTTTAGTATATTACCATGTGCACTAGCCATGTAAATAGCTACAACGCTGATTTAACTTTACATGATGACACTGCAAAGTCTATACAAGAAACAGCCAAGACTTTTCAGTGGCTGGTCTGTAAACGCAGACATCGAAGAAGCAAGCAAATCTTCTATGCTGATTTAGGCCTGGTTCACACTTGTGCGATGCGAGAACACCGCAAATCCACTGCGGGTTCCTGCATCGCACCGACTCGCATGTCAGTTCACACTGCCATATGCGAATCGCTGGGGAGTGTCAATACATTGTTAACAACACCCCCAGTTCACCTTGCATATTGCACTGCGAACTGACAGTTCGGACATGAATCGGATCGCATATGTGTGAACACACATGCGATCCGATTCTGTTCCGAACAGAAAAAAGGGTCCTGTGCGTGTTTGGACCGAATGCGGTGCGATATCAGTCATACTATCTGTATGGCTGATATCGCACCACACAGACATCGCATGTAGACCCCGTACACACAGGGACGACTTGTCAGGCGACCTAGTCGCCTGACAAGTCGCCTCCCGTTCTGTGCTATGGAACCGTTCTAAGGGGAGCGACGCAAGTCGCTCCGACTTAGAAAAAGGTTCCTGTACGACTTCGGGGGCGACTTGGGGCGACTTGCATAGACTTCTATACAGAAGTCGTTTTGCAAGTCGCCCAGGCAGTCGTGTGCAGGTCGCCTCGGTGAGGCGACCTGCAAGTCGTGTTGCCCCTGTGTGAATGGGGTCGTAATGTGAACAGCAGTGCGCTGCGAATTACATGCAATGTCTGGCATCGCACAAGTGTGAATTGGGCCTAAATCAACAAAATTCTATTTGGTTGAGCATATTCTCCCACAAGGCTGCTTTATACATAAATCTGGAACCATGCTGTGTACCACCTACAACAAGGATGTGCACGACTAGGTGATCATGTCCCATACTTCAAAAAACACTGCTTTAGAAAATTATTACAACTCTCTGTGGATGAAATGTCAGTACCAAAATAAGTGTTTGACTAAAAGGCATCATACATAACAATGATATCAGGTTCTGTTAGAAAATAGTTGCTATTATCTATAGCACAGCTGGACACATTTGGAAATAAACAGCAGCATTGTACAGTAACTCATGCAACCACATGTAAACTAGCTTAGATCAGATAATCAGACAGCTGTTGAAAGCTATGGGGTTTTTTTTCATTTGGTACAGCACACTGTCATTTTTTTCCTTATGTTTTCAAATAGGACCCAAAGTAATAAGAAAAATCCTACAACCTTTATGTTAAGCAATTTATTTGTGCTCCCAGCAACTTAACATGTCTTTTTATGGTCCACATACAGATAGTTAATAGTAAAGCTGAAAAATGTATGGTTTGACTAGGTATGGTTTAGGAGGCTACGGATGCATGCAGGGCGGATCCTAGGGTCACAGGCACCTGGGTGCAGAAATATTTCTGGTGCCCCCCACATGGGCGTGGTCATCTTACCAACTCCTCCCCTTTACAAATGTTTCTATGGCAACGACTCAAACACAGAGATGCTCCCTTAAGAAGTCTTTGTTACCCTGGGATCCTCCCATGATCTTTTCACAATAAAGAAAATACAGGAAGAGTGTACACTAATGAGACCTGGAGGGGAGCCTCTCTGATGCATAGAGAGGGCTTCTGTTAGAGAGACTGTTAAAAAGAGCCCCCAGACATAGTACAGGAGACACTCAGAGACTGCAGACATAGTACAGGAGACAGTCAGAGACTGCAGACATAGTACAGGAGATGGTCAGAGACTGCAGACATAATACAAGAGATGGTCAGAGACTGCAGACATAGTACAGGAGATGGTCAGAGACTGCAAACATGATGCAAGAGATGGTCAGAGACTGCAGACATAGTACAAGAGATGATCAGAGACTGCAGACATAATACAGGAGATGATCAGAGACTGCAGACATAATACAGGAGATGGTCAGAGACTGCAGACATAATACAGGAGATGGTCAGAGACTGTAGACATAGTACAGGAGATGGTCAGAGACTGCACACATAGTACAGGAGATGGTCAGAGACTGCAGACATAGTACAGTAGATGATCAGAGACTGCAGACATAGTACAGGAGATGGTCAGAGACTGCAGACATAGAACAGGAGATGGTCAGAGACTGCAGTTCATATGGACGTTAGTAGATAATGGCCGATCGGCCCTCTCACCTGACCTAGCGATACAGCAACGGTTCCTCTGATCAGGAGTCAGCTCACGCTGAATTGCCCGTGTCGACTTCGTTGGGTAGCACCCAGATCTGTATTCTGGCAATGACTCCATTCCTTTCTCTTCCAGGGATGGCGCTAGGCTGTGTGGCTTTCCCTCTGGTGGCGCAGGGCAGCAGGGTTCTCTCTCTGATGGTGTTCTCTCAGCACTGTCCTCTCCCTCAGACATAATACAGGAGATGATCAGAGACTGCAGACATGATACAAGAGATGTCAGAGACTGCAGTTATGTTACAAGAGATGGTCAGAGACTGCAATCATTGTACTGGAGATGGTCAGAGACTGCAGATATAATACAGGAGATGGTCAGAGACTGCAGATATAATACAGGAGACAGTCAGAGACTGCAGACATACTACAGGAGACAGTCAGAGACTGCAGACATAGTACAGGAGATGATCAGAGACTGCAGACACAGTACAGGAGATGGTCAGAGACTGCAGACATGATACAAGATATGGTCAGAGACTGTAGTTATGATACAAGAGACGGTCAGAGACTACAATCATAGTACAGGAAATGGTCAGAGACTGCAGACATAGTACAGGAGATGGTCAGAGACTGCAGACATACTACAGGAGACGATCAGAGACTGCAGACATACTACAGGAGACGATCAGAGACTGCAGACATACTACAGGAGATGGTCAGAGACTGCAGACATAGTACAGGAGATGGTCAGAGACTGCAGAAATGGTACAGGAGATGGTCAGAGACTGCAGAAATGGTACAGGAGATGGTCAGAGACTGCAGACATAATACAGGAGAGGATCAGAGACTGCAGACATAGTACAGGAGATGGTCAAAGACTGCAGAAATGGTACAGGAGATGGTCAGAGACTGCAGACATAGTACAGGAGATGATCAGAGACTGCAGACATAGTACAGGAGATGATCAGAGACTGCAGACATAGTACAGGAGATGGTCAGAGACTGCAGACATAATACAGGAGATGATTAGAGACTGCACACATAATACAGGAGATGGTCAGAGACTGCAGTTCCTATGGACGTTAGTAGATAATGGCTGATTGGCCCTCTCACCTGACCTAGCGATACAGCAACGGTTCCTCTGATCAGGAGTCAGCTCACGCTGAATTGCCCGTGGCGACTTCGCTGAGTAGCATCCAGATCTGTATTCTGGCAATGACCCCATTCCTTTCTCCGCCAGGGATGACGCTAGGCTGTGTGGCTTTCCCTCTGGTGGCGCAGGGCAGCGGGATTCTCTCTCTGATGGTGTTCTCTCAGCACTGACCTCTCCCTCTGGAGTCCTGGGTGTACTTCCCTGAAAGCTTTCACGGGCTCCTGGCTCTCTCTCTCTCCCATTCAGCTGAGCATGCTGTGTGGGCTGCAGTTTCTGTGATAAAGTGGGTCTGCCAGTCCTCGGGACTATATGTCCCACAATCCTCTTCTCTGCTCCTTTTTTCTATTCTATTTCTTTCCTGGTTGATATGAAGGCGGGGGAAGAAACATAGTGGGCAGCTGTGCTGGCAAGCGCCGCTCACTAGTACAGCAGTACGCAAGGAGGGGAGGGAGAGGGAGGGAGAGGGAGGGGGGAAAGAAGAGCCCGCAGCTGCAGTGGCGTCACTAGGGTCGGGGTCACCCCCCCTTCCACCAACTATAGTGCCCCTCAGTACAGACCCCCCTCCACTAAGTATAGACCCCCCTCCGTCAGTGCAGAACCCGCACTAAGTATAAACCCCTCCCTCAGTACAGAACTTCCTCAGTACAGACCCCCCTCCATCAGTATAGACCCCCCAGGACATAGTTACATAGTAGGTGAGGTTGAAAAAAGACACAAGTCCATCAAGTCCAACCTATGTGTGTGATTATGTGTCAGTATTACATTACATATCCCTGTATATTGCGGTCATTCAGGTGATTATCTAATAGTTTCTTGAAGCTATCAATGCTCCCCGCTGAGACCACCGCCTGTGGAAGGGAATTCCACATCCTTGCCGCTCTTACAGTAAAGAACCCTCTACGTAGTTTAAGGTTAAACCTCTTTTCTTCTAATTGTAATGAGTGGCCACGAGTCTTATTAAACTCTCTTCTGCGAAAAAGTTTTATCCCTATTGTGGGGTCACCAGTACAGTATTTGTAAATTGAAATCATATCCCCTCTCAAGCGTCTCTTCTCCAGAGAGAAGAAGTTCAGTGCTCGCAACCTTTCCTCATAACTAAGATCCTCCAGACCCTTTATTAGCTTTGTTGCCCTTCTTTGTACTCGCTCCATTTCCAGTACGTCCCTCCTGAGGACTGGTGCCCAGAACTGGACAGCATACTCCAGGTGCGGGCGGACCAGAGTCTTGTAGAGCGGGAGAATTATCGTTTTATCTCTGCAGTTGATCCCCCTTTTAATGCATGCCAATATTCTGTTTGCTTTATTAGCAGCAGCTTGGCATTGCATGCCGTTGCTGAGCCTATCATCCACTAGGACCCCCAAGTCCTTTTCCATCCTAGATTCCCCCAGAGGTTCTCCCCCCAGTGTATAGATTGCATTCATATTTTTGACACCCAAATGCATTATTTTACATTTTTCTACATTGAACCTCATTTGCCATGTAGTCGCCCACCCCATTAATTTGTTCAGGTCTTTTTGCAAGATTTCCACATCCTGCGGAGAAGTTATTGCCCTGCTTAGCTTAGTATCGTCTGCAAATACAGAGATGGAACTGTTTATCCCATCCTCCAGGTCGTTTATGAACAAATTAAATAGGATTGGTCCCAGCACAGAACCCTGGGGGACCCCACTACCCACCCCTGACCATTCTGAGTACTCCCCATTTATCACCACCCTCTGAACACGCCCTTGTAGCCAGTTTTCAATCCATGTACTCACCCTATGGTCCATGCCAACGCACCTTATTTTGTACAGTAAACGTTTATGGGGAACTGTGTCAAATGCTTTTGCAAAATCCAGATACACCACGTCTACGGGCCTTCCTTTATCTAGATGGCAACTCACCTCCTCATAGAAGGTTAATAGATTGGTTTGGCAAGAACGATTCTTCATGAATCCATGCTGATTACTGCTAATGATATCATTCTTATTACTAAAATCTTGTATATAGTCCCTTATCATCCCCTCCAAGAGTTTACATACTATTGATGTTAGGCTAACTGGTCTGTAATTCCCAGGGGACATACCCCCCTCCATTAGTACAGATCCCCCAGGACAGACCCCCCTCCATTAGTACAGACCCCCCCATTAGTAAAGACCCCCCAGGACAGACCCCCCCTCCATTAGTACAGACCAACCCATTAGTACAGACCCCCCCAGGACAGACCCCCTCCATTAGTACAGAACCCCCCATTCGTACAGACCCCCCAGGACAGACCCCACCTCCATTAGTACAGACCCCTCCATTAGTACAGACCTCCCTCCATTAGTACAGACCCCCCCGGGACAGACCCCCCTTCATTAGTACAGACCCCCAGGAGAGACCCCCTCCCCTCCATTAGGGTACACAAAAACACCTGGCGGCAGCTGGAGAGGACAGTGTGCAGCCGCACCGCCCGGGTGGAGAACAGTTCACAGCAGGCAGGAGTTTGAGACACAGAGAGGAGGAGGAGAACATGTGTCAGGCAGGGACCGCCCCCCCAGCGACGTCACTGTGTACCTGGTCTCTCTCCACACAGAGACCAGCCGCTCTGCCTCGGATCTCATCTCCAGCTGCTCTCCTTCTCTGACAGGAGGATGGAGGGGGGAGGGTCTTGAGCAGAAAACACAGTGGCGGCGGCGGTGACCGGCGGAGAGAGCTGCCTTTGGACACAGACAAGAGGAGGAGGAGGGAGGGGAGCACTCTGGCGCTTCTTTCCTGGCTGGCCAGGTTCCATGCTCAGATAAGGGTCTGATATAGATTTTGAGAGGGGCCCCACAATTTTTTGTGTGGGGTACCCCTTAAAATCCCTCCAGATCTTCTTCAAGATTAAAGGCCTGGTATGTGTTTTTAAAAGGAACCCCACGCTTTTATTTATTTATTTATTTTTGCATGCAATGGACACAGCAGTGGGACTTGGGAGCGAGCCTACACGGGTGCCTCCATGGAAAGCAGCTTTCCATGGGAACACCCGATGAAGAGGAGGAGCCTGGGGCACTGGCAGGGCACCAAAGAAGAGGATCAGTGCTGCTCTGTACAAAACGATTGCACAGAGCAGGTAAGTATAGGCATATTTGTTTTTACAAACCCCTTTGACTTAAGTGGGATTCAGATAAATGTGAATTTCCACACAGTTGGGAGAACCCTGGGATATTTGGCTCATTGATATATATCAGCAATCAAAAATATCTAAGATTACAATCTGAGGCCCAGTTCACACTGGTGCAACATGCTCTCCGACATCGAGAGCACATGTTGCATGACATGTAGAAATTAATGTTTTGACTTGTGACTTGTGTCGGTCCGACTTTGGAAAAGGTTTCTGCATTACTTTTGTCTGA
The DNA here is from genome assembly GCA_037952835.1 of Lithobates septentrionalis. Taxonomy (NCBI): domain Eukaryota; kingdom Metazoa; phylum Chordata; class Amphibia; order Anura; family Ranidae; genus Lithobates; species Lithobates septentrionalis. The sequence continues at coordinate 56,250 of JBBDGP010001819.1, read as the reverse complement.
CTTCTGTCTGATTTCAGTCCATAGAATTGAATGGAAGTCACATTCAAGTCAGATCCTCATCTTAATTGATGTGATTTGGATCCAACATTACAGGAAGATTACACAGGCATTCCCTGAAGTTGCTTCTAAGTCACGTCAAAGTCGCACCGAAGACGCGCCAAAGTCACCTGGCAGTGCAGTATCAACCTGGCCTGGTCTTAAAAAACTTGGTGCATGCTGGGTTGGTGACATCACATGGAGCTGGTGCCACCAGGCAACATTGCCAGGTGGCCACGTCCCTTACCTATTTAAGAAGTGTCAAACGCCGGAGCAGGCAGTTGGCAGGGAGCCTTCGTCGTGGGCGGAGCAGCAGGAGTTGTGATTGACAATGAATCTACATCAGGGTACACTGTTTTTTTTATTTTTAATAATGGAATTGTTAAAAAACTGTGTGTGTGTTTTTATTTATTTTTGATGCTTTATTTTGGTAAATAAGTAGGGGTGCAATGTACCCCATACTCATGTACATAGGCGGGGCGGGATCTGCCCCGCCTCAAAGCACCCCCCCCCATGTTGAGGACATGTGGTATGGTTCGGGGGCGTTTGCTCATCCCTTCCCTTTCCTGGCCTAAGAGTCTGGTATGGATTTTGGGTGGGCCCCACACCGTGTATTTTAAATTATGGCATGGGGTTCCCCTTAAAATCCATACCAGACCCAAAGGGCCTGGTATGGATTGGGGGGCCCACGCTGTTTTCCTTTCACATTTTTGTATTGCCGACAATGTTTCTTTTTCATTCAGCTGTCAGCAGGGATGACGCAGCAGTTGGCTTCCCAGCCTGTTTCTTAACAACCAGCTATTCACTGTGCCATGATTGGGCAAAGCCTTGTACCTGACCAGCGGTCAGGTGCATTACTTCAGCCAATCAGGGCTTTGAATGCACTGTGCATTGTGGGCCACTCAGCAGGGGAAAATTCCCCCGAGCGCCGCACAAAAATTCGGGTGTTCGCTGAACGTGCGAACGGGTGATGAGCCAAACACCGCCGGTTCAGTTCGCAGCAGAACAGGCAAAAAATTTGTGCGAACACGCAAACTCTGTTAAAGTCTATGGGACACGAATGTGAAGAATCAAAAGTGCTAATTTTAAAGTCTTATATGCAAGTTATTGCCATAAAATGTGTATGGGGACCTGGGTCCTGCCCCAGGGGACATGTATCAATGCAAAAAAAGTTTTAAAAATGTCAGTTTTTTCAGGAGCAGTGATTTTAATAATGCTTAAAGTGAAACAATAAAAATTAAATATTCCTATAAATATCGTGCCTGGGGGTCTCCTTAGTCTGCCTGTAAAGTAGTGCATCTTTCCCATGTTCATAACACTACCACAGCAAAATGAAATTTCTAAAAGGAAAACATGTCATTTAACACTGCTTGCAGCTGTAATGTATTGTCGGACCCCGGCAATATAGATAAAAATCATTGAAAAAAACGGCGTGGGTTCCCCCCAGTCCATTACCAGGCCCTTTGGGTCTGGAATGAATATTAAGGTTAACCCCGCACCAAAATAAAAAAATGATGTGGGGGTCCCCCCAAAATCCATACCAGACCCTTATCTGAGCACGCAACCTGGCAGGCTGCAGGAAAAGGGGGGGAACAAGAGAGCGCCCCCCCTCCTGAACCATACCAGGCCACATGCCCTCGACATGGGGAGGGTGCTTTGGGGTCCCCCCAAAACACATTGTCCCCATGTTGATGGGGACAAAGGCCTCTTCTACTTCCCAAAAGGCCTCTTCCCTTACCCAGTGGTTGTGGGGGTCTGCGGGCGGAAGGCTTATCGGAATCTGGAAGTCCCCTTTAACAAGGGGGCCCCCAGTTCCTGCCACCCCTATGTGAATGGGTTTAGGGTACATTGTACCCCTACTCATTCACCAAAAAAGTGTCAAAAAAGTAAAAATGACAGGAAACAGTTATTTTTAAAAAAAATATAAAATAAAAAAGTGTCCCGCGATCTAAATCCATCTTCAATCACTGCGCAGACGGACCAAAAAAAAAAACACCAGCAAGGACCCCAAAGCACCTTCCCCATGTTGAGGGCATGTGGCCTGGTATGGTCCAGGGGGGCGCTCTCTCATCCCCCCTTTCCTGCGGCCTGCCAAGTTGCGTGCTCGGATAAGGGGCTGGTATGGATTTTGGGGGGACCCCCACTCCATTTTTTTTATTTTGGCACGGGGTTCTTCTTAAAACCCATGACAGACCTGAAGGGCCTGGTAATGGACTGGTGGGGAACTCATGACTTTTTTTCAATGATTTTAATGTATATTGCTGGGATCCGGTAATACATTACAGCTGCGGGCAGTTTTGAATTAAATTTTTTCCTTTAGAAATGTAATTTTGCTGCTCTCATGTAATCTCTATGTAAGCAGCTCTACATAGTGTGGGGCGTGGACTTAGCCCCCTGAGCCATGATTGGCCACAGGCATCCTGCCTGTGGCCAATCATGGCTCTCACAGCAGAGCGCGCTGTGATTGGCCAAAGCATGCAGATCTCTCAGTGCATTGACGATCTCGAAGTGCATTATGGGGCATTCTGCGGACGCTCGAATTTCCCGCGAATGCCCCATAATGTTCTAAATTCGGCGACCGGGTGAACAACCAATATTTGAGTCGAACTTACGTTTGACTCGAACATCGGGCTCATCCCTACTGATCAGAAGGGTTGCCCAATTGCTTGAACCACCTGACAGAATCCTGCAAGCAGTCTCTGGGACCACCTACAAATATAAGATAATCTCTGTGCTGGCAAAAAATAGCAAAATGTAATTAAAATCAGGAGACTGTTCTTATCTTTGAGTAGCTTATATCCTGAAAGTAGACATGTCAAATGTTAACAGAAAAAATGCTATATTTTAGAAACTTATTAGCCTTAATCTGAACCAACAATCAGCATGCCAGGTCCATTTTGTTTTGAAAAGTGCATGGTGTCAGTGCAATCAAGCTGAACTTCAAATAAATCCTTTTTTCTTATGGGTATTTATCTTTAATATGCCACATGAGCTAATCTGATGGTAGAAGTAAGGAAAACAAAAAAGTAAAGTTTATTTCTTGTGTATATCAGCACTACAATTTAGATACCGCTAATATGAAACACTTGTATACTGCAGCATTGAGCAACAGTGTTTATATTTTACACCATACAGGATGGTCAATGCACACCTGAAAAGAGGTAGTGTTCTGAATCTTACCATTTTTTAAATGGCAACGATTTAAAAGTGCTTAGGCTGTGTCTACATCCAGGAGCTTTTTTGTGGTTATTAAGTACCAAATAGATTTAGCGTTCTTATTCATTAATTTTAATAAAGTTAGACCATCAGAATTACAGAATGTTGTGTTGACATATCTGCATTTTCTATGTTTAGAGAAAGGTACTCCAAACTGTGACCAATAAAAGGATTTTCTCTCTACTTCATTGGATTCTCCGACATTTGAATTATACTGTCACCTATAGGAGGATTTGGAAAGTGACAAACAAAAAAACAGTGACCAGCTTGGAATAGCCCCTACCATTTTCATCATGCCTTAGCATTGGGAGCTACTTTGTTTATTAAAACCAAAAAGCTCAAAGGTATCTGATCTTAATTTGATCAGATGCTTTTGAGGCCAGAAGAGAGGCATGTCCCCCCATATTCACGCATAAAGGCCAACACATATATGTCAGTCCCGCATTCATATGTAAATTGTGATGGCACTATGCATGTGAGGTATCGCTGTGGACATCGTAGTTATATGCAAAAATTTTCTAGCACCAGACCCTCTGTGTAACTCTAAACTGGTAATCTGTAAAAGCCTTTAAAGCATCACCTATGGTGATTTTTAAATACTGTTATTTATTGCCATTCCATGGGTGTACGCAATTTTAAAGTATGGCAAGCTAGGTATCTATTTTTATAGTGTAACATTATTTTTTACATTTTACAGAAAAAAATGGGTATTAACTCGTGTTTGTTTGCACTAAAATTTATCAAAGTGAATTTTTATTAAAAATTGCATTTGGAAAACCTCTGCACAAATAATGTGTGGCATAAAAAATTGCAACTATAAAAAAAAATTCTCCCAGACCTGTCCTTTCAGAAAAAATATAATGTTAGGGGGATCCAAGTAATTATCTAGTTGTTAAAAAGTGAGCTAATCCTGTAGTTGATCTGACAGTGTCATGTCTTAATAAAGCTCTAATGATCCCTATAGAGGATGCTTCAGTATTTAAAGACCCTATAGATAAAGGACTGTGGACATTCTGCAAAGCACCATGTTATTCATTTTTCGATATGGGTTATTGCGTCTCCTGACTTATTTTCTATATGAGTCTCCTGTGAACATTTGGAGAGCTCTTTTGGTTGAAATGTTGGGGGTACACACATAAAAAGCATTTGTTGCAAATGTCCTTTGAGGGTAAATGTCTCTTCAGAGATGCCTTGGGCACCCTCATCAAGGATGTCACTTCTAAATCTTATCCTTAGCCGGAAGCCCAGTTTCGCTGAAGACCCTGGGCCCCTAAATCCCCCAAACCTGCAGACAAATCATTTTTCAGCATTAAAGGACACCCCCCCCACACACACTTTCCAAACTAAAAGGGCATGCAGACTTTTGGAAAGACAACATTTTAGATGCCTAGGTATGGGAGGTGGGTTCAAAAAGTTACAAACTAGAGTTCTGCTCCCAACCTCCTCCTTTCTTCATGTCTTCCAACATTCTGTTGTCACTGCTTACATTAACAGATGTTTGTGTAGCTTTATTCACCGTTCCAAAACTAAAAGGGGGCTTCCACTGCATCTTGCATCCCAGGGCCCTGAATGTTTTCATTTCAAGCGCTGTAAAAAGTCCACTAGGCCTTCCATTGCCTTACTTTTTGACGCTTTTTTGGTGAATGGGTAGGGGTAGTACCTCACACTCATTCACATACGGGGGAAGAGGTGGTGGGATACAGATGCACCACTTTACAGGCAGACTAAGGGGACACACACACCCCCAGTCACTATATTTAAAGGAATTTATCATTTTTATCCATCAATAAAATCACTGCTCCTGAAAAGAAACGATTGTTTAAAAAAAAAAATGTTTGCATTGATACATGTTCCTCAGGGCAGTACCCAGACCCCAATACCCCTTTTATGGCCAATTCATATAAGCCTTCAAAAAGGGCACTTTTGATTTTTCCTGTTTGGCTCCCATAGACTTCAATAAGGTTCGGGTTAGAACTTTTCCCCTGTTCAGGAGTTCTGATGCGAACCGAACAGGAGGGCGTTCGACCCATCTCTTTTTGACACCAAAGATCAGGTTGTCTCTGGCCTGGTGGCTCAGGAATCCAGCTCTGGAATTGGGTCAATCCTTCCATCCAATCTAGTAGAAGATCATTACAATGAACACCAGCCTGAGAAGCTGTCCTAGACCCCCTGTCAGAGCAGGGGACGTGGATACTGGAGTATTCCATACTCCCAATCAACATTCTGGGATCAATTATGTTGTCTTTTAAACACTGGGCATCTTGACTGGAGGGTCTTCCAATCAGGATTCAAATAGACAATGTCATGGCACTGGTGCATATCAACCATCAGCGAGGACACATAAGTTGTGCCAAGGCAAGAGAAGTAAAATAATTCTGTCCTTGGCAAAACGTCATGCTTTACCGTGTTTGCCATTCACAGTCAACTTGTGGACAAATGGGCAGGTCCTGGTGTATTCAGCAGGGCCTATTCCTGCTGGTTGCTAACAAAAAAGCTGTATTTCTGATCCCTTGACCCACAACCAGCCATTCAGATTATTAAAATAGAATCCTTAACTGCCCATCTCAGTACCCGTGTAGCCCCTCTAAAGAACCATTGTTTTTTTTTCCTGATTCTCAGCCTCTAGCAGCATGTGGAGGAGTTTGTATGGCATACTGAAGCACCCTAGAGAACTATGGGGGGAGGTGAGGAGATTAGTCACCCAGCAAACAGATAGCTGGCTTTGGTGAGCAGTTTCCTCAACAAGAACTACTACCTCAAAAACAGCTATTGGGTAGCATTTTCTAATGAATGCAGGTAGAAAAGAAGCCAAGGACACTTGAAAAAAGCCCTGTAGTATAACCTAGGGTACTTATAGTAGGTGAGGTTGAAAAAAGACACAAGTCCATCAAGTCCAACCTATGTGTGTGATTATGTGTCAGTATTACATTACATATCCCTGTATATTGCGGTCATTCAGGTGATTATCTAATAGTTTCTTGAAGCTATCAATGCTCCCCGCTGAGACCACCGCCTGTGGAAGGGAATTCCACATCCTTGCCGCTCTTACAGTAAAGAACCCTCTACGTAGTTTAAGGTTAAACCTCTTTTCTTCTAATTGTAATGAGTGGCCACGAGTCTTATTAAACTCTCTTCTGCGAAAAAGTTTTATCCCTATTGTGGGGTCACCAGTACAGTATTTGTAAATTGAAATCATATCCCCTCTCAAGCGTCTCTTCTCCAGAGAGAATAAGTTCAGTGCTCGCAACCTTTCCTCATAACTAAGATCCTCCAGACCCTTTATTAGCTTTGTTGCCCTTCTTTGTACTCGCTCCATTTCCAGTACGTCCCTCCTGAGGACTGGTGCCCAGAACTGGACAGCATACTCCAGGTGCGGGCGGACCAGAGTCTTGTAGAGCGGGAGAATTATCGTTTTATCTCTGCAATTGATCCCCCTTTTAATGCATGCCAATATTCTGTTTGCTTTATTAGCAGCAGCTTGGCATTGCATGCCGTTGCTGAGCCTATCATCCACTAGGACCCCCAAGTCCTTTTCCATCCTAGATTCCCCCAGAGGTTCTCCCCCCAGTGTATAGATTGCATTCATATTTTTGACACCCAAATGCATTATTTTACATTTTTCTACATTGAACCTCATTTGCCATGTAGTCGCCCACCCCATTAATTTGTTCAGGTCTTTTTGCAAGATTCCCACATCCTGCGGAGAAGTTATTGCCCTGCTTAGCTTAGTATCGTCTGCAAATACAGAGATGGAACTGTTTATCCCATCCTCCAGGTCATTTATGAACAAATTAAATAGGATTGGTCCCAGCACAGAACCCTGGGGGACCCCACTACCCACCCCTGACCATTCTGAGTACTCCCCATTTATCACCACCCTCTGAACACGCCCTTGTAGCCAGTTTTCAATCCATGTACTCACCCTATGGTCCATGCCAACGCACCTTATTTTGTACTGTAAACGTTTATGGGGAACTGTGTCAAATGCTTTTGCAAAATCCAGATACACCACGTCTACGGGCCTTCCTTTATCTAGATGGCAACTCACCTCCTCATAGAAGGTTAATAGATTGGTTTGGCAAGAACGATTCTTCATGAATCCATGCTGATTACTGCTAATGATATCATTCTTATTACTAAAATCTTGTATATAGTCCCTTATCATCCCCTCCAAGAGTTTACATACTATTGATGTTAGGCTAACTGGTCTGTAATTCCCAGGGATGTTTTTTGGGCCCTTTTTAAATATTGGTGCTACATTGGCTTTTCTCCAATCAGCTGGCACCATTCCAGTCACCCTCGGATGCAAGCCATCTGGTCCCGGTGATTTATTAATGTTAAGTTTCTCAAGTCTAATTTTAATTCCGTCCTCTGTTAACCATGTAGGTGCTTCCTGTGTTGTGTCATGAGGATAAACACTGCAGTTTTGGTTACTGAAGCCCCCCGATTCACTCGTGAATACTGAGGAGAAGAATAAATTCAATACCTCTGCCATCTCCCCATCCTTTGTAACCAGATGTCCTTCCTCATTCTTTATGGGGCCAATATGGTCTGTCCTCCCTTTTTTACTGTTTACATACTTAAAGAATTTCTTGGGATTTTTTTTGCTCTCCTCCGCTATGTGTCTTTCATGTTCTATCTTAGCCATCCTAATTGCACCCTTACATTTCTTATTGCATTCTTTATAAATTCTGAATGCTGTGGATGATCCCTCAACCTTGTATTTTTTGAAGGCCTTCTCCTTTGCTTTTATATGCATTTTTACATTGGAGTTAAGCCATCCAGGATGTTTGTTCGCTCTTTTAACTTCTTGGCATCCGCGCTATAGCCGAATGACGGCTACAGCGCGGACCTACATTCCCGGGAGGCCGTCATATGACGGCCTCCCCTGTGCACGCTCCCTGCGCGCGCCCTGTAGGGCGCGCGCCGGGCGCGTTGTGATCACCGAGTCTCTGAGACTCGGCTGATCACCGATCTGTGTAAGGGGCCGGTCCCGGCCCCTTACCATGTGATCAGCTGTCAGCCAATGACAGCTGATCACATGATGTAAACAAAAGATCGGTAATCGGTTTTTTTTTTTACTCACGCTGACAGCGCGAGTAGAAAAAAAAGCCGATCACCGGATCGGATGTGAGGGACATCGGTCCCCAAGTGGAAGAGGCACATCTGCCTCATCAGTGCCCAATTAAAGTGCCACCTAACAGTGCCCACAGTGCCACCTAACAGTGCCCACAGTGCCACCTAACAGTGCCCACAGTGCCACCTAACAGTGCCCACAAGTGACACCTATCAATGCCCACAAGTACCACCTATCAATGCCCACCTGTAGTGCCAATCAGTGCCACCTGCCAGTGCTGCCCATCACTGCAACCTATCAGTGCCCATCACTGCCACCCATCAGTGCCCATCACTGCCACCCATCAGTGCCCATCACTGCCGCCTATCAGTGCCCATCACTGCCGCCTCATCAGCGTACATCAATGAAGGAGAAAAATTACCCGTTTAAAATTTTTTATAACAAAATATAAAAAAATAAACTTTTTTTTAAAAAAAAAATTCAGTTTTTTACATTTTTTTAATAAAAAGTAAAAACCGCAGAGGTGATCAAATACCACCAAAAGAAAGCTCTATTTGTGGTGAAAAAATGATAAAAATTTCATTTGGGTACAGTGTTGTATGACCGCGCAATTGTCATTCAAAGTGCGTCAGCGCCGAAAGCTGAAAATTGGTCTGGATAGGAGGGGGGTTTAAGTGCCCGGTAAGCAAGTGGTTAAATGTATTACCCAATGGGATACATTGGCTAATGCCCTTATTTAATATGCTCTTAAAGCAAACCCATCTCTCTCTCTGTATTCTTTGTTCCTAATATTTTATCCCAATTTATGCCTTTTAGCAAGGTTTGTAGTTTAGGGAAGTTGGCTCTTTTGAAATTCAGTGTCTTTGTGTTCCCTTCATGTCTCCTATTTGTGTGATTTATACTGAAACTAATTGACCTGTGATCGCTGTTACCTAAATTGCCCCGTATTTCCACATCTGTTATCAGGTCTGTATTGTTGGTAATCAGTAGATCTAGTAATGTTTTATTTCTAGTTGGTGCGTCTACCATCTGACCCATAAAATTGTCCTGCAAGACATTAAGGAACTGGCGAGCCTTAAATGAATGCGCGGTTCCCTCCGCCCAGTCTATGTCTGGATAATTAAAATCCCCCATTATGATAACACTTCCCATCCTTGCTGCTAATCCAATTTGTGATAGGAGATCCGTCTCCACTTCCTCCCTCAGGTTAGGGGGCCTATAGCATACTCCCAGTATTATTTTCCCCTTAGCTTCATCCCTTTGGAGCTCTACCCATAAAGATTCCACCTCCTCCCTAGCCCCCTCAGTGATGTCATCTCTCACATTCACTTGTACATTATTCTTGATATATAGGCATACCCCTCCCCCTTTTTTACCCTCTCTATCCTTGCGGTATAGGGTATACCCTTGAATGTTTGCCAGCCAATCATGAGAGCTGTTGAACCAGGTCTCTGAAATTCCCACAAAATCCAAATCCTCCTTGTACAACAGTATCTCTAGTTCACCCATCTTGTCCGCCAGGCTCCTGGCATTGGTGAACATGCCACATAGTTTAGACCGGTCGCATATTGTCCTCGTATTGGGTGTTTCAAGATTGCAACTTGGACTTGCTACTATACTCACCTTGTGTTTTTGTGCTTTGGTTAACCTACCACTAATGCCCCCAATACTACCCTCTGGAATATCTTCCGCGCTGGCTATCACTGTCTCTGGACCCTCCCCCCCATCGCCTAGTTTAAAAACCCCTCTTCCCTACTTTCTTCATTAAAAATAAACAACTGGCATTCAACCAGCTTTAACAAAAAATTGCATAACATATCTTTTGACACAACTCCTGCTGTGAACAAGCCGTAAAGTGGAGAGTATCCCTTTTCTTCATATAGTAAAATTTCTGAAAAGTATTAATTAAAACATTAAACTAATGTATTTAATGTTTCCCAGAAATTATGCAACTGCTGTCTTGCTATAATTATGGCTAAATCAGATGCAAATAGGCAGACAGATTAAAACATCCTACTTGTTTGTACTGTTTCCTCAGAGTAGCTGGGTAGCATAATAGTTACACCTTAGCATTATCTTTAGCGTTACCATGTTTCCCAGGAGTAAGCACCAAAAGAACTGGGTGGAGGAACATCAGTAATATGGGAAATGAGAGGATCATAACATTTGTTAGCAGGTTTTCTGAGCAGTTTAAGTGGCAAATATCTGATTCCATAACTGGGTATTCAGATCCTATACCTCTTAATTAACAATGAATTATGAAACGCCTAGTTACATTAGACATTAAGGGTAAATAGTCATTCAGGGGAGAGCTTTCATGGAATTTTCTTGTCTGAACAATGAATCTGATGCCTACAGTAAGTGATTAGAAGAGCAGTTTTTATACGATGCCTTCCGTCTTGAAAAGGGCACAAGCTAATTCTAAGAACACATCATTAAAAGCCTTTACACCAATTACAATTAACTAATTTAAAAGTAAAGCCCATACTATTGCTTCTGATTCATGTGAATGCAATCAAATAATTACTATATATATATATATATATATATATATATATATATGTGTTGTTTCTAAATGATAAAGTTTAAAGAATAAACATATGATATAAGCCCAAAAGTTAAGGCTATTCTGTTAGTTGTTCTCGAAAGGAGTCAAACCTGTGCATAAGAATCTTAATGGGTTTCATAGTTTAAACCTTTTTTCTATAATTTTTGTCATTGCTGATTATTGCAGACCTAATGTGATTTGTCAGGTACAACAAGAAAAAAAAACTATTTAAAAGCACGCCCTAAAAACACATTAATATTTTTAAGATTATGAGATCATGACTGGATTTATAATTAAACAGTGTATAATCATGCCCATGGCTACCAGGGTGCAAATCACGCCTATTTCTCAGAACCTGAATAGGGAGCCAACCCTGTTTTTGCTTTCTAAGTATGGGTGACTATTGGCAGCCCTCCTAATAAGTTCTTCCTAATTTTTGGATTTTCCTTTCTTATTTTTGGATTTTCGAATTTTCGGATTTTCAAATTTTCGAACTTCCGAATTCCGAATTTCCAAATTTTCCAAATTTCAAATTTCCGAAAAACGAATTTTCGAACTTACGAATTACGAAGTTTTGAATTTCCAAGTTTCCAAATTCAGAAATTTCTGAATGTCTGAATTTTCAAATTTACGAATTTATGAATTTTCGAATCTTTCAAATTTCCACATTTCCGAATTTTTGATTTCCAAAAAAAACAAAGACAAATTAAACAATAACAAACACATTTTTTGTCAGTGCACATGTCTAAAATGCATGCAGAGACAAGCACTGTCTGTCTCGGTATGTTAATTTACAGTTGGTCTTTTTTATCTCCAGTTTTGATATCTATGAACTTATTCATTAATTATTTTTTTAATTTGGTGCAGTAATAGTACCACTTTGTAAAAGTGGCATTATTAAGAACTGCATTAATCTGCTGCTATGGAAGCTACAAATATGGGCGGCAGCAATTTTTGAATCTGGCCTAGGCCATTTTAAAGGGCCATACTACTAGAAAACTGGGGTTTTATTGATTTTCCACCACAGTTTTATAAATATAAATATAAAAATCAAATAAAAAAAAGTCTTAAAAATATGTATGTTTTTGTGTCTTATTCTCTGCGTAAAATCACTACAAAAAGCAGTAGTGTGTTCCACTACATTTTCAGGGCAAGAGTGCTAGATAAACTATAGGGATGAGCCGAACACCCCCCGGTTCGGTTCGCAGTAGAACATGCGAACATTCAAAAAGTTTGTTTGAACACGCGAACACCATTAAAGTCTAAAGGCCCGTACACACAATCGGACTTTTTGACAAACAAACATGCAAATTAGCTGTTTTGGAGCAACATCCGACCGTGTGTACGCTCCATCGGACAAACTTTTTCTGTTTCTATCGGACTTTTGTTGGCTGTGCGAATGGACAAACTTTCCGGCAACAAAAGTCCGATGGAGCAAAGTCCGATCGTGTGTACACAAAAGCATCAGACTTTTGTACAAACTACAGTACGCAGCCGCGAGAATGTTTCCAGCGCGAACCCGTGCTGGTTCTCGGCGACATGGGTACTGTACATCTCGCGCTGGCTGCAATAGGAAAAACACATTTTCCTATTGCGGAGAGCGCGAGAGGGAATTCCCCTCTGGGGGCATGCCAGGCCCTTAGGTCGGGTATGGGTTTTAAGGGGAATCCCCTATGCCAAAAAAAACGGTGTGGGGGTCCCCCAAAATGCATAACAGACCCTTATCCGAGCACGCAGCCCGGCTGGTCAGGAAAGGGGGTGGGAATGAGCGAGCGCCCCCCCTCCTGAGCCGTACCAGGCCGCATGCCCTCAACATGGGGGGTGGGTGCTTTGGGGGAGGGGGTGCCCTGCGGCCCCCCCATGTTGATGAGGACAAGGGCCTCTTCCCGACAACCCTGGCCATTGGTTGTCGGGGTCTGCGGGTGGGGGGCTTATCGGAATCCAGGAGCCCCCTTTATTAAGGGGGTCCCCCGATCCCGGCCCCCCACCCAATGTGAATGAGTATGGGGTACATGGTACCCCTACCCATTCACCTAGGGAAAAAAGTGTCAATAAAAAAACACAGTACACAGGTTTTAAAAGTAATTTATTAGGCAGCTCCGGGGTCTTCTTTCGACTTCGGGGGTCTTCTGCCGACTCCTGGGGTCTCTTAGGCCTCTTCTCCCTCTCTCCGGTGTCGTCTCCGCACTCTCTGGTTCTTCTCCGGTGCCTTCTTCCTTCTGCCGGGCACCTCCGCTATCTTCTGCTCTTTTGCCGCTCTTTTGCTAGCGGAGGAGCCCGGTCTTTTCAAACGTCTTCTTCCCTCTTCTCTTCCAGAGATGTTGACACGGCGCTCTCTCTGGCTGTAATGCTGTCTGTGCGCTCTGCCATGACTTATATAGGCAGTGACCCCACCCCCCTATGACATCACAGTCCCGGGGCATGCTACGACTGTGAGGTCATAGGGGGGCGTGGTCACCGCCTATATATGTTATAGCAAAGTGCACAGACAGCATTACAGCCGGAGAGAGCATCGTGTCAACATCTCTGGAAGAGAAGAGAGAAGAAGACGATCCAGATGTCTGGGCCACCGCTAGCAAAAGAGCGACAGAAGATAATGGAGGAGCCGGCAGAAGATCCAGACACTGGGAGAAGACGCCGGAGAGACCCCCGGAGTCGGAAGAAGACCCCCGGAGCGGCCTAATAAATTACTTTAAAAACCTGTGTACTGTGATTTTTTCTTGACACTTTTTCCCTAGGTGAATGGATACCCCTACTCATTCACAAAGGGTGGGGGGCCGGGATCTGGGGGCCCCCTTATTAAAGGGGGCTCCCGGATTCCGATAAGCCCCTCGCCCACAGACCCCGACAACCAACGGCCATGGTTGTCGGGAAGAGGTCCTTGTCCTCATCAACTTGGGGACAAGGTGCTTTGGGGTGGGGAGGGTCGCAGGGCGCCCCCTCCCCCAAAGCACCCACCCCCCCATGTTGAGCGCATGCAGCCTGGTACGGCTCAGGGGGGGGGGCGCTTGCTCGCATATATATATATATATATATATATATATATATATATATATATACACTGTATTCAGTTTAGCTAGATCCATTCCTGTTATTCTCTTCCTACTACTGACAGGCAGGCAGGTGTTTTTACAGTATTTACAGCTTATAACAAAAATAAATAAAAATTGGAGAAACCGCGCTAGAAAACCTAAACATGAAAACAAGAAAACAAAACTATAGCTGCACAAATAAACACCAATATCTGTGTAAAATAAACTAAAAAATCTAAATAAGTGCGCTTACAGCCTGTATGCAAAAAATAGTGACATTAATTGAATAAAAAATGGATTAATTGAACGTGCATAAATAAAAGTGCAATAAAATAAATGACATGAGAAGAGTGTGCACTTGTGTGCAAAAACACATATATAGACAATTCAGATAAAACATATACTAAATGAGTGATCACTTCAAATTATCACTAAACAGAGCGAAATTCATCAGTGGTGAAAATACATAAAAATGGTGGTTTTAGTCCTTAAACTGAAGAGCAAAAAAGTTCCATGAGTGTGTATCAACTTCATGAAAGTAGGGAAACACATCCACGCTCCATCCCGCCGTGCCCCATATAGGTGAAGGGAGAAGAGAGGAGTATAAAGATGTAACTCTGTGTTGAGATAAATCCAAAGAAATGCTAAAGGTGGACCCTTACCCTGAATGGTGGACCTCCCTATTAGCAAGGTCTTACAAGCAAGCAGATTAAGCCCTCTGCGGGGACCGTGAAGTGGTGGCGTCCAACACAGCTGATGTGTCCAACTTCTCCAACCTGGCGTTATCCAAATAGTCCACCTGGTATAGGGGGAAGCGCCCACTGCTAGCAGCTTCAGTAATGTGTCCCGATCACCGGCCAACTCCTCTGCTCATGTTCAGACCAGCTATTTACAGCTACCTGAAGAATATTGCTGGTGTTCTTCTCATCCTATTAGCCCTAATAGCTACAGTATTTACAGTTAGTGTAGTGTGTCCTCTGCACAGTGTGCAACTAAAGCTACCTGAAGAAAATTAGTGGTGTTCTTCTGATCCTATTAGTACAGTACTGCAGGCAGCTGCAGTATTTACAAGTTAGGGTAGTGCGTCCTCTGCACAGTGTGCACCTAAAGCTACCTGAAGAAAATTAGTGGTGTCCTTCTGATCCTATTAGTACAGTACCGCAGGCAGCTGTAGTATTTACAAGTTAGTGTAGTGCGTCCTCTGCACAGTGTGCACCTAAAGCTACCTGAAGAAAATTAGTGGTGTTCTTCTGATCCTATTAGTACAGTACTACAGGCAGCTGCAGTATTTACAAGTTTGTGTAGTGCATCCTCTGCACAGTGTGCACCTAAAGCTACCTGAAGAAAATTAGTGGTGTTCTTCTGATCCTATTAGTACAGTACCACAGGCAGCTGCAGTAATTACAAGTTAGTTTAGTGTGTCCTCTGCACAGTGTGCACCTAAAGCTACCTGAATAAAATTGTTGTTGTTCTGCTCCTATTAATACCACAGGCAGGCAGCTACAGCATTTACAGTTAGTATACTGTGTCCTCTGCTCAGTGTGCACCTAAAGCTACCTGAAGAAAATTAGTGGTGTTCTTCTGATCCTAATTATACCACAGGCAGGCAGCTACAGTATTTACAGTTAGTCTAGTGCATCCTCTGCACAGTGTGCACCTAAAGCTACCTGAAGAAAATTGGTGGTGTTCTTCTGATCCTATATTAATACCACAGGCAGGCAGCTACAGTATTTACAGTTAGTGTACTGTGTCCTCTGCACAGTGTGCACCTAAAGCTACCTGAAGACAATTGCTGTTATTCTGCTCCTATTAATACCACAGGCAGACAGTTACAGTATTTACAGTTAGTGTACTGTGTCCTCTGCACAGTGTGCACCTAAAGCTACCTGAATAAAATTGGTGGTGTTCTTCTGATCCTATATTAATACCACAGGCAGGCAGCTACAGTATTTACAGTTAGTGTACTGTGTCCTCTGCACAGTGTGCACCTAAATCTACCTGAATAAAATTGGTGGTGTTTTTCTGATCCTATATTAATACCACAGGCAGGCAGCTACAGTATTTACAGTTAATGTACTGTGTCCTCTGCACAGTGTGCACCTAAAGCTACCTGAATAAAATTGGTGGTGTTCTTCTGATCCTATATTAATATCACAGGCAGGCAGCTACAGTATTTACAGTTAGTGTACTGTGTCCTCTGCACAGTGTGCACCTAAAGCTACCTGAAGACAATTGCTGGTGTTCACATACTAATAATACTACAGGCAGGCAGTTGATTCTGCTAGCTGAAGTATCAGTATATATATACATCCCAGCCTTGTGCAGCTACATCTCACTGCAGGCCATTAGTATGTCTGGAAGGCCAACAAGGAGAGGCAGACAGTCACAAGCCAATAAAAGAGGGCAAGCAGACTCTGTGTCTAGAGGCAACAGTGCTGGTCGTGGAGACGGTGCATCCTCATCAGCACGTGGCCGTGGGACACGCTTGTCCTTTTTTTCAGCAGCTGGCCGTGTTGAGCCGCAACATGCGGAAGAATTGGTAGAGTGGATGACCAATCCATGCTCATCCTCCTCAACCTCTCTCACCCAGGCTCAGGGTACTTTGTCTGGCAAAGCAGCTGCCAACGTGGCCTCTTCCCTCAGCTCAATGGCATCAGTCACTCCTTCCCTAGCCCCACCATGTCCTCCTGAGGAGTTCCTCGAACTGTTTGACCACAGTGTAGGGTACATGCTCCAGGAGGATGCCCAGCGTTTTGAAGGCTACGATGATGGTACCCAGCTAGAGGAAGGCAGTAACGTGAGCCCAGAGAGAGGGGGTGCCCAAGAAGGACAGCAATTTGGCAGTCATGTTCCCCCAGCTGCAGCATACTGCCAGCTTTGCTCCAGTGATGAGGAGGGAGGGGATAATGAGGTCACTGACTCCACGTGGATGCCTGATAGGAGAGAGGAGGAGGAGGCACATCACCAACGAAGCAGGATGCCCTTCAGGGGCCAGCTTAAGGGCAGCACACCGACTGCATCACACCGCAGAGCTCTGTATGTGCAGGGCGCTGCTGTCTCTGCGCATTATTCCAAAAGTTCTTTGGTGTGGGCCTTTTTTGAGACGAGTGCATCAGATCCCACCGCTGCTATTTGCAACATATGTCTCAAGCGTATCTCGCGTGGCCAAAACATCTCCCGCTTGGGCACAACATGCTTGACCAGACATATGTTGACCTGCCATGCAGTTCATTGGCAAGCGTACCTAAAAGACCCACACCAAAGAACAAAGAGGACCTCTCCTTGCTCCTCATCAGCTGAGATCTCCAACCCCACTATACCTTCAGTCCTCTCTGAGACCTGCACTGAGAGGAATGAAGGTGTAGAATTAGGTGTGTCACAGCCAAGTACTTGGGGGCAATCTGCTATCGGTACACCGACGTCAGATTGTACCAGGCAAATTTCCCTGCCCCAGCTGCTGCACCTCCGAAAGAAGATCGCTCCAAGCCATGCCATGCCAATTTTTCTCACAGAAGGCGATTCCGGCTCTCTACCGGCATGTGGAAGGCAATGTCTTGGCTTCGCTGGACAGGGCAGTCAGCGGTAAGGTGCATATTACCGCTGACTCATGGTCCAGCAGGCATGGACAGGGACGTTACTTATCTTTCACTGCGCACTGGGTGACTCTTCTGGCAGCTGGGAAGGATGCAGGACAGGGTGCAGTAGTGTCGGAGGTTGTTCCGCCACCACGCCTCCAAAATCCTACTAGTGGCGATTCTGCCACACCTCTCTCCTCCACCCCCTCCTCTTCTTCTTCCTCCATGGCCTCTTCCTGTGCTGATTTGTCATCGGAACCAGCGGTGCTCTGTAGGCGTTCAAGGGGCTACGCAAGCATGCAGGCCAAAAGATGCCATGCGGTGCTTGAACTGGTGTGTTTGGGGGACAGGAGCCACACTAGGGCACATATTCTGTCAGCTCTGCAGGGGCAGGTTCAGAGGTGGTTGACGCCACGCCAGCTTAAGGCAGGTATGGTGGTTTGCGACAATGACACCAACCTCCTCTCCGCCCTCCGACAGGGACAACTGACCCATGTGCCCTGTTTGGCTCACGTCCTTAACTTGGTGGTGCAGCGTTTCTTGGGCAGGTACCCGGGCTTACAGGCAGGCCAGGAAAGTCTGTGTGCATTTCCGCAGGTCATGTAATGCCAGTGCTCGGCTGGCTGACCTCCAAAAGGAATTTAACCTGCCCAAGAACCGCCTAATCTGTGACATGCCCACCAGGTGGAACTCAACGTTGGCCATGCTGCAGCAGCTGCACGCTCAGCAGAGGGCCATCAATGAGCACCTGTGTGACTATGGCACCAAGACAGGGTCAGGGGAGCTTGTTTTTTTTTCCCCACTCCATAGGCCACGATCAAGGATTCATGCACTGTCCTTTCACCATTTGAGGAGGCCATGAGGATGGTGAGCAGTGACAGTGCATGCATCAGTGACACTGTCCTCCTTGTCCACCTGTTGGAGCACACGCTGCATGGAATAATGGACAGGGCACTTGAGGCAGAACAGAGGCAGGCTCTCAAGGCCCCCTTTATCCAGACAGTGTTCCTGCGTGCCCGCTGATCACACAGGAAGAGGATGAGGAGGAGGTGGAGGAGGAGGAAGAGGAGTATTGTGTCAGCATGGAGGTGGAGCCTGGCACTCAGCATCAGCAGCAGTCTTTAAGGTATCATTTACAGTCCCAAGAAACCCATAGACTTGTACGTGGCTGGGAGGAGGTGGCTGCGGATCATGTTGTCCTTAGTGACCCAGAGGACCCCGGACCGAATGCCTCAGCAAACCTACGCTGCATGGCCTCCATGATCCTGCAAAGTCATGCGGAAGGATCCTCGTATTCGTGGTATCAAGGAGAGGGATCAGTACTGGCTGGCAACCCTCCTTGATCCACATTACAAGGGTAAGGTTGCGGACCTTATCTTGCTGTCGCAGAGGGAGCAGAGGATGAAACATCTTTGGGAGGCCTTGCAGAAAGGTCTGTGCAATGCGTTCCCAGAGACTGGGAGGTTACAAACTCCTGTTCCGGGACAACGTGTTGCTGAGGCTTCAGTCAGTCAAAGAGGGAGTGGTGGAGAAGGTGGCCGTCTGAGCAATGCGTTCAGACAATTTTTTAGTCCGCAGCCCCAAGGTATGATCAGTTCCAGCAACCATCGCCAGCGTCTGTTTTACATGGTGCAGGAATACCTAGGGGCAAGATCTGACTTTAACACCTTTCCCACCAAAAATCCTCTGGGTTACTAGGTCTTGAGGATGGATCACTGGCCAGAGCTTGCATAGTATGCAATTGAGCTACTGGCCTGTCCTGCATCCAGCGTTCTTTCGGAATGCACATTCAGTGCTGCTGTAGGTTTTGTAACCAATCGCAGGGTGCGCCTGTCCACCGACCCAGTCGATCGACTAACCTTCATAAAAATAAATCAGTCTTGGATCACCACCAGCTAGCACCTGATGCTGATGTAACCGAATAATTTTTTTTGAAATGTCAGATCCCTTCAAGACTGCCTATGCTGATGCTGAGTGACTATCCTGTTATGCTGAGTGACTATCCTCTTCCTCCTCAATGATCATGTTGATAGCTTGTAAGAATATTTTTGGTTCTGGGCGCCGCCACCAGTGGCTAAGGCCCAATTTTTCAGCCCCTGTTTAACAGGGGTGTGTAATTACAATTTTTTTTTTGTAATTGTAGTTTTTTATTTATTTTTGTAATGCAAGAAACAACAAAAATCCACTTGGTACATCACGGAACATGAGACAAGTAGCATTAGAAAAGCACAAAACTGTTCACAGCTTATATATAACATATATCTATAGAATTTCTCTGTTTACATAGTACACAAGTATAAATTAACATTAACCGGTTGTCAAGGGCAATAGCATACATTGCAGAGTGTGTATAGTTACATATAGTTTCACAACGAAGGAATCTACTAAAGAACAAAAGGTAAAAAGCAGGAAAGGGTCCACTTGGAATAACATATTCACAAAAAAAAGAATATTCAGTTGACATGATCCCCATATTTGGATTGATCCCAGAGCTCCCAAATTGTATTAAATTGAGAGACCGTATCATGCACTGTAGCTGTAAGATATTCCATCCTTCTAACTTCCGCTACAAGTTGTAAAAACTGTATATGGGAGGGCGGGGTATTGGACAACCAACATAGCGGTATGGCCCTTTTTGCATCTAGGAGTACATATGAGGTTAATCGTCTAATTGGTTTGGAGATACCTGAAAAGGGGAGCCCAAGTAAATAGTGAATAGGGTCCAGGAGTAATGTGATACCTGTTACACTTTGAATAGTTTGCATGACCTCTAACCAAAATGTCTGTATAAGTGGGCAAGACCAGAAAATCTAAAAATGTGAACCTGTCTCCTTTCCACATCTCCAACACTGAGGTGAGAGGCCAGGATTAATGTGATGAACGCGTTCTGGAGTTTTATACCAAAACATTAAGACCTTCACCGCCGTCTCCCTCTGGGATACACATCTAGAAGATTTAAAGGTTGACAACCAAATTTTATTCCATATTTGCATAGGAACAATACGTCCTAAAATTGTGTTCCATTTGCGCATATATAGGTGGGAGTCAACTAACACTTTTGCGTATTCATGCAGAATATGATATATGGATGATATTAAATGTAATTGATGTGGACCCTCAGCACACAGGTGTTCAAAGGGAGTGGGTCGATCCAGAGTAAGAGTCGGGGATAGAGAGTGGAAGAAATGTCTAACTTGAATGTAAAAATAAAATAGATTTTGAGGAATATAAAATTTTTCTTGTAAAGTCGCAAAAGAATGTAGTTTGCGAGTGACTGGATGTACTAGGTTACGTAATTGAAAAAGGGGGGGGTATGCATCCAGGGCAGCAGGCGTCTATAGGCCATACTGTCAGGTATTACTGGGTTTAACAATATGTTAGATAGTGGGGGACATGGTGATGAGAGCGAAAATTTCAGCACACATTTACCCCATAATGACTTGGTGAACAGCATTGGTGCTAGGCACATATTTTTCAATATGGGATCGTTTGACAGTGAACGAGACCATATCAGCGAGCAGGGATGTACTGGGTATATGGCACCTCTTTCTATCTCTGACCATCGGTTTGGAGCCACCTGAGAGGACCAGGAAACTACCGTCTGAAGGTGAGATGCATAATAGTACTTTATGATATCAGGTGCGCCCAAACCCCCTTGCGTTTTTAGAGAGAATACCACTGAACTAGCTATCCGATGTGACCCGTTGTTCCATATAAATTTTAAAAAACCTCTATGAAGGGCTTTAAGCTGACTAATAGGTATCACTATCGGTAAAGTTTCAAAGAGGTATAGCAATCTTGGCAATATAGACATCTTTAAAATTAATTCTACCAAGCATAGTAATAGGATATGTAGCCCATTGGTGAAGACATCGGTGTATATCCTGGAACAGCGGTGGGAAATTAGTGGAGTATAAGCTAGAGTATGAGGAGGTAAGCTTAATGCCCAAGTATGTTAAGGCTTCAGAGCACAATTTATAGGGGTATAGACCTTTAAGTTGTGTTAAGATATCTGAAGATATGTGCATAGGAAGTGCTTCAGTTTTAGCAGTATTTATTTTGTAGCCGGATATGGATCCAAATTTCTGAAGGAGAGCATGTAAGGAAGGAAGTGTAATAATGGGATTAGTTAATGTGAGAAGAATATCATCCGCGAATAGGGATAATTTCTATTCCCTCTGTCTCATTAGTACCCCCTTAATATCCGGGTAACACCTTATCGCCTCTGCCAGAGGCTCCAAGCACAGAATAAAAAGAAGGGGAGACAGGGGGCATCCCTGCCTAGTGCCATTTGACATGGGGAAACAAGGTGATAGAAATGATGCCATCTGTACCTGTGCAGATGTGTGATTGTACAATGCCTGTATAGCCTTAAAAAAAAGGTCCCTCAAACCCAAAATGTAAAAGTGTGGAAAACATATAGGGCCAGCTTAAGCGATCAAACGCTTTTTGCGCATCCAAACTCAATATAAGAGCAGGACGGGGGAATTTGTTTAGTAGATCAATCAAATCCATAGTACGTCTTGTGTTATCCCCTGCATGTCTAGATGGCACAAAACCCACCTGATCTCTATTAACCAATTTGGGTATGATTTGGGATAGCCGTGATGACAGAATCTTCGCAAAAATCTTATAATCAGAATTTAGTAAGGCTATAGGCCTATAGTTATCGGGTATAGAGGGGTCCTTTCCCGGTTTTGGTATTACCGATATATACGAATGAGTAAACTGGGAGTGGGGTGTGTTACCTTTTAACAATGAGCTAAATAAATGTAACATGTGGTATTAAGACGGGCAAAAAAGTTTTATAATAAAGATATGTGAGGCCATCTGGGCCTGGGGATTTGTGGAGAGGAAGATCCTTGATTATTCTAGTTAACTCTTCAGAGGAGATAGGAGCATTAAGCATCTCAAGATCTGAGGATGTAAGCTTAGGAAGTGATAAATCTTTTACAAATTGGTCAAAATTATTTTGTGTATAATGAAAATGCTTTTCAGGGGTTAGACAATTATAGAGCTCTCTATAAACGTTTCCAAAAGTTTTCGTCATGGTTTGAGGACAATGTGTAGGTGAGCCATCTTTCTGGATTAATAATTTGGGAAAGGAATGAAAGGGGCCTGGTCGTAATTTATTAACCAGCATACTATGTGGCTTGTTAGAGAATTCATAAAATTTTTGTTTTGCCCACATAAGGGATTTTGCTGTTTTGCTGTATGCTAGTGATTTCAACTGATTACGCAACTACCTTACAAAGGGCCTGAACCGTTGGGGAGTCCACAAGCCTCCACTCCGCAAGCCTCAAATCAGCTAACAAAGAAACTTGACGACCCTTGCTATCTTTCTTCAGGCGAGAGCCCTCGGCAATGCAGAAGCCACGAAAGCAGGCCTTGTGAGCCTCCCAAAGAGACGTTTTGCACTAAACCTACGTTAATTATTATTATTATTATACAGGATTTATATAGCGCCAACAGTTTACACAGCACTTTACAACATTAGGGAGGACAGTACAAGTACAATACAATTCAATACAGGAGGAATCAGGGGGCCCTGCTCGTTAGAGCTTACAATCTAGGAGGGAGGGTCCAGTTATACAAAGGGTAATAGCTATGGTGGATGAGCTAATGGAGAAAATAGTGCAGTTGTTAGATGGAGGCAGGATAGGCTTCTCTGAAGAGGAAAGTTTTCAGGGATCGCCTAAAAGTGGATAAATTTGGAGACAGTCTGACAGATTGGGGTAGGGAATTCCAGAGGATGGGCGAGGCTCGGGAGAAGTCCTGGAGGCGGATATGGGAGGAGGTGATGAGGGAGCTAGAGAGCAGGAGGTCCTGGGAGGAACGGAGAGGGCGATTAGGTTGGTATTTTGAGACTAGGCTAGTGATGTAGCTGGGGCAGAGTTGTGGATGGCTTTGTAACTTATTGTTAGTATTTTGAATTTAATTTGTTGGGCGAGTGGCAGCCAGTGGAGGGATTGGCAGAGAGGGGTAGCAGACACTGAGCGGTTTGTAAGGTGGATGAGTCTGGCAGCAGCATTCATGATGGACTGAAGGGGGGATAGTCTATTTAAAGTTAAGCCAATTAGGAGGGAGTTGCAGTAGTCGAGGCGAGAGATAACCAGGAAGTGAATCAGGAGCTTTGTGGTTTCATTGGTTAGAAAGGGACGTAGTTTAGAGATGTTGCTGAGGTTGAGGAGGCAAGCTTTGGAAAGTGATTGGATGTGGGGCCGAAAGTAGAGTTCAGAATCCAGGATTACACCTAGCACCTTGACATGTGGGGAGGGGTGGGTAGTTGTGCCATTGCTCTTGACAGAGAAGTCAGGGGAAGAGGCACGTGGGGGAGGAAATATTATAAGCTTGGTTTTGGCCAAGTTGAGTTTGAGGAAGTGGTGTGACATCCATACAGATATGTCAGTTAGTAAGTTAGTGATGCGTGAGGAGACTGATGGAGTGAGTTGAGGTGTGGAGAGATAGATTTGTGTGTCGTCAGCGTAGAAATGATATTGAAAGCCGTGAGAGGCAATCAGCTGACCCAGGGAAGAGGTGTAGATTGAAAATAAAAGAGGTCCAAGAACAGAACCTTGGGGGACCCCGACAGAGAAGGGAAGAGGAGTGGAGGAAGTAGAATTGTAAGTGACACTGAAGGTGCGTTGGGATAGGTAGGATGAGAGCCACTGAAGAGCACAGTCACGGAGACCGAGGGAGTAAAGTTTTTTGAGGAGGAGGGGGTGGTCAACCATGTCAAAGGCAGCTGAAAGATCCAGAAGTAGGAGTACAGAATAGTGTCCGTTGGTTTTTGCAGTTAGTAGGTCACTTGTGAGTTTGTGAGTTAATCTTGAAGTACTCACTCAAATCTCTGGTCAGTCTGTCTTTAACAGGAGTAGAGTTAAGGAGATGTTCACTGAGTCTCCAATGACAAGTTTTGGGAGTAGGATTGTGCATTAAAAGATTTAGTGAAATAGGGTGTGGTCTGACCACGTGATAGGTGTTGTTATGAAAAAATGGTCTAATCTAGAATACATTTTATGGGCCATAGAGTAAAAAGTATATTGTCTTTGTGTTGGGTGTTTTTTTCTCCATGCGTCCAAAAGACGATGGGATCTTAATTCGTTTTCTAAAGGATGAGGCCTGGGAAATCACACGTTGAGGGGTTACGTCTCCGAAAAGTGTATGTCTATCTCTTCTATGGGACATTATCAGATTAAAATCTCCCCCTAGAATCATAAAAGGTTGGGAATATCTCTGTAACATACCAAACATTTCCTCCAAAAAAGTAATCTGACCAGAGTTGGGTGCATACACATTTACCAACGTGAATATAGTCGTCATGTATTCACAGATCAGGATAACAAATCTCCCCTGGGGGTCGATGCATTTGTCTTTAACCCTAATAGGGCATGTTTTTTTGATAAGGATGGCTACTCCAGCTTTACCAGACGGGTCCGAAGCTATATATGAGGTAGGGAAATGTTTAGATGCAAATTTCATTGAGCCCCCAGCATGAAAGTGAGTCCTGTACTAATATTCTGCACCCGATTTTCTAAATTCTTTAAGGGCTAACCATCGCTTCTGAATAGAATTCAGACCCTTAACGTTATGAGAGATTATTTTTAAAGTCATAGTATTTTCACAGTGAACTTGCCATCAATCTCTATAGATAGAGATATCTGTAACCCTCTTGGGTGAGAGATTGCCCTATAACAACATGTGAGTAGTGATGAGCCGAACACCCCCCCCGGTTCGGTTCGCACCAGAACCTGCGAACGGCCCGAAAATTTGCACGAACTTTAGAAACCCATTAACGTCTATGGGACTCCAACGTTTAAAATCAAAAGTGCTCATTTTAAAGGCTAATTTGCATGGTATTGTCCTAAAAAGGGTTTGGGGACCTGGGTCCTGCCCCAGGGGACATGTATCAATGCAAAAAAAACGTTTAAAAACGGCCATTTTTTCGGGAGCAGTGATTTTAATGATGCTTAAAGTAAAAAAAAAAAAGTGAAATATTCCTTTAAATATCGTACCTGGGGGGTGTCTATAGTATGCCTGTAAAGTGGCACATGTTTCCCATGCTTAGAACAGTCCCTGCACAAAATGTCATTTTTAAAAGGAAAAAAAGTCATTTAAAACTGCTCGCGGCTTTAATGTAATGTCGGGTCCTGGCAATATAGATGAAAATCAGTGAGACAAACGGCATGGGTACCCCCAAGTCCATTACCAGGCCCTTTGGGTCTTGTATGGATATTAAGGGGAACCCCGCACCCAAATTAAAAAAGGAAAGGTGTGGGGCCCCCAGACCCTATATACTCTGAACAGCAGTATACAGGCGGTGCAAACAAGCCAGGGACTGTAGGTTTGTTGTTAAGTAGAATCTGTTTGTAATTTTGAACTGGTACATTTTTAACGTGTTTAGCTCTAGCCAAAAAATTTATTTTAAGCTTTTTGGAAAACCTAGGGAAGGGTTATCACCCCTGTGACATTTGTTTTGCTGTCTGTGCTCCTCTTCAGAAGATTTCACCTCACTTTTTGTCCCAATGACAAATGTTTTTTGAAAATTTGGGTTTTTTTGTGAAACAAGGATTGGTGATAAAGCATCAGTGGAAAGGAGAAAAGTTTTTCCCATATTAACTCTTACAGGAGAGAATTTCCCTTCCTAGGGGTAGATTTCATCTCACTTCCTGTTGTCTGCCTCCGTTTGCAAGTAGGAGTCGTTTGTAAGTTGGATGTTTGAAAGTAGGGGCCTGCCCTATATACTCAGCAGAAATTTGGGCCTTAGGTGTTGTTGTGGCCACAACACTGTAAGCCCTCACAGGGCCCTGCTGTGAAATATTAGATCAAGAATTGTAATTACATGCCCCCGTTGAACAGGGGCAGAAAAATTGGGCCTTTGGTGGTGGTGGTGGTGGTGCTGGTGCCACAACACTGTAAGTCCTCACAGATACTCTTGGTGGGCACAGAAACGGGCCCTGCTGTGAAATATTAGATCAAGAATTCTAATTACAAGTCCCTGTTGAACAGGGGCTGAAAAATTGGGCCTTAGGCACTGGTGCTGGTGCCACAACACTGCAACCCCTCACAGATATTCTAGTTGGAGCGCAGGAACTAGCCTTGCTGCAAAAAATTGCATCAAAAATTGTAATGACATGCCCCTGTTAAACAGGGGCTGAAAAATTGGGCCTTAGGCACTGGTGCTGGTGGCACAACACTGCAACCCCTCACAGATACTCAAGTTGGAGCGCAGGAACTAGCCCTGCTGCAAAGAATTGCATCAAAAATTGTAATTACACGCCCCTGTTAAACAGGGGCTGAAAAGTTGGGCCTTAGGCACTGGTGCTGGTGCCACAACACTGCAACCCCTCACAGATACTCTAGTTGGAGCACAGGAACTAGCCCTGCTGCAAAGAATTGCATCAAAAATTGTAATTACACTCCCCTGTTAAACAGGGGCTGAAAAATTGGGCCTTAGGCACTGGTGCTGGTGCCACAACATTGGAACCCCTCACAGATACTCTAGTTGGAGCGCAGGAACTAGCCCTGCTGCAAAGAATTGCATCAAAAATTGTAATTACACGCCCCTGTTAAACAGTGGCTGAAAAATTGGGCCTTAGGCACTGGTGCTGGTGCCACAACACTGCAACCCCTCACAGATACTCTAGTTGGAGCGCAGGAACTAGCCCTGCTGCAAAGAATTGCATCAAAAATTGTAATTACATGCCCCTGGTAAACAGGGGCTGAAAAATTGGGCCTTAGGCACTGGTGCTGGTGCCACAACACTGCAACCCCTCACAGATACTCTAGTTGGAGCGCAGGAACTAGCCCCGCTGCAAAGAATTGCATGAAAAATTTTAATTACATGCCCCTGTTAAACAGGGGCTGAAAAATTGGGCCTTAGCCACTGGTGGCGGGATTGGCAGCGCCCAGAACCAAAAATGTTCTTATTGGCTATCATCATGATCATTGAGGAGGAAGAGGATAATTACTCAGTATAACAGGATAGTCACTCAGCATCAGCATAGGCAGTTTTTGAAGGGATCTGACATTTCAAAAAAATTTATTTGGTTACATCACCATCAAGTGCTTGGTAGCTAGTGGTGATCCAAGACTGATTCATTTTTATGAAGGTCAGTTGATCGACCGAGTCCGTGGACAGACGCACCGTGATCGGTTACAAAGCCTCCAGCAGCACTGAATATGCGTTCCGAAAGAACGCTGGATGCAGGACAGGCCAGTAGCTCAATTGCATACTATGCAAGCTCTGGCCAGTGATCCATCCTCAAGACCCAGTAACCCAGAGGATTTTCGGTGGGAAAGGTGTCCAAGTCAGATCTTGCCCCTAGTTATTCCTGCACCATGTAAAACAGACGCTGGCGATGGTTGCTGGAACCGATCATACCTTGGGGCTGCGGACTAAAAAATTGTCTGAACGCGTCGGTCAGACGGCCACCTTCTCCACCACTCCTTCTTTGACTGACCGAAGCCTCAGCAACACGCTGTCCAGAAACAGGAGATTGTAACCTCCCAGTCTCTAGGAACGCGTTGCACAGACCTTTCTGCAAGGCCTCCCGAAGATGTTTCATCCTCTACTCCCTCTGCATCGGCAAGATGAGGTCCGCAACCTTACCCTTGTAACGTGGATCAAGGAGGGTTGCCAGCCAGTAACAATCCCCTTCCTTGATACCACGAATACGAGGATCCTTCCGCAGGCTTTGCAGGATCAGGGAGGCCATGCAGCGAAGGTTTGCTGAGGAATTCGGTCCGGAGTCCTCTGGGTCACTAAGGACAACATGATCCGTAGCCACCTCCTCCCAGCCACGTACAAGTCCATGTGTTTCTTGGGACTGTAAATGATCCCTTAAAGACTGCTGCTGATGCTGAGTGCCAGGCTCCACCTCCATACTGACACAATCCTCCTCCTCGTCCTCTTCCTGTGGGATCGGCGGGCACGCAGGAACACTGTCTGGATAAAGGGGGCCTTGAGAGCTAAGGAAGTCCTCTTCTTCCTGCCTCTGTTCTGCCTCAAGTGCCCTGTCCATTATTCCACGCAGCGTGTGCTCCAACAGGTGGACAAGGGGGACAGTGTCACTGATGCATGCACTGTCACTGCTCACCATCCTCGTGGCCTCCTCAAATGGTGACAGGACAGTGCATGCATCCCTGATCATGGCCCACTGGCGTGGGGAAAAAAAACAAGCTCCCCTGACCCTGTCCTGGTGCCATAGTCGCACAGGTACTTATTGATGGCCCTCTGCTGCGTGTGCAGCCGCTGATGCATGGCCAACGTTGAGTTCCACCTGGTGGGCATGTCACAGATTAGGCGGTTCTTGGGCAGGTTAAACTCCTTTTGGAGGTCCGTCAGCCGAGCACTGGCATTATATGACTGGCGGAAATGCACACAGCCTTTCCTGGCCTGCCTCAGGACATCCTGTAAGCCCGGGTACCTGCCCAAGAACCGCTGCACCACCAAGTTAAGGACGTGAGCCAAACAGGGCACATGGGTCATTTGTCCCTGTCGGAGGGTGGAGAGGAGTTTGGTGCCATTGTCGCAAACCACCATTCCTGCCTTAAGTTGGCATGGCGTAAACCACCTCTGAACCTGCCCCTGCAGAGCTGACAGAACCTCTGCCCCAGTGTGGCTCCTGTCCCCCAAGCACACCAGCTCAAGCACCGCATGGCATCTTTTGGCCTGCATACTTGCGTAGCCCCCTGAATGCCTACGGAGCACCGCTGGTTCCGAGGACAAAGCACAGGAAGAGGCCACGGAGGAAGAAGAAGAGGAGGGGGTGGAGGAGAGAGGTGTGGCAGAATCATTAGTAGTGGAATTTTGGAGGCGTGGTGGCAGAACAACCTCCAACACTACTGCACCTTGTCCTGCATCCTTCCCAGCTGCCAGCAGAGTCACCCAATGTGTCGTGAAACTTAGGTATTGTCCCTGTCCTTGCCTGCTGGACCATGAGTCAGCGGTAATATGCACCTTACCGCTGACCGCCCTGTCCAGCGAGGCATGGACATTGCCTTCCACATGCCGGTAGAGAGCTGGAATCGCCTTCCGTGAGAAAAAGTGGCGTTTGGGTACCTGCCACTAAGGAACCGCACATTCCACAAACTCACGGAAGGGGGCAGAGTCTACCAACTGAAAAGGTAGAAGTTGAAGTGCTAGCAATTTTGCCAAGCTAGCATTCAACCGCTGGGCATGTGGATGGCTGGGAGCGAACTTCTTTCGGCGGTGCAGCAGCTGGGGCAGGGAAATTTGCCTGGTACAATCTGACGTTGGTGTACCAAAAGCAGATTGCCCACAAGTACTTGGCTGTGACACACCTAATTCTACACCTTCATTCCTCTCAGTGCAGATCTCAGAGAGGACTGAAGGTATAGTGGGGTTGGAGATTTCAGCTGATGAGGAGCAAGGAGAGGTCCTCTTTGTTCTTTGGTGTGGGTCTTTTAGATACGCTTGCCAACTAACTGCATGGCAGGTCAACATATGTCTGGTCAAGCATGTGGTGCCCAAGCGGGAGATGTATTGGCCACGCGAGATACGCTTGAGACATATGTTGCAAATAGCAGCAGTGCGATCTGATGCACTTGTCTCAAAAAAGGCCCACACCAAAGAACTTTTGGAATAATGTGCAGAGACAGCAGCGCCCTGCACATGCGGAGCTTTGCGGTGTGATGCAGTCAGTGTGCTGCCCTTAGGCTGGCCCCTGGAGGGCATCCTGCCTCGTTGGTGATGCGCCTCCTCCTCCTCCTTTCTCCTATCAGGCACCCACATTGAGTCAGTGACCTCATCATCCCTCCCTCCTCATCACTGGAGCAAACCTGGCAGTATGATGCAGCAGGGGGAGCATGACTGCCAGATTGCTGTCCTTCTTGGGCACCCCCTCTGTCCGTGCTCACGTTACTGCCTTCATCTAGCTCAGTATCATCATCAGAGCCTTCTAAACGCTGGGCATCCTCCTGGAGCATGTACCCAACACAGTTTGAGGGACTCCTCAGGAGGACATGGTGGGGCTATAGAAGGAGTCACTGATGCCATTGAGCCGAGGGAAGAGGCCGCGTTGGCAGCTGCTTTGCCAGACAAAGTGCCCTGAGCATGGGTGAGAGAGGATGAGGAGGATGAGGACGGCTTGGTCATCCACTCGACCAAGTCTTCCGCATGTTGCGGCTTAACACGGCCAGCTGCCGAAAAAAAGGCCAAGCGTGTCCCACGGCCACGTGCTGATGAGGATGCACCATCTCCACGACCAGCACTGTTGCCTCTAGACACAGAGCCTGCTTGCCCTCTTTTATTGGCTTGTGACTGTCTGCCTCTCCTTGTTGGCCTTCCAGACATACTAATGGCCTGCAGTGAGATGTAGCTGCACTAAGCTGGGATATATATATATATATATATATATATATATATATATATATATCTATATATATATATCTATATCTATATATCTATATATATATAGATATAGATATAGATATATATATATATATACTGATACTGTAGTTAGCAAAATCAACTGCCTACCTGTAGTATGAGAACACCAGCAATCTTCTACAGGTGGCTTTAGATGAACACTGTGCAGAGGTTGCACTACACTAACTTGTAGCTTTAGCTGACCACTGTGCAGAGGACGCACTATACCAACGTTAAAATAATGTATCTGCCTGCGGTAGTGATAGGATCGGGAAAACACCACCAACCTTCTACAGATAGCTTTAGCTGAACACTGTGCAGAGGACGCACTACACTAACTTTAAAATAATGTAGCTGCCTGTAGTAGTGATAGGATCAGGAAAACACCACCAACCTTCTACAGGTAGCTTTAGCTGAACACTGTGAAGAGGACGCACTACACTAACGTTAAAATAATGTAGCTGCCTGCGGTAGTGATAAGATCAGGAAAACACCACCAACCTTCTACAGGTAGCTTTAGCTGAACACTGTGCAGAGGTCGCACTACACTAATGTTTAAATAATGTAGCTGCCTGCAGTAGTGATAGGATCTGGAAAACACCACCAACCTTCTACAGATAGCTTTAGCTGAACACTGTGCAGAGGACGCACTACACTAACGTTAAAATAATGTAACTGCCTGCGGTAGTGATAGGATCAGGAAAACACCACCAACCTTCTACAGGTAACTTTAGCTGAACACTGTGAAGAGGACGCACTACACTAACGGTAAAATGATGTAGCTGCCTGCGGTAGTGATAGGATCAGGAAAACACCACCAACCTTCTACAGATAGCTTTAGCTGAACACTGTGCAGAGGACGCACTACACTAACGTTAAAATAATGTAGCTGCCTGCGGTAGTGATAGGATCAGGAAAACACCACCAACCTTCTACAGGTAGCTTTAGCTGAACACTGTGCAGAGGATGCACTACACTAATGTGTAAATAATGTAGCTGCCTGCGGTAGTGATAGGATCAGGAAAACACCACCAACCTTCTACAGGTAGCTTTAGCTGAACACTGTGCAGAGGTCGCACTACACTAACTTGTAGCTTTAGCTGAACACTGTTCAGAGGACGCACTACACTAACTTGTAGCTTTAGCTGAACACTGTGCACTACACTAACTTGTAGCTTTAGCTGAACACTGTGCAGAGGTCGCACTACACTAACTTGTAGCTTTAGCTGAACACTGTTCAGAGGACGCACTACACTAACTTGTAGCTTTAGCTGAACACTGTGAGGAGGACGCACTACACTAACTTGTAGCTTTAGCTGAACACTGTGCAGAGGTCACACTAAACTAACTTGTAGCTTTAGCTGAACACTGTGAGGAGGACACACTACACTAACTGTAAATAGTCTAGCTGCCTGACTGTGGTACTAATAGGATCAGAAGGACACCACAATTTTCTTCAGGTAGCTGTAAATACTGTAACAACACAAGCCTGCCTGTCAGTAGGAAGATAATAACAGGAACGGATCTAGGTATACTTAATACAGTGTGTATATATATATATATATATATATATATATATATATACAACACCTGGGATGCATATATATACACAATACACTGTAAGTGCAGCTAACTCACTGACTGTCCTGCCTAATCTATCTAACTTAAATCAAATGACACTGTCTCTCTGTCTCTGTCTCTCAATGCCGGAACACACACTACACAGGGCCGCCATGCAGGCGGCCTTATATAGTGTGGGGCATGTACTAAACCCCCTGAGCCATAATTGGCCAAAGCCACCCTGGCTTTGGCCAATTACAGCTCTCTCTACAGACGGCGCTGTGATTGGCCAAGCATGCGGGTCATAGTGCATGCTTGGCCAATCATCAGCCAGCAATGCACTGCGATGCCGCAGTGAATTATGGGCTGTGACGCGACACACGAATTTGGCACGAACGGCCCATATCGTTCGCAATTTGGCGAATGGGCGAACAGACGATGTTCGAGTCGAACATGGGTTCGACTCGAACACGAAGCTCATCCCTACATGTGAGTGTACCAATTATGAACAATTTGTGATACCTTAACAAACACAATAACAAAGTTAAAAGATAGAAAACTTTGGTAAGACCCAAAAGGGGGCCAAAAAAAAAATAAAAAATATGAAAAAAGAAAAAAGACAAAAACAGAGTCAATGTCAATTCACCTGAGAAGCAGATGCTGCTCAGGAGTCCAAGACCTAAGTCACGGACAAAACAGGGCCACTTGGCGACTCCCATGAGATGGGAACGTAAAGAAGAGGGATCCCCCTGCTCTCCGAACGGTAGCCTGGCTGACGGGATTTCGTCTGACAATTCGATCGTGTGTGGCTCCAGCGGACTTTGTTTTCTCAAAAGTTGGACGGACTAATGCCGCGTACACACGAGCGCACTTCACGGCAGACTTTGCTCAGCGGACTTTACGCCAGACTTTATGACGAACTTTCCGAATGAACGGACTTGCCTACACACAATCCACCAAAGTCTGTCGAATTTGTACGTGATGACGTACGACCGGACTAAAACAAGGAAGTTCATAGCCAGTAGCCAATAGCTGCCCTAGCGTGGCTTTTTGTCCATCGAACTAGCATACAGACGAGCAGACTTTTCGACCGGACTCGAGTTCGACGGATAGATTTAAAACATGTTTCAAATCTAAGTCCGTCCAACTTTTGAGCAAACAAAGTCCGCTGGAGCCCACACACGATCGAATTGTCAGACGAAATCCCGTCCGCCGGGCAAAGTCTGCCGTAAAGTCCGCTCATGTGTACGCGGCATTAGATTTGAAACATGTTTCAAATCTATCCAACGGACTCGAGTCCGGTCGAAAAGTCCGCTCGTCTGTATGCTAGTTCGACGGACAAAAAGCCACGCTAGGGCAGCTATTGGCTACTGGCTATGAACTTCCTTGTTTTAGTCCGGTCGTACGTCATCACGAATTCTACGGACTTTAGTTGATTGTGTGTAGGCAAGTCCGTTCACTCAGAAAGTCCGTCGTAAAGTCCGTTGAAAAGTCCGCCGGGCAAAGTCTGCCGTAAAGTCCGCTCGTGTGTACGCGGCATAAGTCTTTATAGCGTCTGTTCTTTCCCCAATTTGTGTTATTTCCCCTCTCAGCTCTTGGGATAGTTTACCCACCTCTGCAGCGAAAGTGCGTGTCATCTGCTGGAGGAGGGCCTGGAGCTTCACATCTAGCAATTCTGGGGTTAACACAGCCTGTGTAACCTGGGGAGTTAATGCAGGAGTGTTCTAGGAGTCTTGTGCTTGAGATGGGGTATCATCCAAATTCTCCGTTCCTAACGAGGTGTCCATATTTGCGAACGAGTCCATGTATGTAGGCAAGGCCGGCCTAGTGAGGAATTTATCCATCGCCGTCTGGGAGCGCGGGTCTAGCAGCAGCTTGTAGCAGTGTTTCTGCTGGCCGATTTTCCCCATGGAGTGCCAGGGATATATAAGGAGGTATATAAGCCCACCCCCGTAGCAATCGTTCCGGAATGCTGGCTGTAAGGGGGTCCGAAGAGCAGACGGGATCTGGAGCTCGTGTAATTACAATTTTGTATGCAATATTTTGCAGGAGGGCTCATTCCTGGGCTCCAACTAGAGTATCTGTGAGCGGTTGCAGTGTTGTGGCACCAGTGCCTAAGGCCAAATGTTTCTGCCCCTGTTCAACAGGGATATGTAATTACAAGTCTTGATCTAATATTTCATAGCGGGCCCGTTTCTGCGCCCACCAAGAGTAACTGTGAGGACTTATGCCACGTACACACGACCGGACTTTACGACATACTTTGCCCGGTGGACTTTTCGACGGACTTTACGACAGACTTTCCGAATGAACGGACTTGCCTACACACGATCAACCAAAGTCCGACGGATTTGTACGTGATGATGTACGACCGGACTAAAACAAGGAAGTTCATAGCCAGTAGCCAATAGCTGCCCTAGCGTCGGTTTTTGTCCGTCGGACTAGCATACAGACGAGCAGACTTTTTGACCGGACTCGAGTCCGTCGGATAGATTTGACACATGTTTCAAATCTAAGTCCGTCAAACTTTTGAGAAAACAAAGTCCGCTGGAGGCCACACACGATCTAATTGTCCGACGAAATCCGGTACGCCGGACCAAGTATGCCGTAAAGTCCGATCATGTGTACGCGTATTACAGTGTTGTGGCACCAGCACCACCACCACCAAAGGCCCAACTTTTCTGCCCCTGTTCAACAGGTGCATGTAATTACAATTCTTGATCTAATATTTCACAGCAGGGCCCGTTCCAGCTCCCACCAAGAGTAACTGTGAGGACTTACAGTGTTGTGGCAACACCACCACCACCAAAGGCCCAATTTTTCTGCCCCTGTTCAACAGGTGCATGTAATTACAATTCTTGATCTAATATTTCACAGCAGGGCCCGTTTCTGCACCCACCAAGAGTAACTGTGAGGACTTACAGTGTTGTGCACCCACCAAGAGTAACTGTGAGGACTTACAGTGTTGTGGCAACACCAACACCCAAGGCCCCAATTTCTGCAGAGTATATAGGGCAGGCTCCTACTTTCAAACATCCAACTTACAAACGACTCCTACTTGCAAATGGAAGGAGACAACAGGAATTGAGATGAAATCTACCCCCAGGAAGGGAAATTCTCTCCTGTAATGCCCCGTATACACGGTCGGATTTTCCGATGGAAAATGTCCGATCGGAGCGTGTTGTCGGAAATCCCGACCGTGTGTGGGCTCCATCGGACATTTTCCATCGGATTTTCCGACACACAAAGTTGGAGAGCAGGAGATAAAATTTTCCGACAACAAAATCCGATCGCGTCAATTCTGACCGTGTGTGGCCTGTTCCGACGCACAAAGTGCCACGCATGCTCAGAAGAAATTCCAAGACGGAACAGCTCGTTCTGGTAAACTTAGCGTTCGCAAGGGATACAACACTTTCGTCACGCTGCAATGTTAAAAATGGTTTAATACAGCGCACTCTCTTCTTCTTTATAATGTGACAAGAATTAAGTAGTTTTGCTGCTCATATTCACACACACTTCTCACAAAGTTTTATTTTTGTTTTTTTATTGGGATTCCCTCAATATATTGTTATTAGTTGTCACATCTGACAGAATTGGTTTTTTTTTTATTTATTTTTTTTTGGGGATTTTAAGCCTTTTTTTTTTAATGTTTGAATTTTTTCAAAGGCTGATCTTTGTTCAATGTTATTTTTATTTTTACTCCAAAATATTTTTGTGTGTGTTTTGTGTGTCAAGTTACCCCAACACCATTGATATCTTTTATTATTTAATCTCAAGGAGATTGTTTGTTGTTGTTGTCCCTTGTTCATTTCACATTGTATATTTGAAATGTACCTGAATCCTCACAAAAAAAACTATCATTTTTGAAGTAAAACACATAGGAGAGTATAATTCAAAACAAAAATCCTTTATTAAGGGCTCAGAACCAAACAAAGAGGAAGGCAACACTGAATCAACAGGAGAAATTAGCGAAGCCTGGGACCCCCACGGCAGACATCAATTCTTGAACATCAAAATTGGTGGCCTGAGGAGTCCATATGTAAGGGAGGGCAGTCTGGTCCAGAATTCGCAGAGATCTGGAAAGCAGCAGATGACATCTGTGTCCCCAGGCTGTGGTACCACAAGAGGCTGCATTTTTTGGCCGACCAGACTGGATCCAGGGTCCTCACTTTCTGGTCTTCCTTTCACGCTTCCTTCCCGGCTGTGGCTGTGCAGTTGGAGATGTGGCAGGAGGAGGAGTAGGACCTGAAGGAGGACTGGGAGGACCTGGAGGAGAGGGAGGACGATGAGGAGGACCTGCAGGAGGAGGACCATCGCAAAGGTGTGTCTGAGCTGTAATTTGGCCCCTCATACCTTTGTTAAGAGCCTCCAATATGAGCGACTCACACATGACTTGTTGGCCCTCCTCCATCCTCTGCATTTTATATGCAATGACGGCAGCAATGTCCTCCTCCACGGTCTGTCGTGCTCCCAGGACCTCTGTAGCCCTCCAAAAGAGGGGGTGGAGGGACCGGCATATCAGCCAGCCGGCTCGGCCCGGCCACCTCCTGGCTGAGACTTCCCTGTGTATGAAAAAGGGACATGGTTTTAGTTGTTGCTTCATCAATCACAATCCTAAATTATTACTCCCAACTAACATCTAGTTAACATCATTGATTGGACAAGCATAAATATTTAGAGGAATGCTATACCTGGCTCAATCTGGGCTCCTCCACATGTTGCCTGGAAGGCCCAGGTTGGGCGTCAGAAGCCTCAGCCGGGGGGGAAGGAAGCGTGGAAGGAAGACTGGAGAGGGATGGCCTGGGTTCAGTCTGGCCTGCCAGAAAATGCAGCCTGTCGTAGTACAACAGCCTGGGGACATAGATGTCATCTGCTGCTCCGGATCTCTGTGAATCCAGGACTTTCTTGTGCTCCCTTAGATATGTACTCCTCAGGCCACCAATTAATATCTGTAAATAGGTGATGTCTGCCGTGGGGATCACCTGCTTCACAATTTCACACAATTGCTCCAGTGCTGCCTTCCTCTTTGCTTGGTTCTTGAAATGGGGGTGGGTAATCTCCCACAGACAGGGCAGCTCCCTTAAGATATCTATGAATACTGACATGAAGTCATTGTCTTTCACTAAGATATCCATGTTCACTGCAAGACACAACACAAGACAAAGCCTAATGTCAGACAAAACTCTCCTAATCTTGTTACAATATAGGCCTCAATGTAGAAGCAGTATAGGCACAAGTTTGTCTCTTACCTTCGTTCTTACGATCGGCGCGTCCAATGCTCCTTCCTCCGCTCACAGATCGTACGTAATACGCACGCGTGTTACGCTTTAAAAACACTGCGCATGCGTGTAACTCCGCCCGCCCCTGACGTTCTTTCTAATCTATTCCCCGCCCCTTTTCGTTCGGCGCAGTGGGTGAAGAGCACATGGCGGAGTCAGAGCAGGTGCGTGCTAATTATAGCAACGAGGAGGAGGAGGAGGAAAGCCCGGATCCGGATACGTCCCGATCCAGAAGGAGACGTTTTAAGGCCACAAATATGTCCTTTGGGGAGATGTTGGAGATGGTCGACATCATGAAGAAGTCCGACTATGACGGAAAGTATGGGCCTTACCCCAACCCCAATATCCGAAAGGCCAAGATCATGGCGAAAGTGGTCAGGAGTCTTCACAGGAATTTCGGGGTACGACGATTGAAAGATCAGCTCAGGAAGCGGTGGTCGGACCTGAAATTGAGAGAGCCAGAGCAGTACCGAAAGATCCGGAGAGTGCTGCAAAAAAGTAAGT
This sequence comes from Lithobates septentrionalis, assembly GCA_037952835.1. Lineage (NCBI taxonomy): Eukaryota > Metazoa > Chordata > Amphibia > Anura > Ranidae > Lithobates > Lithobates septentrionalis. Next base: position 18,030 of record JBBDGP010001819.1, on the reverse strand, counting down.
AGTTGTGCTGTGTTCCTATTCTTTCTGTCTGTATTGCGTTCATGCTGCTCCATATGCTTTTATTAATTGTAACGTTTAAAATGGCAACTTTAATGTTCATGGGCCCATTATTCGTTCGTATCAAACATTTTTCTTTCGGCCTCTAAAACACCATTGTTTAGGCCATATGCATTTCCCACATTTGTTTGGGCCTACTTGGATGCCAAATAGTTGTTTGTGTAGATGGGTTTGTTACTTGAATGAAATGCCAACTAGATTGTGTGTAAGGAGAGGACACTGAGCAGCTGTTTTCACATCTGGACACTGGAGCACTAGTGTGGGACACCAGAACAACATTTTTATTAGGGGGCCACACAGGTGCTCCAGTATATACTATAGGGGGGTCTCCATCTGTGAAGCTTGTACTAAACAGGTAAAGTATTGCAGCTTGACAAAGGGCAATAAAAAAAAGACATCTTGGAACACGGCTAAAATTGACAATTGTACCCCACTTCCAAGCAATGTTTCCTATTTCTAGTTCTGACATCAAATATCTGTGTGCTAATTATACCATTTTTGTTTTACATAGGGGAGAAAAGACTCGGAGGACACCCCTCATCCGAGGAGACCAGAGACCCCCCACCTCTGGAAGAAGGTTAAATACCACCAACCCAAGCTGAGCAGGAGGAAGAAGAAGATGTGGTGGAGATTGGCACCACAACAGGTGAGTGTCTGCGACCACAGGCTCAGGTAGAAGAGATGGATGGTGGCAGATTTTTGATACCTGTTTTTGTTTTGTTTCTCTCTTTTTAGGTGATCGTGATCCAGAAGGTTTCACATCAGAAAGTGCCCAGATCCTGATCGGGGAGATCATGGGGTGTAATGTAGAACTGCAAAACATACAGCAAAAAATCAATGATGTTATTAAAAAAAATAATAACATCATTGATGTTTTGGGGCGAATTTAAAACCCCACAAAATCACTTTTTGTATTGTGGTCCAATCTTTTAAAACTTTTTGCAATGTTTTGAAAAGCCAAATTTGGAGGATGCACACAGTGTGTCAACATGTGCTATCTGCCATCGCGGGAGATCAATGGACGCGTTTTGGGGGTGCAACCCCTTCCTCAATTATAAAGTAGCGGTGAGGAAGGGCTTGCTCCCCCAAAACACGTCCCTTGATCCCCCGTGATGGCAGATAGCACATGTTGACATTCGTAAATTGGTGTGCATCTTCCAAATTTGGCTTTTCCTGGGGTGATTTCCCCCCATCTGAACGCTATATCAAACCCAGTTCCTAAATACTGATGTCTGATATAGCCTTCAGGTTTTACTATATGTGAACTTTGTAAGTTCAAGTTTTTTGGCTTTCTTGTTGGTTTTACACAGGCCTGTTTTATCTGAAATGGACATTTCGATTTTTGATAATGCTACTGCAAAAATTGTTATATAACAAACATGTTGGTTTGTTTTAAAAACCTTTGGTAAATGCACATGTGATTGTGCAGGTATAAAAAAGTTGCTTACTCAAGAATGTGTGGATTATTGTCTCAACACTACAATACAACACTTTTGGGGTGATGTAATTGCTGTTTTCAGCAAAAATGGGGGTTATTTCCTAAGGGCAAATCCTCTTTGCACTACAAGTGCAGTTTCAGTGCAGTTGCAAGTGCACTTGTAGTGAAATGTGTTTTTGCATTTAGGAAATAACAGCCAACAGTGCTTTGTATAAGGTTACACAATCACGACATTTTCTGGACTCAACACATTTCTGTCAGGGTCAGCTAAAACAAACACAAGCAGTAAATGTCCACCAAGAATTTCTTTTTTTTTTATTATAAAAAGGCTTCACAGATTGTCTGGCATATTGATAGCCCCCCTACCCGCAAAGAACTCCAGGTATCGTAACCGGACATCACGGGCACTCAGGGAGGGCAAGCCAGGACGGCCACTTTCAAGCGCCGTCAGTGTGGTTTGATGTAGGATTCCGGCCTCAGGCCCAACTGAGCCAGCATAGTTGGCCGAATGTTTCCTTAAAAAGTTATGGAGAACACAGCACGCAAGTATAATATGGTTCAGTTTATACTCCGCCATATGGATGGGTGTCAGAAATAGTCGGAACCGGCTGGCCAGGATTCCAAATGTGTTCTCCACCACTCTTCGGGCTCTGGCCAGCCGGTAATTAAAAACCCTCTGTTCCGGGGTGAGGGTCCTCATTGGGAATGGCCGCATCAGGTGGTCCCCCAGCGCAAACGCTTCATCAGCAACGAACACAAATGGGAGTCCTTCAACATTGTCCTCTGGAGCTGGCAAGTCCAAGCTGCCATTCTGGAGACGCCTGTAGAACTCCGTCTGGGCGATGACTCCACCATCGGACATCCGGCCATTCTTCCCCACGTCCACATACAAGAAGTCGTAATTAGCCGACACCACCGCCAACATCACTATACTATTAAACCCCTTGTAATTATAATAGTACGACCCCGAGTTGGGTGGTGGGACGATGTGGACGTGTTTCCCATCAATTGCCCCTCCGCAGTTAGGAAAGTCCCACCGCTGGGCAAAGTGGGAGGCCACAGTCTGCTATTCCTGTGGCGTGGAAGGAAACTGTTGAGGAAAAAGCAATAAACATTACTATTTTTACTCTGAAACATGGCAAGCAGATTATACACAAACATTATGGGGCAACCTCCAGATAGCATTTACTAAGGGGAATTTAACAACGCCAAAGTATAAGGTACACCTATCATATTCCCCCTCCCCCCCTCTCATGGGCCATTTCTAACATTATAGGGGGTGTGTGTAAATCTTGGACAGGTAACCCTCTTCACTTCATTGAGAGATGAATGCCTAAATAATGGGTATTACTTTGAACAGACCCTCCTTAGTTACACTATTGGCAGACCACTGGACAGGTAAGAAGTGTCATAATACAAAGATATAAATACACATTGTACACATTTGAGGACATTTGGACATTCTGCTATTACCTATCAAGATAATAATAGGATCCAAAAACTTTAAACAGTACCATTGGAAAGTATACAGGCAGGCCCTTGCACTACATGCTTTGGGGAATTCATCCATAAATCAGAGCACAAAAGAGATGGGTATAGTGTGTATGGGTTTAGCAAAGTCAGCAGATAGATGATTGAGGATAGATAGAGAATTGGGATCAGCTGACTTAGCAGTTGGGGGAGGGAGGGTTACTAAAAATTATTTGGGGACACCACAAAAAAAAGCCTCTGCCACTCTGCATACATTGTTAAGTGACTACATGAGGTGAATATAGGGCAGGAGACACCATGCTGGGGAGGTTAGTGAAGGGCAAATATGTATGAAGGACCTAAAATAATAATTACATAAAAATCCAGCATGCATGAGGACAAAGGGGACATTCACAGCATATTACAATCATGGTAATTAGGGAATGAGGAAAGAAATACAATATATTAGCAAACATTCAATACAATAAAATGTGACATTAAAGGATAAAATTCTTACCTTCATATACTCCTTCTGTAGGACCTGGATGATGGCAGAACAGGTCTCTGGGATAATGATCCCCAGAGCCTGGGGGGAGATGCTTGTCGAGAACTTCAAGTCCTGCAGACTTCTCCCTTTTGCCAAATACCGCAGGGTAGCGACCAACCTCTGCTCCGGAGTGATGGCTTGCCTCATGCAGGTATCCTGCCTGCTGATATAGGGGGTCAGCGAAGCCAACAAACGGTGAAACACGGGGTCCGTCATCCTGAGAAAGTTCCTGAAATCATCAGGATTATTCTCACGGATCTCACGGAGCAAAGGCATATGAGAGAACTGGTCACGCTGAAGCAACCAATTCTTGGTCCATGAACTCCTCCCCACCCTGTTCATGGACTGGACTTGTGTCAAGGTCAGGACCCCAACACCAAGCCCCCGCACAGCACGAACTCTACGAGGAGTACGCATACGAAACTTGGCTAGAAAACGGTTGGCTGCTCAGAACGAAGTAACAGAACGCACTGAAGAACAGCAAGGCCTGTGAAGAGCGACCTGAAAAACAGTAACGAACTAACAAGAATACAATGACTACCTAAAGTCACGCGGAACTTGCTGCACGCACTGAAGAGCAGATAGAAACCCACAAGCACAAACTGAACGGCAGAAAATGATCTGAAAGCCACGAGTCTGAAAAAGCGCGAATCGTCTCTCACCAAACTTTTACTAACACAAGATTAGCAAAAGGAGCCCAAAGGGTGCCGCGCGTGGTTCTGAACCGGCCTTTTCTAGTCTCGTCGTACGTGGTGTACATGACCGCGTGGTTGGCGATCGGAAATTCTGACAACTTTGTGCGACCGTGTGTAGACAAAAAAAGTTTGAGCCAACATCCGTCGGAAAAAATCCTAGGATTTTGTTGTCGGAATGTCCGAACAAAGTCCGACCGTGTGTACGCCCTATAAGAGTTAATATGGGAAAAACGTGTCTCCTCTCCACTGATGCTTTATCACCAATCCTTGTTTCACTAAAAACCCCAAATTGTCAAAAAACATTTGTCATTGGGACAGAAAGTGAGTTGAAATCTTCTGAAGAGGTGCACAGACAGCAAAAAAATGTCACAGGGGTGATAACCCTTCCCTATGTTTTCCAAAAAGCTTAAAAATAGATTTTTTGGCTGGAGCTATACTTTAAAAATGTACCAGTTCAAAATTACAAACAGATTCTACTTAACAACAAACCTACAGTCCCTGTCTTGTTTGCACCGCCTGTATACTGCTGTTCAGAGGGCCTGGGGCCCCACGCCTTTCCTTTTTGGAATTTGGGTGCGGGGCTCCCCTTAATATCCATACAAGACCCAAAGGGCCTGGTAATGGACTGGTAAAATCACTGCTCCCGAAAAAACTGCAGTTTTTAAAACTTTTTTTGCATTGATACATGTCCCCTGGGGCAGGACCTGGGTCCCCAAACCCTTTTTAGGACAATACCATGCAAATTAGCCTTTAAAATTAGAACGTTCGAGTCCCAGGCGACGTGCAGGCAGCCTTATATAGTGTGGGGCATGTACTAAATCCCCTGAGGCATAATTGGCCAAAGGCACCCTGCCTTTGGCCAATTATGGCTCTCCGTTCTTAACGCACTGTGATTGGCCAAAGCATGTGGGTCATAGTGCATGCTTGGCCATTCATCAGCCAGCAATGCACTGCGATGCCGCAGTGAATTATGGGCTGCGACGTGCCACTCGAATTTGGCGCAAATTACCCATGTTCATAATTCGACGAACGGTCGAACGGCCGATGTTCGAGTCGAACTTATGTTCGACTCGAACTCGAAGCTCATCCCTAATCATCACCATTCCTTAGTAACACAGAATAAGGTATCATCACACTTCTGTAAAATGCCATTTATGACTGTGTTGCGCAATAGAATAAATTTACATATACAGTAAGAGCAGTGTGATTTAGTGAGTGCCTAATAAGCATGGCCATAGGTTCTGTACCTAAAGTCTTTAGCCCTTTCAGTGCCAAACCCTGCACTCCACTTTTAAAATCAGGTGGGCAGATAATTCTTGCTAAATTCCTGCTAAACATAAAGCTAAAACTGTTCTGAGTTAATAAATAATACATTTTTGTAAACTTTAAATTGCACCTTTTTTTTAACCAGTTGCCGACCGCCGCACGACGATGTACGTCCTCAGAGCGGCACGGGCAGGCAAAAGGGCTTACCTGTACATCCTTGCCTGCCCGCGGGTGGGGGGTCCGATCGGACCCCCCCCCCGGTGCCTGCGGCGGTCGGCAAATCCTCCCTGGCGATCGGTGGTGAGGGGGAGGCCATCCATTCGTGGCCCCCCCTCGCGATTGTTTCCAGCCAATGGGATCATTTCCCTGCCTCTGTATTGTACACAGAGGCAGAGGAAATGATGTCATCTATCCTCGGCTCGGTATTTTCCGTTCCGGCGCAGAGGAGAGAAGACTGTAATGTGAGTGCACAACACACACACACAGTAGAACATGCCAGGCACACAAAACCCCCCCCCGATCCCCCCCCGATCACCCCCCGATCCCCCCCAATCACCCCCCCCTGTCACAAACTGACACCAAGCAGGTTTTTTTTTTTTTTTCCTGATTACTGCATTGGTGTCAGTTTGTGACAGTTACAGTGTTAGGACAGTTAGGGTTAGCCCCGTTTAGGTCTAGGATACCCCCCCAACCCCCCCTAATAAAGTTTTAACCCCTTGATCACCCCCCGTCACCAGTGTCGCTAAGCGATCATTTTTCTGATCGCTGTATTAGTGTCGCTGGTGACGCTAGTTAGGGAGGTAAATATTTAGGTTCGCCGTCAGCGTTTTATAGCGACAGGGACCCCCATATACTACCTAATAAATGTTTTAACCCCTTGATTGCCCCCTAGTTAACCCTTTCACCACTGATCACCGTATAACTGTTACGGGTGACGCTGGTTAGTTTATTTTTTATAGTGTCAGGGCACCCTCCGTTTATTACCGAATAAAGGTTTAGCCCCCTGATCGCCCGGCAGTGATATGCGTCGCCCCAGGCAGCGTCAGATTAGCGCCAGTACCGCTAACACCCACGCACGCACCGTACACCTCCCTTAGTGGTATAGTATCTGAACGGATCAATATCTGATCCGATCAGATCTATACTAGCGTCCCTAGCAGTTTAGGGTTCCCAAAAACGCAGTGTTAGCGGGATCAGCCCAGATACCTGCTAGCACCTGCGTTTTGCCCCTCCGCCCGGCCCAGCCCAGCCCACCCAAGTGCAGTATGGATCGATCACTGTCACTTACAAAACACTAAACGCATAACTGCAGCGTTTGCAGAGTCAGGCCGGATCCCTGCGATCGCTAACAGTTTTTTTGGTAGCGTTTTGGTGAACTGGCAAGCACCAGCCCCAAGCAGCGTCAGGTTAGCGCCAGTAGCGCTAACACCCACGCACGCACCGTACACCTCCCTTAGTGGTATAGTATCTGAACGGATCAATATCTGATCCGATCAGATCTATACTAGCGTCCCCAGCAGTTTAGGGTTCCCAAAAATGCAGTGTTAGTGGGATCAGCCCAGATACCTGCTAGCACCTGCGTTTTGCCCCTCCGCCCGGCCCAGCCCAGCCCACCCAAGTGCAGTATCGATCGATCACTGTCACTTACAAAACACTAAACGCATAACTGCAGCGTTCGCAGAGTCAGGCCTGATCCCTGCAATCGCTAACAGTTTTTTTGGTAGCGTTTTGGTGAACTGGCAAGCACCAGCGGGCTAGTACACCCCGGTCGTAGTCAAACCCGCACTGCAGTAACACTTGGTGACGTGGCGAGTCCCATAAGTGCAGTTCAAGCTGGTGAGGTGGCAAGCACAAGTAGTGTCCCGCTGCCACCAAGAAGAAGACAAACACAGGCCCGTCGTGCCCATAGTGCCCTTCCTGCTGCATTCGCCAATCCTAATTGGGAACCCACCACTTCTGCAGCGCCCGTACTTCCCCCATTCACATCCCCAACCAAATGCAGTCAGCTGCATGAGAGGCATTTTTATGTCCTCCCGAGTACCCCTACCCGACGAACCCCCCCAAAAAAGATGTTGTGTCTGCAGCAAGCGTGGATATAGGCGTGACACCCGCTATTATTGTCCCTCCTGTCCTGACAATCCTGGTCTTTGCATTGGTGAATGTTTTGAACGCTACCATGCACTAGTTGAGTATTAGCGTAGGGTACAGCATTGCACAGACTAGGCACACTTTCACAGGGTCTCCCAAGATGCCATCGCATTTTGAGAGACCCGAACCTGGAACCGGGTTCCCGTTATAAAAGTTACAGTTACAAAAAAAGTGTAAAAAAAAAAAAAACACAAACAAAAATATAAAATAAAAAATAATAGTTGTCGTTTTATTGTTCTCTCTCTCTCTCTATTCTCTCTATTGTTCTGCTCTTTTTTACTGTATTCTATTCTGCAATGTTTTATTGTTATTATGTTTTATCATGTTTGCTTTTCAGGTATGCAATTTTTTATACTTTACCGTTTACTGTGCTTTATTGTTAACCATCTTTTTGTCTTCAGGTACGCCATTCATGACTTTGAGTGGTTATACCAGAATGATGCCTGCAGGTTTAGGTATCATCTTGGTATCATTCTTTTCAGCCAGCGGTCAGCTTTCATGTAAAAGCAATCCTAGCGGCCAATTAGCCTCTAGACTTCTTTTACAAGCAGCGGGAGAGAATGCCCCCCCCCCCACCGTCTTCCGTGTTTTTCTCTGGCTCTCCTGTCTCAACAGGGAATCTGAGAATGCAGACGGTGATTCAGCCAGCTGACCATAGAGCTGATCAGAGACCAGAGTGGCTCCAAACATCTCTATGGCCTAAGAAACCGGAAGCTACGAGCATTTTATGACTTAGATTTCGCCGGATGTAAATAGCGCCATTGGGAAATTGGGGAAGCATTTTATCACACCGATCTTGGTGTGGTCAGATGCTTTGAGGGCAGAGGAGAAATCTAGGGTCTAATAGACCCCAATTTTTTCAAAAAAGAGTGCCTGTCACTACCTATTGCTATCATAGGGGATATTTACATTCCCTGAGATAACAATAAAAATGATTTAAAAAAAAAAAATGAAAGGAACAGTTTAAAAATAAGATAAAAAAGCAAAAAAATAATAAAGAAAAAACAAAAAGCACCCCTGTCCCCCCTGCTCTCGCGCTAAGGCGAACGCAAGCGTCGGTCTGGCGTCAAATGTAAACAGCAATTGCACCATGCATGTGAGGTATCACCACGAAGGTCAGATCAAGGGCAGTAATTTTAGCAGTAGACCTCCTCTGTAAATCTAAAGTGGTAACCTGTAAAGGCTTTTAAATGCTTTTAAAAATGTATTTATTTTGTTGCCACTGCACGTTTGTGTGCAATTTTAAAGCATGTCATGTTTGGTATCCATGTACTCGGCCTAAGATCATCTTTTTTATTTCATCAAACATTTGGGCAATATAGTGTGTTTGAGTGCATTAAAATTTAAAAAAGTGTGTTTTTTCCCCAAAAAATGCGTTTGAAAAATCGCTGCGCAAATACTGTGTGAAAAAAAAAATTAAACACCCACCATTTTATTCTGTAGGTTATTTGCTTTAAAAAAATATATAATGTTTGGGGGTTCAAAGTAATTTTCTTGCAAAAAAAAAAAATTTTTTCATGTAATCAAAAAGTGTCAGAAAGGGCTTTGTCTTCAATTGGTTAGAAGAGTGGGTCATGTGTGACATAAGCTTCTAAATGTTGTGCATAAAATGCCAGGACAGTTCAAAACCCCCCCAAATGACCCCATTTTGGAAAGTAGACACCCCAAGCTATTTGCTGAGAGGTATGTCGAGTCCATGGAATATTTTATATTGTGACACAAGTTGCGGGAAAGAGACAAATTTTTTTTATTTTTTTTTTTATTTTATTTTTTGCACAAAATTGTCACTAAATGATATATTGCTCAAACATCCCATGGGAATATGTGAAATTGCACCCCAAAATACATTCTGTTGCTTCTCCTGACTATGGGGATACCACATGTGTGGGACTTTTTGGGAGCCTAGCCGTGCACGGGACCCCGAAAACCAATCACCGCCTTCAGGATTTCTAAGGGTGTAAATTTTTGATTTCACTCTTCACAAAGCCCCCCAAATGACCCCATTTTGGAAAGTAGACACCCAAAGCTATTTGCTGAGCGGTATAGTGAGTATTTTGCAGACCTCACTTTTTGTCACAAAGTTTTGAAAATGAAAAAAAAGAAAAAAAACATTTTTTTTCTTGTCTTTCTTCATTTTCAAAAACAAATGAGAGCTGCAAAATACTCACCATGCCTCTCAGCAAATAGCTTTGGGTGTCTACTTTCCAAAATGGGGTCATTTGGGGGGGTTTGTGCCACCTGGGCATTCCATGGCCTCTGAAACTGTGATAGGCGGTGAAGAGTGAAATCAAAAATTTATACCCTTAGAAATCCTGAAGGCGGTGATTGGTTTTCGGGGCCCCGTACGCGGCTAGGCTCCTAAAAAGTCCCACACATGTGGTATCCCCGTACTCAGGAGAAGCAGCTAAATGTATTTTGGGGTGCAATTCCACATATGCCCATGGCCTGTGTGAGCAATATATCATTTAGTGACAACTTTGTGCAAAAAAAAAAAATTGTCACTTTCCCGCAACTTGTGTCAAAATATAAAATATTCCATGGACTCACCATGCCTCTCAGCAAATAGCTTGGGGTGTCTACTTTCCAAAATGGGGTCATTCGGGGGGATTTTGTGCCATCTGGGCATTTTATGGCCTTCAAAACTGTGATAGGTAGTGAGGAGTAAAATCAAAAATGTACGCCCTTAGAAATCCTGAAGGCAGTGATTGGTTTTCGGGGCCCCGTACGCGGCTAGGCTCCCAAAAAGTCCCACACATGTGGTATCCCCATACTCAGGAGAAGCAGCTAAATGTATTTTGGGGTGCAATTCCACATATGCCCATGGCCTGTGTGAGCAATACATCATTTAGTGACAACTTTTTGTAATTTTTTTTTTGTCATTATTCAATCACTTGGGACAAAAAAAATGAATATTCAATGGGCTCAACATGCCACTCAGCAATTTCCTTGGGGTGTCTACTTTCCAAAATGGGGTCATTTGTGGGGGTTTTGTACTGCCCTGCCATTTTAGCACCTCAAGAAACGACATAGGCAGTCATAAATTAAAGGTTGTGTAAATTCCAGAAAATGTACCCTAGTTTGTAGGCGCTATAACTTTTGCGCAAACCAATAAATATATACTTATTGACATTTTTTTTACCAAAGACATGTGGCCGAATACATTTTGGCCTAAATGTATGACTAAAATTGAGTTTATTGGATTTTTTTTAGAACAAAAAGTAGAAAATATCTTTTTTTTTCAAAATTTTCGGTCTTTTTCCGTGTATAGCGCAAAAAATAAAAACGGCAGAGGTGATCAAATACCATCAAAAGAAAGCTCTATTTGTGGGAAGAAAAGGACGCAAATTTTGTTTGGATGACATTAGCATTGCATGACATTAGCAGTTAAAGCGACGCAGTGCCAAATTGTAAAAAGTGCTCTGGTCAGGAAGGGGGTAAATCCTTCCGGGGCTGAAGTGGTTAAAAATGGTGATAATCATAAAAGGTACAAAAAAACTGTATATAAACAATTTACTCTAAAAATCTGGAGGTTATCATCTTTCAAATACAGCTTTCAGATTTTTCAGAGACCCCCAAACCATAATACATTTTCTGAAAGCACATGACCTGTAACAAAAAAAATGTTCTTTACAATTTTTTGGGGGGTGGGAGGGGGGGGGCTAAGGGGCTTTGATGAGATTTCACTTTATTGAGATAGAGAAAGAGACTGAAAAGATGCAGTCATCAGGTCCTCAGTTTCTCTGCAGCCTCAGCTGCACTGCAGATGAATGAAAAAGAAGCCTCTACAAAGAACTGCTTCTATTCATTCACAATCTGAAGCATAGTACACAGTCTACTATGTTTCAGTGCTGAATGAACACAGGAGCCATCACTAACCAAAGCTCACTGTGTTTATTCATGCGTTTGCCAGCTCCCCCTCTCCCCATCCTGCTGCAACCGGCAGGAGGGGAAGGAGGAGAAATCCGCCAGCAACACTGTGAGAGGTGCCAGGCGATCAGTGAGGGGGACCACTTCAGGGAAACTTGGAGTGGGGGGGTGTATTTGTATATATTTGTCCCCCCCAGTTTCCCTGCAGCCCCTGAATCTGGCAGGAGAAGAAAGGAAAGAAACCGACAGCTGCAGAGGAGCTACAGGGAATCAGTGCTGCAGGAGATCAGTGTAGGGGGGGACATAAGAGTGATGGGGGGGCATTTTAGCTGACAGCAGAGGTATGGGGTGACAAGGAGAGGCCGAAAGCAGAGGACACAGGATAGAGGAGCGGCTACATTTTAGATGAAAATCTGGGCTTATTAGCCGCTAATCATAGCTATTTGTGTCTTCAGTAAAGTCTACTGAACAGTTTTGTTGTAAATTTATGGTCACTAACATGACTATGAGCTTATAGCGATAGGGGGAATGCAGCCAACATACGTTGTACTGACCTGGTCAGCTGGAAGTGATTCTGTAGGTCAGTATGAAATACATCAATGGCAGCAAAAGGGTTGAACACATTCATTTATACCTCTAATACATTAAGCCAAGGCTAATCATGTGTATACCCTTGATTTTCACATCAGAAATCATACCAGAAAAATCTCTTGTGGGACTAATGCTATATAATGCAAGGAAGACCATAAGACTGCAATGCCGGAAAAAATAAATACAGGCATACCCCACTTTTTCAGTACACAATGGGACCAGAGCATGTATGTAAAACGAAAATTTACTTAAAGTGAAGCAATACTTTTTTTCACTTCTGGGGTGTCAGGGGCTGTAGTAGGGGGTGTCAGGGGCTGTAGAGGGGTGTCAGGGACTGTAGTGGGGGGGTCAGGGAGTGTGTTTCCAAGTAGTGGGGAATCTGAACTATCCGGGCACAGATTACTCATCTGCAGCTTTAGCTTGAGAGCCACTTTACATACACTCACGGGTATGTCCTTACTTGCAGTACTATGCGGTAGGTTAACTTTAGGATGCGTCCTCCAACTGAGTCACTAGGCTCCTCTCCAGACCAGCCTTCTGCCTGATCCTTCCATGACGGGTCCTCCCCTGGGATCTTCTCAGTTGTCCAGCTTCTTCCCGTAGGACAGACAGCACAGGACCATTCCCTCGCCGCTGTGGTAGGCCCCAGACAGGCTTCTGGGCCCACCCACCCGCTGCAGCAACGTGGTCCTCCCAGTCGGAGGACCACACGGTAGTACTCCTAACACATACCTGTCGGCCAGGAGGGCCAGGAGGTGGAACGAAACCCTAAAACATGGCGTCTGTTCCATAAATACCCTCTCCCAGAATGCAACTCGGAGGACCACCTCCACCGAGTTATCTCCGGGACAGAAGAGCACCCATGCGCTTCAGCTCGTTGCCTTTCCAACACTGACCCATGGCGACAACGACACCCACAGGCACAGTGTGAAACTACATGCAACACAGCCAAACTGGAACAGAGGTTAAATCTCACTATGTATAAAACAGATAACACACTAAATTTACCTATAAGCGGTAGATGAAAATCTACCAGCGCTACATATTCCCCCCACTACAATAGATGTTGTCCTCAACGTCTGTCAATATAACTCCCAAGCCTGAGAGTAGGTATTTGAACTTAGAACTTGGATAAGGAAGAAGAAAAGACAGCATAGAAATATTACAGTTTCAACATTTATACAACAACATGTTCACATCCGCAAAAGAAATCACATTAGAACTGTCACAAACCCCCCCTGCGGCTTCAAACGAATGCCGGTATTTGTCAGCAGGGTTCCGGTTAGCATAGCACCCGCAGCGATACTTGTAGGGAACATCTTAGATCCCACAGTCGACGGTACCAATGGAAAAGAAAACATGGCTGTACTCTGATCCTCTCAGCATGATCACGAGGCCTCTTTTCTCCTTTGGCGCCAACACACACACGCGTCCCACACGGTAACAAGTAGATTAGGCTCCTCCCACTTGTTCTTCTGATCACGTAGCTCCCGGGCTTTTACTTCTCACCCACAGCCTACGCAGTCAGAAATAAAGTCCTGCAATTTAACCCCTTCTTTTCCTGGAAAAAAGTGACAAAGTCCAGAAACCTCTTTTAACATAAACTCCCGGTGAAATACTTCTCAGGGTTGCGAGAGGTTGACGGCTAACAATCCCGAACGACGCCCCCACATGTAGCAATAACTCACGGTGGAGCTGCTGGTTTAAAGCGGGCTGTTACCGTCACCTTTGTTACCTCAATTTTACCAGAACCGGGTCTAGGGTCCCGTTGAGTTTAATACCAGACAGTGTATACACCAGACACTTGAGTATCTTTTCCAATGCTTTAATAAAGAGTAACTGAAGGAAGTAGCAGAAAAGAGGTAGAAGAAGAGTTGCAGGGAAGTTCAAATGCCTTTTCTTGATGTAGTATTATGAATTGGAATCTTGTAGATGAATATACTCTCCTTTTAGAGTTGAAACTTTACCCGTCCAGATAGGTTTCTCTCACTAACCTAGCAACCGGCACGCAGCATGAACAAAAGTCTCTGCCACAGACTTGAATGGAATAGAAATCCATACGATCCTCTGCCACAGGATGTAATGGTTTACGATGGACAGCAAACACAGCACTAGAACCTTTAAGCCGACCTGGCAGTACTATGCGGTAGGTTAACTTTAAGATGCGTCCTCCAACTGAGTCACCAGGCCCCTCTCCAGACCAGCACTCTGCATGATCCTTTCATGACGGGTCCTCCCCTGGGATCTTCTCAGTTGTCCAGCTTCTTCCCGTAGGACAGACAGCACAGGACCATTCCCTTGCCGCTGTGGTAGGCCCAAGACAGGCTTCTGGGCCCACCCACATGCTGCAGCAACGTGGTCCTCCCGGTCGGAGGACCACGCGGTAGTACTCCTAACACATACCTGTCGGCCAGGAGGGCCAGCAGGTGGAATAAAACAGACCCTAAAACATGGCGTCTGTCCCATAAATACCCTCTCCCAGAATGCAACTCGGAGGACCACCTCCACCAAGTTATCTCCGGGACAGAAGAGCACCCGTACGCTTCAGCGTGTTGCCTTTCCAACACCGACCCATGGCGACAATGACACCCACAGGCATAGTGTGAAACTACATGCAACACAGCCAAACTGGAACAGAGGCAAATCTGACTATGTATAAAACAGATAACCCACTAAATTTACCTATAAGCGGTAGATGAAAATCTACCAGCGCTACACAGCCTAACTAATTTAACCTCTAAGATATACTGTGTTATAATGTTGCCCATACTTACAGTGATCATTGACTGAATGAACTCATATTATACACAAAACAGTGTGTAGCACTGGTAGATTTTATCTACCGCTGATAGGTAAATTTAGTGGGTCGCTTATTATAGGAAGTTTGATTTGCCTCTGTTCCAGCTTGGCTGACGTTGCGTGCAGTTCCGCATTGTGCCGGTGGGTGTCGTTGTCACTGTCGGCAGGTGTTGGAGAAGCAACGTGTTGAAGCGAATGAGTGCTCCTCTTTCCCGGGGATAACTCAGTGGAGGTGGTCCTCCGAGTTGCATTCTGGGAGAGGGTATTTATGGGACAGACGCCATGTTTTAGGGTTTATTTTAAGCCACCTGCTGGACCTCCTGGCCGACAGGTATGCACTAGGAATACCACCTCGTGGTCCTCCGTTCCGGAGGCCTGCGTCGCTGCGGCGTGTGGGTGGGCCCAGAAGCCTGTCTGGGGCCTACCACAGCAGCAGAGGAATGGTCCTGAGCTGTCCTGAGCTGTCTTTCCTGAGTAAAGAAGCTGGACAACCGAGAAGATCCCAGGGGAGGACCCGTCAAGGAAGGATCATGCAGAGTGCTGGTCTGGAGAGGGGCCTGGTGACTCGGTTGGAGGACGCATTCCGAAGTACTGCCGGGTTGGCTTAAAGGTTCAAGTACTGTATCTGACTTTCACCACAAACCAATGCATCCTGTGGCAGTGGATCGTACAGGTTTTATTCCAGATAAGTCTGTGGCAGAGACTTTTGTTCATGCTACGTGCTGGCTGCTAGGCAAGTGAGAGATGTCTATCCAAGCGAGCAAATTAATGCTATTAAAACATTGGAAAAATGTTTGGTGCTTATATCGTCCAGAGGTAAACTCAACGGAACCCTAGACCCGGCGCCGGTGAAACAGAGGTGTCGAGAGTGAAGGTAACAAGCCTGTTTAAACCAGAAGCTCCACCAAGAGTTATTGCTATATGTGGGAGATTTGTTAGCCATCAATTCTCACAACCTAGAGAGGTGTTTTACCGGGAGTTTACGGTGAGAGCTGGACTTTGACATTTTTCTCAGGAGAGGAAGAGGTTAAAAGTTGCAGGACTTTATTTCTGAGTGCGTAGGCGGCGGGCGCCAGTAAAAGCCCGGGAGCTACGTGATCAGAAGAACAAGTGGGAGGAGCCTACCCTACTTGATCCTGCGTGGGACGCGTGTGTGTGTTTGGCGCCAGAGAAGAAGAGAGGCCTCGTGATCGTGCTGAGAAGATCAGAGTGTGACCATGTCTTTTTCGGCGATGCAGTCAATTATGGGACCAAGAATGTTCCCAGCGAGCGCCGTGTCGAGTGCTATGTTGACCGGAACCCTGCTTACAGATACTGGTATTCGTCTGAAGCCACAGGGGAGGTTTGTTCTCTACACCGTTGGAGATATCGAAGGACTGAGCATGATTTGCCACAAATGTGAGGGACTGGCCGTGCATCTCGGTCCATTTGGTTGCTGCCCGCAATGTGGAGAATATTTGTTTGTGGTGGAGCAACCTACCATGTCGCCCCATGCTTATCGTATGGATTGGGCTACAGGTTTCGCCACAGTAGAAGCTGCTACTTTTGCTGGAAGAGAACAGCAGGGCGTGACTTTGCCTGTTGCTACCGAGAGTGTTCCGGAGAGAGACACTACTGGTACTGATTCACCAGCGGACATTACTTTGATTTCCGCGTCCACTACACCTATCCCTGTTGTACCTGTCCAGAAGAAGGTGGGATATGTGAAGGCTTCCCGCGGCCGTGGTCGAGGCCTACCCCAGAGACTACCCGAACCGGATCCAACAAAGTCCACGTCAGGAACGGGTGAGCAATTGTTGGGGAATGTATCTGGGACTGTAAATAGATATTTGCCAGCAGAAGAACTGGGAGATTCAGAGATAGAATCCATGACGGATCTCTCCGGTGATGATGACCTGTTTGAGACTATGTCACAAGAGTTATTATGGGCCCAAGGTGAGGATGTCGCCTCTGCCATGACTTTCCCTGAATGGACAGCCCTGAGTTCTGGGAAGACGTCACCCTGTGTGGAGCCACACAGCACTGTAAATGAGACATTGTCAAAAGTTACTAGTTCACTTCAGACACCGGCTGGGTCTATGGTGAGCAAATCATTGGATTCGTGTGTGCCTCCTGGTATGGGGAACAATAGATCCTTACCGAAACTTGCACGTTTGCAGAGAATGTTAAACAAGCGTGAGGCTACGGAGTATGGTTTGGAGTTCCCATATGTCCCTCAGGACATAATGCAAGTGATTGAAGCTAACCGGGAGCTTTGGTACAGTGAAGCTGTTTGGAACTATTTGTCTGTGCCTAAGCCTTTCCGGAAAACTGGTTGTTCTATACCTCCCAACTTTTGAACTTCAAAATGAGGGACAAATGAAGGAGTAATTGATGTGTGGCGCGCATCACGGCAAAATGTGGGTGTGGCCAATGTCTTAATGGTGGGAGGGGCTTGAGGAGGTAGTTAAACAAAACCCAGCTCTCTCACAAATGTCCCCCCAGCTCTCTCACCAATGCCCCCACCCTAGCTTTCTCAGCAATCCCCCCCAGTTCTCTCACCAACGCTCCCCGCAGCTCTCTCACCAATGCCCCCCTCCTCTCTTAGAAATGCCCCCCTCCTCTCACCAATGCCCCCCTCCTTTCTTGGTAATCCCCCTCCTCTTTTACTAATTCCCCCACAGCTTTCTCACCAACTCCCCCCTCCTCTCTTACTAATGCCCCCCCAGCTCTCTCTCTATATATATCTATATATTTTTTTCAAAAATAGAATGCACCCCAATGACCTTTACACTGACTTACCTGATTCTTACAATGACCACTACACTGGCCTACCTGATTCCTATACTGACCTATACACTAACCTACCCAATTCCTACAATGACCACTACACTGACCTACCCGATTCCTACAATGACCACTACACTGACCTACCTGATTCCTATACTGACCATTACACTGACCTACCTTATTCCTATACTGACCACTACACTGACCTACCTGATTCCTACAATGACCACTACACTGACCTACCTGATTCCTACAATGACCACTACACTGACCTACCTGATTCCTATACTGACCATTACACTGACCTACCTGTCCACTATACTGGCCAACCTGATCTCTACACTGACCATTACACTGATCTACCTGATTCCTACCCCTCCATT